>CM070033.1:78238058-78302279 GCA_036250615.1 Ptychadena robeensis | reverse complement strand
AACCAATATAGTACGGGATGTTTACTTTGTAAATTACCCCTACTATTTTTTCTATGTAGTAACCCCATACTGTTCTCCAGTCCAGGGGTTGGGGAACTTTAAAAGACACTTTAAAAATATTCTGGTTTATACTTTGCTGAACAAAAGATCACTTTATGATTTTATGCCAGTTCTTTAATCTTATTAAAATATTATGTATTGACAAAATGTACTAATCAGACATACTACCCTTGTTTTTTAGTTTCCTCTTTTGCATCTTTTGTAAGACAGCTATGGTGATGTAGGTATGAGGTATAGCCCTCACTTGTATGCATGCATTGATATATGCAGTCACTAACCAGTAAAAAGAAAGAAACTCTGTTATAGTACACAAGGGTTCACAGAATGTAGGACCCTAGGCATTAAAAACCAGCACCAACATCGATAAACCTAAGTTACAAACATTAGCCTGCTGTCCATAGATCAACTATAATATTTTGAAAGAATTTTCATACTTAGCTTTTTTTAATAGCTCACATATTAAAACTGTATAAGAAATATATTTAGAGACACATTGAAACATAACTTAATAAAATACTCAAAATACGCTAAATTGTTTAGGTTAATTCTGAATTGAAAATGTAAGATTAGAATTAAGCAGAAAATGTGTACTACACTGTTAATTCATGTGAGATGCAGCTTTTTTCATGCTGCTGTGTTTGGTTCTCTACAGATAGGATTAAGAATCTTCTGATTCATATTGCCTTAGGCGATTCTGAAATGTAGGAAACAAACTGTAGAAAATAGCGGCACACAACTCCTACCATTTGGCTGCCCTGCAGCCTTCAGCAGGTCCAGGGAGTAATTATATATGCTCTAGGTTGAAAAAATGCATGTGAGCATGCTACATTCATGCACAGAAGGCAACTAGGCAGAGTGCCAACTAATTCTACTGTGACAAGTTGTTAATTTTCTTAAAGGCACAAATATAGGTGTATTAAGTTCTTTTTACTTGTTAGACTCTAAGTCTAAACAAAAATATTGGAAGATTCATGGGTATGTTTAGCAGAAAATACAGTATTTGGCTGCACTGAGGCACTAAAAAGAAGCAATAACAGTTTGTGATAATGAAACAATTTGGTTATTTTAACATAACAATGCATTCTGAGAAAAGAAGGTTTATGGCAATATCATAGCTAATCAAAAGTAACACCTATTTTCTCTCTTTAAGCCCAGTTCTCCAAAAGGTTCTAGTTCTCCAAAAGTCCATACACTGTTAAAAATGTTCAATATATCCAACTCAATAAAAAAAATCTTTGATTTGACATTTGAGCTCATTCAATTTAGATTTGATTGACTATAGACATTTATAGATGCATGATATGGGGTAGTTGGAAAATTGTTCAGGCCAAGTCACATAAAAAAAAAAAACTGTTAGAAGTGTCAGCTTATATGTATATGTTTTGAAGTGTAATGTGTAATGAGAAAAAATAATAAACCAGACCAACTTTATAAAGAAAAAGTATATAAATATGTTTTTTTTTTTAAATTACAGTGAAAACACAACTGGAGCTCATGAAAATGAAAAACAAAAGCAGATACTGAGCTAATAACCTTTAGCCACATCCCTTGTAGTAAATATAAAAGATAAATGGTAGGGTGAGCAACCCTGCCTGGAACTTTATTGCCAACTGAAGGAAAAGTATTCCAAACCAAGAATAAAATTTAAAATTGCATTTATTTTTACAAAATGTTAAATGACCGTGCTCTATATGAACACACCAATAGCACTAGTTAGAATCTTCATACATGCAAGTTTTTGTAACCAATGACATGAGATTAATCATACTGATATAGTATATTCATACCCATATCATTACAGTATTAATATGAAAAGTGATTCAGTATTGTCAGTTTTGTACATGGACTCAACCTGCAGACATGGAAAACCTCAGAATCTGATATGACAGTTATAAATCTCTCTGATAAATGCCTTCAAATCCTTCAACATTGTGTAGTGCTAGTGTACTGCAGGTTAGAACCCTAGTTTAGAGCACACCTCATACACGTCTTTTTGTAGCTTTATTTTTAAACAGTAGAACAAAGGTAGTTGAGTGGAAAATTTCACATGATATCACATTTTTTCTGAGCCAACAGTCCCTGTCTGCTTTGCCCATCATCCAGCTAGATGACCACTGGAGGTTCAGCTGTATGTTCCATTGTCCTCAATTATATTTTCCTGCCATAGAAAAAAGGCTGTGTTTAAAGTCACATCCTAGATCAGATACAGTATGGTAGAACCCAAAGGACCAGGCCCCTTAAGCCTTAACACTAGCCAAAAGTGCCTCCTTAGGCCACGTTGTGTAGGCAAAAATTCACACTTCCTAGAGCATGCTCAGGATATAACACCCAGGCCAACTCACAAAACCCTCAGTTAATAGTGTGAACTTGCTTGTGGTGTTTAATTGAAAGCAAACATTTAGCTTTGAATATATTTAAGAAAATAGAAATTGATCAGAACTTTTTAAAGAATAAAGTATTTAATATATTTTCTAAGAAAAATCACAGTGAAAACATCACTGGACTTAGAGTTTCATCATTTTGAACAAATTATTTATTTTATAAGAAGATAATAGTAAGCATTTAATAATTGAACAATCATTCCAGCTTTTAAATCTTTTTTTTTTATAAAGAAATATTTGCTGTTTCAGAACGTTAATGAACAGCTAGTTTAAGATGCTAAATGACCTACTCAATATACATTATTAAAGCGCAGGACAGAATGCCATTATGGTTCCAGCACATATGACAAATAGAAAGACTTAAATAAAGTAGTTTACTTGTTCATTTGTCAGCTCATATATTATGCATGTTCGATTTTCTCAGCAGGACCTGCAAACTGTGGGAGAAGTTCAAGAATTCAATAAAATTAGCTTAGAATCATTAGCTGTAAATTAGACATTCATTTAGGCTAATTCTGTTATCAATGTTGGTCTGCCTCCCTTTGGCATGGTTTTGTCGGAGCTTGTTTGATAAATTAATTTTATTTCCTGGGAGATATAAAATGTCTAAAAAAAAATCATTTTTGGAGTTAAATGCCAGCTACTCAAAATCTAATACTAATAATACAAAATACTCATTTTAAAAGCTGAGAGGAAGCTAATGAATCCCTGGTGAAATAATATCTTTTGTTCAAGGGTGGTGCAATTAAAATGTACTTTTATTAAGCTTCCATCAGTCCTCTCTGCATAGATTACTGAAACTTTGTGCTTTTATTCCTTCAAGTCATATTTTTTATTTCCTAATGAAACCTTACTCTTGATAAAACTACTAAACTTCATAAACTTAAATGAAATAAAAATTTATAACGATAGTGAGGGCCGAACTGTCCGCAAGGTTCGGCCGTGAACATGGATGTTTGCATTCCTTCTTGCCAGCGAGCACTACGGGTGTTCGACCCGACCTGTTCACAGGCAAGAAAGAGCTTACTATTCTTCCTCTGGCAGGATCAGGAGCAGTAAGATCCCGCCGGGAAGAATCTTTTCACTAGAAGACCGGGTAAAGAAGCCGGTCTTCTAGTGAAAAGCCGGCTTCTGAAAACCGGAAGTGACGTCAGTGATGTCACATCCGGCTATCAGAACCAGGAACTATGCGTTCCAGATACCAGATGTGACATCACTTCCGGTTTTCCCGATTCAAATCAGCAGGGAATTTGAATCTACCCGCAAACAGGCAGACATTGTTCGTGGACGGACCTGGCCAAAGTTTGGCCATCACTATATACCGATCAGCCTTAACCTTAAGCCTTACAGCTTTGGGGGTAAGCAGCAAGTAGGCAACACGTATACAGTCAATGCTTGAAGGTAATTTGTTGAAATCAAGTAAAGGGATCAATTGTAAGGGTTATTGTTTGCTGAGTATAGGTTCACAATATATATGATTTAATGGATCTGCTTCTAATGTAAAAAAAACTCATAAGAGGCAAATTCATGTTTTTTTATTGTTTAAAAAAACAAACAATGCTCCAATCAATGTCAAAATGGCGCGATCCCCAAAACCGGGATCTGAAGATTAGACAGCAGGGGGCTGGGTAAGTAGAGCAGCAAGCCTCTGTATTGCCTGCAAGCCATCTGGCTGTAGGTTTCAGTAGTTCAAGTTAACTCGGGCTGATCAACTTAAACAACTTTATTAACACCTGAGTTAACTCGGGCTGACCGTCAAGGAGGTTAAAGGCAAACTTTGTTCAAACAAACATTGAGGCTGCCATGGCTGACATCCTATTCCAATTAAAGAAAAATAACATCTATATTTTGGCCCAAAAAATTTAATTGTCCCATACTACCACACTGTGCACTCCTGCTATAACATTCTGTTATCCACCTAAAGCCCAGGTTCCCAACCTGCGGCCCTTTGGGCGTTCCTTGGCGGCCCCCCTGGTCTTCCACTTGTGGCCCCTGAAACCTACTGTTCATGCATAGGGCATAGGAAATCACCTGTCCTCGCCCAGGATCTTCTTCGGGAGGGAAGAGGAGGAGAGGGACTCACTCTGGCTGAGCACCTGAAAGCCAATCAGCAACCCAGACAGTGCCTGAACAAGTCCCTCACCTCTTCTCCGCTTCCTGCTCTAAGAATATACCGTTCTAACAAGATGAGTGCCTATGCTCCCACTATTCCACCAACAAACGGGGGATTATTGTAGGCGGCACATAACCTCAGAATAGGGGCATATAAGCTTTGAATCAAATGGTTATGTGCCCCATAGATACCGCTATCATCAATGGCTTGATGATATCTATGAGGCACATAACCTATGATGATATATATGACACAAAATGTGCATTACCACACTACAGTGTTCCCTAATGCTTGAAGTATCATTAAAAACAAGTTTTGCTGT
Organism: Ptychadena robeensis; assembly: GCA_036250615.1. Taxonomy (NCBI): domain Eukaryota; kingdom Metazoa; phylum Chordata; class Amphibia; order Anura; family Ptychadenidae; genus Ptychadena; species Ptychadena robeensis. The sequence goes on along the minus strand of CM070033.1, from coordinate 78,297,403 downwards.
TTATAAATGAAAAATAATGTCTTCTAGCTCTGCCTGCTGGCATTGGAAAATGCTTATACAAGTCAGTATAGATTGAAAATGTTATGTGCGGCCCTTTAGTGATGCCGAGGACCGCACTTGTGGCCCTCCATATCAATTCAGTTGCCCACCCCTGACCTGAAGTACCAAATTATGCTTGATTAAGTTGTAATGATATTTTTTCCTGCATTCAATCTTTATTTCCATTTTATCTGCTTGTTTCTATGAAAAGCCTTAACAGCTAGACCCATCTTTAAAAAAGTTTACTGAATTCTTTTCTCTTAGAAGAAAATAAATTCACAGAACATACAGTATTTACAATTTAGGGAATTAAAGCATTGATGTTTACAAAGACAAAACAAAATGTTAAGAATACAATATGACCAATACAACCTTGAATTTAAAAACACCTCAAAAGAATATTGTTCTAGAAGTAACCAAGGTTCTTTTCCTAAACAGCTGTACACAGAAAAAAGGAAGAAAGCTTGAAATGCCCACAGTAATTTTTCATCACCATTGTTCTCTTTTTCTTTTGCATTGCCTTACATTTTTGGGCATTTTAGTTTCTGATCAAGAAATGTAGTAGAATCTTGTTGTAAAATCTTATTTTATCCTTATTTTTAGCTATAGACACTGATAAAAATCCACCAAATATTAATGACCGATAAAATCCACCAAACATTAATGTATCAGTTTATCTTAATTGACATAATTGATAGAGAGAAGTATGTGCTGCCATTACATGTTTGGTATCACCACTAAATAGAGATGGTCGAGGAGAGTTGTAAGTATATTGCATAGCCCCTAAACCTGGTATCATCAACAGGGTTATGAAAATAAAAAAAATTCAAAAATATTGCACTAGCATATGTCATTTTGCATTAATTAAGTTTAAATTTTGGCTTAAAGCTTTGACTCCACTATGCATTAAAACCCTGTATTTGACGAACGTCAGACGCAGGTTCCTGGTGTATCCATTGAAAGTCAATAGATGTGCCTACACATCTGTCGGGGTGATCCGTCAGCTTCCGTTGTGTTAAAATCAACGCAGAGCACTGCCTTGACATTAAAGCCTTAACTACACTATGCGTTAAGGATGCGCTATGTAATGGATCCAATAAACGCAACCCATGCGTTAGGGATGTGTCAAGAACAATGCATTGAACAATGCATATTATTGCGTTTTAACAGACTCAAATCATTTTGTATGGGTGCATATACTTGCATTGGTTTACATTGCCTTAATGTCAGCACAGTGCTTTGTGTGGATTGTAACACAGCATAAGCTGACAGATCACACCAATGGAAGTGTAGACAACATCGATGCGTCAACATCCCTGTGGTTGATGTACATTAATTGAAACGCAATGGTTTTCGATGCGTTGGGCCATCCGTTCATGGTAAAAACCAAACACAAAGAAAGGAACACGTCACAAACGCATCCCTTAACACATCCCTGATGGATCCCTTAGGCATGGGTTGCTTTTAATTGGATCCATTAAGGCAGCGCATCCTTAACGCATAGCGGAGTCAACTTAATTCAAGTCGGCTACGTGTGCTAAAAAAATAAAAAATTTTCATTGTTCTTACAACCTTTCTCTATATCTTTAAAAATAGTGTTAATGAGACATGTGCTTTGCAATTTACTCACAAATCAGCTAGTTGAAATTTCACAGACATTTTGTGACCTTCTCTATCCTTAAGGCCATTAACAAAAACGTTGTCAATGTCTGAGGGAAATATAAAGCTTGAATTCACAAACAATAGTTGTCCTGTGTCCTTGCCAAAGGGAACCATATCTAAATTGAAATGTAAAAATATAATTAGTAGTATCTTTTTTATTTTTTTAAGCACAGCACTGTGGAATAAAAAGGAGGATTTGGCTGACAGGCTCTCATACAGACATACTTTCAGTATGTCAAAATTAAAAGAAATGTATATGTTGGTACCATAAGCTTTGAAAATGTGGTTTGTGGATTTCTTCTGTTGAGGAGTCCATATCTAAAGTATTTGTGTTCTCACTCTTCTGTTGTTAAAGTTATTACTAATAGCATTGAGAGCTCTTGTGTCGTGTTTGGACTAGCTGCCTTCTTAAGAAGAATTGTATATTGAAGAAAATCCAATTCCACTTATAGAATTATGTTTTTATTCCAGGTCTTCAAGAGGGAGTTAAAAGCCAAGGAACCTGTTATCATGAGTGCACTTGATACTGTGCGAATATTCCTCACAGATCATCCTTTTGAGGGACTAGAGAAACTATACCATGAGCCAAGAGGTAATTGAATTGAACATAACCCTGTAATCACATATTGACGAAGGGATCATCATGTCTTCAAGTTTCATGAATTTTCAGAAACACTATCTCTAAATGTAGAAGGACAGCTTAAAAATCAGCAAGCAAATGCATAAAGTTCCTCAGATTAGAATCCAATTACTAGCTGTATGCTTATGTATGTAAGGCATGTTTCTCATTGACTGTTAGACTTGTATTATTCTTATTATGTTAGAATGTATTATTCTAATACAATATTACATCCAAAGAGAGAATATTGCTCTTTAAAATTTGTATATTATAAAAAAAACTATATTAAAGGTTATTTATATCTTCAAAGCGTACCAAGTAAGCCAAAATCTGTTTAACCACCTTGCTCCATATGGAACGTAAACAACAAGGAAAATAGCAACCTTTCTGCTTTTAATACCAAAGCCGCTTTAACCAGAAAGTTTGGAACCTCCGAAGGCTAAGCAGTTGAACTTCCATCTTTTGCTTTAATGTGAAACTATTCTCCATGAGTTGTGCCTAGTATAGTTATGGATCGACAATATTTAGAGACGGTATAGAAATCATGCAGCACTACCCAGGAATGTTAAAGCATACCAACTACTGCAGCCATAGACTTTGATTCCCAGACAACACAGTAATGCATCTAGGCTAATAAGCTAATTCAATTATTAGTTAAAACATTTGTTAACTAATTGGTGTATTTATATAGCATCAGAAATTTAACTCAGGTGTGATAAACCACAGTTAAGTTATTTTTTCACAAGGGGGGCAATCACTTTTTCACACAGGGCCATGTAGATTTGGAGTTGTTTTCACCCTTAATAACGTAAACCTTCATTTAAAACTGCATTTTGTGTTCAATGATGTTATCTTTGACTAATAGTTAACGGTTTTGGATGAGCTGAAACATTTAAGTGTGACAAACATGCAAAAGAATAAGAAATCAGGAAGGGGGCAAATAGTTATATATATAATATGTAGATATATCTTTATTTATAAGAATAAGTATCATGTTTTCTATACAGTTTCTCTTTTTTGGCTCTATGTCAGGGTTATTTTTTTAGTTATTGGACAACATATTTGCTGCTTTTAACCTGTGAATGAGCAGCAGTTTCCCCAAAAATATGGTGGCAGCTGTGCCCAAAATTTTCATTAGTTTACATGGCTTTTCCGAGCCATCATAGAAAAGTCATAAGAAATGTGATGAACCTTGGTTACTTGTTGACCTGTTTAGTTTCGTGCTTCTGCTACTTGATATCAGCTGTTTTCAAAATCACAGCCTATTCTACTGCATCAAGCATTTGACAGCATGCTCCCCTTTCGTATCATATACTATGCAGAGAGGAGGAGGGATGACTGTGCTCACATACTGCCAACAATATATAATTAATTGTTGACACCAGTGATTTCTGGAAAGAAAAAAAAGACATAAATGTGCAACACAGTACTTGGCAGGTGCTTAACAGCAATATGCCAGGATCTCAAAATGTTTTCTAGCATATGTTCAGAAACTTTCTGTCTTCATGCAATATGAATTGCTTCACACAGTGATTACCACCCATCCATTATGTATCCATTATGTCACAACCAATAATTAACAACATGCCAATCTGTTTTATCTGTGTGTGGTCTATGGCTAACAAAGTAAAACATAATTAGCTGCACACCCTAATAGAGGGTTACAATGCCTCCACAGGGGTCAAAATATCTGCATAATATTATTAACAGAAAATGATTGCTAATTTATAGTTAGATTTTGAAAAACACAAATGTTTTGGTGTCCTAAGGAAACATTCCCGTTATGTGCTTTGCATTCTGTTGGGAATATGAGCTTTACAGTTATTAACTTTGATATGATAGATATTGTCCCCATAGTTATTAGGCTTCAATTGGTAAAATTATAGATATGGTATTTTGGTAACAATTACTGGCTTATAACCGGTCACATGCCTGGCAAAATGAAAAAACCTAGGGCTCAGTTCATGGAGCTGTTTTTATTTATTTCAGTTCCCGTACCTATTTATGAGAAGAATAAACAATATCTTGTGGGGAATGTTGTACGGTTTTGGATTCTGGGTTCATTAAACTTGGCACAAATAGAATAACAGACATTTAGTCCAGCCATTTACTTACATACTGTATATGTTTCTATAGGTCTATGTTAGCATATCTAGAGACATGAGGATTCATCATTGGAATTTGCCATTAATACAATACAGAGCACATTAAAAATTTAACTTCGCATACCTGAGTGCATGAAATGTATTTCTGTCTCATTGTTTTGGACATCATCACATTTCTTTTTAACACTATATCAACGCCTGTTAAAAAGTATGTTATTATGCTTCCTAATAGTCTCTTAACCTCAAGCTTGGCATAGACTGAACAGTCTTTTGTCCTATTCATTAAAACATAATACAGTTGGTCTTTCTCCAAAAGATCACATCACTGCATATAGATGCACTGCTCTGTCCCCACAAACTCAAATGATTTGTATCACTTGTTTTCCAGACTGAAAATATCAGATCTAATATTCCAGCATAATTAAATGTCATGGGCCCTGAAGGAGAATTGTAACTAATGCCCTTTCAAAAACCTTCAATTGTGTAACGCAGCTTCTTAAAGTGACCATGCAATTTAAACAGATATGTGCAAATTATTTTTTACAGATTTACTCCAGTGTAATGCAAATCCCAAAATGTTTAATGATTTTTTAATAAATTTTTATCAGACAGGTGTAGGAGACAGGCAAAGTGACTGTAAGACAAATAAGAGAGAACAAGACATACAGAGTCTCTCTTTTTTGTATTATTCTGCCTTTTTTATGCACCTTCTTTATGTCTGTCTGTCTTTCTCCTGCTGCCTGCCTGTCTTTTTCTTACTGTCGCACTGATGCTATCCCTCTCTCTTTGAATTGGTAATAGAATTACGTAATACAATGATAGTAAGAGAAGTCTGAGCAAGCATAGAGAAATGCATAGAGCAAGCATAGAGAAAGAATAATGACATCTGAGAAAACATTGTGATCTATAAAACAGGGTGCAGACATGGAGATATGGGCCAAATCGATTGCCGCTTTGAGCGCCGTGCGCGCTCACGGCCATCTATCTGACCCATATAATCTGCGCCCACCGCTGTTTTCGAGCGGGACAAATCAATCCCGCTCGAAAACAGCCTTATTGGACATGACCGTAATTACGGCAATGTCCGATGCTTTGCCTAGAGACTGCTGGTCTCTCAGCAAAGCTTCAGCTGAGCCGGGGAGAGAGCAGAGCTGCCTCTCCCCAGCCAGCCAATATCTGACAGCAGCATGATGACGTCATTATGGAGCTGCATGGTACATCGGACCGCTCGAATATCGAGCCGTCTGTACCCTGCTTTAGTTTTAGGCTGACTTCACACAGTTGGGTAGCTGACAATTGGCAGCCGCCTTGATTCTGCCAACATGCCACTGTGTAAAAGGTTGCACACTGTGTGCGGGTGCTTGGGAGGCAGTGTATCCTCTTTCTCTCTCTTCTCTTTCAGCATGTTATCCTAATGGGCAATCACCCATCACTGGTGGCCAGTTGATGGAAAGGCCTTGTGCATTAGCCCTTTCACTACTTGCTTTTATAGTGTAGCAACACAAACTAGGTCTGGTTCTGTACCCTTTAGCTGTATATACCATGAGGCTCTGGGGCCAGAAGGGTATAAAGCTGAGTCCCAGAAGGGGAGGGGCAGTGCAGAGGAGCAGGTGCTAATGAGACAGCCGCAACTTTGCTAGACAGTTGTCTTCAGGCTTGCCTTCCTCCACCATATATACCAGCGTGCAGGCAGCCGGTGGATGCAACAGCACCAGTGCAGACTGGTGGGGTCCACATGCCTTATCCTCCTGTGGAGAAGATCGTCAGTCTCCGCTATCTCCAGTGGCATGCAAATACCAATTACCCCTGCCACTAAAGAGGTCCCAAAAAGGGACAGGTTGAACTGTTCCAGTTTACTATTGAACTGAATCCCCTTTATTGAACTATTTCCCTGAGTTTAAGCTACGTTTTCTCAAGTTCTGTTATCTCTCTGAATAAACAGTTTTGCAGTACGTCCGCCTCCTGACGTTGGTTGATCTTTGAACCTGTACACTATAAGCCCATAAAACACAAGCCTTTTCGCAAAGCAAATACTTGAAGAAATATTTTTTTAATTACATTTTGTAACACATGCCTAAATATAATGTGAAACAAAGAGATTGCATTCTCTGAAAAAAACATTGGATGTATATACATAAAGGTTCATTGATCTAAAATATTTCTACACAAAGTTTGAAGAAGAGAGTATGACAAGAATAAAAAAATGACCTCAGTGGGTGTTGTGCATTAGTGACAATACTAATAAATGAACACTATGTGTGGAATGAATTGAAACCACAAAGCAATTTAAGTAAAACAATATTCATATAGTCTATCCAAAAGTAATAATTAAACTTATAGCTGGAAAGTGTTTAAAACCATATTGTCTAAAGAGTCTACGTTTTAACTAACAGTAGACACATCAAAATACCTGGTGTCACCTTTAATAGATATAAAATAATATAAGCAGTTTTTTGTAATGTATTGAAAAGTTGAGAAGGATTGTTTTTCATAAGTATGGTTCAGTATGCTGCCCTAGAAGAATACATTTATAAAAGTAGAAAGATAGAAGAACATTTAAACCTGGTTGTTGGGTGTACGTCTACACCCAGGTCCCTAACAAACGGGACCACTAAGTCTGGCAGTTGCGGGCATCAAAAAATCGGTGTTAATTAAAAGGTCTTTATTGTGCAGTGTTTAAAGGACCAAGGTTGTTCACAATTAAAATCACAGGTTTGACATTACTGAGACCACACACGGTCCAGACACTTTGTCAACCATTGTAAAAAACATTCAAGAAGGTACAGTGTCGCAGATACATATACAATTCAATTTACGACAATTGTTCAATGGTCTAGTGTTCCGACGCGTTTCGCCCCATGGGCTTCATCAGGGAGGTGTTTAGGAGCATTGATCTGGACAAAGGATTGCAATAGTTAATATGCAGACAATTGAAAAAAACGTATATCTGGATCATATCATAAAATGAAGTCACAAGAGTATAAGCGTGCAAGGTGCCAGTAATCCCGTATCATTCAAAAAAGTAATAACAGTATATAGTCACATAGTCACATTTTGACAGCAATAATAGCAACATATGCATATAATCCCTTGTACTTCAAGGTTCACTGATAACAGTCTTGTTATGAAAATAGGTCACTCAACATTCTAAAACAGTATTCATTGTATTGTGTGTAGCCAATTTCCTGGCTAGGGCCCACTCAAATATATCTAGAATGTTAATACAACTCACCCCTTAGTGATAACTTTATCTCTCAGATAGAATAACATTTCCCTCCTTCAAAGGTGCAGAGATGCAACTATAAAAGCAGTGGTGTTTCTGCAGACCTCCAGCGTGGCATTTTACTGCACCTGGCGATCAATTTACATAAACATAAGCAATTTTAAAATGTGTATATTCTTCACTTTCAATTCATAGGCTTAGTTTTGGCTAACATGCAATGTAACATAAGTTACCATATGTAAACATAGGGCATAATGCTGTTTTTCTATGTTTGTTGTACTGTTTGTTGTAGGATTCATATGAAAATCAAACGTACAGTATAAAGAGCATAAAATTTATAGCGAATTAGATTTCTTATTAAAACCTGCTATTCAACATGCACATAATTCTTTCCATATCGCATACCACATTTTGTAAATAAAATGAAAAGTAATTTATTCCAAAAATAATATATGATTTGCCATAGAATATGAAAAAGAAACAGCTTATACTAATGAACCATGTTTGTTATTTCAGACCACCATGCTGAAGATCCATCCAAGAATGTCAGCAGGATCCTGCAGAAGCAGGTTGATGATGTAAGGACTGAGTGGGACAGGTTAAATGTGCACTCAGTTGAGTGGCAGAAAAAATTAGATGATGCACTAGAAAGACTACAGGAACTACAGGATGCAATGGATGAACTGGACCATAAACTGAATCAAGCTGAGGCTATGAAAGGATCCTGGCAACCCGTGGGAGACTTGTTGATTGACTCTCTTCGAGATCACATAGGAAAAATCAAGGTCTGTTTTCTGCTTGGTAAATAGCAATGGAAATATCTGAAATTATCGGGGACTGTTGCATTGTTGTTACAGATGTCAGTTAAAGCAGAGCTGTGATTTCTAATACCTTACAAAAGGTTTTGTTTACCTTCATTGTTCATCATTCAACCGCAACCTGGTTACTTCAGCTCTGACTTCTATTCCTAAATGAACCTGAACAGCTCTATGAGCTGACAGATTTTAAAACAATTGTGTCTTTATAAGGATATCAAAGTAAAACAGGTTGCGTTTATGAGGGAACCAACAAGGCTTTATTGTGGTGGTGTGTAGAATGTATAGCCATGTGGAATGTAACAAAATGGTAACATTCTAATTATATGGCTTCATTGTAGTTTGCTGCTTCAAAGGGCTCTAATGATTCTGTTGGCAACAATATGGTTAGAATAACAAAAGTCAACTTATCTTTTCCTGTGGGATCATTTTATCTTTTTATTTATTGGCTTTAGGGCAACTTTTATGATACATTTTGATACAGTAGAGATATGTTTTTTATGCTGCTACTAGTAAGGGTTGCCGAACGCCACCACCACAAATGTACAATATGCAGAGAAGTAAAATGTAAAAACAAAAAAAATATATATATATATCAGTGCTCAGTGTACCATAAAATTACACTGGACAACATACATTGTCTGTACAAACAGGAAATCCACAATTTACCCCCAGCCATGCACCAATATTAAATTATTTGTTCATAGCATCTTAAGAACAAATATTCTACTTTTGGTGAGGGTTAGAAGGTCCTTCCTATATTCAGCCACATAGGAAACAATGGGATTTGGGCCAACCGACCCCAAGTTTACCACTATTCCAGCTAATTTTCCACATTGAGTAGAGAGATTGTAGTGAAATTTTAAGTAAAATAGCCCCTGAACATGGTATTATTACCAAAATTGCTGGAGATGCAAGGAAGGCTTGTTGGAAGCTAAGAAAAATGTTGTTCTCGCACACATTTTTGGATACATTAATTTAAAATTTAAGTGGAGTTCTGATTTGGAAAATTTCAACTTGATGTTGAATTTTATTAAAACTATTATTAATAGTAAATTAAATTATTAATATAAATTAAAACGAATTATTAACTAACTAATTATTAACTAACTAACTAATTATAATTAAAAAATTATTAATATAAATTAAAACTACACAACCTTTCCCTATATTTCCAACAATTATGTTGATAATACCACGTTAGGGGGCTTTGCAATGAACTCACAATGTCAACTAGTGGGAAGAAAACCTATGGTTGTGAGAGGTGTTAACAACCACTCTTCTCCCACCACTCAACAACTTATTGGGGTTCACGGCAATCTTTTTCCTCCGATACATTTCGCCTGAGTCGGGCTTCCTTAGGGAGAAATAATTTTGCATGAGGAGTATCAAACGTTTGAATATAACATTCCACACTGATAAAAATTGTATTGTCCAGGACTAGGATGGGCATGCATCAATGGGGACTGTACCCCCATACAGCATTCCAACCCTGCAACAGCTAACAGGAGCCACAGAAGGAAAACCTCCCAGGATAGAGAAATTTTTTTACTGTTCCCTAAATACGGGGATTGTGATCCTTTATCCAGATTCAATTCATCCCACGTGTTCATCAGTCAAACCAATTAGATAGAATTGGAAACTAGGAGACTATTACACACTTATAAAACATGTGCTGTATAGATCACCTAGCCCGGGGCTCCTGTTAGCTGTTGGAGGGTTGGAATGTTGTAAGGGGGTACAGTCCCCCGTTGATGATCTTATGGGTCCGCTGTTATAAATAAATACCTTTTTTTAACCCCAATTAGTTGTTGGGAGAAAGGGTGGTTGTTAACACCCCTCCACAACATAGTGTTTCTCTTTAATAATCTTGTTTACTGGGGGGTGGTGTAAATATAACAACTGGGAGTAGGTTTAATTAAGTGGGAAAAATTCAAGACCAATTAAGTAGGAAAATTTCAAGACCATCTTTGAATCCCTGATTTACCCATTGATAAAATCAGATATATTTACTTAGCATCATGTCATCTGACTTAGTTTAAGTTTAACTAATTTGGGCAACAGTTTATTGGGGTTTTTTCTTTAAGTTAAACATTTTTGTTCATCCTTAGCAAACCCCTAGCGTTCCCATGTCTCAATAGTTTGAAGTCACTGTATTTTTATACTATAAAGAAAGGTTTGTCTCTTTTTTTACATATATTTTTGTATGCTTGTATTTTTGTTTCCTACCCTCATCTGGTGGCATGATCACAAATGCAGATAAAATATATAAAAAGAACATGTGTGCATATGCATATCAAGTATCCCTTCATATTTATTGACTAAACAAAAAAGATTGATTAAATTTTACTGTGTACAACTTCAATTAATACATTATTATTGAGCACTTATTTGGGAATGAATGTACCCTCTTCATTAAAGCATAGTTTGCTCCAATGTTACATAAAAATACAAATAAAACTGGCTTCTCATTTGGCTATAGAAACTGTATAGTTCCAGTACTTTTAATATGGTGGTATACAGATGTCAAGCAGATAAATCCCTTGTCTAGTGATGGCCGGACTGTCCCCTGGGCGGACAGTTTGGCGCAAACATTGAATGTTCACTCTTCTTCTCGCCGGTGAACAGCACGGGTGTTCGACCCGTCCGCTTTGCTGGCAAGCAGAAATCTATAATTCTTCCTCCGATTAGACCTTTCCATGCTTGGCCAGAGAAAGAATTCTTTTCACAAGAGATCAGGTAGAGACACCCGATCTCTAATAAAGTTCTCTGCAAACAGGCGGATGGCAGACTTTTTTTAAAGTCCGATCTGCCTGTTTGCGGACGAACATGGCCGATGTTCGGCCATCACTACCCTCATCCAAAATTAGACCCCACTGACCACATTTTTAAATGTTTAATTCATACATAATCATTTCAGATTTTGGTATGGCCTTCACCGTTAGTGTATTTCAGCACTAGGAGGGAACAAAAAGTTGGACAAAATTGTCCAAACCCCACAAACGAATTGTGCGATGCAAGATCTACTGTGATTTTTATTTTACTGCTTCAATTTGTATCTTTGTTTTTTGCATTTGGATGGAATAGTTAGTGTCATGTAACAATTTCACTCCTCACATGCATGCCCTTAGCTATGACTGTGGTGGAGGTAGTTATCTCTATGTAAGTTATTACTGCCTGAGGCTGCATTGTTAGCCTTGATCTCCATGTTGCCTATTACTGTCAGTATGGGTGACAGTTGACAGTGTTCATGTTTTCCTAAGGAACTGTAACCTGTATTTGTTGTGCTCCAGGGAACAAAAGAGTGTCAGTGCATACTATTCTGATTATATGTAGGTAGTCTAAACATCAGTATTGCCTAAACGTACATGTATTGGATATTGGTGATAAACTGAGCAAACCACACCATAGGATTTCACCTCCAGTGTATTTTCATAGTGCACCAATTTATAGCTGCTGTTTCCTTGGAACCTCTTTTTTCAGGTAGCATTGACTATTGAGCAATGAAAATGGGGTGGATATAGGGGACTTTTGCATGCATACCATTTTTTCCACTGATTGTTACCACAACTACAATATACATACTGTGGTATAAAACATCTTAATAATAGTTATCTTTAAATAGTATCCCAACATTCTTTACTAATTAACAGCATTGAGGAAAATCAAAATGTAAATTTAAACACAACAAACATGTGTTAACCTTTTGCATTAGACCCAACAGACCTTAATTTTTTTTGCTTACATTTTCCAAACTTACCAAAATTGCCTTTAGACACACTATTATGTTATTTTGTAATATTATTGGATTTTTATTTTTATTTTATTTAATTTATGTATTTTAGATAAAAATATAGAAATAAGCCCCAAAAAGCAACTATAAACAGGCAACAGAGTGTACATTTGCCTCACTTGTATTAGTGGCCAGTTCTAAGTTAATGTATTGATAAATTAGTAACATTGTGAAACTGTCTTCCTTTTGTGAGGATAGATTAAGTTTAAAAGCTTTGTTTGTATATGATCTTCTGTTTAGCAAAACTTAGTTTGCAATATTTTTTGCATGTGACTGGAACAAAGATTTTTGCAGTGATTACGATTTGTAGAAAGTTTGCTGATGTATGAAACTGCTCTATACAGCTTGTGTTTTCTCAGCTCACTGGCTCAGAATTAGAATCATCTAAAGAAATTGATTAGGCACATATGTCAGTTGGCACATTGGCCAGAGAAGATGTAACTAAGGAACCAGCAACTGCATTTATTCATACAAATTCATGGGTGGACACTTGTTTCTAAAACAACGTGATATGATTACAGCTGTAAGCTACATATAAGCAAAACTCCAAACAAAAATGAAGAAAAAGTAGTGTATCTTCCTGTAGACAATAATTTTCTTCATGGGAATTTCTTACAAACTCACATTGCCAAAATAATTTTGCTGTGTTAGTGGGCAGCTAAAATCATCTGAAAGCATCTCTGTTAAATGCACCAAAAGGCATTGGGGTCTTTTGAGAACAATTTTTACATAGGATTTACACATTTACAATAGATTCAGATGTTTACCATATTCACACAGTTAAGTGAATTACTCCTTGCAGAGTTATAATTTAGCATGCTAAATGAATGGTCTAAATGTCTTTAAAAAGTCAAAAATTTTCAACTAAATTCAGACTTATTGTTAAAATGAGACAGCAGAATGCAACACAATTTCAGTTCAAGTTAGAATGAGTAGACATGAGTTTGCCAGAGCAAACATGTAATGACCAATGGATTTGCCTAGCATTTACAGTATATAAAGTGTAAAGGAACCCAAAAGGGACTTGACTTTATGACTGTTAAAGGACACAGGTGATTATGGGACAATTTCCTGTTTCCTGTGTCCTTACCATAAAGGGAACTGAAGCCAGTGAAAGTCTGAATAGAATGACCTTTATTATTATACATACATGCAATAGAAAGATGAATAGTTCCTTATAATATCTCTCTCAAGTTCTGTATTTTCTTACCATTTATATTTCTAGCATTACTGCTGTAATATATATATTCCTAAAAAAATATATAAAAAATTTGGAAAATGAAACAAATCAAATTATGAAATGGACCATTTTGCCTTGCACTTACCTCTTTTGTTTCCATGGATTTTCTCCCACCATCCCATATTTAATTGTGAGATGCTGTCAATTTACACATGACCATGAATGCATGTTGCACAATATTTCAGTGCTATATAAATACACAGTGATAATAATAATTCCAAGACAGAAATGATAGAAATTTCTCAGTTACCAGATACTATTGCAAACAGCTCAATGTTCCTGTTTTATGAGAGCTGCATACAATGTTAAAGAGATTAAAAGCTTCAATATTATTCAAGGCCAGAGCCCAGCTAGTATTATATAGTCACGATTATCCAGGGAAATGTGCCACAAAGAACTGTAGAATTCCCCTAACCAGCTTGAAGATCTTGAAGTTGTGTAAATTATATCTCATGAGTTTTCCAAAAAACAAATTAAATTACAGGGGACACTGTCATAAATGCAGTACAGCTCAGATTCTAGTAACTATGCTAGTATCAGCCAGCATAACAACTGGCAGGATACTGCTTTATCCTCTGTAATATATAAAGATGTGTTTACTTTTATTGGAATCAAAAACCTTTAACAATTATTTTTCTAACTTGAATAAATTAAATAAGTAAAACATTACGATGTTTAAAGGTGCCCATACATGGGCAGATTCTCCCTCGATAGATGTGGGACAGACTGCAGCGTGATAACATCATGTGATGACGCCACAGTAATGGGAACAGCCTGGAATTTACCGACATGTCGGATCACCGTGTGATCCAACATTCGGGAGGATCCTGGTCGTTCTGACATGATGGGCGCTCCCAATTGTTATGGCCACGCCTACTATTTTTGCTATCTCTCTGATGGGTTTGTTTTGGTTTTTCAGCCTAATGATGGCTTGCTTTACTGATGGCTCTTTTGATCTCATCTTGAGAGTTGACAGCAACAGATACCAAATGCAAATAGCATACTTGAAATTAACTCTAGACCTTTTATCTGCACATTGTAATTGGAATAATTAGGATTTATCACAAATCTGGCCACGGGACAGCTGAGAAGCAAATTGTCCCATTACTTTTGTTCCCTTAACAAGTGGCACGCACATATACAAACTGTTGTAATTTCTACACCGCTCACCTGATTTAAATGTAATTACCCTCAAATTAAAGTCTGCATTTAAAGCACATTATGCTTGTTTTATTCCAAATACATTGTGGTGGTGTATAGCACCAAAAATTTTAGAATTGTGTTGATGTCCCAATATTTATGGACCTGACTGTATCTCCCTTCAAAGAAAGTTAGCTAGACTTGGTCACCCGAAGACTAATGGTTCCAGTCTTCTCACATCACCGATTTCAATTAGGAAGTGACTTTAATTTCCTACTGCTATGTGCTCGCCTTACAAAATATACAACACATTCTGTTTCACGTAAATTGATGTAAAAGTAATATCCTTTTTAAAAAAATAGCACTTTGTGTAAAAATAGTGCCGAAAACTGTTTAAAAAAAGAAAAATATACCTACCTATACAGATGGCTGCATATTAAGAACATCAATGATGGTGAGATGGTGCACATTGGAGGAAACATCTGCTAGCATAAACAGAGACTTGTCTACTGTTCATTCCCACAGTGATTCTGGCTTTGTAGAAACTATCAGAATATAATTGCTGCAGACAACTGCTTAGCATGCTTTGAAGTCTATAGAAGAACTTTTTTTTTAATTTTATCTGCACTCCTGCTGTCTGCATCAAAGTCTACAATCAATATGAATTAAGCTGCCCCACTTCTATTTATAAGTCTTTTATTAAATTCTGTTGGCCTCTTCATGATTGGTAAAAGCTAAATTAGGTAGAATTTCAATTTCCTTTTACTTCAGGAAAACATCAAGGTGGAAAATTAAACTTAAAACTTTCATACACAGGAATAAGCTGACAATGGATATTTTACATTATATGATTATTTTGAAACCCTGGCCTTATTCTCTGGCTTCATTTCTTTGTGTTGATGTTTAATGATCAATTGCTATTATTCCATTTATGTGTGTCTAACATGAATATATTATACTTAAAAATGATACTTAATACACAGCTGGATGCAGCTTTATTGTGTTCATCCTTTAACAACTAAACTCCAGGAGAAAAAAATGCCCCACTCAATGATCAGATCACTGCTTAGGTCTACAGACTGAAGGAGAGGTAAGGAGATTTACTTGCCTTATCTACTTGGGTCACCCTCTGATTGACTGTTACCCAACTTCTTGTGCTTGCATCTTGTTCTGAACCTTCTAAAGCACTCCGTGCCTAACATTTCATTATAAAAAGCATTGCATATTATGTGTAACTTTCCAAAAGTTAAAATAAGCCTAGCGTACCAGAAACTTGTTATTGTCAATCACTACAGGGGCAGTTCTAGGCAGATCGGTGCCCTCGACAAGCATCCCCTTTGGCACCACCCCCTGATAGAGTACCTTTCATCATTTGCAGGAGAGAGAGCTCTCCACTCATAGATTTATGGACTCTGAGACTCACTTGCACTCCTCCAGAGACAAGTTTCTCTCTCCCTGGGCGGCCACGCTCTAGGCCGGTGCATTGGTGGGGGCACCTAGGCATAGGAAAAACTTTTTATGCCCAGATGCCACCCCCCAGTGTGATGCCACACTGGGCAACCGCCCATATTGCCACTATCTAAAACCGCCACTGGTCGTTCAAGTTGGAATCTTTGGGTTTCAGGAAAAAAGGATGAAATGGAAGATGGATATTGTTTGGAGGGAGAATCCCCTCCCATGAGAACGTTATTTATCTGGCCTTGTAGCCTTCTGTAGATTGGTGAGATGGTCAATTTTGACATGCTTTACTTCATGACATCTGAATACAAACATGTTTTGGCCTTGGACATAATTCTGGTTGTAAGTCGAATGTTTGGTAGAAAGTTAAAACTTACATTTTGGTTGTAAGTCAAGCCAGGTGCAACTCAAGGGTCCACTGTATTGGCATACATTTAAAGACATGTTTTTTTTTAATTGAGTTGATCTTCAAGCTGTTCTTTAATATAAACCTGTTGGGGTTTGCATTTATATAATATGGCAAGTGAAAAGGGGTTAATGTCTTTTAAACTTAAATACATCTTACATGCACACGGTTCTCAGTATGTGCTGCATGGCCCCTAAGGCATCAGCTGTGTGAAATGTCTTTTGGACAATTTGTTGAATTAGAGGTTAAACTTATCCCTACCTCTACACATTGTTATGATTCATCTCAAACCTCAATTACCTTTTTAAAGAAAGTATATTTGCTTGCAATGGACAGGGTGGAATAAGATGGGCTGAGAATTTATTTTTCTGTAGTTTAATGTTTAAAGAGTGTGTAAAAATTACCAGTAAAATACCAAAAGTTGTGCAAGCCCTCTGCTGAATTCTGAACACACTGAAACCTGTTTTCAGAAGATAAAATAGAAAGATAGAGGGACTTGGGGGAATTCCCTATTTCCTCTATGGAGGTGTCTCTCTGCTCAGTATAAATGATTCTAGCTTCTTCAATGCAGCTATTAAGCAGTTGCTGTAAGAGCTTATTCTTGATAACATATATCCAGAGTAGATATGACAGCTTGTCCATGCTGTTATAATACATTTATTGTTACATATATTATTCATAGACACAGTGCTAACAGTTAAAGGGCAAATGATATAGAAAAAAAAACTAAAAGAAAAAGCTTATAGCAGTTTAACATTCTCATTCTCTTTTGCAAATGGAAAAACAAAGTGTTTTTTTTTTTTAACCAATTAATGCAATCTGTGAGTTTGTAACGTCGCTAGTGCTCTTGCAAGGTCCTGATTTCTGTACCAAAAGTGCACCATAGACTCTACTGGAATTTTTTTATGTTGTAAGCCTGTAACCTCCCAAAATACGTCAGTAGAAGGGACTAGTAGACATCCTGAATATAATAATGTTTGAAACACACAATTATGTTAAAAAAACATTAAACAATTATTTACAGATGTGCTCTTTGAAGTTAACCCAATTTACATTTGAATGACCTGACACCCCCGTCACTCGGGGGGGGGGGGGGGGGGGGGGGGGAGAGGGGTGACATCGGTTACAGTGAAGAAGCCAGCTGAGAGGATCGCAGCCATCGGGTCAGCACAAAACAATGAGTATGTGCAGCCAGGGCTCCATCTCGTCCACTGCAAGACTGACAGGAAATCGCTGGACGAGTTGGAGCCGTCAGAAGTGCTGGAGCTGTGTTTAAGCTATGTATTTTAGTTCACCTTACTGTGACTTTTTGTGAAATAAGATTTCTTTATCACTAACCAGTAAACATCCAAAGCAGCTTTCAATCTGTTTATTTCTGGTGAAAAACGCAGTACATTAGGCAGTGTCTGTTTGTGAGACACAGTAATTATTATAAAATATTGTTTCACATTTTTGCCTGTTTTCCAAAATATATTGATCCAGCCTTTTAGACACAGTGGTCAATCTGCTTGTTCTTCAATGCCAGTTGCCCACCTTTGCTCAGGACCTGATACTGACAACTCATTAGTGCAAGGTGCGGTACAGCTACCCTCATATTTCTATATTCAGTGTTAATTAACACAGTCATCTCCACCATTCCACAAGCTCGCTGCCTTGGTGCCATCTTTAACTCAACGCTCTCTTTTACCCCCCACATACAGAACATTACTAGACCCTTCCACTTCCATCTCCACAACATCTCCAAGATACGCCTCTTCCTATCCCCAGAAACCACCAAAGTCCTTGTACACGCCCTCATCATTTCTCATCTGGACTACTGTAACATCATCCTCTCTGGTCTTCCTCTAACTATACTATCACCTCTATAGTCCATCATGAATAGTGCCACTAAAATATTTACTCCTCTAACAGCTCCTCATCTGGTGCTCCTCTCTGCAAAGCCTTGCTTTTAAATCACTGCACACTTATTGCCCCACTTATATTTTTAACCTGGTGCATAAATACACCCCTAACTGCTCCTTCCGCTCCTCCAGTGACCTACAGATGACATCCCCACTCATCACATGCTTGGCTTCAAGACTTCACTAGGGTGGCTTCTACCCTCTAGTACTTTCTACTTCCCCCTAATTAGACTTGCTCCTTCCTTTGGCACTTTTAAAAATTCCCGGAAAGCCACCTATTCAGTCTTGCCTACTCATCTTTTCACTCCTAACATCACAACAATGCCAGTCCCATTCCCCTAAACCTATTGTATACTTTGTTCCCCAACCTATTAGATTGTAAGCCTGATCGGGCAGGGCCCTCTACTCCACCTGTGTCATAACCTGTACCTGTGTGTTATTTTGTATTGTCTCAACTCTAATGTATGGTACTGCGCTGCGTAATATGTTGGCGCTATATAAATAAATGATGCTAATAATAATAATTAACCTATAGGTCATGATTTGGTCATCATTATGTTTGTGAAGGTTTGCCAAATGACAATGTGTAATTAACTTTTTCAATATTGGATAAAAATAACCCCTGTTTTATGTGGTAGGTTCACAACATCATAACATCCAAAGGGCCACCAAGAAAAAAGCGTAGAGCTAAGTAGATGTTCAAGGGGCCAAGCTTCATAGTGTTAGGACCCTGGCTGATACATAGCCACTTGTTTGCTTTGGATTGCCACGTCTGTATGAACAACGCAACTTCTCTGTGCATATTGCAATTGGAAATCATTATAAGTTGTCAGTTGCAGAGTTAGTGGTGCTTATTGATGGTGGAGGAGCTCAACTAGGAGATAGTTGTTATCAGAGTTCAGCACACTTGTAGCCTGTCACTTGACTAGTTTTCAAGAACTGCAAATATTTAACAAGAATGTTGTTGCAGGAGTTAGTAACATCTCAAGAAATTGAGAATTTCTACATCACCATCGGTTTAGATAATCCAATGCATTTGGTCGTATACATGATGTAAAATACCAAAATAGGTCAGGAAGCGCCCAACCCAGTCCCAACCCCTAAATACTGAACCTCTTCTATTCAGACTTCCAAATCATGCTGAGGGTAAGTTGCACCCTGGTAGCCTGGTACAAAAAATACCTGGTATCCCCCAATATTGGGACTTTAGCTATTATCTGTGTACTATGTGTAAAAATGAAGTTGATATACAGTGGTGTGCAAAACTATTTGCCCCCTTCCTGATCTCTTATTCTTTTGCATGTTTGTCACACTTAAATGTTCCAGCTCATCAAAAACCGTTAACTATTAGTCAAAGATAACATTATTGAACACAAAATGCAGTTTTTAATGAAGGTTTACATTATTAAGGGAGAAAAAAACTCCAAATCTACATGGCCCTGTGTGAAAAAGTGATTGCCCCCTTAACTGTGGTTTATCACACCTGAGTTCAATTTCTGTAGTCACCCACAGGCCTAATTACTGCCACACCTGTTTCAATCAAGAAATCACTTAAATAAGAGCTTCCTGTCACAGAGAAGTAGACCAAAAGCACCTCAAAAGCTAGACATCATGCCAAGATCCAAAGAAATTCAGGAACAAATGAGAACAAAAGTAATTGAGATCTATCAGTCTGGTAAAGGTTATAGAGCCATTTCTAAAGCTTTGGGACTCCAGCAAACCACAGTGAGAGCCATTATCCACAAATGGCAAAAACATGGAACAGTGGTGAACCTTCCATGGAGTGGCCGGCCGACCAAAGGTGCCCCAAGAGCGCAGAGACAACTCATCCGAGAGGCCACAAAAGACCCCAGTAGAACATCTAAAGAACTGCAGGCCTCACTTGCCTCAATTAAGGTCAGTGTTCACGACCCCACCATAAGAAAGAGACTGGGCAAAACGGCCTGCATGGCAGATATCCAAGGCGCAAACCACTGTTAAGCAAAAAGAACATTAAGGCTCGTCTCAATTTTGCTAAAAAACATCTCAATGATTGCCAAGACTTTTGGGAAAATACCTTGTGGACCGACGAGACAAAAGTTGAACTTTTTGGAAGGTGGAACCTGTTGCAAAGTTTTGGTACCCTACTGTAGTCTGTGGTTCCTTCTTGAGGCCTCCATGTCCAGCAGAACATTTTCAATTTATACTAAATTGTCTAAGTATTTCAAATGACAGCAGGTATAGCTAGAAGACGTTATTTTACATTTTTAATAACAAAACTTGTTTTAAAATATACTTCAATAGACAGGGATGCCCTCTGTCCCCTTTTCTATACATTTTGGTGATGGAATATCTTGCTAACGCCATCAGGGCTAATCCCGATATCCAGGGTGTGACAGTGGGCGATACTCATCATAAAATGGCTCTCTTTGCTGACGATATCTTGTTGTTTATTTCTTACCCCCATGTGGCCTTCCCTGCACTCCTTGCCGTATTCCGGGCATTCGGAATTCTTAGCAATTTTAAAGTTAATACCCAAAATTCTGTCGCCTTGAATGTTACTTTATCACAAACCTCTCAATCCCTCCTAAGCACCTCTTTCCCTTTTCGCTGCTCTTCCTCCTCCATCCAATACTTGGGCCTACAGATCCCTGCTAACCTCTCCAAGCTTTACTCGCTCAATTATCTCCCCCTTCTTCACTCCACTTTACACAGGCTTAAATCCTGGGCCGCCCTGAAGCATACCTGGTTCGGCCGCATGTCTTTATTTAAGATGGATGTCCTTCCTCGCTTTCTTTATTTATTCCAGACCCTCCCGATTTCCTTACCCCGGTCCTTTTTCGCCTCTTTGAAAACTGCCTTGTTATCCTACATATGGAATGCTTCACCAGCCAGGATAAGATATGGCATTCTCACAAGACGTAAAGACCAGGGTGGCGCTTCCCTCCCTCACTTAGAATTATACCACTTCTCAGCCATGCTCACCCATGTCCTGGATTGGGTGTTCTCTAGGGCCGATAAACTCTGGGTGCAGCTTGACTCAGACCTGTCCCCTAGTGTTGAGCTTGAATATTCGAATGCCGAATATTTTTCGCGAATATCGGCAATTCGAGAATTCGCCAATATCTCGAATATCTCGGCGGATATTCGCAATTCCGAATATTCGCAATCTGGCCATCTATTGCGAAAATAATATTCGCATTGCGAAAATAAACAAAGCATGTGACCATTCATTTTAAAGATTTTCGCGATGCGAATATGATTTTCGCAATTGCGAATATTATTTTCGCAATCCATTGTATTACCGCGCATATTCGAATTTCCAAATATAGAATCGAATATTAGTAGAATTATTCGCGAAATATCACGAATTCGAATATTGCCTATGCTGCTCATCACTACTGTCCCCTGTTCCCCCCCAAGCCATACCATGGATTCGTCCCTCGGATCGCCCAAAGCCCACATCTCTACCCTTTTTCATGCCCTCTTTCCTCAAGGTATGGGACTCGCCGATACCACATCTCCTCCACCTTGGGCCCATTAACGCCGATCGTTGGCAATCCGGCATTCCACCACGGCTGTGATCGTCCCACTTTTCTCTGTTGGTCTAAATTCGATTTCACTCCACTTACAAGATGCCTACAGGACTCTACTCTCCGCCCCATGACTGAACTTCTGCATTCCTGCCCAAGAGCCCCAGGTCACTGGCTTCAATATCTTCAATTGAAAACTTTTATCCAGAAACTACCTACCCTGGGCTATCGGTCTAGGGAGACTACTTACTTTGAGGATCTATGTTTGCTGGAGGAGAAACCCCCTCATGCTATCTCTGCACTGTATGCTACTCTTCTAGCCAAAGCTTCACCTGGCACCCCTTACTACATCAGGGCCTGGGAAAGAGACCTTGGTTGCTCCTTTGATGGGGGGACCTGCAAAAGATATATGCGCTTACGCACAAATCGAGTATGGCCAGCTCGGTTCACGAACGCAACTTCAAGATTTTGTGTAGATGGTATAGGACTCCCTCTGTTCTCCACAGGATATTTCCATCCACTTCCGATCTCTGCTGGTGCCGTGGTGCTGCAGTGGGCACCATGGTGCATATCTGATGGCACTGCCCAACTGTCCTGCAGTTTTGGGAACGGGTATTCCAGGTATATGCTAAGACAGTGTTTTTCAACCACTGTTCCGCAGCACACTAGTGGATGTTGCCTGGTGTGCCATGGGTTTTTGACCCCACCCTTGGCCCTCCTATCTAGCTGCCTCTTAAAGTAAAAGTCTTATACACGGACTGGCTCTGTGAGGATGCGGTTGCTCAGCAACATGCGTCCCCACAGACCAGGAGTGGTGTTTTTGCTCTGCTGGTACACATCTGCGTTCCAGCGGGGCACCTGCTGATGACGTACTTCCGGTGGGGATCGGAAGTGCGCCGTGATTATGCGTATTGTCGGTGCCCTCCGATTTTTTTCATAAAACAAGTGTGCCTTTGCCCAAAAAAGGTTGAAAAACTAAACTTTATATGAAAATGTTTAATAAAAGTTGATATTTAAAAATATACTTCAAGTATAGGGAACACTGTGGTATAGTACACATTTTGTGTCATATATTTCATCAAAGTCTTTGATGATATCTATGGGGCACATAACCTTTAAATCAAAGTGGAGGCGGGCCGCCAAAGAACGCCCAAAGGGCTGCAGGTTGGGCACCTGGGATGTAGGGAGTACAAAGAACAGTTAAGATTTTTCTGGCAGCATTTTTTTTCCTGTTTACATTATGAGGTGATTTTAAGTTTTTCTGTGTCCTTGTGTGTAGTGGAAAAAATTAAGTGATCTATGGTTAACAAGAGGATGAAAATATTTCTCCAGATTATAGAATCACCTTACAAGCAATGCACACAACACAATATAGCCATTTGTGATGTTATTCTTTAGAACTTTCATAAAATGATGAAGTCAAGTATCAGAAGCCCTTGAAATAGCTTGGCAAAAAATTACAGTTCAGCCTTTGTTTCTTTCTACAGTACAGCGAGATGCTTGCGATTTTACTGTAAACTAGAGCCCATCATACGTAAAGTCAGACATCTGGAGATGTGCAGATTGTCTAGAAACTGGAGTTTAAACAGAAAATGGTACATGGTTTAAAACAAGCAACTGGCTCTTAGTATATCTTGTAGCATACTAAAATATATATTCTGTCCATACTAAAAATTAAAGTTCTGAAATACATCTGTCACATTCCAATTTGAATATTCCTGTATCTAAAATGAAAAGATTCAGCTGAAAAGATTCTGCTAAGTATAGAGATAAACAGAGAAATAGCATTCTCTGCTTTAAGCTGTGCCTATGCCAACTGATTGCACTACATGTCCTTGTTACTTGTCCATCAATATTACATTTGAAGTGTACTGCAAGACGTAATATGTGTACTCTTGGATACCATGGATTTATCTAGAGCTGCTTTCTGTAATTAAAGATTTTCTGTTCTTTTTTCAGTTTTTACAAGAAAAGGTTTTGCTGAGAATTTGGTGAAATAAAAACAAACACTCTAATATATACATTGAGAAGTAGAAGTATGGTGAGAAGTGATGAAAGGAATCAAAAAGCCCTCAACTCAAGCAGTGCATAGCACAATCAAGCCTTCTTAAAACAGAAGGTATTTACACGGCCCAATCCAGCACACATCCCAAAACTTAAGGTGGAAGCCCTCGTTTTGGGACAGTGGGCGGAGCTATGCAAATTATTCCTTTTCGCCCCATCAGCCAAATGCACATCCAGAAACCGCTGGTGTACAGTGCAAATTTAGCCTTTTTGGTACAGAGCCATTTATTCCAAACTGCATACAGCTGTTTCAGGCTACTTGGCCATCATCAGTGCAGTGCATGGAAACCATGGCTCTATGGTGTGGGGCTTGGAAGCCGAACAAAGAGAAGTACCCATGAAGGTTATGGTGAGAAGGGATGAAAGGAATCAAAAAGCCCTCAACTCGAGCAGTGCATAGCACAATCAAGCCTTCCTAAAACAGAAGGTATTTACACGGCCCAATCCAGCACAAATCCCAAAACTTAAGGTGAACGCCCTCGTTTTGGGACAGTGGGCGGAGCCATGCAAATTATTCCTTTTCGCCCCATCAACCAAATGCACATCCAGATTTTAATATATACATTGAAATACATGCATTCTAGCAGTGTGTTGTTCAAAAAGTCTTTTCAGTCTTTTGGTGAAAAAGAAGAAGTATTGAACTCACCCCAGTGATTAAACTATAGTACCATAAATTTGTATTTATTACCATAGCAAGGTAAAAGGATGCATCACAGACTGATCTATGCTCAACTTTTGTTTCATAATCTTTAATTCATAACACAAACAAAGTGAAACAGAACCATATACCAGTGCACAAAAGGTGTGTATAAGGGCCAAAGTGTGTGAAAGGGAGAACTCTAAAAATGAGGGACCAAAGACATCTTACCCAGTCATATCAAATATGGAAAACATAGCTTGGACAAAAACAACAATAAAACAAACGCCAAGTATGGCAATATGGGTCCAGAAAGTTGTTTCCCTAAATCACACAATAAAATTAAAAGATCATTTTGGGTAGCTCCAAAGAGAGATCAGTAGGAAAATCTGATAAAATTTGAAGCTGTTCTGGAGAGATAATATACACATTTTTATATATTATTTATAGCAGTAATTGGAGTAATGGGTTAGCAGCCCTAGCCAGGAAGTTACAATGATTCAGTGGAAAATCTCACCCAGGTATCCTGCGTCTGGGGTCACGTCTGGAGGATCTGCAGTGTATCAAGACAACAGCATCAGAAAAACCCCAGGAGCAGGTATTTTTGTGCTCTCAGAGGGGGTTGGCTTAAGGCCAGTAGTTGGGCAGAATAGAATTGATACACTAGTGAGAAAGCAGGAAAAAGGGAGACACGTAGGCAGCAGATGCAAAACCCTTAAAGGGGCAAGCACCAAACAAATATATATGCATATAGGAGTAGTGCACAGGGTAAGGCATATATACAGAAAACATATACACAGTGTGTGAATAAGCCCTGTCACTATCCTAAGCTAGGGAAAACCCAAGAATATACAAGCATTTATAATAATGCAATTAAATGTACAAATAGCACCATTTACTGGTCACTACACTAACATTGGATAGCTCTTTTTGGACAAAGAGTTAAAGCTACAGTGATCCAGATGGAAACCTCCATGAGTCTCAAATTGCTGTAATGTTCTGTTCAAAACAAAAATCAATTTAACAGGGTGTGTCTCTCTCTGCAGCCCAAATGTTTAAGAAGGAAAGTGACTCATCTGGAGGGAAACAACTAAACCAGAAGCAGAATCGGGAATGTATATTGGACCAGTTCATACATATTACTAGCTTTATCTGAAAAGAGATTAATAATGCTTTGTTAGTATGAAGTGATACACCTGTATGGGAACTAAACCAAAGGTTCCCAACCAAAATATTTTTTACTAATACATAGCTAGAACAAGGACTCTGAGAATTTTACCCATATTTGGAGCTGCATATTAAGGGAAATGGCAGGTAGGCTAAGCAGGCAAATGTTTAACACAGGGGACAACTGCAGAGGACCAGCATGTACACAACCACAATACTTTTGAGCTCTCATCCTAGTAAGGTAAATAAATAATGAATTATTATTATTAGTTATTATTAACAAAAATGGCATTTTCTTTTAATTGAAAACAACTCAGAGAGATAAATATGATCTGTTAGAAATGATGCATACCTGGTCTACTAATAAAAAAAGCCCTGAACTTTAATTGCTAAAAAATTTTTAGGCATTTTATGAAGCTAAAAATTTTTATAAAATGGACACATTTTATGTTAGGCATATGTTGTACAAACCTTCTACAAAGTCCTTAGTAAAACATTTGTAATTATATTTATATATAATTTAAGGAAATGTATATGCACACGGTATCTCAAACTTTCTTTGTTCTGAAATCATCAACCATTTTCTTTGGGAGTATTTACTGCCCTTTCATGTTGGACCCTTGGTTCTAATTTTCCATGATTAATTTTCTTTTGAGCAAAAAATGTGCATTCCTTTGTTGAATATACATTTGAGTGGAAATGGGTGCTATGGAACTATACTGTCTCCCCATACAAGCTGCTGTAATGGCTTAGGTTGCCCACAAATGGTAAAAAATTTAAGGTAGACCGCACAGTACTGATGAACTAGAGACAACTTGAGGGTGACCTCCTATATATATATATATCTGCATTGGTTTGGACAATTTAACACAAATGCCCTGTACTATGTATTTATTTAGATTTTATTTGGCAACAACATGATATGTATTATCAAAAACTGGGTGGTTCCTTCTGATGAGACCTTGTGGCTAGAGGCTGAAATGCATTGAGTATATTTACCCACAGGGGAGTGCCCCAGAGGGTTTGCCCTGTTGTGCACTTTAATAACTGTATTGTTTCTAAAGACAACATAAATTTAGATCATGTTAAGCAGTTTGGCTGCAGACATTTGGCAGTATTAATTCTTTAGAAATTGCTGCACTGTCAACATTATTCCCCTGTTAATTCAATAATGATTGTTTAAGGAGAACTTTAGGCAAACAGGTAATCCTACAGTGAGAATAGAATACCATATATTTTGCTCTAGAAGGCGCACTAAGGCAGAACCTTCACTGTACCAAAGGGGTGCAGCTCTTACCATTTTACATGTACATGTATTTACATGTATTTACATGTACCGCTACATGTAAATTGATCATTGCTCTGCCTTTGGTGCCATGGAGGATCCTTTAGACATCATCTGAAGAAACCAAAGAATAACATTTGTTCTCTACATATTCTGTTCTCCTTTTTAAGAAATTGTTTTGTTGCTTTTATAACACCAGACATGGGAACAGATTTTGTCTCCTGATGTAAGCTTCTAAAAGTAAAGAACAGACGTGCCTCTTAAGTGGCAATCATCAGCTTCATTTTATGGATTTCAGTAACAGTTCTTTACTTTCAAAACCCGGTGAACAACTGCAAACAGAGTCTTAAATAAAATCTACTGACGCCCACTGGGGCCTATAGCACTCAAGTGAAAAACAAAAAGTCTACCTGTTCTCAATTTTTTTGGGTGGGTGTATCCAAATCTCTTGAACAACATAGCTCAGACAGGGGAAGGGAAAACCAGCACAAGAAGTCAATCAGATGTGGTGCAGTACTGGAGAGATATGAAAAAAGGAAGAGTATACAATTCTCTGCTTTTCCTTCAACATTTGGGGTCAGGGACATAACCTTGTGGTACGGAAAACGTAGACTGGCAGGGCTAGATGGTCATAAATGCAAAGCCTTCGGCAGGTAAAGTAGCTTTATACATATTTCATTTGTATCTTCTAGCAGTACCTAATCCACAAAGTTTTTATTTTCTGACAATTGCTTCATAAAAATGTGCATTTAAAGGTGCTTTATTTTTTATTTATTGCAAATTTAAATAATATCCAGAATAAGTATATTGGTAATATCATCTTTGTTTGCATACTGCAGTCACCATACAAATATGATGATTTTTTTTCTGTAGAAAGCTATACTTTTAGTTCACATTTTAGGGAATTTTAGGGATCCACAAAGGTTTGTAATAAATATGGTACTGTGAGTGGAAAGTAGTGTGAAATCGAGATAAACGATTGTAGAAAAGTAACTGTGTGAGAAGGCAATCTCATGAGAATTGAGTTATGGGATGTTTCAGCTTGCACTGACAAGGTGAATACCCTAAAAAAAACAGGCAAGACGTAAAATGCATGCATTGGTAAGGTAAATGAGTAGGTGCCCTCATTTTCATTTTGGGCAATTTACATGTAAAGCTAGATTAGTCTTATCTGCAATCGCTATTAAAGAAAAGATCTATGCAAATACTGATTTCCCTTTTCCGAGTACAATATTTATTAATTTAAGATGGTTGCAAAATTTCAACTTTCAACGACTTGCGAACTTTGTGAGTTGATTCCAAAGCCTCTGAAAAAGATGAAGAGAAGGGTTAGGGAAACATTTGAAAAAAAAAGTTTTGCTCTAGAACATATAGTTTTTGCATAAATTAAGTTCAAAATTAAAGTCAAAATTCCGATATTTGAAATTTCGACTTGACTTTCAACTTAATTTGTGCAGTATTTTGTAGTATACCCCAACCCATCTCTACATCTTCAGCAAGTTTAGTGATGAT
Organism: Ptychadena robeensis; assembly: GCA_036250615.1. Taxonomy (NCBI): domain Eukaryota; kingdom Metazoa; phylum Chordata; class Amphibia; order Anura; family Ptychadenidae; genus Ptychadena; species Ptychadena robeensis. Next base: position 78,268,825 of record CM070033.1, on the reverse strand, counting down.
ATCATGTTCAGGGAATTTGCAATTAACTTGAAATCGTTGAAATTTTTGAATTTTTTTTTTTAAATTCGACCATGTCTAAAAGCCACTAAATAAGGTATCATCACCAATTAAGTGCAAAGTTAAGTAAAAATGTTGACTCGATTTGAATAGTTGATTAAAAAATAAAATGTGCAGGAGTAAAAGTTTTTTTTTTTACCGTTCCTACAACCCTTCTCTACATCTCCAGTTTTAAGCCGGCCATAGACACCTCGATCCATAGCCGGCTTGTAGCAAACTCATTACAGCGTAGTGGCGTCACCACGCTGTGATGAGTCGGCTACAGAACTGACAGGAATCCTGTGTGCTCCACTAACACAGATGATTCCCGTCAGATTGTAGCCAATTAACATGGAGGAGGAGGAGACTCTCCCTCCACATTAACTTCCTACAACAGGATCGGCCACAAAAAGTACCAGCAGGACTGATTGCTGTGCGGCTTTTTGAGTCGAAACCTCAAGGTGGACTCTTCTGTAGTTGCGGTTGACCGGTCATTATGCGTACAGCGGTCGATCGCCCACAACTATGGCCGGGAATTGGCATGTCTATGGCCGGTTTTAGTGATAATATCATGTAAAAGGGCTTTGTAATTAACTCAAATCGAATTAAAAAAAAATACTATCTCAAATTATTGTCATGTTTTTACTACTTTTAAGAATTAAATCTTTCTAATTGTTATTTTGAAAGCAAAATATTGCTTTGTTGAGCATTGCCATGCTTAAAAGAATTCTCCCTGTAGAGGTCCTGGAAATACCCAGTGGAGATCAAGCTCATCTACTCTACCATAAACTACAAAAAGAAAAAACATTTAGAATGGTTTCTCAAAGCAAAGTTTTAGTAAACTGTGATCATTTAGTACATTGTCATGAGTGCTTTAATTCATTGTGCACTTAGAATATGTTATACTTTACCAATTTGAAATTCTATTTTCCATTAAAAAACACATTCACAACTGTTGATCATCAAGTGCACACTAACCCATGTCAATAATCTTATGACTTTGGTGTATTTTCTTTTTTCAGGCATACCGAGCAGAAATAGCACCCATTAAGAATAATGTTAACCAAGTAAATGATCTAGCACACCAGTTTACTGCAACTGACATCCAGTTATCTCCATATAACCTCAGTCGCCTGGAAGATGTGAACACAAGGTGGAAACTCCTGCAGGTAAACCTTCCATAGATTACCTTTAGATTACCAATTGTATGCTGTTTAAATGTTTCTGTATTGTCCAACATGTTTTTTGACTGTATTGATTGATTTACAAAAAAAAACAAGATTAGCATTGTATGCTGTACAACCAAAAACTGTTGTGAAAAAAATGTGTTCCAGTCAATCTTAAAGCAGAGAAGTAAGTGGACATTTTGTGTTTTTTCTACACTTCTTTCTTATTTACCTGTAGAACCTTTTATGGTTTCAGTAGTCAAATGAAATCCTTAAAAGCCTAGAAAAATATGTTTTATGCAGAATTAATGTGGATCATTCGAGCATTCTAATATTGTAATAATCAGTCCACATTTGTCCACCTGGGATATTAGAAGAATATTAAGACATAAACTCAAATAGTATAATTTAAATTATCAACATTTATACTAAAATTCAATAAGGGGGGCAGGGGTGGTATAAATTACATTGATTGTGGGAAAAAAGTATGCCACTGGTCCCAAACATTCTTCAAAACACAAAAAGGTAGATACATCATCATCAGATGGATCATATGAGGTGGTTAGCCTCACGGACCTTAACGTGTTGTAATGCGACTAGGGGACACATTGAGTGTGAGTTTTTTACTTTTTTATTAAGCAGAAATTTGTAAAATCGAGGACTACATGACCGAAGATCGGGAAATTCAAAGTCCACATGTTGATGCCACATAGACAGGGTGGTCAGAAAGAGTTCTTCAGGAGACATCCATCATAACACATCAAAACAGTAGGCTGACAATATTGGAGAGAGGGCAAACACAGAGTCAAAAATTAATATTTGAGTGCTCACCATGAACCTTGAATCAGCACACCAACGTTTGGTCTGTCCATGTTAGCATGTCCACCCCTCTTACAGGAGGGAGACCAGATATTCATATTCTGACTTATTTTCAGCAAAAACATATTTTTATATATAGGCTAAAGTTAATATGTTTATTTAACTAAAGTTACCTGCAATCCAATGATCTTGTAAGTGGTAAGCTAGGCACACACACATTCCAGTGCAATCGACCCCCGATCAATCACAGTGTGATGACGTCACCACGCAGTGATTGATCGGGGATCAATTGAACGGAAATCACCACATGGGCACATCGATTCCTGTTCAATGGGGACCCTGGGGACCCATTCTCCCCAGCTCGCAGCACATGTGAATCACAACACAGGCTGTCAGCTGGGCAGAAAGGCAGGCAGCCTCTCAGCTTCAGAGACAGAAGTGCTGGCCCCGCCCCCTTCGCACTGACAGCAGTTCCAGGCTGTAACGTCTCCATGCAAAGTAATGGAGATTGAACGGGGTTTTCCAACACACACATGGGTAGATTTGTAAACAGATTAGAGTACAATCAAGCACCATGAGCACGCACATTGATTTATTGTATTTGAATATTTGTACAGATCTACCCATGTGTGCCTAGCTTTATAACTACCAGATATGTAAACATAGTAGGACATTGACGACTTTTATTAAGTCGAGTCACCAAAAGTGACGTAGTGGTAGTCAAGTCGACTAGTCCTGATGATGTCATCATAGATTGCAGACGAAGTTAAGGAGCACAAGTGTTTATCAATAAACAACTTTTATTTAAGTTCCCTGTAACATTAACAGTCGACATTTCAATTAATCAAAACAAAAATGATGCTAGTACCTTGACTCTCCTAGTAAATTTAAGTGCAAAACAGAAAGTGGGTAAAGCTTAAACTGCGGCAGCCAAGGCACACTTAGGTTCCCAAAAGAGCACATTGTCATTACAAAATAAATATAACACTTTAACTGGCTTGCATGCTTCACAAAAATGAGAGGGATTAACCCACCAGTTTTGTGTGCCAAAAGTGATCCAAAATATGTAACCACCCCGGCGGTCCGCTGAGATCCAGATTTCTGCACCAAAAGAGGTACATTGGTTAAATCACTCACAATTCAGATAGTGGAATATTCAAATTGAAACACCTTCACATTTTATTAGCCGAGTCCAGCTTGAGAATACCATTTCAGTCAGTTTTATCACTCTGAGCTGCACTCTAAAACACAGTATCTAACTGTGCAGGGGATTATCCCGGTCACTGTGCAGGTTGTTGCTTCTCTCTCTCTGTCCCATTAATCCAAGGTCAATGGGAAAACGCTGTGATAGTCTGTGATAAGAAGATAACAGCTAACGTTTCTAGGTTGTCAAATGGTATTAATGCAGAGAGGTGAAATAGTGTTGGCCCAGGCAACTATGCAGGTACCATGAGATAGTCACAGCTCAAGGAGCATATAGGGTTTTACAAACCCTAATTGAGTAGTGCTTTTGTAGACAAAAGCAAATAAAACAAAAGATAGTATAGCCCATGGAGAAAATGTTCTTTGTTTGGAGTGAACTTATGACCCTAGTGCTGCAAGGCAAGAGTTTTAAGCCAGTGCTCTATGCAGTAATTGCTGTGACAATGAAAATGCATGCACTAACTGTTTAAGTGGGAAGAAGGGTTAAGTAAGGGTGAACCAAAAAATATCTGAATAATAGTAGCCTTAGATGAGAACATTGTCTCTAGTGTAATACTTTCTAATCAGGAAAATGGTAGCACAAAGAACTGTTTGCTCAGGGAAACAGAAGATTATGAGGACATCATACTTTAAAAGGCATCATTTTAACATGAAGTATATGTAATACAGTCACAGTGCTTATTGACAGCACATCGAAATAAATGGGCTTTCTTGTCAGAATCGTATATAACTTGATCAAGAAATAGAAAAATTATCATTTACAAGTGACTCATTGCATCACCCATTGAAATTCATTGTAGAAAGTGGTCAAGACAAAATGAAAAAATTGCATGCTTCAAACGACTTCTCAAAACCAAACTGTGCAAGCAGTAAATCATTTAATTCTTTGCTAAGGACTCTGGCAAACAGTGTAAAGGTACCCATACACGTTGCAATTTTTCGTGCGATTTTTGCCCTTCCGACCGATCCGGTCGGTCGGTCAGGTCGATCGTTCGGGATTCCTAACATGCAAATGTAGTCCGACCGATGCTGTTTTTAGAAAAATCGGCTGAAAAGTCGGTCGGGTCCCAAATGAGGATGCCTGTAATTTTTGGTAAGTCGGCCACTTTTAAAAGATTCCCAATCCAACCAGCCGATTGGTCTGTCGGGCTGTGAATAATCGGGGCCGAAAAGTCGGGCATCCGACCGACTTTTAAAAATAGCACTAAAGCAAAAATCGGGCGTCGAAATCGAATATCGCATCGGCCCCCGAAAAATCGCAACGTGTATGGGTACCTTTAGCCATTCAGTAAGTACTGTACTAGAGAGGCAGAGGGCACTTTTTTGTAAAAGTACAGTTTAGATTTATCCCCTAAAAAGCAACAATTTGAATGTGGAACAAAGGTGGACCTAAGTACTCCAACAATTGTCGATTAACACATGTTATATTATGCATATAGGCTTTGCAATCAGCTCACAAAGTCAGCTAGTTGACCATCTCTACTGATGAAGATAAAATGTTTCTTTAAATCTCAAGCATTGATGTGTATGGAATAAAATAACAAGTTGTATGGTTTGATGCTTTATTGTTGTTTGCTCAAAAATTTCTTCAGATACTATTTCAAGTGTTGGACACTGAGCTGTATAATAATGATACCTAAACCTTAATCAGACAGGCTTCTTATATGCTTCTCAAGCAATTAGTCTATTTCTAGCGAATCCTAAAATATGGCTGTCCTAAAGTTACACCATAATGTAAACACATTTCATTCAAATTTTCAGTGTGATATTTCTTAAAAAGCAGCATCTTTATTTTTCACAAACAACTACACAGCTCTAAGGAAATTTTTTATAGTTTTTTGGGGGTTTCTTTAAATAAAAGAAGAGCATTGTGAAACTCAACACTAAAATATCGTTTTTAAGTAGCTACTTCCCCAGTCCACTAAGAAACATATGCTACCTATGCGGCTTTAGAATAAAAGGGAATTATAAAAAACATGCTACACTTGCCTACCTTTCCATTGTTTGTGTAAGAACAGCATAAAACCCTTTCAAATTAATCCCAAAACCCTGACGCCAAAAGATGTAATACTGTGGAACATATGTTTCTTTTGTCAGAAGTGTGATTATAACTTTGAAAATTTGACAAGCTGGGATTTTAAACTTCCAGCCTGGAGTCTCTTATTATATTCATTACACTGGTAATAGTATATGGGTAGAAAATTATTAACAACATAAGGTTGTACTCCGCATGAAACAGTCATAAACCATGCCTTTACCCTATGCAGAAATAAAAGGATGGAGAAATTCCATTCATTACATTTTTAAATGTGCTTGCGTTTTATGGCAAATGGATGTAATAATTTAGGGCAAGGAGCATTGGTGTCAAGTAACAGAAACAACACATTGTAAATGTGTTTTAGCTTCTGAATGTTTAATTCCACCTGCTCAGCACTGGTTTCTAAAATACATGGGCTTGATATACTAATAGGTGACAGAAGGTGAAGAACAAAAACTGAAATTGGGTCAAATCCAGTAAACTATAAGACAGCTATTCTAGTGCAGAAGAATTTAAAATGACTCTATTATTGGGTATAACTTAGCAGGGATGATGGAATATTAGCTGTTTGTCAATCTTGTAACACTTGATAACTCATCTAACACTCTTTCCATTTATCCCCTTACCTTTAACACATTACCCTTAACCCTTAACTCTGAAGACCCCTAAAATATATTGTATATTGTTAGTCTTTAGGTATAGTGGTTCTAGAGTTTTAGTTTTTGGGTGAAAAAGCTTACTCACTATACTGTACTTATAAAAAAAAAAATAAGTTGTGTTGTCACCCTGGGACAGTGGTTCCCCCAGCGGGCACCCCAGTACTAGTGTTGAGCTCGAATATTCAATTTTCGAATATTTAGCTCGAATATCGCTATTTCGCCATTTGGCGAATATTCGCAAATATATCATCGGATATCTGACGCGATCGCAATTTTTCACAATTCATCGCGATTTTATAATCGCAATTTTATAATCGCGCTCCATTGCAATGAATGGGATCGCGATTATATAATCGTAATGCGATTTTTTAAAACGGAAATGATGGATATTCTCCCAGTCGAATATCCGAGCTCCATTGACTTGCATGCATTGCGCATATTGGATCGCAATTGCGATCTGTAGATCGCAATTCATGTCGTAAGTGCGGATATTCAAGATTACGAATATGGAATCGAATATTATGGCGGATATTCACAAAATTACGCGAATTCGAATATTGCCTAGTCGCTCATCACTACCCAGTACCTTGTAAGGCATATCAGGAGTAGATACCGATACATTACATAATGCTGAATTTTGATCATCTACGGTAATTTGAAAATTCAAGGTTAGTGATTCAAAGTGTTGGATCAAGAAATGTCCAGTTCACTAGTGATTTCAGAGAGAGGTCCGCAATGGAAATCTATATTTTAATGACATTTCCTTTAGCATTCGACATATGCCCCAAAAGAGTAAGTTGCATTTGTTATCCATTTTTGTACATTTGCAGTCAGTTTATCAAGTGCACAGTTTGAATTCATTCAATAACTACTTCAATTACTCTACCCCTAAAATTAACAAAACCAATCCCTGATACCGAATTAGTTCTCTGTATACCAAGTGCTGTCTAAAAATGTAAAATCCTAACAAATGCCAAATTTGAAGTGATCGTATATGGTGGGGATTAGGGGTGCACATATATTCCAGAGGTGACCAGCTTTATGGCAGTGCATCCAATTATAACCTTCTCAAAAATTAAGACTTTATAAGAAAAAGGTAAACATGCACACACATATAATGTGCAAGTTCTGTAACCAACTTTAAGATTATTAACTTTACTTATGTCTACAAAACATCTGTTTGATGTGAATGATAACCTTGCAAAGTCAATGGGTAAATGTCAACCTTGTAATAATGTAAAGTTATTGCAGGCTACAGAAAATCATGTATTTTATGTAATCTACCCATGATACAATATCTATCTACATGTTTACTAATAAACTATGTTTTATTGAATGTTGTTATTGCAAAATCAAGATTTTATTTATTTTGGAATTACATCCCTGCTGATTCCTAATTAATTTAGAAAACAGTATTTTTATCACTTATATTGCAGATCACTACATGCTTTGCCAGCATCTTCTATATTAGTGAAGTAGAATCTTGAGGGCTTGACAAAAATACTTTTAAAACTTGAAACCATAAAGGTAATTGTATAGCAGAGTTTGTAAACTATCTATATATGCAGGGGTGCACATAACTTTTTTAGCGAGCTCCTCAGATGAGTACCAGGAGATGGTGTTTGGTACTCACCGCATATGTAAGTGGTCTTCCTCACTGTCTCCCTCACTGTCCACTGCATCAGCTTCCTGCATGCTAGATTCTGCCGCAGATGGGCCTCCCTGTTCCTTATTGAGCCTCCGATTAGCTGTCTCCATCCACAGGTTAACAGTTGGCTTTGTCATACCTCATAACCCCTGAGACTACCTGCAGTCCAAATGTCAACCTTTCATAGTCATATTCCAGTTGTCACATATTGCCAGATTTGGATTATTAATTTACATTCCCAATTTCACAGCCCTAACTGCAACTTTTCATAGTTATTCATATTTCCCTGCAGTTATCCAAGTGACATACATTTAACATTTAGCTGTGGCTGCCCAGACCTGGACTGCCTTCAAGTTGTTAGTCCGCATATGAGCTTTGTAACAATAATGAAGGTACGCATAGATAGTTTTTGCTCCTTTTGAGTGCCAGAGTACCACTTATGTGCACCCCTGTCTCTATGTATTGGTAGAGCACAGAAAACATTTCAATTACAAGGAACTTTATAGTGGGCATACATGGGTCAATTCTTCAATTAATTCACGAACAATTGATCACCGAGCACGCCTGCAGCCAACCTTTCTTTGAGTGCTCGAGTGTTGATGTCATCATGCTGCGCTCGAGGGTTCATCCATTGAACGAGCATCAACGTGTGTATGTCCTCCTTTAGAAAGGCAGGCAAGCAGTAAAATAAGTAGTAGTATGAAATGCTTTCTCCTTGTACTGTTTCTGATTCTATACAGAATTTCTGTTTAAAATTTATATTTTACAAAATATATCTAAATGTATATTATTTTCACTACCCACTTAGAATTTCCTTATTTTCATGTTCACCAGATTTCAATAATTTTTTTTTACATAAACATATGGGAGCACTGAAAACAATACTGTCTAAACCGTATAAACTAGTAAACTGAGGATATTTGTAATACATTCAAGATTGTAGTACGGTCTATGTCCCATAGGGAAATCCTCTTAACTTCCTATGATCCTATGATCTTTAAACCACTTCAGGCACAACGTGAAAGTAAGATATATCCCAGTATTACTCTTATTTCATAAAAATGTGGAAGCTGGCAAAAGTCTGCATTGTCTCCATATATTCTACGTTCAGCCCCATAAGTCAGGTGGTAGACCTGAATATTGGACTAGTAAACCTTTTGTAAATCTTATGCATGCTATGGCTTAGCATAAAGGAATCAGGACAAAGTTGGTTAAATGTGTCTAATGTGATATGCAATCTTCACTTTCTTGAGAAGAACTTTTTTTGTCTGCTGAATGGAGATAGATGACATTTTTATTTTTTCATATACTTTCAATTAATGAATACATTGATGATAATTGTGGATACATTTAGATACTGAATTCCTTAAGGATAATTAGTATGCAGTACCTTCTGTTAAGTCCCTTGGGTAATCTCCACCATTCTGCTGCCTTAGGTGATATCTGAAATGCCTTCCCACAACTTTATCCCTTATACAAGCTGATATAAATATTATGATCAAATACTATGTTCTACTGAAGCCAAATAAGAAATATTTTAATTATTATAGTATCGTCTAGGTAATACCCACTCTGAATGAAAATTCTGTAGGAGTCTCTATGGTTACGCAAAATAAAAAAATCAATAACTGCATGTTTTGAGATGAAGTATGAAGGGAACATAGTTCTTCCCTAACTTTGGGTCACCTGTGTAACATTATGTTGACTTACCAGTGTGCAGTTACCAGCTGAGCTGTACAATTACAACATGGCATCTCTGTTATACATTGATACAAAGAATGGACTTAAAATAGGAGTAGTTAGGTTAGTTTCTGCTTCTTTATTGTGCAATCCTAGGCTACCCCAGAGAGTGGACAAGGTTGTGCTCCTTAAAAGACAAACTTGCAGGCTGACTTTGTTGTCTAAAAAGTATATATCTGGAAGTAATTATCAGGAATAAAAAAAATAATCTGATCTCGGGATTTTGATTGATTGGTGTTATGATTGCTTTCACTATTCTAATTACCATATTTTTATCTCTTCAAGGCACAGCTTATTTCATAATCAGGAGGAAATACAATATAGAGTAAATATACAGCAGAGTGTGCATGGCTCGAACATGCTTTATACCACTATTCACTAAGGAGAGGCACTCATTTACAGAGCTCAGAGCAGAGACAAATTTACAGAGACTCACACTCCAAGAGCTAGGAGTTTTCTGTAAGCTATTTTTTTCCTTAATTTCCTCCCCAAATCCATGGGTGAGAAATATTACCCAAACCATATGGTAAATATTAATAATTAATTTCCCATTCATTGTTTGTATTGTTTCAAATATTGTGATATTCAATTGTGAATACAATAATTGTATCAATTTAACATTTTGTAGATCAAGATTATCACACAGTAATTTGTTTCATTTTTTTTTTCAATGCTAAAGGACTGTTCGGGAAAAAAAAAACTTGACACCATTGACATTAGTCCAAGACTGCAAATGTTTTTTATTTTTTTAAATGCAATATGTTACAATATGTCTAGTAAGGTCCTGACCATTTCCTGGAAACTTTTTTCTCTTAAAAAAAAAAACATTTTGTGACATTTTATGAGAGATGAGAAGGCTTTTCTTGCTCATGGTCATAGCACTTGGTAACTAAAAGCTAAAAAAAATAACAGGTTACAGTGACTTGCAGCTATTTTGGGTGCTTTTTAGCCTACACTCATTATTTTCATCGCTTGAGACCTATACGTCATGAAATGGTGTCATGCTGACCCTTCCAAAAATACATGAATAACAAAACAACTTTGGTTGGCAATGTTCAATGACCCCCAGAAGAATATGCAATCTATCTTAGACTAGCAAAGGCAGTAGAGAAATTATACGTAATGCATTGCAGAATGTGTAGGTATTATTATTTAAAATCCTGCTGTTCTGGTTTATGTGGCACACCATTAATATGATCGCTCTTTGCTGGAACAGAGACAATAATACTGCATGTAGGCTGCCTGCAGCTCTCATTTTGAAAATGGCTCCAATATATTAGCCTAGGTTTTTAAAGTAATTTTGTGCATCCAGGGCAACCTTCATACTTCTCTCAAGACAAGCTTTAGGGGAATAACTTTGAACTTTCAAGAGCTTTGCCTGATGAAATTTAATATTTTTGTACTATTAAGCCTGAACATGGAAGGTATCTTGCCTTTGTTGAAGGTGAGAAAATCTTTCAATCCTTATTAACATGGAGAAGTTTTACAGTTCCTCAGAAGCCTTCTAAGACTGTATTAATGTTCATGAGCTTCCAAAAATGTATCATATTGCCGTGATAATGGTATTATTTTGATAATCATTTTAGATCATAATAGAATGTGTAGCCCCACCACTTTATTCTGTACATTATAAGCTGCCTATACAATTGCAGAAACTAGAACTGGAGACTTAGTAATGGTCTGACTGAAACAAATCATTGGCCGGGGACAATCAAGGTAGATGTCTGTTACTACAATGTTCATAGTTATTATACAAGAGCGTTACCTTTTGTATATTACCTTTTGTAATAACTTTTGTGAAGTCCCCACATTGAGGATACAATCCATTAATGGGAAGCTAAAATTATTTATGTCAAATGTAGCTGTAGAGTTTGCTGCAGATTACTGCACCTTTAAGGTAAACAGTCATTATGTTAGATCACAGCTCTATCTCTCTAAGGCTTTTGACAGGGGCTATAAATCAGAAGAGAACTTCACACAGTTCAGCTGCCTTGCCTGTCAGCTCACCCCAGATGCTCCATTTGAGTCTGCTATAACTTATACACAACACAGCTGCTTCAGTAGTTTTGTTAACACTGCAAACTCTCTTACTACACTACTTAACACTTACACTAAATATTCCTTTTAGATACTTCTCTTGTTCTCTAAATTGCAAAGCTTTGCAGTGACTTCAATGAAAACATAAGAATAGGATATGCAAAAAAAACAATAGTTATTGCACTTTAAGGTAAGGCATCATGGTTATATTGCAGATCCCGTGTGGAGATTATAAAAAAAATTTTTTTTCTCTAGAATACCGGTAAACCTTTTAGGTATTTTATGATTGATACTATATATATATATATATATATATATATATATATATATATATATATATATATATATATATATATATATATAGTGTGTGTATATATATATATATATATATATATATATATATATATATATTGTACATACATAGTATAGGTAGATATGGGAGGTCAGGCAATAATGTCTTGGCAGGTTGGCAGGTTGAAGGTCTGGCAATCTGCATTCTAGGTAATCACAGAACTGAGGGTTTAAGGTAAGGACCAGTGAATTATACCCAAACGAAACTAAAAAAAAACCTCTTCTGTCTCCACCCCAACAAGCAGGTAATCTAGCTGCCAAAGCACAACTCAGATTGTCAGACAAAATTGTAATTGTAATTTGTAACTCCAAGGAACACTTTTCCACTGTTAGTTTACTTTATACTCCACTCCATCTGAGGTTTAGTCTTGAACTTGGGAATTTAAGCCTTGTATTCAGTAGAGATGGCCATTTTTTTTATTTTGTGAGTTGATTGCAAATCCCCTCAGCATAGCATCACCAAAAATGCTGGAGATATAGAAAAATGGTTGTGGTAACACTAGAAAAATAAAATATAGCTTAAAAATAAAGTTTTTGCATAAATGAAGTTTAAAGGGAAAGCAAACTAACTAATTTTAACAGCACATGGAGTATGTGCTAGAACTATACTTCATGTGCTAGAACATCTCCAGCAATGTTGGTACCATGTTTTAGGGCTTTGCCATTAAATGCAAAATAAACAAGACAACATTTTGCAACATTTTCTTTTTTTTTTCAAATTTTTATTTTTAAGATTTTCAATACAATAATAATAAAATACAGTGTACGGAGGAACAAAAATTGTCTTCTGAAATATTTATACAGAATAAAAGTGTTTCCACAACCTAAGTATAAAGATAGAATAAACAATGTGCTTCTTTGTCTTGGTGTATTGGTAATATCAACTTGTCAAATCTGGTACATAAAGAACCAGGTATCAACCAAATCATATGGGTGAACAACAGAAAAGGAGATTTGAACTGAAGTATTCATAACCATGGTCATAGCTGCACAGCGCGATCGGGTTGAGAAAGGATCTCTCAAAAGAAAGGCAAGGCGTTCCTTATGTTAGTAATGGTGGCAGGATTTTCAAATCACACTGAATACAGCTTTCTCATTAGAAAGCTGTATTCAGTTCAATTCAAAGTAAAATGCTCAACTTTTTACATTGATGATCTCTCTGGGGGTGCAAAATTTAAAAGGGAATTGTACTGGATACAGTGATAACTGTATTCAATACAATTCAAAGTAAAAAAAACACATTTGCACATAAACAAACAAAAACAAATATAAATACATATGGTTTTAAAATCTCTAGACTCTAAGGGCTTGTTTCCACATACGTCGGGACCCTCTCCGCTAAGCGTATATGCTTAGTGCGGACCCCAACGTAGCAGATACACTTACCTGCTCGGCGGAGACTCTGTCTTCACAGCGCCGAGCCGCTCCGCTGCTGCAAGGATCAACGTAGTCGAATACGTTGATTGTTTGCACTGGCGGATGTGTAGACAGACAATCCGCCGTGCAGGCAATGTCTATCTGCTACGTCGGGAGCCCGGTAAATGTCTAGACTTTGAATGGCTACTAACTTTGGGAGGGATTTAAATTCCTTTAGAATTTATCTTTTGTATTAAAAAAAATTTACTCTTCTATACCACCGATGTTTCCCACACTTCATCTACAGCCGCAAAAGCCCTCAGAGGCTGGTCACCTCAGTTGATTTAGCATTTTTGCTTTATCAATTTGTTTTCATCTGCCCGCTTGTGTATATTTGATTTGGTTTGGTTTGGTTTTTTTATCTATCGTACAAAAGAAGTATTTTAGAGATTTTATCATTTAAATGATACTTTTTAACAGAATTGTGTGTTTTAAACATTACATTCAGGATGTCTACTAGACCCTTGTATGGACATATTTTGTGAAGTTACAGGCCTACAACCAAAAAAAAATTCCATTAAAGTCATTAAAGTGCGCTTTTGGTACAGAAATCTGGACATCACAAGAGCGCTAGGGAGGCCAAGTATTTATTCAAACTCAATGTGAATTTGTTGTAGCTAAGTTACACTTTCAAATAAAAAGCTGCCCAAGGCTAAAAGATTATTGATTTTTCTAAAGAGAGAGCAGTTAATCCAAACTTAAATGGAACATTGCTTAAGTGGTAAGAAATTGCTATAGCATGGATTAAAAAGAACATTAGGTATTAAATACTTTCAGGTTCCTTCCAGTGCTGGTTATATATTTCAAGGTGATCTCTTTTAAAAGCAGGATTTATTTTTTTCAAGAACAGATCTTATGGCCAAATGTGGGGCTACAGCAGGAATAAGTTCTTTTTAATTTCCCAGATTCAAAGGCAACACATACACATTTATTTTGAATTAATTCTTTAGTAGTAGCCCAAAGCTGTGCTTTTTTCATTTTAAAAGTTTTAATTGAGGATTCTTCAGGTAGCCATATATTCGCTGATGTGTCCATTCAAACAACCAAATCGATTTAACAAATCAAATCTATTGAAGAAGAAATTGTTTGAAAGGCAATCGGACATGGAGAATGCACTCAGTGATCAGTAAAGAAACGATCGCACTGTGTGGTGGATAAACAATCGCTGTTCACATCGAAAAAAAAGTCGACACATCTATGGCTACCTTAACCTCCTGAGTGTTGTGGCATGTGGCACGCTTCTTTAAAAGGCAAGCTACGGGTGATCACGGTGGAGAATATTGAATGCTGCCATGATTTACGCTCTTTAGGAGGTGCCCAGCGCGATTCCCGCGTCACAAGGGAAATCTTGCTGGGAAAAAGCAAAGCCCCTCCATTAACATGGAGGTCTATGGTGCCGCCTCTTGATGCTACAGTGATGCGATCGGGCGGCCTGGAAGGATCTGCGTGTATGCTGATCCAGAGAGTAGCCGGGGGAATTCAGCGGACAGCTAAGTCTGCCCGCAGTTATCTCGGATTGAGTTTCATGATCAGTGAAACTCAGTCCGAGATATCTTCTGCAGAGTGCTCGGGAGGTTATGTCCATATATTTAAATAAATCTACTATGTCTGCTAACTTAAACAGGAAGACAGTGAAGTAGCGAAAATGAACAGGCACAATAACTTGCTGGGTGTGTATATTTAAAGAAACTAAGGGGGTAATTAACAAAAAGGAGTACAGCATTTTTACTGTGCAGGGTAATTTCCACCGTTCATTATCTATTTACTTCTTAAGTTACAATGTGTTGATTTCCTAGCAAAGGGAATGTGCTTTATTCTTTATGTAAGCCCCACCATAGTCTTTAAGTATTTAATGCTGACCTTTATATCTGCTGCCATGCACTGTTATCTGTGTTTGAAAACCTAGTCCATACCTTATAATAAAAGGTAGGTTTCTTCAGCAAACAGATCAAATTACAGGCAATGTAGATACCCCGCAAAAATAAACATATATATAAATAATATAATTACGTAAAGTGAATAGATATCATCCTGGCCATGCCAGTTGAGTATGTTTAGTGATAGCGGAACTGTCCGCAAGGTGCACAGTTTGGCCGCGAACATGGATGTTCCACCCACCCTGTTAGCCGGCGAGAAGAAGCTTGTTATTCTTCTGGCGGCCAGATCGGAATCAGAAAGATTCGGCTGCAGGAAGAATTCATTCACTAGTGACCGGGTAGATAACCTGGTCTCTAGCAAAAATGCGGCTCCGAAAAAGCGGAAATGTCGTCAATGACATCACGTGCGGCAATCGAAACCTTGTTTTTTTTCGATTAAAATTCCCTGTGAACAGGCGGGGAATTTCAAACGGAAAAAACAAGGTTTCGATTGCTCCACGTGACGGCAATCGAAACCTCCGATCCGCCTGTTTGCGAATAGACCTGGCCTATGTTCCGCCATCACTAAGTATGTTATGTACAGGGGTGCACATAAGTGGTACGCAGGTACGCAAAATCGTCTAAAACCTAGCTCTGCGTACCTCTCTTTATCATTCTCAGCGCATCTACGGACTCCAGGAGGAGAGGAGTGGGGAGATAGATGGAGTTTCCCCCTTCTCACTGATCAAGAAATGTGCTTGTGTTGTGCTCTGATGGCAAGCACTTTCTTGTGACCCCCAGTGGCTGAAACCGATATTGCAGATTGAGTGGAGATTACAATCTGCAATATACAGCAGCAATTTATGTCAGTTGGATAACCGCAGGAACTTTTAATAACTATAAAAGGTTGCAGTTAGGGGTGTAAAATTGGAAATGTAAATTACTAATTAAAAAAAAAAGATTGGACTTATAAGGGTGTTGGAGATTCAGGGTCGAAAATCAGAGTAGGCATATGTATGGGTAAAATCTGACAAGAGAAAATGTTGCACTAGTGAGATATGATCCTAGAGATATATACTGAGATCTGGGGGTTCAAATTGTGTTGTACTGTGAGAGTTACATTTGACCCAAAGCCAGCTGGTGACCTGTGTATAGAGACAGCTAAACTGAGGCTCAATCAGGAACAAGCAGATCCATTTTGCAGCAATATGTACCATGAAGGAGGCTAACGCAGAGGACAGTGAGTACGACAGTGAGGTAGAGTACCAAACACAATCTCCTGGTACTCTATACACCATCTGAGTAGCTCACTAAAAAAGTTATGTGCACCCCTGGTTATGTATTTAAAATGACATTGTACCAGGACCACAGAAGATTTAGCGAAACACTGTTCAAAGTTTTCTCAAACTATTTGTAGCAGCAATTCCATTTTAAGGTGTCCTCTTTATGGTCAGCTGTTTGTTGAAGCATTTATATTATCCTTCACATCAGCCTGCACTGAAGTCCCGTCAAATAATCTTTATCTGTATCAGTTTCAGCAGCCTGCATTTCCCATCAGGCAGCCATAGGAAAAGAATCATCATTGAGCTAGCCGATTGCTAAATCTGTTTTGTCCTCACCTGTCTGAGTATTGTCCTTGGCAGGTATATTTATTACCTGCTGTGTCACTGAATTCTCAGACTGTAAAGAATACCTGGTTGAGATATCAGGCTAGATAAAGCAGTGAATTATTACAGAATGCACGCTTTTATGACCTTGCCAGCATTATCAATGCTATGCAAAACCTTGCACTGCTAATCACGAATGATAATATAGTACAAATATACACATTTCTGATGTCTTTCTGCATAGAAGCCTTGTAACCTGAACAAGCTGCATTTTCTTTCTCTATGTACATGATTTCATTATTGAATGTTAAGCGATCCTATAAATGTCATTTTGCAGATTATTTTAAACAGATTTCTGTTGCTTGAAATGTTAAATAGCTCTAGTGAATGGGTGGGTATAGGTTCTGCAGGTCGTTTTGTTATGCGTGGTAAAAATTTGATTTGTTTCTAGGCTTTAGTTACCATGGTCTTCAGATATACAATGTTACATTGCTCGGCAGGATAAGTTTTAATGAATTACAACAGATCTACATTACTTGCATACACACGCCGATTAGCGTGTGTATGCCAACGGGCATGCACGCTCGCACTGCAAAATCGGCTGCCAATCGGCGTGTGCCCACATGGGGCGACAGATCCCTGTCTCTCTGGCCGATGCCGGCTGATGCCATTAACTTCAATGAAGACTGGCATCTTCATTGAAGATAATGGCCGGCACACAAAGGGTGCCCGCCGATTAAAGTCTAAGTGCTTTCTAAACCTTCTAATCACTATGTATTCTATCAGGGAGGACACTACACTACATAGTTGTTGGTAGATGAAAAAAAATTGTATGGAGTGATCAAAAGGTGTATGGGGGAATTTAGCCTTTGTGGCTACTAAGTGAATGCAGCTGTAATCCGTGGCCAATTGGGCAATTAATTGACCAATTGCCCGCAGATGGCAAAATGTATGGCCACAGGTAGCAACGTGTATGGCCGGCTTTACTCTTAAAAGCACTGATCGTCTCCCTATTTTAAATTGTGGAAAATACTGGTATTTAATGGGGACAGGAATTTAAACAGAAGTTTTCTGAAAGTAATTAAAAATTCACAGAAATTTGATAAATCTGTTGTCACTGCACTACTACTACAGCACTGTATGACATGAGGGGGAAAAGAAAGAAATATTGAGAGTAAGGCTTTGTTTCCATTGCGTAAGGACCCCTCCGCTAAGCGTACACGCTTAGCGGGGGGTCCCAACGTAACAGATAGACTTACCTGCTCGGCGGATGGGTCTGTCTTAATTGCGCTGAGCCGATCCGCTGGTGTCAGGCTGAACGTAGTCGAGTACGTTCAGCCTTTACACCGGCGGATGTGTGAACAGACCATCCGCCGGCAGGCTGAGTCTGTGGGATATGTCGGGACCCCTGCTAAGCGTATACGCTTAGCGTAGGGGTCCCGATGTACAATGGAAACAAGCCCTTAGACTGTTCTACACAGTGAAAACATTGGCAACAGTTATTCTCTAGTTAAGTAACCTTTTTAAAACTTTCTTTCATTAAAGACGACAACAAGCCCCATCTTAGATAAATTAAAATACAATCTGTCCTCCATCATCATCATTTAACAATATGATGTGTGGGTTTTCTGCAAATTTATTATTTTTATAGTGTTATTATTGTATTTTTCTTATTATATTAATCATATTGTTATTATTATTTAACAGTTTTATATAAAAATATACAAAAAAACACACAACATTACATTACAAAGAATTCCTAGAACACTAATGGTTAGCAAAGGAGACAGCAGAGCAGCTTGCGTTGCAGCTCTTTTTTTGTCTCACTTTTATCCCAGCTGTCTATCACTGCTGACAGCTCATACAAATTCAGTATAAAATGAGCTTGCCTCAAGGCCCCCACACACGTCCTGAGCAGGGGCCGACAGATGATCTGTGGAGTGCAATGTGATGATGTCATCACGCTACACTCCATCGCTCAAGGTATCGGCCGGTCCCCATTCAAACTAATGGCATCGGCCAGAGATTTACGGACATTTTCTGGCCGATCTGACGCCCCATGTGGGCACCTGTGATCCGTGCACCCACATCGGTCAGCAGAAAAATCGCCCTCGGCTCGTTACATGTGTGGGGACCTTTAGGTCCAAATTAAAACTTGCTTTATAAAAGCAAGTGTAGAGGGGAATAATTGATAACTTGATAGATGACTGCAGGACATTAGTATGTAATACTTTATGTTTACCATGTCATGCAGTACACAGGTATATTTTTAAATATTAGGAAAATAGTGGTCATAGTAAATAAAAGCAGAACTATATGAAACCAAAATAAATTTTCTTCAAAGTAAGAAAGCAAATTGTAACTTGTAAACTACTGAAAAGTGTTTTATTTCCTACTACATAAGCTATTTTCTGTTGATTCCTAAGAATCTCAGCATTACCTGTCATTTGCAAATAATATACAATGTTTACTGAACTACTAGGCTGCATCTTATAATTTGTAATTTTCAGTATAGAAGTAAGATCAAAAAATATATTTTGAGTTTCATATCTAGGTAATTGGAAGTAATTGCTCAGCAGCAGCAACAAGGAAATGTCTGTGAATAGTGCTGCTTTAACAAATATAATAGCTATAATGTACAGCCCAAGGGTATCAGTTGCTGACTTTAATCTGCAGAGATTTTTTACAAACTCTATTCTGCATTACCAAAGCTGAATTAGAAAGGTGAAACAAATCTATTTTGCTAAACTTGCAAGCTAGGGATTTCTAAAGGAATTTGGGGTAACATACAGTATAGCTTAATGAGCATTAAAAAAATGGCTTCAAGCCTTGGCACTTACACAATGAAAATGCACAGAGTTAGCACTTTACAATATAGAGTGACATTAGTGTGATATCTAGTGGGTAAAATATATTTACCTTAAAGTACAGTTCATTCACATTAGTAAGTACATGAATTGTTGAGAACATATGTGAACACAAGTATGCCCAGCTCTCCCTAGTCCCATTTTATCAAAGTGCACATGTACAGTTGAGCCCATGATTATTCATACCCTTCACAAACTGTCAAGTCTCTGGGAAAATCCAATGTTCTATGCCATTCCAATAAGTCCAAGCTGCTCTAAAACATCCTAATTACCCTGATTAATTGGGAACAGTTGTTTTAATTAACTCAACAGTTGAAAACAGCAGCTCTCTGAAGTTGGTTTGTGGACAGTCAAAGCTAAGACAAATGAGCTCAGTGAGGACCTGCGGCTGCGCATTGTGGCTGCTCCAAAGTCAGGAAAGGGCTACAAGGCTACTGTATATCTAAAGGTTTCCAAGTTCCAGTGGCTACAGTGCAAAGTATTAAAAAAATACAAGGTGTTACGCACTGTGGAAAATCTCAGAGAACGTGGAGTTTTCATGAAGATGTTTTGCTAATCATCCCATTGGATTTCTCAAATTTACGATTTCAAATAAAAAATTTCTGCCAACAACTATTTACTATTACTAGCCTGTGTTCTAAGGTAAGGTGTTGATTACCGGTATATTGGCATGATTTGAGACAACATTAAATTAGGTGTTAAAGCTTTATTCCAAGAAAGGTGTTCAGGATAAGCTGCTGTCTAAAATAAGAGGTGTGTGTATTTTTTCTTGAAGCTTGCTATACTTTGTATTGGTACACCAGTCTCTTTTAAAATGATGTAAGGGTAAGAACAGTAATGTTTTTGCTGTGCAAGGTGACTAATATATGTCCCCTGGTATAATGGGGGGCCTTCTGGTACCTCTCTAAGGGCAGATCTCTTTACTGCCAACTGTATGTTACTTGTATGTTTTTATTACATGACAAACCAAACCAAGTGTCAGTGGCTGTTCCCCTGAGTGACACTTATTGTTTTTATTACTATCATTTATTTTGTATTCAATAAAGATGATTTTACAAGATAGATGATACCTGTTCGTGCCTTAAAGACCCTCTACTCATTTTTTTGTCGGGGTCACCTGTGGATTTTTTTTGCTGCTTAGAACCTTAACAAAACAATCTCTTTAATACTTGTTTTCTGTTGGGTGTGGCACTTTTATTTTACATACTCCCAATCTCCCCATATTTCCATTCAATTTAGATTTAATGCATCAATGTCAGTTATTTAGTAAACACATCTATTAAAAATTGAACAATAGGCTACAACTGTTATAACTGGACAAGTCAATTTCATAGATGACAACTTTGCCTTTCATTTTTGCCTTCTTGAAGGACGAACTAGTAGGTGATGACACAGCATAAATTTGTCATGTTTTGGATCTTTTTCTCCAGCCGTCCTGGATTTTGCAGCCATTTTCATGACACAATACAAGATTGGAGTGGGAAACATTAGCAATGCATGCTTCCTCCATATAATTACATTTTCTAAACATCTGCGTCATTACTGATGTGATTCATCTTGAAGCGGCATACAGCTGTGTTTCCTGTTTCAATTAACAATCCCCTAATTGCATATCTTTCTCTTGTTACTAATTTAGTTAATGTATTCATAATTAGGAATATTCTGTTTCCTACCAAGATTTATCAAGATAGAATCTATGGAAAGTGAAATCATCTAAACTGGTACGGCTGAAAGACCCTTCAACTATGATCATATCAGCTAGTGCCCTTCCCGTACTTAGGAGAACTAATTATATTACCAACAGTCATGCTTGCAGAACAACTCATTGCGGGTTTCCCTCTGGTTTTCCTTTTAGGAAGTTTTGATAATAATATTTTCTTTTCATTATATTTATAATTATAGAACACAAGCAACAAAAGGTTATTTCTATTTCAAAATATTTTCTGTATGTTTTTCTAGGAAATACAAACAGTTGTAGAAATAGTTGTTATTATTATCTTCCTGGGGGGGGGGGTGTTTTGGGGGACCCTACCATAAGGTTTCAATGCTCTAAGCAACTACAGGGATATACAAAATAATTAGTGTGACCTATTTGGCTGCTGTGAAAGCTAATATTGTTACTTTTAATTATTGCTGTAATTATTGTTGTGATCAGAGGTTTCCATTGATTCACACCACAGACCACACCAGTCATTGGTTGTGAAGAATGTGAATTGCAGTCCTTCTCTATGAAGAGTTTCCACACCAAGTTCTGTGATAGTGTAGTGAGCTATGACAAGGCTACTAAAGATGTGTATTTTGCTTTTTTTTTCACACTGCTTGCCAATTACCAGTGCTGCTTGTAAAATGATGTGTACTTTATACAGTCAACAGCTGAGCAGAATCCTGACAGAACAAGGGAAATGGATGAACAGTGGCAATCACAGAGGTCAATCATGTATGATCTAGCCATGGATAATATTATGGATGCTTCACTTCATACTACTACATCAGATTTAGATGCAGTTCTAGAAAGTGAACACCATAAAGACAAAGGGTCACATGTTACACCTTAAACATACATTAAAGGTAATAACCAGTGAAGGACCAATCTACCAAAATGTCCTTGTATAACAGCACCAACATATTGGTGCTATATATATATATATATATATATATATATATATATATATATAAATAGCGCTGTACAATAAATTAGAATTGAGACACACAAGATAACACACAGGTACAGGTTAGGATTTTAGGACCCTGCCCGAACACACATACAATCTAATATGTTGGGGGAAGAAAGTATACAATAGGTGAGGAGATGGTACTGGTATGGTGGTGATGTTAGTGGTGAGAAGATGGGTAGGCCAGACTGAAGGTGGGGTGAGGTAGGTTTTCAGGGATTTTGTAAAGGTGCAGAAGGTCTAATGGGGCGAGGGAGAGAGTTCCAGAGGGTAGGAGCTGCCCTAGAAAAGTCTTGAAGCCAGCGCATGTGATGATGTTATGAGCGGTGATGTCATTAGCAGGTGGCTGGAGGAGGGGAGGGGGTGGTTAGGGGTGTATTTACATACAAGGTCTATAATATTGCATATCTAAGCCAGAGGGACTCTTTGTAGCTTTATATTAAGTAAATACAATGGTACTTATATAGATAATCAATTGTTATCTTCTTGATTTAAAGTTTATTTATATTTCCAGACAATACCTGTCAACCTCCCGGTTTGGCAAGGAAAGTCATGTTTTTATGTGGCTTTCCCGGCCAAATCTCGATTTCAAGAAATCCTGGATTTTCCCCGAATTGAAATCGCAGTAATTTAGCAGGGAAAGGGCATTACTCTGTCCCACCTCTCACATTATCAGCTCTAAACATTACAAGTGGGGTGGGATATTAGCAGGGAGAGTAGCGCCCTTTCCCTGCTAAATCAGCAAAGAGCTAAGCTCAATACCGGAAGTGACGTCACGTCCGGCATTTGGAACACGGAACAACCACATTCGGAATACAGGAAGTGACGTCCATTTTTTGGACAGTTGACAGGTATGCTCCTTACACATGAATAAATAGTTAATATAGCACTGACATAAACAGAGCTTTACAGAATATATAGTCATATCAATCAGAATCAGAAGAGCTCACAATCGTGGAAGGGGGGACAAAAAACCTAGTAGTATCACTTTGAAGCATGGAAAGAATCCCACATAGAGATGAGTAGAACGTACATTCTCCTTGCAAATAGTGTCCTGACCAAGATTTAGACATGGGATGCCAGAGTGCTAGCCAGACAATCTTGTAATTATATGGTGTAGGAGGAATGGCTACTAGTCATGAAATTGTTACTTCATGGGACTGGTAAATTGTTATTGCACTTATATACTTTAGCTTTCTGTAATGTCTTGCATTTTAAACATGCTCTCCATTTTATATATAAAAGTCGGCATAACATGAAATTCATTACAGATTATGAATCATATACAAAGTCGTATGTATATTTATATACCAAAACATAAATACGATGAAATGCATGGTGTTGAATTTGCTTTCTGCTTGTCATTCATGTATAAATATATACTTGAGTTGCTACTATTTTCCTTGAAAAACTGACACATATAAATTGCACAGGTTTTGTGGGTAATTCAATTCTGTTATACATTATCTGCATTTAATAAGCCATAAGGCCTGCATAATTCATCTGTGTCAAGTTTTTAAGGATTGGGTGGCAAGCCTAGCATATAAGGCCGCTTCATGCTTCCTATATCCTGAAATCTGACTTAAAATAAGAACATGGTGGTACTTCCATGCTAAGAGGCTGCTTAGCAGTCATATGCCTTACTAAAGCATTAGTTTCATCAGGTAGCCATAATTTTCAGGTAATTCCAAGTCTCATTACAAGCCACTACATCTTATATCTTACAGAATCAGCAAAGAGTCCAATATATTTTAGTTAAATGCAATAAAAATCGTCTTCCTCAGATTAATAAATGTTTAGTGAAAATGTCATCTGCTGGAAAGGAGGTAATATTACTGTGAAGTCAGCAGAGTTTAGGGAATGCCATTAAGATTTTAATATTGCTCAGCGGGTGTATGTTTCACCCCAAAATATCCACGTTCTCCCCATGTAAAATGTCTGTGAAGTAATAACAGTATTTGATCAAATAATTGGCGACTAAGGGACTTTGAAGACTGCAAATACCCCAAAAAGATCAAAAGTATTGAAATATAGCACATAATATATGAAAATGCATATATACAAAAGATTGCGTTTTTTTGGTGGCATGGCCAACATCCCAAAATTATGAGAAACCAAAAGTGGAAACCACCAATAGTAAAAATTCCCCCCGACATCAGTCGGGGCAAGGGACTTAACGGCCATGGATTTAAATCAAGGTAGATTGAAAGTACTATGTGGTTAATAAAATGAACAATCATGTTTAATACACAATTGCAGTTAAAAACATGTAGCATAGCATAGCATGGCAGTGTAGTTGTCATATACATAAATGATGGCAGAAAGTTTGTCATATTACATAGCAATGTGGCAGTATAATTTAACAGTAGTCAATAGGTGGTAAAACGCAGATAATATATTTTAGATCATAGATATAAGGCAAGAGCCAGGATAGGGGAACCTGAATTCGTCAGGGTCCACCCCACCCCAACGCGCGTTGTCTCAAACGACTTCCTCAGGGGGTGTCTCTATCCATATAATTTAGGTGGTATCAAAGAAAACGCCACTAGGAGATGCATCTGCCACTCCCAAGGGGCTATGCACGGGAAAGGAACGGGGGGCTAGGGAAGGGTGGCCACAAAGCGACAGAGACCTGGTATGATTATGTAGGTAGGTGGTCTATATTGTAGGATACTGAGATCAAACGATTATTCGATTAGGTATACATTGTAGGTAGCTGACATCTGTGGCTCTCCCTCTTCCCATTCCGTTCTTGGGAAGTGGATGCCACAGATGTCAGCTACCTACAATGTTATACCTAATCGAATACTCGTTTGATCTCAGTATCCTACAATATTGACCTACCTACCTACATATCATTACAGGTCTCTGTCGCTTTGTGGCCACCCTTCCCTAGCCCCCCGTTCCTTTCCCGTGCATAGCCCCTTGGGGCAGTGGCAGATGCTCTCCTAGTGGCGTTTTCTTGATACCTACCTAAAATTTATATGGATAGAGACACCCCTCTGAGGAAAGTCGTTTGGACGAAAACCGCGTTGGGTGGGGTGGACCCTGACGAATTCAGGTTCCCCTATCCTGGCTCTTGCCTTATATCTATGATCTAAAAATATATTAATCGCTGTTTTACCACCTATGACTACTGTTAACATATCTGCCACCATTGCTATGTAATATGACAAACTTTCTGCCATCATTGCTATGTAATATGACAACTTACCTGCCATGCTATGCTATGCTACATGTTTTTAACTGCAATTGTGTATTTAAACATGATTTTCATTTTATTAACCCGACGTATTGTTACTTTCAATCTACCTTGATTTAAATCCATGGCCGTAAAGTCCCCTTGCCCGACTGATGTCGGGGGAATTTTTACTATTGGTGGTTTCCACCTTTTAGTACACCCTTCTTCTATGAAAATGCATAGTATACGAGCTTTGGAGAAAAAACTCTATTAGTATAATCAGCCCCACATTCTTAGATTCAAGTTGTTATTTGCATGGTTGTTGTGTTGATGTCATTGTATCCATACTCATTAAGCAATTACCCTCATGTCTAATGCCCGGTTGGTTATTGTAATTTACTAGGTTGGAATTGATGTTTACAAGCAGAAGCAGTTAGATACATAAGCACGGTGGTAGAGACATATTACAAGTAAAACTAGTTCAGGAGGAAAGTATATTGATTTGCAAGCACTTTGTTTTATAGTGTTTAAGTATAATATTGCTTGCACGCTTTCACAATTATCTAGATAAATTGAAAGAAAAAAGAACTTCAGTGTGCATTTTTCTCAATTATCCTGCGGTTTTCTGTCTCAGTACAAGTTCTTAGTAAAGCTATCTGAAGCCCCATTGGAAAACATGAAAATCCTTTCTGACCTCTGTAAATTGTGCATAATCCCTTTATTTTGTGAAATCCAGTGACTGTTTCTCATTTAACATATTTATAGCTCCTAGTAATCACTCAATAGGGAGCACATTCAAAATTTTAACTGCCCTTAGTTAAGAATGTTTCTCTATGGAGTATGAAAAGAGTCTACTTATCATCTGGTTCTTAAAAGATGCTCTTGTTTGATTTCATAGCTCTAGGTGTAATAAGCTCTTCTGAAATCTCCTTACAAGCCTTTGATGTATTTTTAGGATGGGAGTCCTCAGCATTCTTCAGCTGTGAAAATGATAGTGTGTTTTTTTATTTTTATTTTTCTTAGTAGATGAGACCTTTTTCATGAAATTACATAATTTTCTATCAAGCGGTGCAGTAAAAAAACATTTCATAAAATGAATGCTTTCGCTATAAACAAGTAGTGACATTCTTTGTATGTATAATGTAAATCTATATTAAAAAATTCTTTGACTCAATAGAAATTTTGGCAAGTGTATGCACCAATATTACTTGTTGAACCCCTAATAGTTTTTTAATGCAGCACTTTAGCATATATATGCACCTTACTGAAGTTGTCAACCAGGCAATTATAAACTAACATTGTATAGAACAGAGGTCCTTAAAAATTCTATACTGTATTTTCCCACTATAAGACGCACATTTTCTCTTTAACCTCCCTAGCGTGTGTGACGAGTCCACTTCGTCCAGTGCTGACATCTGAAAGTGCACTGGACGAGCTGGACTCGTCCAACACTGATCGGAGCCCCGCGGCGCTCACTTACCGTCCATGCGTCCGCGCGGCTTGCCTCCGATCCCGGCGGCGGCTTCTCCTGACTGAAGGGATCCCTTCGTCCCCCCGTCTGCCGTGTGACGTGTGACTCCATCCCTCCGGGGGCGGCGGCGGGAAGCTTCAGATCTGAGCCGTCATTTCATATACAAGCCTCGCAGCCCCGCCCCAAGACAGTATGGGCGCTCTGCGGGGCTCCGTGCTTTACTTGTAACCTCGCTTGAAAACAGGCGTGTACCACGTTAAAGCTCGGACCCCGCATCGCTCCTTACCAGCGGCTTGGCGGCTCCGAGCTGGTATATTGCAATTTCCTTCGGCTTCACTGATCTCGGGCAGGTCATTTGAATTTGCCGCCGGCCCACTTTTTTCGCGTTCAGTGGGCGGTGGCAATTCAAATGCCTGCCATGGGATCAGTAGTCAGCCTGTCATTCATTATACAACCTCGGAGCTTGCCGCCGCTGGTAGTTGAGCGCTGCGGGGCTCCGATCTTTTACGTGTAGATCGCTGTTGTTCAGGCGATCTACCGTAATCCCAGAGCCCGCAGCGCTCCTTACCGGCTGGCGGCTGCTCCGAGGCTTGTTATCTATGACAGCTGCTCTACTGTCATGCAGGCATTGTGAATTTTCCCGCCGCCCACCGATGTCCGACCCCGCAGCGCTCACTTAGCTTCCGTGCGGCGGCTTTGCTAGGCTTCTGTATGCAATCCCGGGACCTGTCTCTTACATGGCAGGCTTTGAATTTCGCGCCGCTCACCGTGTGCATCGGTTGGGCGGCGGGAAATTCAAATGCCTTCCAGTAGATGACAGTCCCGGATTGCATAGAGAGCCTCGTGAGCCGCCGCGGTAGTGAGCGCTTGCGGGCCTGCTGGTCTCCGGGCTTTACGTGTGTATCGCCTGTTTTCAAGGCGATCCTCACTTAAAGTCGGGACCCCCACATCGCTCACTTCCTTGGCTGTCGCTGGCTGCCGAGCTTCTGTATTGCAATCCCGACCTGTCTTCTACATGCAGGCATTTTTTTTTGAAGTCCTGCCGCCTCCACCGACATCGGTGGCTGCGGGAATTCATAATGCCTTGCCATGTAGATGACAGGTCCCGGATTTGCATGAGAAGTCCGCGGAGCCCGCCGCCGGTAAGTGGAGCGCTGCAGGGCTCCGGGCTTTAGCGTGTGAGATCGCCTTGTTTCAAGGCGATCTCATGGTAAAGTCGGGACCCCCGAGCGCTCACTTACCCTGCGGCGGTCGGCTGCGAGGCTTCTGGTATGCATTCCCGTGTGACCTGTCCCTCTACATGGGGCAGGCATTTGAATTTCCCGCCGCCCACCGATGTCGGTGAGCGGCGGGAATTCAAATTGCCTGCCATGTTGTAGGGAAATTTTTTTAAAGTTTCAAAAAAGGGAATTGGGACGGCACCGCGATTACAGTACCCAGTACAATTTTACAGTAATACACACACACATTTACATTTAAATAACATTTTTATTATATACATCAAACAAGGTAATTACTTGAAAGAACTTTTTTTTTTTAATGGTAAATTTTTTTTTTACTAAAAATAATTGACATTAAAGTCTATTGTGGCGCTTTTTGGTAACAGAAAATCTTACTATGCAGTTACGCTTAGTGAGGGTCAAAGGAATGGGAAAAGTTTGTGTAATTTGGTCCATTCCATCCAGCCAAGCCAATAAGGCCACTGCCAAGAGAGGGAGCACCCTACATCCAGCAACGGTTAGGTATTGTAAGGGTACCAGGGAATACAATGTCGATCCTGTTAACAGGTATATATACCAATAAGTGCTGTCTATGAGGTGGAAAGTAGCCAGGTGTCCACTGTGGATCGACATTGTATTCCCTGGTACCCGTACAATACCTAACCGTTGCTGGATGTAGGGTGCTCCCTTGATCCCCCGTTCCCCGGCAGGAGAGCGTATCTGGCCCTGAATCCGCTAAACCCAACCAGGCCCCACTAGCCTAATGTGGTTCCATACGTACGTCGGGTTGGGAGCCGTGCTATTTCTCTACGTATATATGGGACCATACCAGATCTGGCATGATTATTATCGTTTTTCTGTGTTGTTGTGTTTGTAATTTAGCATTGAGCCTGTCATTGCTTTCAGGGCCTGCGGCCCAATCTTGTTGTTTTGACCAAATAAATGTCAATTCTGTTTTACATACCTACCCAGTGATCTATGTCACCTGTCCTTAGGGACCTTTAAAGTCCCCTAGCCCCTGATCTCTTCAGGGGGAATGTATGGAACTGGTCTGATGGACCTAGGTTCAGCCTCCCAGTGGCCCGTTTTGCAATCTTTATTGAAGAAAAATAAAGACATCCAAACAGCAAATCAATAAAAGGTATCCCTATGAATAAGCCCCGAGTAAATGGGCTGAACCGCTTCAGGGTCTTGATTTGCTTTTTGGATGTCTTTATTTTTCTTCAATAAAGATTGCTTCAATGTGTGGACACTCAATTCTTGGATAAGACATTAAGATGCTATGGTCTAAATAAACTTTAAATCTGGCATTTTATTCCGGCAATTGGCAGAAATTCTCTTGTGTTTTTTTGTTTAGCAATTGAGTAGGTTAAAATGGTTGATCAAAAAAGTAATATGGATTTTGAAAATAGTAATGATTGTGGGGTGAAATGTTAATATTTGACCCTACACAATGCATTATGGAGAGCTAACAAGTGGCAGTGACAGATTCCATCACTTATAATTCAGGAAATTTGCTTTATTTCTATATTTTTCTATATTTTATATATATATATATAATTTTTTTCATTTTAAAAACTAGCCGTTTATTTGAATGAAAATCCCAACTACTATTTCGATTTCAATGTGTAGATGTACCAATGCTCCGCAAAAGAGGGCACCTGGTGAGGATGTGTATACATTGTACATTGATATTTTTTTGTGCAACTCTGAAATTCACAAACAACAGATACAACAAACATATCAATTGGATCAAATGGATGATCAAACGACAAGTAGTAGAACATAGTTGTCATAGAAATCAAGCAGTTATATTTGTTCCGTTAACCTTGTAATTACATATTATGCCTTCTACAGCAGAAACAATTTTCAGACAGAGAACTGATCCTAACAACAACAAAAAAAAACAAGTGTAGAAAGTGTCTTTAATACAACAAAATCCATTATTTACCAAACTGACATTAACACATTTACATTTTAGTGACTTTACATCCAAGGTTTCAATTTTTCTTTAAACAAAAAAGTTCTGCTGTCTTCCGTGTTTTTCCAGCAGGCAGATTTGGCCTATAAAAGCCAACTCAATCAGACTTATTTAATAAGCCAGCAAAAGGAACAAAGCTGATCGTGTAAAGTGCAATTCTTTCATACTGTTCAGAGTCACACACCGATCTGGCATGAAAAAAAGTACATTTTAATTGGCTGCTGTAGGATATTAGACTGGGGGCTTTCCATTACAAAATGTGCTTGCTAATAAAGCAAATGGTCTTTAGATATGAGCACAATGATTCACAGTCTCCTACTGCCACCTATGCAGACAGACAAGGAACTATAAATAAATCTAATAATAAATACATATCTGATATACTTTTAGCCCTACTCTCCAACTCCATTCTGGAACTGAAATGGTCTGGTCTGTGTACATTAGTGATGGCTGCAGTGTTCATGCAGCGATTAGTCTGCAGCGAACACTGCATGTTCGATTTTCAGGTGTTCGAACCACCCTGTTCCCCAGCAGAAAAAGTGGCAGCCAGATCAGGAGCACAGATCTGGCTGGCGGAAGAATTTTTTAGTCTCACTAGAGACTAGAATCTCCGGTCTCCAATCTCTAACATGCGAGAGGCTGGGAAGTTTAATATGCCCATGAACAGGTGGACATCAGACTTCTTTAATCTCCTTGGCGTAATGCCAGATCAGAATCAGAATCAGAATCAGAATCAAAATTATTTCGCCAAGCAGGACAGGTCCTGCCCGGAATTGGGTGTGGCACAGTATACATAGTA
>CM070033.1:78193892-78237462 GCA_036250615.1 Ptychadena robeensis | reverse complement strand
GTGCAGTGTATGGCTAGCTTTAGTGTGTGTGGAGAAAACAGGCTCTGAGAGTCTTCATTTGCAACTGAACCCCCACAGTAGCAAACATAAACACAGATCACATGCACTAAATGAGGAGAAAATCAATGACACTGACTGAGTGCTGACACTAAAGGCTTCCGTACACAGGTCGATTTTTCACTCGATTTTTGACTGATCGATCAACATGCGAGTTCATGGCAATCAATCTGCGATCAACTGGTGATCGATCGGTGATCAATCGAGTTCCACTAAAAATCGGATCGGACATTGAACCGAAATGTCGGGTTTTTTGGGTGGATCAATTGGCAATCGAAGTACGCAGCAGCCTTTCCGATCAATGGATTTTGTGGTATCGGCCATTTTGGAGATTGGCTCATGTCCAAATCGACCACAAGGTGGTGTTCTATCAATTCCTGATCCGATCATTTACCGATTCCATGATAGCCTGGAATGATTGGATCAGGAATCAATTGGTGACAAATCGACCCGTGTATGGCTAACTTAAGGGCCCTTTCCCAATCCAGGGTATATTCAGTTCCCAGAAACACAAGCTTTTCTTGTAATGTTAGCCAAATTGCAGCTAGTGTGAACAAGCCCTAAGGCTAGAATCACACAAAAAATTATCGAGAAGCTGCCAACCTTCAGCAGCCCAATGGTTGTGTACATCTTGCAGAGGCTTGTCAAAAATCCCTGTTAATCTAATGGGACGAATGCCCCAAAAGTGTCAGTTAATGGTTCCGCACCTTTCTTGTATCCGGGGGATGAAAATGTGACGTTTAGGACTGTGTGCTTTTAGCCAAAAGTTAAAAGACTTCATTGCTCTGCTCATGACGGAATTAATTACTGCTTAGTGATTGTAACTGGAGAGGTCAGTGAGGGCTTGTTTAAAGTGTGTTTACCGCTTGTTTAGAATATGTAAATAATTTATTTTCTTTAAACTGACTATAGATCTGCTTAAAAAGCATAACGAGCAATGCATTCCAGAGCATGCCCCTGTATTACTTGGTTTGTTTGTTTGTGTTTATTTTGGAGACACTGAAACTTTGTCCATGTAGTGCAAAGAAATGGTGAATCTGTATAAGGCATTCTCCTCCTGTACGGTTTATTTCAGAGCTGACTTCTGCATGAGTTATCTAGGGGTAAGTTTGTCAGCTGATAAAACTCACCCCGATATATATCTGGCCACTGTATTTTCCAGGGGATTCTGCCCATCTGCATATGAGAAAACACAGTAGTATAAAAAGGCAAAGTAAGGGCTTGTTTCCACTACTGCGGAAGCCCACGGTCACCTACAGGGCGGCTAAAACTGCACCCATGTAGTTTAATGGGCTAGTCCCCTGCCGTGGTCAGGCGGCGGTCAGGGGGGCTGCCACCGCCTAAAAAAGAAGTCTACAGAGTTTTTGAGTTAATGGCAAATCCCCTAAACAGATATCATGAAGGAGACATGTTTTACTTGATTTTAACGAAATGTATGTAAAATGTCCCCACAACCCTTCTCTACATCTTCAGCTATTTTGATACAATGTTCAGGGGCTTTGCAATGATCTCCCCCAAATCAGCTAGTTACAACCACCTCAATTTTGAAGGCAATTTCTTTGCTTTTACGTGATATCCTCTAACTTTTAATCATTCCCTACAATACAATACTTGCATATGCTTTAAATATATAATAATAAAATATGCAGTTGTAAATGTATAATGTGACATACTTGTTAAGCCCTATTTTCCACTAACATTTTATATTTAAATCCAAACAAGCAAATTAACAAAAAAGAAAAATGTCCGCCTGCTCTAGGAACCTAAAACCTTGAAAACATAATCATTAAGCTCGGTAATTAGGCATAAATAACACAAAGTCACTGTGACTCCTGGCAACGTATAGGAGATTTTCAGCATTTTCTAATTGGGGAGTCAGAGTTCACTCAGCAAAGTAGAGTGATAAGAGATGGGGACGATGTGTTGATAAAGCTGTGAAACAGAACATGGAACGTAACCGATTTATACAGTCTCTTATTGCTACTAATACAAATTATGGCAATACTTAACAATTTAGGTAAACGTTCTAAATTGAAATTGCCTGAGTTTGACATCTTTAGTGTTTCTCTTGCTTTAATTACTTGGCATAAAATTTGCCAGGCATGCAGTGCCATTGTTTTATGATCTAAACATCTGCCTGCTTATTTGACCAGTAGCCTTCATAAGCTCATAATCTGGTCTGTGCTTTGTGATTACCATTCACACCTCCTTTGTGATTTCATGTAATAACTCACTGAGCACAGACTCTCTTGTAGCAGTTTAATATCACTTACATTAAAGGCTGCACATTTTTTAAAGTAACCCCTACCACTTTTTCCTGTGATTGCTTTAAACAGTGCATCTTAATGTATTGCAGTGTGCGAGTATAAAAAATGGAGAGGATCGATGACATTGTGCAGTAACCAATACAATTATCGAATATAAGTGCTGATGTAGATATACACGTTAGGCATTCTATGTATGAAACATTCTATCTTTTTCTATTTCTTTTTCTATTTTAATACAGTTATAGAAAATAGCTGGTGAGGTCCTTAGTTTCATGCTGATACTACCCAGATTATATAATACCTGACCTAGATGCCAGATCATTAATGATGATACCTGGAGGTGATGTAGGAAGCATCTGTACTGCTCTGGCAGCGTATGCATTTTTTTAGCTTTCTGTATCTGCACCTGATAAATTAGTTTTGTATGTTCACTATGTTATCACTGTGTTAGTTACCTTCATGTTGACCCTTAAACTGAACATACACAGTTCTAAAATCCTGTTCAATCAGCTTAGGTTTTAAGTTCCTTTTTGCCACAACAGAATGTGATTGATTCAAACAGATTGATTCCTCTTAGCAGTTCTGTGCGCAAGCTCCAACATGTGATCAGATACAAATAGATCTACATGCCAACCCGCCTCATACTTGGACATTTGGCTGAAATTTACCAACATACTTGTTTTGGATGTTCGATTTGGATCACTGTAAGTTGATAAATGAAAAATTAAGGAAATATTCCCACATTTAGAGTAACAGATGTTTTCTTTTATGTGAAAGTATTTCTAGGGCTACATCTCCATTCGTTTCTTTCAGGCTTTAATGCTTGAAAAATGAGTAGATATGCCTCTTCCATGGATAAAATTCATCAAAATCTGCAGTGCTTTTGCATAATTAGGAGGAGAGGGGAGGGGCAATTAGGGACATTCTGGAATATCTCTTTACAGGTAGAAATCCTCTTCATATTAGGGGGTTTGCCAGTGAGGGACAGAAAAGTCCATGAGGTGACTTAAGGTGCACTTTAAAAACACACTCAAGGCATTCTCTGTGTAAACAGCAGAGTTCCAAAATGTATTTGCATTTGGACTCACAAAGGAGGAAAGATTTTATCCCAAACCCCGCTCTTTTAGATGCTATGTATTGGACCCAGCTCAGCCTCCCTTTATAGGCCATCAGGTTTTCATCCACAGTGATGTCCCTGTCTGGCACATAGCAACTCCTGAAACTGTCCACGATCATCTGGTACACCTCCCAAATTTTATGGAACTTGGAGGCAGGATGAGTCCTCATTAAAGTTCTCGTTACTGGCGAAATGTAAACATTTAATGAGGAGGCCAAAACCATATTCCAGCATAACATAAAGCTAAAAAAACAGTGTGGCAATCAGTAGGTTGGTAGACCAGTACCACTTCTGCAGTG
The DNA here is from genome assembly GCA_036250615.1 of Ptychadena robeensis. NCBI lineage: Eukaryota > Metazoa > Chordata > Amphibia > Anura > Ptychadenidae > Ptychadena > Ptychadena robeensis. Next base: position 78,233,722 of record CM070033.1, on the reverse strand, counting down.
GTCCCCACCACCCTTTGCAGAATACTTAGTCCCAGGTAAAGCCAGATGACCTTCTGGGTCACAGGTTCCCACTTTCTGGAACACCTTCCATGAGGAGCAGCCGCTGTTGTGCTGTGTAACGGTTGGTCTAGGCCAGGGGGTTATCTGCGCATTGCACCTTGATGCCAGGTTCCCCAGTAAATGCAAACCTAGGGGGCTGGCTGGGGCTGATTCATGTCAAGTGAACACCAGGTGCACACAACATTAATGACCTCGATGTCACGGTATCGCTCTCTGATGACTGGTGGACTCAATCAGTGACTCCTGATCACTGTCTGAGAGCTGTCTCAACACTTCACTGTATCCAGTACAGTTCTCCTTTGTTTAAGCTGCCCGTGCCCGGTGTGTGTCATCACGTCCATCACACCAGGAGTGAGAGAATTAAATGCAAAGGGGGGACATAGGGGGCACCGGAGCCTTTATTTGGGTGAGTTAATTTGGTTTGAATCGCACTGAAAACTTTTTTCGCCATAGAAAACTTTTTTCAGGGCACTTTTGATTTCAACTTCCCGCCGCCTCCCCGATGTCATGGCAATGGGAAGAAGCATTCAGGCAATCTGAGCCACCACTGATGCACAGAACAGCAAGTGAGCACCGCCTTCCCGATGTGACACGGGGGGGAGTGGAGGGATCTCTTCCGTCTGGGAAGAGCCATTCTGGCTGTCGTGGACCTGTAAGTGATCACCACTGTGCTCTGGGCCCGTGCTGACAAGTCCAGCTCGTGCACTTTGAGCAAGTCAGCGCCGGACGATCTGGACTTGTCATGAACACTAGGGAGGTAGATTGTTTAGCTGAATCGATTGACCAAAAGTGATCCAAATCGAACAAAAATAGGTCGAGCAGTGATTGGACATGTTGGTAAATTTCAGTCTATCATTCAAGTACCTTGGTATTTCAATTGATTTGTATCTGATCGTACTATGGAGCATGCACACAGACCCTAGGGAAGGAGTTGATCAGTTGTGCATCGATCACATTGTTTTCAACAAAGAACATTTATTTAAGGCTATCGAATGGAAAATTTAGCTGTGAATGCCTAGCTTTAGATGAAATGAAGGGCTTAACGCAAGCCTGGACCGAACTTTCCTTCACTTGATCTCCTCTCTGCAATGTTCTTCTTACCTTAATATCATTGTTTTAAAATGTCATCTCATCTTGCTGGATCTGCAGAACGTGTTTACCTGTGTCATGGGCTAAAGGTAGCCGTACAAGGGCAGATTCCCGCCGGATATTCCGGTTAATCGACCTCCGTGCGTGTTTACGCCAATCGGCTGGTGGTTGCTCAGCCAAAAATCGGGTGCGCCCTCCTGACAAGATCGACCAGGAATTTCCCACATGTCGGATCCCACTGAGATCCAACATGTTGGTAGATTCCCAAAGTCCAGCACACAAAGGGTGCCGGCCAATCCTCTGAGGGGCTGGCTGCAGCGTGATGACTTCATAACACTGCAGTCTGTCCCTCATCTATCGAGGTGTGTATGGCTTACACCTTAAGCCATTTTGTCTTCTGCCGATTGTGATAATAACTTTACTTGTGTAGCTCATGAATCGGACCTTTTTTTAGACTCATTGCTGGTATAAAAGTATTTGATTAACCTTGCTGTAACATTCTAGTATAATGGGTCAGCAGGACAAAATCATAGAGAAAAACCATTGTCTTTCAAAAGCTGCATGACAGGGAAAGAAAAGGAATGTGTGAAACCTCCTTTGTATTGCTCAGCTGAGTTCAGGGAAACTTTGGGGTGGCTATGCACGTGGCAATTTGGTGTGTCAATCAAACTCTTGATTCATTTTTGCTGATGTGAAAAAGTTATTAAATACTGTGGAAGAAACCTACAGGACCCTATCTTAGCATACTTAGTCTTGCAGTGAAAAAGTCTCATTCTGCACTAAAATGTTAATGGGTAACTAAAAATAGCTTTGGATACCCACCATAAGTACAATTAAGTTGACGTCCCTTCGCTTATTCTCTGGAAGTGTTATTTTGTATTAGTTATAAATATAATGTTTTTCCTCCCTATTCTGATGTTAATTGCATGGCTGTCTCTGATGTTGATATTTTCAGATTCACTGAACTTTAAAAATTGAAGTGCAAACAGTGCAAATGTAGTCAGAACAAGTGAACCTTATTCTTGTCCCAGGTCAATGGAGATATAAAATGTATTGAATCAGTATGCAAGCAACTGGCATTGTCAGGAAAGAGCAGCAATGGCTGATGAGTTTAGTATGCAGTGGTTGCCTTCTTCCTTGACAAAGCATCCACTAGATATGACAATGTGTATAATAAAACTGGGTCAATAAGCTAAAGGCAGTGATTTCTTTCAAATTACTCTAAATGTAACTAAGGCATTATAATGCAAACGTCAGTAAATATTATTTCTCCCAAACTATTTCTTTTTTTATCAAAATCATTTTAAAGTAAGATCTGTGCGACATTACAGCCAGGCATATCGTGTTCTATAAAATCACCATTTCCTTTTACTTTAGAGAGAACCATTAACAAATCTTGTTACAAAATGTTTGGATCCTGTATTATAAAGAGTAGCAATCTGAACTGTAATACAACAAGCGAGCAAAGGTCCATTGCCTCTTTGGGAATGCATCTTAGCCATGATTATTTTCACTATAGCTTCTGTCTGACACAGAAAAATAAATTAGACAGATTTTTGGCTGGCAGTATTTGAATGCACTTGGCTCACAGATGTATGTATATATCAGCATACAGATGTAGCCAACAATACTGCACCCGCTGATGTGTGTTTATTTGTCATGCTGTGCAGCCTGCCAGCAGATGCTATAACATTGACTGTATCTGCTTTGGGTAAATGTGCATCAACATCAAGCAGCAGTCTTGACTTGGCACACAACCTGGAGAACAGTTAACACACGTTTCATCCATCAGTTTGCACACTGTTGTTAATCTACATCTAAAATAATATTATACTTTTGCACTATGCATGGAAACTGATACAGAACAAACAATTTGTTGAAACATTACTTGGTGCTAGATTTAGCTATAAATACAGTTAGAATAATCATAAGGTTAAAATCTACTCTTTATGTTATACATCAAAAACTACCCTGTATCCTGATAATCTGCTTCCTTATGTCTTGGTCTGTAATGAGCAGGTGTTGGGTTGTGAACACAGGAACCACACAGTTAATTGTTAAATGTTGTTTACTGAACTCAATAGAATAACAAGGGCAACAGACCCAACCATACGTGTCAAGTTTCCTCGTCGTAGCCCCGGGGGTGTACAGGAAGTGACATCAGTGACGCCACTTCCGGTACATGGATCGTTGTTCTTCCGCATTCCACGTACCGGAAGTGACGTCAATGACCGGTCTTTTGGCTGCTCAAGCAGGGAGAGGGCGTTACTCTCCCTACCAATGTCCCACCTGCTTGTTCTGATAATGTGGGACATTAGCAGGGACAGTTACGCCCCCTCCCTGCTAGAACAGCTCGATTTCAAGAACTCGGGAAAAATCCGTGGGGCGTTATGGGAACGGCGGTGTGTGCGTGCCCATAGCTCCCACCCGCTGTGTGGGCGCTGTTTAGAATGCGGTATTGATGTGCAGGCAATACTGCATCCTATTCTCATGTATTGGCAAACTCGCCAATGGGGCGCGTCACACACCGGGCCCATTGTTTACCAATGGGCGCAGCACATGTCCTCGGTGCGGCAGCGGGACACCCCTGGATCCCCAACGCCTGGGCGGGCATTGTGAATCCGCACCCGCTGCCGTGCCGCCCCCACCCGCGGGCATGACGCACCAGTGTAGACTGGCACGTCCTTCCCCATAGGGGATTCCACAGGGCAGCGGTCTACACGCAGGAAAACCGCACAGTTTTCCTCAATGTAGACTCAGCCTTAGACTCAACACCAATGCCTAAATCATTTACTCTATTAAACCTTAACACTTTAATCTGTTACCCTTATACAAAAATAACCTTTTTTCCAGATAAAGTAATAATTTATACATAATAAATATTGTCTCTTTCTGTTAAATCAGGAGTTATTTTGCTGTTTCTTTCACTGTATACATTCTCATACCAACAGAACATAGAAAAGAAGCACAATCATCTAAGAAGATCCATGCTGCCTAGGCTAGGATTCTTTTTTGTTGCTGTTTAATATAGTTAAAAGTTCCAGTCGGTTGTGTTAATTGGTTGTAAATTACTCATGTAAATTGAGCCTCAACAAAATGTAGGACTATGCGAGGCAGAAAGTAAGAGTACAAAATCTTCAAACATGTGGTCAGAAAAGTTAAAAATTCTACAATATCAGACATCTGAACTGTTTTATGCTAATAAAGATTTGGAATCTATATTGTCTCTAACCTTCAGAATTGTGTAACAATACATCAGTTGCAGACTAGACTTTAGATCATGTCTTTATACAGCAAAGTGATAGGTGATAGAACAATTATGTATTTTACCTTTCTGCATAATAACTTTTAAACCTTATATTACCTATACAGGTTTTCCTAAAATGTTCTCACAAAGTATTTCCAGCAGGTTCTGAATTGACCTTATTGTCTTTCTCTGTTTTTAACATTCCTCTACCTTTCTGTCACATCACAGCATTCCAATTTACTTCAAAGGTAATGAATCAAAGGCAATAAAGAACCATGAAGCAACATATTGCATGTTATTCAATGTTTTATCTTTATGGCTACAGCTTGCATGCATTGGAAGTACACAGGTATAATCACTGCAGAAGCAATTTCACAGCGGTTTAAAACATAAGCACATGCTCTGGAGTGTATATAACAAAGTATTGCTGCTGCTTGAAACAGATCTAGGAGATGTTCTCACCAATGTTCTTGTTGTGCAGATACCATGAGTTATTAACTCCTGGCTATTTCATTACATTTAAAAATCCATTCGTTTTAATTGAGATCATTCCCACCAAAGATTTGAAACTACAGGCCATTAAAAAATAACAATAATAACATTAATTCATGCTGCTGATTTAAGATATTGTCACACGAGTGGAAATTTAGGCCAAGCTTTCCCATTTGGCACTTATGTTTCTTAGAGTCATAAATGTTATTGCATTTTTATCATGAAGATTAAAGCAGATATCACTAGCAGTGGAGGGAATTGTCTACTAAGTAAACTAATACCTTGGTATAAAGTATGTAAAACTCCTTACTAAAGGTTTCCCAATACTTTTCTAATTTATAGAACTATATGAACAGTATCTGGGAACCTCGATGTGTATATACAATCCTACCGTACAATTTCTGTAATACCATATCAACTTTTCTTCTACCAAAACTATCTAATATGAGGACCTTTCTAATCCTTCCAATGACTATGTATTCTATCAGGGAGGACCTGGCACTACATAGTTGTTGTTTGATCTTAAGCCCCTCATAGAAGGGCCGATTCCCAGCCATAGTTGTAGCAGACCAACCTGCGTGCTCGCTCCTGCCGAGCACATAAAGGTTGGTCTGCCGCAACTATGAGGGAGCCCACCTTGAGTTTTGTAGAAAAAAAGCTCACACGGATCCGTCCTGCTGGTTTTTTTCCTGCCCGACTGTGCTGCAGGCTGTTAACTCGGAGAGGAAGTCTCCTCCCCCTCCGAGTTAATTGGCTACAGTCTGACAGGAGTCCCGTGTGTTAGTGACGTTACCACGCTGTGAAGAGTCTGCTAAATGACGACCATAGATCGGGACGTCTATGGCCGGCTTAATGGAAATTGTGATCTCAAGGTGTATGAGGGGATTTAGATTATAACCAGCTAAAATTATGCATTGGTTCAAGTATATTCATTTGCACCAAAAAGTATATTGTTAGGCCTTGATTTGGTTATAGCCTGAACAGGATCAAAAGAAAACCAACTATGTGCATCGTCTTATCTGAAATTTCCTGGCTCCTCATCACTAATCAACCTAATCATCGGGGCAATGTAAGGAAAGTTTGTAAATGTGGGCATGGTGTAGTAAAAGTAAATAGCAACATGACCCTTAAAGTAAATTAGGAAACACTAGAAAAAAGAGTTCTCATAAAGTAGAAGTAGAGCCATCAGTAGGATCCACTGACAGGGACTGAACATTAAATGCAAGAGTAGGTGCATCTGCTTAAGTCTACTAGCTTTTTCTACATCAGAAACCACAAAAATCTGTTGTGTAACCTAGTATATATTAGACAACATGTAGGATCATGACTACATGCAGATGACTGAAGGGGCCAAGGTCATTTCCCAATAAAATGTATACTGTGCTTTGTTAGAAATCTCTTAGGTATTAGGTGTTCATCTTTTTTGAAGAGAGTATTGTCAGAAAGAAGAAATGTATAAAACAGAATTTTATATCCCCTCCATGCCCCTGGCATTAATTTCTGCAAAAAAAGAATTCCTCTATATGTGCCAAACACATTACAATCTCTTATTACTTGAATGTTCTTTCCATTTTCTACTCATTATTCCTTTTGTTGTTTCTTGAGCTACATAAGTGAAAAAAATCAATTACAAGCATATCTGTGGTAGCAGAAAATTATGTAAATATAGAATAAAAAAATAGTTGTTCTTGCTTTATGCAGGATTTTTGCATTTCCTTTGCTATGCGCTTTTGAACTGCTTTCCTTGTGGATAATCCTTGTTAAGTGACATACGTTAAGCACTTAAATGCCCCAAATTGTGTATTATTTGTAGAAAAGCTATTACTGTTTTAAACTTTTTAGTGATGAGTAAATACATCAAAAAGAACCCTGTTATGCCTCCTATAGCTGTTCATTACAATAATAATGTTACTATTTAGCCAGTACAAAGGCTGAAGACATTGCAAAGCATCAGTGAGATATACCTAGGATCAATTAATCCTGAGCTAATTTATAATTGGTTGTTGTAAGTTATATCATTATTTATATTCGATTATATGGGCTGTTTAAGGCTAAGGCTCTACTAAATCAGACAGAAAAACACGTCCGGATTAGTCGCTGCGTTTTTTGATTTTTTGTCCATTGCTGGCAATGGACAAATTAACTCACCAAAACTGCATCCAGGATGTAGTTTTGGTGTGTCACATCCAGCAATCGGAACCAGGAACTATGCGTTCCAGGTACCGGATGCACCTGAAGTCACTTCCAGTTTTCCCGGTTCAAATTCCCTGCCGAGAGGCAGAGAATTTGAATCTGCCCGCCAACAAGCAGACGTCGGACTTCTTTAAAAGCCCAATCCACTGTTCGTGGATAGACCTGGCCGAAGTTCAGCCATCACTATTAGTAGATACATGAACATTTCTGGAGCTTAGAGGACTACTTTGCAACTACTACTTTGAGAGGCATGGTTGGAAAGCATGGCAAACAAACTTTGTACAATTCCATTAGCAGGCACAGAATTATATTGTTCTAGTAGTGAAATAAGAATAAATACAGATATTATAGACAAAATGGTAAAAAAAAATTGATGTTTTTTATGTTTAGGAATGCTACTCTATCTTATGATTTCTGTTGTGTATAGATATAACAATGTAAGTTAAATACATTGACAATTGTTTATTAAAATTTATAATATTACAAATCAGATAAAAGATCATGAACTTAAAGGAGAACTCCAGGTGCATGTTTATGAAGGCTTGCAGAGAGTCCCCTGCCCACTGTGAGAGTTAATTTCTTGTTTAGGGCCAGAAAAGAAAATAATCTCACTAATCCCGCACTCCATTGCCACTTCATTTACCTATAGCCCAGTTTCCAGCGTCTAGCTCAGGAAGCATCTTCCAGCTCTCTAAGCCCTAATCTAGTCCTGGTAATGTCATCCCCCTTGCAATGTAAAGTTTAGTGCTCTTTGGTGCAGGTGGAAGAAGAGGATGACCCACTTTAAGTGACAGAAGTGCAGAAGGCTTCAGGAACAAATGATTTGGCTTGTATACCTCCTTTTTTCTAAATGATAAACTAACCTTCACAGTAGGCTAGTAGATAGTACATAGTGCTCGTTTTTTAACACAATATTTGCAGCCTTGCTGCAGAAATGTTGACCTTTCCTGTGTGCCATTATCTTACCATATACTTGACAAGGCAGTACAGGTAAGGATTTCCAATGAGGTAGAAAACACTATGGAATGTCAAAAAAGTTACGTCTCAATATGGGTGGGGTAAATTTAGCATAGAAAAGGTAACCAGGCTAGGTAGGATGAGGTTATGATATATTCAAATGAAAACTAAATGAATCTCCATCATAAATTGATGACTTCTTTCATTTCAATTGGTCAACAAAAGTGTTAAAGAAGTGCAAAAATATAGGTACGCAAGTACTAAAATCGAAGGCTTCTATTCTCAGTGTGTGTTCCTAAGCTCGCAGCATATACATTTTCTTATTAGTTGTGTTATTCCTAAAAGAAATGTCTCTCAGTGTGCATGGTAAGACCTTTAAATAGACCTGGCTGGAAGCCTAACTGCTTCTTGTGGGAGATAATGGATGAACCCTTTAAATTTCATTTTGAGTTAGTGTTTTATGCTAGTCGTCATTGTAGGAAAGTGCTTGAAAATAAAACACACAACACCCACGTGTCATTTTAAATGGTTTTTGCAAGCTGTGTAAATTTACTCATAATTATTGAAAGTGCAGACGCTTTTTTTAAAGAAGAAAAGTTACACACAGAAGCTTGCAATTTTATTGCTTAAAGCTGTGGGGAAGTCTGTTCCTCCATCCTGAATTTGCATTAAAAGTACATTTATTGTTGTAAACATGTGATTCCTCTCACCATGCAGTCACATAACCCTCGCTTGTTCTGCTAGTGCTATACCCTGTCTAGACTTAATATATTACAAAGCAACCTAATGTCCTGCTTAGTAGCCCTACTTCCCACTCAAGGATTATAGAAATGTACAAATACAATATATCACAAATAACTGGAGATAGCTTAAAAATCGCCTTAGAGTAAGGGAACTATAAATTGTTGGGAATAAACCATGACAGGCTGTATATTATTATGGGAAGCTATATACTGTTTTGTTGACTCATGTAATTTTATCTTGTTTTGTCTTTGAGAAATATGGTCTGTTGAAGCATTATCCTTATCTCTGATATAATGCTCAACACAACACATTCTAACAGGGACAAACACCTATGTCTCCTGTTTTAAACATAGTCTTGAATTAAATAAGTTAAAGGGAACCGCTGAACAAAAAAATTTTTTGCCAACCTGTGTCAAAATGTTTTCCTTTCATTTAATGTTTTATTTTTTATAGTTCATAAATATGATCGAAATCAGTCCCTCTAAACTCTGCTGTCACACAATATCTGCCTTTTCTTAAGGAAAAAGTGGGATTCTACATCCTGACACAGAGGGAAGTCAGTTGGGGAAAGGATGGTTGACTGCATGGTCTATGATGGAAAAGGGGAGAGTGGAAGAGGTGGGCTGAGTGGTAGATGACATTTGTTGAGGGTGGAGTTTAGTAGATAGAAAAGGGAAGGTCTGTAAATGATTGGTTTAATGTCATTATTATGATCATCATTTGATTAATATAAATTGGATCTAATGATTTCAACATCTAAAACTGCTTGTTTGTTATTTATATTAGAAAACGTGAGGTTAGTACAAAGCCAGCCTCAAATGGTGGCACCTGTCTGTCAGTGTATACTGGCAAACAACCTAGGGACTGTTAACTGGTCAGTGTATAATCACCTTAGTAAGAGCACAATAATAATCAAAAAAAATACCTCGGCTCTTGGTATATATTTTTTCTATGTTATTTATTTTAGTTGAGGTATTGATATAAATTTGGGCGGGGGGGGGGGGTTAGTGCTTGGCCATGGCACCTTTTCCAACATATTAGCCTTGCTCAATAAAATTCTTGTTCAGCGTTGACAATATGCATACATGAATCATTGCTCTTCCTATGAAGAAGGAGGAGGGATTGGACCCACTAGCATACAGATTTTCTATTTTCTCATTTCTGACAAAAAAGAATACTTAAAATTAATTGTATACACTAGCAATTAGGCAACCGCCTCATTTCGCATTCCCTGGGCAGTTTTCAGTGCTGCAGCCTATTGACAGCAGGTCGTTTTCCGTGCTGCAGCCTATTGACAGCAGCTGGAAAACTAAAGTGTAGGGGTAAGGCTCCACTACAGAGGACAAGATAGCACATGCAGAGAGCAGTTTCCCGTGGGTTTTCACCCTGGCTTGTTTCTGTTATCCATTGACAGTGGAAACCGCATATTTTTTCCGTGTCCACACTGCACCACAATCAATCCGCAGCAGCGGAGTCCAGCTCATTGGGAATAATGGGAGTGGTTCCGCTACAAAAAACGTGCTGCATCTACTTCCAAGCTGCCTAAGTGGAGCTTTACCCTAAATGTACATGTACAAATAGGAGAACAGGTGACTGTTATATAGGATGCTGTATTTGACTTGTTTTTATCCCACTGGTCATCTCTAGAGTTAGTCAGCATTGTTGATTTCATTGTTATTTCTAGAGTTATTTTTTGTAGTTCTCAACATACCAACCATGAAATAACATCAGTAGGTGGTTACCACAGCAAAATGTAATTAGTGCTAGAAACAGCTGAGCAATTACATTTTATCCTGTAATATTCAGTATATGAGGTCTGGAATATGAATGTATCATGATTGTTTGATTCCTTCTTGGTCTTATTTGTGAAGAGTACATGATTTTAAGAACAGGCTCTATATAACATAACGAAATCTCCTGTGCAAGGTGCACTCAATGACAAACAGGAGATTGATCTGGTCTGGAATGTCTGAAACCGCTCAACGGTGAAAATTAGATTGTACATGTTAACAGTGCACTCCTCTTGTACAAATAAATAGTAAATAGCCATATAAGTATTTTTAAATGAGGTATCTACTGAGTTCACTGTTCTGCATCTTGCTGATTTTTTTAAGAAAACTTTACAACATCTACTAACTGTACGTATTTCTGTGTTACTAATTTCTGAAAAATAAACTGTGGCCAAAAAGTGCGTAATGTGAAAACAAATAACCTAGTAAATCATTTTATTTGCCACATCTAAAGCTACTATTTTCAGAAGGTTGTTTTAGGACTTTCCTTATAAAGTAATTTTTGCTTGGTATCAGTGGCCTATGTGGGCTTTGCTTTGGTTGTCTTTGTTGATTGATTTCCCTACAAATCTGTGTAGCTATAAAACATGTTTTGTTTTTTAAGCAGGTTAAAACTGTTCAAAACTGGCCTTATTGGTTGCATGTCAAGTGCATGGCCGCCTTTAGTTGTTTATCAGGAAAAATGTTCTTTCAGCAATTTTCGGCTAAATTGTTTTACAAATTTTACAGCTAAGTACTTTACAAAATGTTTTCTTCTCTATAAAATATTTAATATTGTAATTTTGTATTTTTAAATATTGTTAAAGCCCACTGAACAGCTGAGCAGGTTGTAAACCCAAAATCTCCCAGTCAAATTCTGCAAGTGTCCTGCACCCCCAGGATACTTCATGACTTGATAAAGAAATCAACAAAAAACAGCTCTATGGTTGATCAGTGAAAGGCTTTATCTCTGTATGATTGAAAAACAACAAAACAATTACAGGAGTCATACGAGTTCAGCATTTACAGTCATCAGGAAGGCAGAAAACCAGATCCCCAAAACAGTCCCAAAACAATTGTTTCTCGAGGGTAGACATTACCCTGACAAGAATCCCTGACAAGAGATTATTTTCTGAAGAGCTGATCTGTTGGCTCCAAATACCCTACCTAGCAGACAGGTTATCTGCCCTTTATCAAAATTCCTGATCAGCATATACTTGGACATGTAGTTATTCCCATTGTTTACAGCTGTCACTCTCAATATGGCTTCTACCTTCTCAGAGACATAGTTGAAAGCAACCCGGATAGTTTTCTAGTGTTGACATATACAATGACAGAAAAGACTACAGAGAAAGCGTTACACAAAATGGCTACCTCTGTATATGGGACATTGAAGCCTAAACTACTGAGAAAGAATAGTAACACCTATCTGTATGTTACCTAAAGGTCCCCATACCCATACAATCGGTGACCATCGATCACGAGGGTCATTGATTGCGGCCACCCTGTTTCCAACGAACAGAATGGAATAAAATGGTGACCACAAGATGTAAGATATTACACCTACTGTGTTAAAAGTTGATTTGGGCTTTAAGTTCAGGAAAGCCATAATATTTTGAGTCGGTGTGCCATAATGAATTAAGTAAGTGTGGCCCTCAGTAGACCTAATAGGCTCCCTGTCTGATAAAGTTCTCTCGAACTTTGGCCTCATTTTCTATCTAGTTTGACATTTCTGGATTCAAACTATAAAATGGTAGCCACAGACTGTTAGACCAAACACCTTTTATGCCGTAATATTTTTCTAGAGCTAAGTAGTAATTGTTCTCAGTAGAGATAAGAGGGCCCATTGATTATTCAGACTCCTCAATTTGGTCTGATACTTCATCTATTTTAGAATTCCTGAAATAAAGCACCTATCTTACTTATTGGGCATTATTGTAATCAAGGCAGGGGATTACATTTCTGTAAAAGGGATCTAGCTAGAATAAGATCCATTAAATATGTGTTTGCTATGGGCTCATGAGCGTTGCTGTTTTTATTCCTGTAATGGGTTAAATATACTCACATTGTGGGAAAAAATAAACATCTTAAGCATATTGTATCTAATAATTGCTGATGTTTATACTTGTATTTGATGATCTTAACACACGCTAGACTTTTCTCAGCCTTGTGAAATCTTTTTCTTTCCATCTCATAAAGCCAGTTTTCTGTGTTAACAGTAATTATAATCTTCCCCAACTTTGACTCCTTAGCTGAATAATTTATTTCAAAATACTGGCAAAGTGAAGAGGAAAAAGAGCTCCTAGGGAGGTCTGAATAGTTTCTAATTATCACAACAGATTTGCAGTAATTCTGGAAGTGTGATCCCACAGGCAGACATTTCCCACATGTGATATAACACTTACTGAGTGGGCATGAACAAAAACTGGGTGTACAAATCTGCTTGACATCACAGTATTCATAGCAGTGTGCAGTCTTTGGGCTTACACTAGGTTAGCATTGACTTATTCTTTTAAAGAAACCGTTCTGGGTGTTTACACTGGTTATATATATATTATGGATATATATTCTTAATATTTATTAAACATTCATTTACCTAGATTACTGGAGCTAACTGAAAATCTGCCTGCTGTGACCATTTAAGGATAAGTAAACCACACTCTCTTTACTAAAAGGATAAATGAATAGGTGCAGCCAAAACTATTGTTTATTACAACCCTGGTCAAATTAATTTGTCCTTCAAGTGGAGTAGGGTAAGGGAAAACTCATGTCAATTTGTTTAATTGTCTGTGTCCCTATTGGAAATATACACTTCTTTTGTGACTGCAAAAAAATGGTTAAACCCCAAAGGCAGTAAGGCAACTTGAATAAATGCAAATAACATTACATTCAGTGGGCTAGATCACACCTGTTTGTTCAGTTTCATATCATGTCACATGTACTGACTGACGGGCAATAAAAGTCCACTTGATGTGAAGGGCAGCAATTTAGGTCTAATAGGTGAATGACTACAACATGCATTGAAACAAAACACAAGGTGATAGGTGTGAACTAAGCCTTTCTCTATTGGAATAATAAAAAAAAGAGGATTGGACTGGACAAACTTGAAGTAAGGAAAGGGTAGACCCCCGTTAATTGATGCCGTAAGTTGCCAACATCCCCAATAATATCAGAAACAAATAAAAAACAGAAATAGAAGTTTGCACCCTGGTGATCAGTGGAAAACTCCAAGGTCACCTGATAATGGGACTTTTCAGGTGTTGTTTATAAGAAAAAAAGCAACAAATGTATTTATTTGTAAATGAGAAGGACAAAACAAATCTTTCTATGTATAGAAAAAGATACAGCATTATCAAGCGAACTTGGAGTTTTCCACTGATCACCAGGGTGCAAACTTCTGTTTCTGTTTTCGAAACTTGAGGTAAGTCTTTTAGAGTTCAGGGCCAGGAATAGTTGGGTAAGTTAGAGTACTCAGAAGGAAGTTTAAATGTTAGCCTCCCTATTTTAGTGATCTGCTGTTTGTGCCACTAGGGTTATTACATCTTTTTCATTTTTGAGAGTTAGTTATTGTAAGGATGAAACGAAATGTCTATGATAACACAGTAAAATAGAGATTTATAACACATCAAACGTATTTCTGGCAGCAGCATTTTATTCAGCGAGGCACTTTGAGTATTCCTCCCGTGTTTCAGTATACGGTATTTCTTAGGGGCATTGTAACTTTTGCAGCAATTATCCTGCCTGAATCAAGAGGCAAGGCCATACTGTAACCTTGATTTGTTCAACTCTGAAATGTACAGTCAGTAGCCCCGAGGCAGTAGGTGTCACTTCTTTGTCTTATGGAGTAACCTCACATGATCCATTTTCTAGCTGTTGTGTATATATCATCATATACGGAATCAATCTTTTATTTTACCATCTCTCTTCTTTGTTTCTTTTTCTAGAACAACATCTATATTTTAGCATGCACTTAACAGATTTCCACACTGCTAGAGCAGCTGAATGTTACTATGTGGTTAAGTTTTTTTTATTACTTTGAGCTTTTTTTCTTTTAAATCTTTTTCATTGTATTTCTCCTTAAAAACACTAACAATATTACTATAGCATTTGAAGGACCAAGGTTTCAGTTCATGTAAAATAATGGGTAAGGGTAAGGTATAGATATAAGATAAGGTATAAATATAGTGTAATTGTTCTATATATTTTGCCTCAGAGTTTAAATAAGACCTGAACAGTGACATTAAGCTGAGATTAAGAGGCACATACGCTCACATATTGACACTGGAATTTAGGTTATGCTGCCAAGTTGGCTATATCAGGATATATTCTTGAACTAGCCGTTTTACTTTATGTATGAAAGGTTTCATTTTGTATGGCACTATATCTAATGATGATGATCCTTCCCAACCCCAGTTGGGGACTGATGTGGAACTGATGTAAAAAATTTTTTTAAATATACTCCTATCAATGACATGCTCTCCCATGAACACTAGCTGTCTCCATGGCACTGCCATGGCAGAGGTTGACTCTGAGGCTGGGGTAAATCTTGAATGACAAAGCCAGATTGTTGAAACTTTATCCTATAAGTACAAGTTGTTTCTTTCTGTTAGAACACTACACTATTTATTATAGCTCTCATTAGAACATGATTCCTCTGAACAACTGCAGAGCCCATTTCAGACGATTGCAGAATGCAACACTGGCTGGCAGCTTCCATGTATGTCTCTCTGCTCTACTGCTTCTATTAGCAGGGCTCTGCTGGTAGAAACAGTACAGTACAGATGAGGGATCTGGCTGTGGCCGCATCTCTCAGTCAAGGCACGACCACCTGTGGCCGAGTGGGTCATTCATTCGGACTGTCTTATGGTCCAAAAAATACAGTATTTGTGAGCAATATTTTTTTTGTAGTATAGCCTGGACCCAGGGACATGTTCAGCAAGTTTGGTGATTATACCATGCTTGTTGCCATTGCAATTAACTCAAAAAATAAAAAAAAAATACAATTTCTATCATATAATATCTATTAATATCACATATTGATCTAAATTCTCAGTACTTCATCCAACAATGTGTCTGATCCTATTAGTTTATTAATTTCATTAAAACCTGCCTACAGTTTATGTAAATTACTGTGTATTTGTAAAATATACAATGTTAACATTATATTGTGGATATTTATATCCATATTAATAGTAAGGCTATGTTTCCACAGCGTTTAGGCATGCGCCAATACCCCCTGCAGTAATTGTATGCCTTTAAGGGAATGTCAGAGCATCACATACATATACATGACTTCCCACCCCGTCTGTTTCCACAGCATTCAGCGGGTCCGCCAGCCAAGCGGACAGCAGAGGTTGACATACTGCCCTGCATTAACTTCTAGGCCAGTGGACCCACTGAACACCGTGGAAACAGGCTGTACAGGAAGTCATGCATATGTATGGGATGCGCTGACATCCCCATCAAGGCATGTGGTTAACACAGGGGGTATCAGTGCATCCCTAAACACCGCAAAAACACAGCCTAATGGGGGGACTAAAGCTATGCATTACATAACTCAAACAGCAAATATATTTACTATATAGTCACTAGCAGACCAAACAAGGTGCGTTTTAAATTTTTTCGTTCTTGATTATATATTCCTGTTGACTGGCATTAAACATTGCTGGCCTGAATTTATAAAGATTTTCATACATATGTATGACCAAATGTTTGATATAGACATTCAGCAACTTTTCTTGAAGAAAACAAATCGAAAAACAAGAACACACATGGGCAAGCACAACCATCAAAAGACTTTTCACCCAGGTTTCCCCAAGTGAACCATATATTAGCAAATTGAAATAATGAATTAACATATTTCTATACACAAACTGCCCCATTGGTCTTTGAGTTATTATATTAAATGTTGTATAATTATTATATTATTGTTATATATTCTAAATATATAAAAAATATATTTTATACAGAATGTCTACTTGTTCTTTGTAAAGTTTTCTTCTTCTAGGAATTATGCCTTTCCTAAGCATTGTTCTTGGTCCTCAGCCGAGGTTTAGAGCTTGAACACTTGAGATTGGTAACACAAATCCCATCACTGACTTAAAATTAAATTTTTTAAAACATGTAAATCAAGTTAATCCTAAAATGTATTTTTTTGTATTATTATTATTTTAAGAGTCAATAATGCTGGGCCTGGCAAGCAAGAGCATTGATTAGTCTGCCAGCATACTTCAATATCCACTCTGCCTGACTGTTCTCCTCTAAGGGGGAGGACACGTGGCATTTACTAGTCCTACCCTCCATAGAACAAGTGCTGTGTGCACAGAGATAGATAATTCTCTGGACATCAGGAATGATCAAACATGATAGTTCACAAAACAATCTAAATTGTAAAAGTGTAGGCGTTTTCCTTCTTCTTCTACTCATCTAGTTCCTTGCATTCACCCCTTCAGAGCAGTCAGTTGTTTAACTAATTAAGTTATCCCCTACAAAATTGGGCCAGCAGACCTAAGTAGGTGAGGACCATCTAGGGCCAATTACATTCCAGAGTTTCAGTTGCCAAGAAAATAATGGATAGGGCAAGTCTATTGTATATTTTAGTTACTTACGTCCAGACTTAACCGAACATAAGATAAATGGGTTTTCTATTTTTTTTTTTGTGTAAATGTGTTCACATTAGTGTTCTGTTACCTTGTAAATGCAATTCAGTCTCATAAAACTCTTTCCCATTTTCTTTTGTTAGCAGGCAAGTGCACGAATGTTCCATGGAATACCTTTTTTTGTGCAACTGATTTAAATGGGGGAGGGGGTCCATTTTGTCTTTATTGACAGTGATTTACAAGGTGTTTTGGAAAAAGTTTTGTCAGAAGAATGTACTGTTCTTAGGTTTACACAATCGTTTTCTGTACCAACTTTGTGACAAGAAATAAAAATGTCAAACAAAATGAAAGGTTGATATATCTTTGATAGCAATATATTAAGTGGAGAAATATATAGCCCTCCTGGTTTTCATCTATCTTCTTTCCTTGGATGGATAGCTTAGCAGAAAGCCTGAATGTACAATATGTGTGGAAAAGGCAGGTTATACAATTACTCACTAGTGGAAAAAGAACACAAGAGTATTAACATGATTCCTTATAAATCTATTTTAAACCTAAAATTGTCAGTGCTTCATCATATGGTATTATTATGACCGTGGCTTACTAAAAGAGGTGTTATATAGCTTCTTTTTTTTTATCCTGAAAGGGGATGATAATTCATTTAGGGATCCATGGACAGAAACATACAAATAATTCCTTTATCATCCTACAACTAATTGTGCATCTAGAACCACTGTATTTTGATAAAAATACAGCCGCACATTTTTTCAACTTACACAATTTGACAGTTGAAATCAATGTAGATATATGGCTTTGTTTTTACTATGCATCAGTGCAGTGTACAATAAACAGAGCCACGCCTCCGATTAGGTGGCTGATTTACCAGGCTGAAGTTCGGTAATAATGTTTTATCCACTTACAACAAAATTAATTGGTGTAATTGGGATTTTAAGTTCCAATCCATTTTTCTGAAACTCTAGGAACCACATTGTGTGTTCAGAAACTTAAAATAAACTCTTCTACCAGAATGCTTAGTGCATGGCAACACATGTTTAGTGACTGCACCCAGTATTGTTTTAGAAATATTTTTTACAGGTTGTGTAGACTGCAGTCCTATTACTTTGCAGATCTTGTGTTTTTGCAAAGTGAATTTTCATAACATTCATTCAACTGATAATTCCATTAAAATGTTAACATACCTTAAGTAAATCATCACAATGGTAGTCCAGGTACTAAGTAATCTCTCAGTTTCTCAGTTCATGTATTATTTATTTATCAATGTAGTAGATGAGGATGCATATATAGTTTTACTTAACACATGTGTTAGTTGGTATTAGTTTAGGTAAGTTTCAGTTTTAGTGTTTGGTCTAGGGCCGGGGAACTCAATAGGCGGACCCAAATAGGGTCACATGTGGACCAGCGGCTCATTCTTGCCCTCTATATTCACGAAGCGAAGGAGAGGAGCTGATGCCCAGCCTCGGCCCCCCCCCCCCCTCTCTCCCGATGTGAGTGTAACAGGCAGCAGATTCTGTGTTCTCTCTGTCAGATAATTATCCTCCCGCAGATACGTCCTCCCCAGCCAATCAAAACACAGGACAGGGACACACCCTCCCCTCTCTCCACTGTACTGTAGAAACTAAGCTGAATAAACCTGTGTGACTTTGAACATTCATAGCACGAAAACCATTCATAGTATAATCATGAAACTTTCAAGGTCAGTAGTGCTCCCCTACTACTACTTACACCCCAAGTTTCACCTCTCTAGCTACAACACTTATAAGTTAATTTTAGCTAAAATTCCAGCTATCAAATATTGCTTCCCCATGAGCATAAAGCACTACATGCTTTCACTTTTCCTAAATTGAACACATAGATCTTTGAAAACCCTGCATGGTAGAACCTTGAAATTTTTGGGGTTACCAGCCAACCACTGAGACTACATCCATGCTAATTTTCAGGTCTCTGAGCACAATTCTTCCTACTAAAAAGCCCCCTATCAAATATTGCTTGGATTGTCGAATTGAATGGCCATCCCAGCGCTCCTCAGGTCCTCCTACCCCTTTCACCCTCCACTGACACCTCAATATATACTTGTGAGGTGCCCCTTGTCTAGTAATTAAATACATGTGTTAAAGACTGTGTCCTGTATAGACTATAGGGAGAATATTTATATATATGTACTCAACTACGTCAGGCTTCTGTCTGGCAGACCGATCCTCTGGCAGTGCAATGGTAAAATTCCAAACTCCTGACCTCAGACTGAATAGAAATTTGGTAAGTGGACCGTTGAAATTTATATTTGAGTAGCCCTGGTCTAGGGCTTTATTTACAGTTGCATTTAAGGGTTTCCCAGTTTCATGACCCCATCATATGGAATGAGTTCAGGGATTTCCGGACCCCTTAAGCCCCCCATACACCTTCAGATTCCTCCATACAACTTTCATGAGACCTACCAACAACTATGTAGTATAGTGACCTCCCTGATAGAATACATAGTGATTGGAAGGTGTAGAAAGGTCCTCCTATTACATGGTTTTGGTAGAAGAAAAGTTGGTTGTACAGAAGTTGCATGGTAATTGTATGTGGTGTATGGGGGGCTTTATGATCGCTATAAGCAATAAACCTTAGAAATAAACGCAAAAGACACTGTGAAATAATACTTAATTGAAATAAAGACAGGACATGTATACCTACACTTGTTTATCTATTACATGTCCTCAGCTGACTGCCCAGACAGCCATTCCTGACAAAACCAAACAAAGTTTGATTAATGGAAAAACTTCATGACTGTTTTAAGTTTGGGTGTCACAGTGGGTGTCTATAACTATTAAAAAAAAAAGACAAAATATTACAGAATTTGTCTCTAACTGACTAATGCAATTCACAGGCAAACTTGCCCACATAATGAACTTAGACAAGCTTGTCTATCATTATATATATATTTGAACTTGTGGCACAGAGTTATTCTTTCCTTTGTTAATTAAGTTAAATTATGTTCTTGTTCATGGTAGCAGGTAAACATTCTAGGTATTGCTTTTCCTTTTTTCTGTTTTAGTAGTGTTTATGTAGTACCTAACCACCTACGTTCCAAGCAATAGTACTACATTAAACATTACTACAAGTTAATGAAAATATTTGCTATAAAACGCATTTTGTATTCAGCAGCTGTTTTGCTTCTAGCGTATGTTCGTTTGTATTTTTTTCTTTTCACAATAAGCTTTAATTGGTGAAAACATGTATTTAATAAACAAGTCTTCACAAAGTGATACCAATCTAGAAAAACACAGGATCGGATCCATTTGTGCCAGATAAACCTGAATATTTAGTAAGGATTTCCTGGCTTGTGTTGTATATCTCTACATCTTAATTTTCCTTTATTATGACAGTGTTTTTATAAAACCAAAGCTATCAGTGTATCTGTTCTAATAAACATCAGCCATTTTTACAGCCAATGTGTTAAATTAAAAACACTTTTATTAGAAATGTAGATAGCACCAAATTTGATTTCTATTTCTGCAAGTTGACTTTTTACTATTATTTATTTTATTAGACAGCATACTATAAAATAGTTTAGTAAAGAATCTCAAACTTAGTTGACTAAAGTTGGGCATACACGTCTCGATATTCTGTTCTATTTTAGTGTGATCCTTTAACAAAATCAATTGCGTGATCGAATTGGATAAAAATTGATGCATGTCCAAAGTGTCCGATCGATCGATTTTGCCAAAAATCGGACAGAAAAACGATCATTCACGGATCTGTTCTGATTGAAAATTTTATTAAAAAGCACATGAATCCAGTGCTGTTAGATGTCTCATGCGATCATTTTAAGCGATCAATCAATGATTCTTGTGGAAATAACCTTTGTTTGTGTGCTGTTGGTCACTGGCCAGTTCTTCAGCTAACATCACTCCAAACCCATAAATGTGTGCGTGCAAGACATATTATGACTTTCAGGATAGAATCGTTCAGGAATTGAAGACATCATATGTTGCAGTCTGCGATCGATTTTCCAAATGAAATCGATTCCGGAATTGGATGGGCAATTGGTTTAAAAATGCAGGAAAATCGTGACGTGTATGCCCAGCTTAAGGCTTTATTCAGATGCTTGCCCCCAATTCCCCCTTATTCTACCCCTATACGTAACTAAAGGGTGAGACAAAACATACAATACAAGCACATAGTTACCCGCCAACCATCTGAACATAGCCGATTTACCATAGTTATTTCCTGTGATTTTTAGCGATCATTGTCTCTTATTATTGAAAACAACAATTATTGCAGCAAATTAAATTTATTATTATTATACCCTACCAGATTAGCATTTTAAATACAAAATGACAGGATGAAATGCTATTTGAAATACCTATGTCATTTTGTATAATCTAAACATATACAAAAAGGTAATTATTTTCAGGAGACATGTTAAGCTTCACTTTACTCTTTTATTCAATAAATTTAAGAGCTCTGTAGACTTAACTAGCAAAGGGAAAATATGTTGGGTGTATAATGGTTCTTCCCTTGCTTGGACATTTGCCAGAATAAGGGTAGATCAGATCAAAATCTCTAGATCAGAAATCTCTACTTTACACCTTGGCCCTCGATATTCAGGCTACTCTTTCAAGTGTTCCATTCCTGTTTTACCAGCTTGAATGTCCTTAACAGTAATAATATGACATGAGTAGAGACAAAGAGTTCAAGTTTAATTGAAAAGCCATCTTCATTTACATATGCCAAGGGTAAAAATTTTCAAATCATGCACGCTTATTTTTATCCAAGAAAACATTCAGCTGTGCTTTATATCAGCAATATTAATGCTTTGGATTAACAGGATTAAAATTAAGAGATTCCCAGCCGTAATTAAAGCTAAATACACTAAACAGTCTCATAATATGAGAAAACATATATAGAAATCGCCTTATTTGGTTGCTGTAAGATTGTGTACCTTACTGCCTACTGCACTAGCGATAGAGATTTTGGAAGCAAGGGTTAAAACGTGTAAAGACTTTTGGTTTAAATCTGAACCTTTGAAAAAGTCTTTGATCATAGTAAACGAACCTCTCACAGATATCTCCTATGTATGTTATGTATAAAAAGGTATATGCATATGCCAATGGCAGATCCAATATATTTGACACAAACAGACACAAATTTAGTATAGTCCCACTGTAAATAGCTCCTTCACAGGCATGTTATTTCCTAAGGTAATGAAGAGAACAGAGGGGCTGTCAGATTCCTAGTGATGCTCATCAACTCCCTTAACAGCCATCGGTTTCCCTGGGACTTTCATTAGAGCACACACAAGACTTCATTTTAATCCAGCCTTTATCTTTTGATAGGAAAGGAACAAAGAGTTACTGAATTCAAGAAGAATTTGAATAGATCAGATCTTCTCTTTTATTGATTTGAAAAGGACAGTCACTTACTAGTCTGACAGGGAGAAGCAAGAAAGAGGCTTTTCAGCACTTACTGTGTGGAGGACAATAAAGGAAGTCTTGTCCAGAGCTCGATACTTGATACACTAGCCTAGTGCAATAGCAATTGAATCACAAGTGGTCACCGACTGCATATGTTACATTGCTAAGTAACAATATAACATATAGAAAAACTTTTTATAATTTTGATGATATTTATTAGAATATCTAGACATTTCTAGGGTTCTAAAAACAAATAGATGTTGTTTGACTGGTAAATTACTAGCAACACAGAATTTGTACTGGAGACCATTTCATAGGGGCCTCATAGCATTTTTCATGCTGATTTCAAATCTGTTCACAATTTTCTAGCACATCAAGTTTTTGCTTTATCAGCATTTATACTTTTTTAAACTCTAAAGCCCCCCACAGACAGGCCGATTCCCTGCCATAGTTCCCTGCCTCGCTCCCGCCGAGCACATAAAGGTCGGTCGGCCGCAACTATAAGGGAGCCCACCTTGAGGATCTGACAAAAAGAGCCGGCAGGTCGGATCGCATACGGATCCATCCTGCTGGTTCTTTTTCTGCCCGATCCTCTGATCCTGTGCTGCAGGCTGTTAACTCGGAGGGGGAGTCTCCTCCCCCTCTGAGTTAATTGGCTACAGTCTGACAGGAATTGCGTGTGTTAGTGGAACACACAGGATTCCTGTCTGTTTTGTAGCCGACTCCTCACAGCGTGGTGACAAGACGGATATAGATTGGGACGTCTATGGCAGGCTTTAGACTTGCTTGTGAGTTTGTGCTCAGCACTCACAGTGTGACTTGTTTCCTCAGCAACGGCCAGTATTTTCCAATGGGGTATTGCGCAGTTAGGCCCGGAACCTGCAGAACATTATGTCAAGCGTGACTGGCATCCAAGAAACGCCTATACATCCGGAACAAGCAGTGTGAAGTTTCTGCCTTTGGTTGATCCAAACTAAATTTAGCCACCTCCTCTCTATTAAAAATTAGGCATGTATAAGGATCCTGTAAAGCAAAAAAAAGAGGTTTTCAGTACCTTTTGAAGAAATTTCCCAGCATCAGCACTGGAAAACTAAAAGAAGGAATTTTCCTAGACCTGTAGATTAAGTTTGTTTTGCATGATGTAGAATTTAAACAATCTCTTTCAGCAGAAGAGTTGAAATCTTGGGAGGCTTTTGTTTGGCTTGTCAAAAAAGTCTCCTGGGTACAAAGAGGAAGTTCAGAACCTTCTTTGTTCATACCAGAAACGTAGTTGTCGCATGTCATTAACAATACACAAATGCACTCCCACCTAGATTTTTTCCCAGACGATCTTGGAATGGTGGGTGATGAACAAGAAGAACAGTTCCTCCAGGACACTCAGTTAAGAAAGTATGATGGCTGACTACTGCTGGATGCTGTACCATGACAATCCGGATGCTTACATAAGAAAGTCCTATTCAAAGTGCTTCTCAAGAAGCTGTTGCAGCTGTTCTAGCACAGTTATGTGATGTATTTCAAAGAGTAGGCCTGTATTGACTTTTGTTCTGAGATACTGAGAAACTGACTCAGCAGCTGTGCGTACATGATTAAGAGTGACGATTAAGAGTTACATTGTTCATAACTTTAAAACCAATGGCAGTTCTGAATTCAGCATGAAAAACTCTGATACAGAAAAAAAGTTTCATTTTGTTGCCTTGTGTTATTATTACTAAGGTCCCATTTGGGTGCTCAAGAGCAAATCATTGCAAGTACTTCTAGGAACCACAACATAGTGACAAAGTACCACATCTAACGGCACCAGGAGATGTTTTGTAGGGTACACACGCTTAGGTCTGCTCTTTTGCCTACATAATTCAGTGCTTGCCAGGTTACAAGGCAGACCATTGTCATTTCTTGAGGAGTATTTATTTATACATGTATAATAACAGACAGTAAACATCAAACAAACCAAACCAAGAAAACCAAGTGAACAACTGACAGACTGGCAAGAAAATGTCTCCATATTCTGGTTCACTGATGGGAGTCTGTTGATTGTAACAGCTCTGGTGTTGGCTGAGGATTCTGTCTGCAACTCACCAAACTTTTCATCACAACCAGGTTTTAACTGTAACCAAACATAGTTGAATAACCTTGTTCATTTCTTCCCTACTTCTTAGTTAGTGATGGCCGAACATCGGCCTGGACTGTCCGCGAACGGGCGGGTCGGACTTTTAAAGAAGTCCGCCATCCGCCTGTTCGCGGACACATTCAAATTCCCCGCCTCTAGGCGGGGAATTTGAATCGGAAAAACCGGATGTGACGTCAGTGACGTCACATCCGGTCCCTGGAACGCATCCTGGAACGCATAGTTCCTGGTTGTGGGAGCCGGATGTGACGTCAGTGACGTCACTTCCTGCTCCGAGCCGGGTTTTTCACTAGAAGACCGGCTTCATGCCCGGTCTTCTAGTAAAAAGATTCTTCCTCCGGCACGATCTCGCAGGTTCTGATCCTGCCGGAGGAAGAATATAGATCTTCTTCTCGCCGGCGAACGGGGCGGGTCGAACACCCGTACTGCTTCCGGCGAGAAGGAGGGCGAACATCCATGTTCGCTGCCGAACTGTCCGCCTTGCGGGCAGTTCGGCCATCACTGTTCTTAATTGCCCAAGTTTTGGGTCTTGAAAATCCAATACATTTCCAGGTACATTAGAGAGGTTATTTTACTTAAATATTACATTTCTTTTAGTTTTGTGTGTACGCATAAGTGAGTTATATAATACTATTACAAAACAAAGTTAAGTCAAGTTAATGTGTTATGAGATGAGAGATGTGGGTCATTGTGATTCTGGCCTATCTGATATAATATACAGAGTGTAAAAATAATTTGTATTTATAAATATAACTTATGACTATTTTGCATTCTCATTTTAAGTCAACATTCTATGTATTTTTTGACATATTTCACAGCCTGAAAATATAACTGAATATTCACCCACAGATGAGTGAGTCAGAAGAATGACTTATCTCCTTAGAAAAACTATAGTTGTCTCCCTCCGAACATTATGGGTTCCATTCAAGTTCTTTACACATTTGACAGTGCGAAGCAAGAAAAAGCTGACCTTATGAATATTATACATTTTAATTGGGAAAGAGAATAATTTAGGAAGAGAAATACCTCTAAAATGTTTTGTCATCCAAACTTTCCTGTTTGTATGGCATGCCTGAAAATCAAGCCTCTCCCATGCCTTGGTTACCTTGTTTGCTTATTTGACAAGTGGTATCATTGTGTTGACAGGTTCCATACTTACCATAACTAAATGGTTTTCTTCTTCTTGGACAGTAAATGCCAAACAACCCTGATAGCCTGTTTCAAATGTATGATACTAGCTCTGTCCTGGATTCAGCAGTTTCTAGAAAAAAATTTAAAATGTTTTATATAACTTTAATGGTGTGACATCCGGTAAACTGAATTTTCTCATAATATTGTCCTGAAGTATTGATGTTTTCTTTTTTCTTTGTCCCAGAGTGCATTGAGAAATGTGGTCTTGCAGTGCAGCGGGCATTGATCTCTTGCGTATGGAATAAATTCAGTCAATTTTTCTCAAAGCTTGCTTTAGGCTTTTACATGAAAGTATATATTTGCTACATAGTAAATGTTTTCATTTACATCACAATTCATGTATATTTTTTCTTATTTTAAATCTATGCAAGAGTCTTTTTGCTGA
The DNA here is from genome assembly GCA_036250615.1 of Ptychadena robeensis. Taxonomy (NCBI): domain Eukaryota; kingdom Metazoa; phylum Chordata; class Amphibia; order Anura; family Ptychadenidae; genus Ptychadena; species Ptychadena robeensis. The sequence goes on along the minus strand of CM070033.1, from coordinate 78,207,454 downwards.
GAAGTTCTGAACATAGAATGTCTTTTGAAATTACCTTTTATTATTCAATTATTTACCAAATTTAATTAGTACCAACATTTTAAATAGTATTAGGCCAACATGTACAAAAGTTTCATTTTCTTTTCATTGACTAATATTTATTAAGCCTATAAATACTAGCATTGTGATGAGAACAATAATATTTGCCACTCTTTGAATATTTGGGATGAAAGAACATTGATATCAATAATAGACTGTGTTTATTAATGCATCGTTGACCAGTTATGGCAACCATTCTTGGCTGCCTAAAATAAGGCCTTACTATAGTATTATTCAACTTCAACAGTCATGTAGGCATTGGTTAAATAGATTGTAGCTTCCTGTACAGAAAATGATTATTTCATTGCACTGACTCTCCCTGGAAGACATTGAGGCAATCCTTAAAAAGAACAGGCATTCTGGTGTGTACTAGGTTTTATTAATAACTAAGCATTAAACATCTAGCTTTGGTTTACTGCAAAAAGAGGTAATATGTTTTTTTAACTTGGTCTTGTAAGAAAGTGATTAAATTACCATTATTATTTTCAACCCTTGGACTTTATAAGTGATAAAATATTGATGAGCTGCATGTGTGATTGTTTATTGTTGTTTTATTACCCGTTTACATGGTTGGTTGGAAATGCACCTGCCAATTTGTTGTGTGTGGTGGGTGATTATTTGACATGCTGATAACATATGGGAGGTTGTCAGTTATTGATAACCTTCACCTGATCCCTTAGCAGTGCAGTTAAGTCGTCTGCACAACACTGCAGGCGATTACAGGGCATCTAATTAAGGACCCCGTAGAGGTCCTATGGCACAGCCGCCGGAAAACCGACCGGCGGACGCCTAATGTGGCGTCCACCAGTCGGCCACGCTAAACGGTCGTTTACCTGGCGGTCAAAAAACTGCAGTGTAAACTTAGCCTTAAGTTTTCTGGCACCTGACGAGTGTAAGCATGACATACCGTCCGTCTAAATGAGCCTTAAGTGTCCTTAAGAGTCATCTTTTTTGCTTTTGATTTTTTTTTTTTATGATTGATGGTAAATTGGGTTGTAATGACTTAAACATGTATCTTTATAACTATGAAAAAAGTCTAGGATGCACCCCCCTGCCCCCTTATGATTTCCTATGACTAATCTGTATTTTCCTACAAGGCTCAAGTAGGGGAATTGCAAGCTCACATGCCTGCAAATTTGACCAATATACCAATATATCTAGTTACCTTAAATATCAGACTGTACAATTACTTTTGATATATAGATAGATAGATAGATAGATAGATAGATAGATAGATAGATAGATAGATAGATAGATAGATAGATAGATAGATAGATAGATAGATAGATAGATAGATAGATAGATAGATAGATAGATAGATAGATAGATATAATTTAGTATCATTTAAATATATAGTACAGTGTAAATGTTAATATGTGTGGTAAAATGTACATCATCTTAGTTCAGCTGCTATAATGTTCCTTATCTCACCCTAGACATTTCTATAATCCCTGAACATGTTGAGCAGTATATAGATTTCAGAGCTGTTTTACTGCTACCATTTCTCATAAGTGCTTTGCTTCTAACCATAATCCTTTACAAAGAAAATATTTCTCAGAATGGAGTTCATGCCAAATGCAGGGCAGTAAAATGGGATCTATTGTACGTAAAGTGTAATCCCATTTCTGTTCACTCTGTAGAATCAAGAACTAAATCAAACTTGGTCACACTGCATATTACCTCAGTTCTTGTAAGATCCCTTCTTCAACCAAATAAATAAATACTGTAAATAATATCTGCAGGCATATATATGCAGAATAGAAACATATCTTAACCAGATAGCATTACCTAGGGCTCTTGATTTTCTACTCTTGGTCAAAGTTTCAGCTCTTGAAGATAATATGTTGTAAATAAAATGTAATTCTATATACATGGAGTTCTGTTTTTTAAAAGGTTTTAAAGAAAACACATATCTATAATCCACCATTAATGCCAATATCCACTTCTCAGCTCCAGATCAGAATGTTTCTTTAATCTTCATAATAATAATATAGCTTTTAACCTAAAGCAGAAGTTGAGAATTTTATAGCCATGACTTTCACTGGGTGATGAACCACGAGCATTGCTGGTCTTTTAGACATTCTTCTCACTCTTTGTCTAGTCACAGAATGCCAATGTTCTATGACTAGTCAAAGACAAAGGGTAAGTTTAAAGACAAGTATTTTAACATAGAAAATTTTTCAGAACTCTTTGTTTTACCTGATTTTTTATTTCATATTGGCAACGTTTAATGTTTTTGCTATAGCAATAAAACGTTCTATAAATTGCATACTATAGTGACCAATATATAGTACTTAATTAAACTTTACTAAATATGTGTATTGCCTTTCTGAAGTGATAAGACAGAAAAAGTAAACAATTGCTAGGTGCCTATGAACTGACAGGCATTTTTGCTTTACAAGTTAAAGACAGGGCAAATATTTCTTACATGTCTAAGTCAATGAAAAGTAATAAAGCCTTATGATGAAGTTTGCCATCTGCCCGGCTTATGCGCTGCAGTTTGTTAATTCAGACAAGATCTGAGCTAGTCATCAGCATTTTCGTCAGTGGAAAAAATGGAATATCAAACAGAATGTACACAGAAGCCTTTTTTCAAGTATAAAATCATGAATGATGGAAAAAACTGGTCTCAGTGGTAAAAAGGAACCATATTTTGAAATGTTACATTTCTGTAAAGAAAAAAAGATTCCTGACATTGAGGAAACTTTTTTAATACATTAAACTGTCAGGGTAAATTGTATAACATTGAAGGTCTCCAGCTAAATGTTAGACATTCCAGCTTATTTAATAAGGCAAAAGGCAGTGAAAAGGTTTGTAACCCCTAACAGACAGTTATCCATCACCTTTCATTGTTGTAACCACATTCAGACGATAAAAGATTAACTCTGGCAAATTTTGGTTTCTGCATTTTCAACTAAGTAATTCAGATCTTTGCTGTCTTATAATATAGATCTCTGACACCACTGGATAACTGGCAAGAGATCCTATATCCCCAACATGTTGACATTTCCAGGCAAGCAATTGTCTGTCTATCCACTTCTCAATAGTGAAAATATATTTTCTGTAACCTCATGTTAGTCTGAAGGTAGTAGGGTATGGCAAAGTTAAGATTAAAGTAAACCTGAACATTTATGAGGCAGCAGTAAAACAGGTTGTTCATCTCTGTTATGTTAAGCATTTTGTATTAATGCAAAAACACTTATTTTATGAGACTAAAATATTAAAAGAATGGCAACATTCTAATGAAAGTAATTAGAAAGGAAGTGAAACTATACATTTGGGCTCTTTCACATTACTCATGCTGGACAACAGACCTGATACACAGTGCATAGTACACAGTGCATAGTACACACTGCGATGCTCTGTTTTATACTCTGTTTTGTGCATTATGCACCTTATTATTCACCACACTGTTGTATGCCTGTTGGATGCACTGGTACTTCTGGTGGTACTTCTGGTTGTAAGTATTGGTAAACACAAATGTACCAATAAGGACATTTAATGAGTACTTGCAGGCAGTGCAATGTGTAACGTGCACATTGCTGCCAGTGCATGTAGTTTAAAACAGACCTTGGAGTGATTGTTGCGATCTTGTAGGATCTTTCAGAAGAATACCTTTACATTGAAAATGCCAGAGTGTTCCAGGATGGCTTGTATTAGGCTCTATTTCCACTGCATTTGTTACCATGCGTTTTCGGCACTTTTTTTTAAAGCACCATAAATGTCTCCATTAGCAATGGATGCATTAAAAAAGGCCACGGAAACACATGGTATCAGACACAGTGGAAGTAAAGCTATAATCATGTTTTACTCTAAACAGTTATGGTGCAATTGGCCACAATTTGTTATTTTTCAATCTTATTTGAATGATATATCTGTCACAGAATCCACTTTCCCTTGACTGTTTTTTCTACCAATTATCCCTTGCATCCCTTTGCTAAACATCTTTATATCCTTTTTAACCTCTTATGTCCTTCCTATGTCCTCCTCCTTATCCTGTATCTAGAAGTTTATGTACGGTCCTACTAGATAATGCTGCTGTATAAACATGCAGTAAAATCAATTTGGACTGTAACAGTGTACATATTGACCAGAAGCCAAAAAGGAGGGACATTGTAAAAACACAGGGATCAATTTGATAGGAATTTCCAGTATATGCCATATACTTTGCTCATTATGTGCATGGCTGGTAGCCTATATCACAGGATATATATTTATTATTGCATACTTATAGTTTAGGATTCTATATTAGTCAGAGACTATTATATTGATTAGAAAATGATAAATATACTTTGCAGTTACTCATTTATTGGCAAGTATTTAAGCATCATCAATACTTGAATATGTAATGCAGATGTGTATTGGTGCTAATGGTGCACAGAAGGAATATGAATGAAGCTAGCTCTCATAAATGTTAATAATCTAGAATAAGTAATATTGGCAAAACATGCTGGAAACTTGAACTCGCCTGGCTGGCAAGACATAATGCGACAGGGAATCCAATGTCCTGACATTCTTGTGCTGATGTTGTACAGGGAATGTTCAACGTGTTCGTTAGCATAAACGTGATGATTCAGAAAGAAGAATGGCCCTACAGCCTCTGAATCATTACAGAGTGATACTGTAGTTCAGCTAAAAGATAATATTTTGGTTTCTCTGACACATATTTGGATAACTTACAAGGAAATGCATTGATGTAATAGAATTCAACAATCAAAAACTAATCTTGTCTAGAAAAAGGTAACATGCCAATTAAGCCTACACTACACACAGATTTTTGTTTTACAAAAAAGTACAGATATCAGATTATTGCATCCTTTAAGCATTTTTAGGGTGTTGATGGCTTTGGGGATTTTTTTAATATTTCAAAGTAGAGTTTGTGGTTTTAAGATTCTGGTAGAAGCAAACTTCCAAAAAAGGCACCCAGGTGGGGGGGGGGGGGGGGGGGTTTGTTTAGATGTTATTGTTTGGGGGTTTTTTTAAATCATGTTCACACTTGAGCATAAAATATTTTTTGTGATACTTTATTCAACATTAACAAGAGTTTGTTGAAGGAAACATAAAAAATATCAGCACACTTTGTTATATATAAAGTAAATTTTCTTGGTTGAGTTGTTTTATTTATTAAGATGACAACATTATACTAAATTCTACTAAACAAAAAACTGTAAAGTCAGCTTTACAGGTTTGTTTAGGCCTCATTCACACCTACATACAACATTTTAACTCACTTTACATTACAACCAATGTGTTCACATACTTTAGACATACAAAAATAATGACCTCACATGCTACTTCATGCCATCATCCCAACCTTCAGGTAGGGAATATGTATTTCCCCGCGGACGTTGGACTTTTCTAAAAGTCCGATCTGCCTGCTTGCAACTGGACAAGGCCGATGTTCGGCCCTCACCAATTATTACTAATGGGTCTGTTTACATATGTTCAGATGCTTTGCTCAATACACATTAAAGTGAATGAGGCTTAATGTGCATTAAAATGAAAAGCACCACAGCTAACAGGTGTGATCCAACCCTAAAGCAGAGAGGATGCTTTATAATTCATATTAATCTCTGTGGTACGAAAATATGCATAAATAATTGGATTGGTTTTGTGAAGATGTGGGATCTGAATGAAGCAAATCACCTAAACTAAGACCCTGAGGACCCAACAACCTGATGATCAGTGAAACACTTCAAACAGTAATATGTCAATTAATTAAGCTATATATAGCAGATTTAAAGAAATGCAAGCACTCCATTTGTTGGGAGGGCAAATTATGAAATATTTATCAATTATTTATGTGTTATATTGAATAAGTTTGACTAAAATTGGTATATTGGAGATAAAACTTTACATAGCCGTTTAGATAAAGTACATCTTTTTAATATATCAATTAAATTTAAATGTTGTACATTTATTGAAAAAAAAAATATATACCTATATAATATATTGCCACAAGAAGAAGGAAAAGCAAGCTATACCACTGTGGATCCTTTACTACGTAATGAAACATTAGCTGTAAACATTTAAGGCTGATAGATTTTTATGTATCTCTCAGATCAGAGAGCACAAGTGCATGACCAGATATATTCCTCAGCTGCACCTATTATTTCTCTTTGGTGGTTCTTTTGTGATTTTAGAGTCACCTCTGAACTCCTCAGTTGTATTGTTAAAACTTTTTTGTTGGTTTTTTTTTTCTATTATGTGGCTATATTAAGCATCTAGGCAGTAAACTTTAATCTTGAAGTTGAACTCGATTCAGAAGAGCACCACTTACAATGTCTAGACAATTTGCACTTTGCACTTTACGGAAATATTAGTGGCTGGTGGTACATAAAAAAACTTGAATGAATGAAAGCACAACAAAGGCAGAATGGGGGCACACATGACATTTGCTAATGAATTAGATGGAGAGTAATTTTCCACCATGTACTACATTTAAAAAACAAATAAAAAATACTTTCATAGCATTTGTAATACATATATTTGTGTGGGGGGGGGTTCTTTACCAATAGCTACTTTTTCAAAAAGCTAGTGCTAGCAGTGATGCGGTAAAAGGCAACTTAACTGTAGCACACATAAAAGCATATAAATGGGCAAAGTTTTGCATTTTTAACAGGTGAGAATATGCCTGTTGGATATGATATGTCATAAAACTGCTTCTAAAAACAGAAAGGTTTGAACAGGGCCTAAAAGAAGATTAACAGACCACAATTTATAATGCATTTTTTATTAGAATTTGGCTTTCAAATGTGTAAACACTATGTGGTAAAATTTAGATACATTTGTAGATGTCTAACACATGCTGAAAAAAAGAACAGAGCTCAATATGCAGTCCACCCCCACATACCAAAAAAAGAGAATACATTTTTACATTTATCTTGTTCCGGAATGCAAAAAGCTTATTAGATGCTATTATTAAGCAGAGATCATTACATTTTTTTCCAGTTCTCAAACAGGCCTCTAGGTGTAGGCTTATTTTGGAATTACGCTATTAGAAATTACTTTGCGTGCAATGTCTCATGACCTCTGCATTGCCTTTCAAGTCTCATATTTTTCATACCCTGGTGATTTACAAATAAAAAAAGAATGATAGCAATATAGGTTCGTACAATAGAGACACGTCAGGAAATTAGCTGAGTATGCAAGATCTTACCTTTACCACTTAATGCTGTAGCCTTAGGTCATAAAGGAATGACTTATGGTTTCCCATTTTATGGCTTATAGAAAAATAACAATTTGTTTTCTACTGTTCCGAAGCTTTCCAGTTTTAAGTGGGGACATTTTTTTTCAACAATATAAAAACAGGCATATTAGAGTTTTACAGCCCTGACACAGCATTTTATTGTCTGAGACCCTAAGGTTTACAGAGCAATAACATCCTGCTTCCCTAATTACTGTTCATCGCCATGTGTAAAAATAATCTTTTCTTCTTTTCTCCCTCTTAGGTGTCCATTGATGAGCGAATCAGACAATTACACGAAGCCCATAGGGATTTTGGTCCTACATCTCAGCACTTCCTTTCCAGTAAGCGTTTTAACTTCTGTTAATTAACTTGTGTGCTTTATGGTTGACTCAACCTTCCCAGTTCACATGACGAGATCCCATACATCACATTATTACCTTCCCTGTGATAATATTATGGCTGCACCTTTCATAGAAAAACGCTGATCAGTACTGGCTGGAGGATAGCTCTTTAATGATTGCCTCAAAATATTCACAGGGTACTAATGTGAGATTTATCAATATGTCATTGAACACAACTAAATGTTGACAATTTAGTTCTCCCTGAGGATTTTAATTGACAATGACTGCTTGCTTGTAACAAACACTTTTCTGCTGTCATTGGTTGTTCTGAGACTTTATTATGGTACCTTATTTGTATGTCAGCAAACAGTTGAATGGAATACATAAAAAGCAGCAAGAGCAAATGTGTGTGTCAACTATAATTCTGCCAGCCATGCATGTATATGAGGCTTCTATATATTGTCAATGTATATTACAATGACTAAAATATTACCAAAACATCCACAGAAAATAAAAACATAGCTAGGAGACCTTGATTTGACTATTGACTATCTATCTAGCCATCCAGGCAGCACGGTGGCTCTGGGGGTTAGCAGGGCATGCAGTGCTAGGGTCATGGTTTTGAATGTCGTTCTGGGCACGGATCTGCAAGGAGTTGAATGTGCTTCCTGGATCTGTGTGGGTTTCCTCTGGGTTATCTGGTTTCCTTAAACGTCCCAAAGACATGCTAGTTAATTGCCTTTGTCCAAAAAAAGGGTTGCACATTAGTATGCCAGTATGCAAATGGGGTCAAAAGCTAGCTATGCATGCCTACATTGTTTTTACTAAGAAAATTTGCATAGTAACTCCCGATGAGTCTGGCTGTCAGCCATGGAGGAGAAAAATTGGCATCTGGCAGCTACCCCCTCTGCCCCCTCTTCCTTCCCAATATGTGAGAAGGAAGCCATAATACGATGGCAAGTGCTTACTAGAGGCATCTTGTGGCTGAACATAGCATTGCAGGGAGATTGAAATTAAAGCTCAAACACATTAAATAGCTGTACAATCAACTTGGCTTTATCATGTATACACTACTGAAAATGTTAAATTTTTTAGATTGCCAAAATTCTTTAAGTTTTTATGGTTAAATGTATGCAATTCTGTCAGTTGGATAACTGCACTGAAACAATAATAACCATGAAAGTTTGCAGTTAGGGGTGTAAAATTGGAAATGTAAATTACTCAAAAATAAAAGATTGTTCTTTTTAGGTTGTTGGAAATTTGAAGGTTGAAAGTCAGAGTAGGCATATGAAAGGATAAAATCTGACAAGAGAAAAGCACTGTTGGAATGTTCACAGTTGGAATATGACATTGAGATGTTGAGAGGTTGACATTTGTACTGCAGGAAGTCTCAGGGGTTACTACCCCAGAAAATGTCAGGGTTGAACTACTGAGGTATGAGATCTGAGGGTTCAAACAATGTTGTACTGTGAGAGTTACATTTGACCCAAACCCAGCTGTTGACCTGTGGATGAAGAACAGGGATGAAGAACAGGGAGGTCCATCTGCAGCAGAATCTACTATGCAGGAAGCTGTTGCATAAGACTACTCTACATATGGGGTGCATACCAAACACCATCTCCTGGTACTCATCTGAGTAGCTTACTAAAACAGTTATGAGCACCCGACTGTATATACTCTATAAAGCGTTCATTTTATTAGCTGATTTAACATTAACTAGTAATGTAGAAACAAGTTGCTAAGATAAAAGCAGAGGACGTTTGTGTAGTGTCGACTTTGAATGTCAGGCCTTAGGTCAGTAGACATCCCAAGCTCTGGGTGCTTAAAGCTAATTGTCACATTTTAGTGATCTGGTCTCAGAAAGACTTGGTAAGGAAGGCAATGGCATACCCTGGGCCATTTTCCGCCCCCTCTTTTCAGTAATTACCATCTACCTGTAGTTTTGTCGTATGTCTTGTCTGTCCTATTTCTGAAGTTAGATGTATATGCCATCAACAGAAATCATTGGCTGTTGTTTAAAGCTGAGATGTCCATTAGACTATTTATTTCCTACATCATCTGGAAAATTATGAATAGATTTATACTAATTTTCTCATTTTTACCTGCCTTCTTGACAGTTGGATCTTAATATAGTTTAAATTTTCTCTGTAATTAAATGCTTCTTTCTCATCCTAATACCATGATCCTGAAGTGTCAGTTTAATCCTGGTATTCTTACTAAATCTGTTATTAATTTAGGTGACCAGCCACGCTAATTGTTTTAACCTTCAGTTTTTGTGCCCTTGGTTCACCTCATTAAATTTCAGATGAACCTTCTCTTTTCCTGCTGTCAATAGTTTGTTTAGCTGTTCTACCATAACAGCATAGTACAGTCTTCTTGGCACTGCTGCAAAACTTTTTTTAAAGGTTTTCTACCTTAGCACAATTATAAAAAATGGTGTCACTGACAAAAAGAGAAAAAGTACATTGCAGAACAATAGTTTAGAGAAAAAATGGGTTTGAATTCAAATCTTTTTTCTAGCTCATATACAAAATATGAGGACAGAGGGCCTTTGGACTATTATTGCTTGACTGCTAGATGTAAATATATATGTCATTTTTAAAATGTAAATATGTAAAGTGACTACAAGGGATTATAAATCTACTAACTATTACTACTTAAATGTGTGCCTATCATTTTGTGAATATAGTCACTGAATGTAATATAACTGTAAATACTGGTAAACTAGAAAAAATATGGGTGCATTTTACCATTAAACTGATTTAGAATTACAAATCTAAACATTTCTTATTATTTAGAATATTCTGTTATATTTCCTCCCATTATCAAAAGGTAAGGTCATGTGATCATTAACAAGTAGCTAGCACTTTGGGATCCAGTGAAGTATTCTTTGCTGTTTACTGTCAAATAAATATACATACAAAATTAAAAAGTTAATGTAGAGAGGACAGTTACAACCTTTAGTTCCAGAATATAATATATCTGATATATGCAATATGTTATGCAAAGCATACATTCATATATACATACATGCATTGTTGTACAATGGGGAATTAGCACAAGATTCATTTCAAGGGCTAGGGAGTAGGCAACAGCCATCCTGTTAAAGCCAAATTTCTTGGCTCCCCTTATGAAATTAGACAACACTCTTGATTTCTCTATGAAAATGACCAATAACAACATGTGTTTGTTAGTGTGGAAACAAATACAGTATAAAAAACTATGTCCGCTAAGTTTATTAAGAAATGTATTAATACACCGAGTTGAAACAAGAAAGGGAAAAAATTTGACAACAATCACTTAGTGTAGTTCTTTTCTAGGTTGGCACTGGTCTCCTGAGAGATTTTGGCCCACTCTTCTATTGCAAATTGTTCTCTCTTGTCCAAATTGCATGGTTTCTGAGCATGGACATTCACTTTGAGCACCTGCCCCAGATTCTCAATAGAATTAAGGTCTGGGCGGAAGAAACTTCTTCTCACCGGCGAAGGGGGCGGGTTTAAACACCCATACTGTTCACCGGCGAGAGGCAAAGCAAACTTTCCATGTTTGCTGTGAACTGTCCACGCAAATTGCGGACAATTTAGCCATCACTACTGTTTCTACTCCAATCTGTTGTACTTCTGTTTTAGAGATTTAGATGCTGATTTAGCTATCTGGTAGCTATTTACAGGCTGCAGGGCTAGCATATGTATTCATTGTTCTAATTGCTAGTTCATCTCTTTACAGTAGGGGAATTGGTTTTACAGCATTTTTAGCTTTTCTTCAATGTAATATGTTTTTACCTTCTTTTTCCTGCCCTGTGTCCTAAATGTGAGGCTCCACAACATTTCCACTACAAGGAGACACATAAATGGGATGCGTACAAAAGACACAGCCAATACGTTTTTGACAGAACATAGTGGAGCCTCAGCCTTAGATTGCAAAATTGGAACCTGTATGAAAAGAAGTTATTCCACATTTGTTAAGTATATTGATAGGTTCTTTCTTCAGCTGTAAATGAAGAAAACCTTTTTAAAGTGTGCCTAGTAACAGATTTTTTATCATACAGACAAGTTATTAAAATGCCAGCAGGGCCTTTTAAATTTAGCTATAGAACACACAGTATTGGCCTCTAATTTACATTTTATTAGAAAAAGCAGTTCCATAAAGACTGAACCACAAAAGGTAAAAACATTACATTAGTGTTTTCCTTTATGTTACAGCTGGCTTAAGTGTTCCAGAAACAGTAAATCTCAGTAGAATAGGGCAACTGATTTATCAGTAGTAAGAAACACTGTCACACTATGTCCCATTCGGGTATGTTTGTACATACTTACCAGAAAGAATTCAATATGCACACTCCTTACCAATAGAATCTGCTAGCTAAACCCTCCTTAACCAACAGTGTGGAAAGAACAACAAACATTTTAGAGTAATTGATTATTTAGCAAGTAAATATATAATTCAGTATATTGTACTAATTGCTAAATAGATGTATCGCTAAAACTGCAACTAACATTCACTTAAACATATTTGACTTAATATATTGGCTGATATTTAAGATTTGTTTTCTCTTTCCTATTAAATAATGTATAGAATTCCCATTTAAATCAGCTCACAGTAGATGGAGAAAAAAATGACGCTCTGTTTGGCAGTCTAAACTGAACTTGTGGTACTATGACATTTCTTTCATTCACTTTAAGGGTCTGTTCTGCTCTGTCTGGTAGATTGCATGGAGAATGGTTTGGAATCATTTTCTTCATTCTTCAGTAGTTTGTCTTTCTCCTTTGGCATTTTATTTTACATTTTAGCAAGATGAACTATTTAGGTTTGCCCTTTTCATACTTGCCAGGTAATTTGTCGACAGCACCTGGTACATATAGCTACGGCCAGACTGCTGACAAGCAGTTAGTAAGAGTCAGCCAAGCATCAGTCCAACACTGTAGACAGTTTTACAGAAATAAAGCTGGCAAAAATGATTGTTCTAAATATCACATACAACGTTACAATTTATAGCATTGTTGTATTTTATATTTATTTAAAACAATTATTTCTTTTATGTCTACTGTTATAACTATAGATTGATATATATATATATATATATATATATATATATATATATATATATATATATATATCTCAAGCAATATATAAAGCAATATGGGTCAACTTGGCCTTGTGTCTTGCAATATTCAATTTTATTTTCAAATAATTTGTTGTATTTTGGTAGTCCTGTTTTAGTGGTATGACATTGTTGTTACAAATTCAATTAGTAAATACAGCATAATTTATTGATGGTAAAACTCTTAGTTTAACCCCCCTAGCGCTTCTGACGGCTCCATCTCGTCCAGCTCTTTCCTGTCAATATTGCAGTCGACAAGATGGAGCCGTCCAGCGAAGAGCAGATCCCTGGCAGCACATACCCACTGTTGTGTGGTGTCCCGGTGGATCCGATCCTCTTAGCTGGGGGGTGGGGGCGTCGTGACATTCAAATGTAAATTGGGTTAACTTCAAAGAGCACATCTGAAAAATCATCCCCAGAGGGTGCCAAAGGGCATTGTATTTGGATACAGTGTGATACTGTATCCAATACAATTCAAAGTAAAACAAAAACAAAACACATTTCCAATTATAATAAAAATGTTATTATAAATAATACATAAATATAAATACATGTTTTGAAATCATTCATACCAAATAAGTATTTAAGAGATTTTATCATTCAAATGATACCTTTTATTCATTTTTTTTAAATGTAATTTTTTTAATATAATTGTGTGTTTCAAAACATTATTATATTCAGGATGTCTACTAGACCTTAGCACGGACATACGGAGTCTATGGTGCACTTTTGGTACAGAAATCTGGACCTTGCAAGAGTGCTAGGGAGGTTAAAACCATACACCCATTAATGGATATACTGTATATTCTGGCATATAAGACTACTTTTAAACCCAGGAAAATCTTCTCAAAAG
>CM070033.1:78167756-78193792 GCA_036250615.1 Ptychadena robeensis | reverse complement strand
GAAGGGGTAGTCTTATACGGCGAGTATACCCCAAACTCTATATTTTAAGTGGAAAAGTTGAGGGTCGTATAAACCCAGTCGTCTTATACGCCGGAAAATACGGTACATAAAGCTTTTACTCATAGATTGGTGAAAAAAGAGCAATAAATATTAGTTCTTGTACACATCTATGTGTTGCGGCATTGCATGCATCAAACATGTTGTTTGTAATGGCACCCCAAGGCCAGAAGCCCTATGTGGCATCACACCACAACACATAGAAAAAGAAAATACATATATATGAGATATTTTAAGATTCTGTTGCTTTGTGTTCTTTTTTTAACGATTACAGTAAATCTTTGTTTGCTATATTAATAATTTAGCTTTAGTGATTATGGGTATTTAACCCTTGCTTATTAAAAAATAACCCCTAAGAAATATCCATTTTCAAACTAGGCAAGCCTAGACAGTAAAAACTTCAAATCATCTAATTTTACAAAACAATGAGCATAATTTAATTATAATACATTATCTTAATCACATTTAATGATATTCAGGACACAGCAATTATTTATTGGCATTAAACCATGGTCAAAACAATGTATAGCATCACATGTTTAAGGCCAGTGACTTGTGCTTATTAATTTTCCTGAAAGTGCTCTTGTCTTTTTTTCTTTTTTTTTATAAATGTGTAATTATCTGCAAATTTATATTAATTACAGATACAGATTGTGATCTCATTTATTGTGCTTTTGTCCTTTATTGCAAATATGTATAAAGCATAAAAAAATTTAAAATGAAGGACAAAAGCACATTAATAATGGTATTTAGATAAAGCATGTAGATTTTAAAAATTACTGTATAGTATAGTTATGAATTTGGACTTCTTCACATAGTCATTGCGCCTTGGTAGTAGGCGCAATATGCGCAACACACAAAACATAAGAACATAAGTGCACAAAAACATTTGTATGAAGGGGGTGAGGACTTTGTTCAGGTCAACGAAAAGGGGCTTACAGAAAAAATGCACTTGAGTCAACTTATCCTATAACTCCTTCTCTGGATTAGCCTTATGATTATACTTTTTTTTTCTCATTTTGGTCCTTCAAATAACCACAATTAATTTTGAATAAAACAACTCAGATTCAGCTGGACTGCAGAGTTTCAGCTTTAATTCATTGGGTCGAACAAAAAGATTGCATAGAAATGTTGAGAATTAAAGCCCTTTGTTAACACAATCATTTCATGAGCTCAAATGTAAATAAGTAAACTGAAAATAAAATGTTCTAATAGTTGAAAACCCTTTACAATGCAAGAATATTTCACTTCTTTGCTTTTCTGTGACTGTATGTTTTGGGTCATTGTCTATCTGTATTGCGAAAGGCCTCCCAATCATTGTGACTGTGAAGCCTAATGCCATATAGGCAGGAAGTAATCAGAATACCCGTTCTACTACCATGCAGTCATAATGTCTTATTACTTCCTATATATGAAATATGAACTTATTTGCACTTTTTAATCCTTCCTCATTGTTTAGCTGTCTCTCAGTCCTGTACTCTTATAGGCCCCATAGAAAATATCTTTAACAAAATAACCCTGTTCCATTATTGAAAAAATCATACATATATGAAAAAACTACAGTTAGAGAGCTCTAAACAGGACATGGAATTATAGCAGAACCTCTAGATTTCTTTTATTCCTTGTTTAGAGTAAAAGTATACAATCATCCTTTGATTACATAGGTTTATTATTGACTGTCTACAAATCGGTTTATTTTTTAAACAAGAGCACATATATATACTCAGTTTTATGTTAAATTAGCTCATTTTAAAAGTATCAGAAAAAAAATTATATAGAATGTAATTCTGCAATAAAAAAGCTTACAACAAAACATTTAGACAAATTATCATATTTTTGTGATTGATTTCCATTTTTTAGATGATAAGCTTTTGTATTCTGCATATGCTACTTAAATGTCTTCTAAATGTATAAATATGAAAATGATGTTGTTAGAGACACTTATTGAATACTCATGTAATGCTTATCAGAATAATGTTAAAATTCATCTTCTCTTCTTGACGGGTCCATCTGTACTTGTAAGAACAGAGAGTGCATCTCTCTGAGATACGAGGAGAAAGCGCGCAAAGTCATGGCAGACCCATTTAATGCTTTCTTCGGAGTCTGCCATTAATCTTGGCTCTTATACAGAGTAATGCCAACAATGTTTAGGAAGAATGTTCTCAAACTTTAAAAACACTTTTCTGAAAGAAAGTCTAAGTTTGAATCAGTTCATATGTATATATATATATTTGTAAGTTTTCTTTTCTCAAATAAAAGCATGTACATAACAAAAACAAAAATAGGCAAAAACAGTCCTTTTTGATGACTACAACCACTGTCTTTTGGGCAATTGCCTTATTCTTAAGGGCAATATAAGGATCAAGAATTTTCTTTTGAAACTGTTTTAATATAAGTATTATAAGAGTAGATGTTGATTTGTATGTGTTAAAGATTTCAGAACCATAAGTCAACTTTGTATTCTTCATTTTAAACCAGTTGCCTGTAAGTCCTTTCACACATACCAGTTTACCATCTCTGAGCTCCTGATTTTAAATTGTATACTCCAGGGCTCTTCTAATATTTTATTAGAACTTATGCTGCTCTTCTTTTTTTCCTCCAGAATGTGAAGTTTCTCTTTAATATACTTTAATGGATTATTGGTTTTCCGAAATGTGCCTTTAACTTTCATTTTCATGTTCCTTCTCTCTTATTGTTATAGGCATTTTTTCACATAGTTTCAGCTACTGGAGTCTGTAGCTGTGTAATATATGTATATTTATTGTAAGAGGCTCTGAGACTCTGAGACAGTTGCTATCATTATGCTTTGTAGAGAAAGCAGCTAAAATCCCTAACTGGCAAATTGTCTCGGTTAAGAATCAGACTGCGTTAGCCTACAGATGAAAAGACACTGTGTACTTTCAGCCCTGAAAGTAAAATGCGAATGTTTAAAGAAACTGGACATAAAGTACAACTTATACCCATGATTCATTCATTCACTCACTCACCATTTATTTTATATATACCAGTTTTGTAGTTCTTTTCTATATATTCATATGTTCCAAAAAAAGTCCAAAACATACCATTTACACCTCATACAGAAAAAGCAACCTTACATTGGTGTCCTTGTACAAGAAAAAACAGTTCACTAGTAGAAAGTGAAGTGAAAAAAAATTTCTACTTTGTCTCGTCAAAAATTGTTGTCAATCCATTTTGAAGAGTCCTCTCATTGTTAGCTCTTCTAGAGGTCTGTGCAAATCTATAAATGTTAACAGTTCTCTTACCAGGTGTCTGGCTTATAAGTACCCTTAAGGTAAATATTTCAGGTCCACAAATGTACAATAGACACAGGGTGTTTAAATTGACTGTCTCTCTGAGAATGATAGATGTTAGTCAAAAATCTTTGTGAAATAGGAACAAGGGCACGAGGCGCACAACCTAGTACAACAAAGTAAGGTACTGTAAATTGTATATAATATGGAATAAAGGGAGGGAATAAGAAAGTGAGGTCATCATCACATGGCCCTGAGAGATCAATCCTTGTAAACCTCCTTAAATGTGAGTATCTTGTCTTTTGTTTTGGTTTGTTTTATTTTATTCCATATTATTTAACCATTTACAGTACCTTACTTTGTTTTACTAGGTTGTGCGCCTTGTGTCCTTGTTCCTATTTGTCTGTTACAGGGGGCCACACTCCATTTTGAGAGCTGCACACCTACACACAACTTAAATATGCATCCCTCATACTGACTCTATTTTACTCTGCAATCTTTGACCAGGCCCTATACAGCCACTGAGGACCCTTTTGGCCACTAGCATCACTGTAACTGTGTAGCTATTTATTATCTTTTTTAGTTAAAATCTTAGTGAACTTTTTTACAAATATTAAACAATAAGCAACAAACTCCAGAAGCATACCCAATAAGCATATGAAACATCAATAATAATTATATCATTTGTTGTCATTCAGTGGGCCAACTGCATCTGAATTACCTTAATTATGTTGTCTTTATATTATTCATATTTATAACAGAGAATGAAAATCAATTGAGAACTATATTGTTTATTAAAGAAGGGAGAGGTGGGAATTCAGACAGATAGAGAAAAAGCAATACAAATTTAATTAACATAATCTTATATAATCCAAACAAATCAAGGAGAGGATATTTTAGTGTACAGATGTATATTTATTGTGATCCTTGTAAAATTTCCATCTGTCTTCTTTTGTCTTTTTAACTCGAGAACAAAAATGACTTCTACATTAGTTTTCCTTTATAGGCCTAATTCATTTCGACCTGGTAATCCAACCAGTAACTCATATCCTGTCTTTAGGTAGTCACACACAGGCCGATTCCTGCCCCCATCCAAAGTTATGTCCGACAAACAAAGAGTGCTCATCAAACCTCTGAGCGACTGGCTGCAGCGTGTGCAATCAGTCCCTCATCTATCGAGGGTGAATCTGCGTATGTATAGCTATCTTTTGGGTAGTTTCACTTATTCTACTGAATCAATAGAGGAGAACTGCCACTCTTGGACAGCAGTATTGCTATCCTATGGATACAGTAGGGTTAGATTAACCAATAGATTTAGATGAACATATGCAACTAACTCCTCCTAACCCTTTGTGAACAATTTATTTATGCCATGTGATAGGTAGAGGCTAGTTGAATTCCCCACAACAAAATAAATTTTTTCATTTTGTAACCAGCTGTTTTACAGAAAGTTTTCAACATACTTCCAGCAAAAAAAACCCACAAAATATAGAGTACACAGGGATAGCATGTTTAATCTGTTCAAATGGTATATAATGGTAAATGGTGAGAGCGAATATTAGGATGAATGCCAGGTGAACAAGCTTTATTTATGGCACTAGTGCTCTTTAGTTCCCATAAAACTGCCAACTGGAAATTAATGCAGAGCCCTATTTTGCTGAACTAGTATTTATTTCAAAGGATAAGTGTACTTTCATAGCATGTCACTGTAAATGTAATTTTTCAGTTCTGTCATACCTAAAGAAATATATCGTCATGTACCTATGTATTTTAGTTAATATAGTCACTAAGCAGGATTGTTTACTTTTGAGAAGAGTTTCATCATACTGCCTTGTCCAGACTACACATTCCATCATCTACCACTGCTTTCATTATTGGCATTGCCGGGGGGCATATACACATACATAAGGCTACTTACAAAAATCAGCAAAGTCCAAAGAGAAAGGAAAAGGGGTGTTCACAAAAGCCAAGCAAATGTACTTTCTCTCCATTTACCTATACTACAATCCAGCCTCCTCTAATCACTAATACTAATATGTAGCATACTTAATTATAGAACAAGACAGAGTGATAGCCAGAGAGAGTGTGGAATACAGACAAATAAATTTCAAGACAGAGAGTTCCAGAAAACAAAGATAGAGCGTGAGGAAACCAGACAGTACCCTTTTTGTCTGTCTGTCTCTGGCACATGCCATCTGTCTATCTTGCTTTTTTAATGCACCGTTAAAGCAATGAGCATGCTGTAACATGTCAACAACCTAACCATTGCATTTAATCAATATGGATATGTCAATAGGGGTTAACACATGGCAACCCATGTAGGCAAAATACCAATAAAAAAAAAGGGTGCAACTACCTGGACAGTGTCATTCCAAATGGGGGTCAATGGCTTAACTTCTCCCCTAAAATATGGATTTCGTAAAATGCTGTTTTCTTCAGGTCTGATGGCCAGAAATCACATCTAGATTAAAGATTTTGCCAAAAGTTACCTGACAGTACCTTCTGCAGCGCATCACATCACATCAGATCTCTCTGCAAAACATAATACAGCATACCCTACCCCCAGAGAAGGACATTTGTGGCGCAGTAATGATGAACTGCTTGTTGCAAAACACCTTAACTATAGTTACAGATCACTGGATGGAGTATAATAGCAAAGTAGCTAAGCCATTAGCAGCAGCTCTCCCTATCTATCTAGTACTGGAGACACAGGATAAATGTAAAATGGCCTGCTTCTTTTATAAGTGGGGGTGTCCCCCAGGAGTGAAAAATTTCTTATTGGCTGTACTGTCCCACCCAACTATAGGGTGAGGGGTCGCACACGGTGTCTCCATGTTAAGGTATAGGGGGCGGGTCGAACACCCATAATGTTCGCCGGCGAACTGTCTGCTGGGTGAACTTTTTGGTCATCACTAGTCACAATATATATATGTATAAAATGATATTCTAATATTTAGTTGATTGATTGATTGATGAAATTACAGGTTTGTAATTGTAAACGTATAACTTGAAAAAGTAATACGTCTAGAAAATACTAGCAGTGAATGTGCTGTTTAATAATACAGATGGAAAAAGCAGGGAGTTCTTGGTCAGATAATCACATTTGAACCTTTATAGTTAGCCTTTGAATTGAAGCCCTTCTACCAGGAGCTTTCATTCCTGTGGTTGATTTGTCAGTTATAATGCTGCAATGGGAATGGGAGGAGGGCACCGACTCAGCGTGGGTTCCACTTACTCCAAGTGATCCTAAAGCAGACTGGGCACAGACAACAAATTATTCTGCTTGTCTGCTTCAGAAGATCAGCTAAACTGCATATTAGCTGCCTTCTCAGCTTTAGAACTCAGAAAAAAAATTAAAAGATTATATTTAGAGATCAAACCTGCTGTGCCATTAAAGCCTATACTTTTTAAGGAAGCATTTTGCTTATATTTTTGGTAAATTAGGTCGTTGGGGCATTTCGTTGCTGTGGTTTATCTGTGGTTTATCAAGATCATGTCTCATTCTCATAACATTGTTAGCAAATAAAGACTATTGATTTGATTCTTACCTATTGCTCAATAAACAGGAGGGTTTCAAATATATAAAATTGCAGTATAATAGATATCAAACAAATAGGCTTTGTTGGTTTCATAACAACATATGCATCAATCACACAGCAATTCACACTTTAGATGTGGGATTTTTATAGAACACACAGAAGTCAAATCAATTGTTTGACTGGAGAAAAACTAAGTGTTTCCTAGATGTATATTGATATAGAATGCTTACAAGAGTCTGCAAGATGCTTGTTTGCTGTTACTCTTGCAGGCTTAATATATTCTGTAAATACAGTATATCTTTTTCAAAGAAATACGTTCTTTATATATATTTTAAAACGGCAAATAGACAAGCCTTCCTAAAAAAGTGTAAGGTGAGATGTGGCCCAAAATCTCGACCGGCCAGAGAACTTACTGGTCAGTTTTTCGCGGACCGATCACATCACTTTGTATGGCAAGCCTGTCCGGCACAAAAAGGCGCCCTGATTCTCTGAACGACCGGCATCTGCATGATGACATCATCACGCTGCAATCGGCCGCTCGAGGATCGCACAAGGATGGCTGCATGTTTGCTTGGTTTTACTTATTGCGTGTGTAACTATGTATAACTCCTATAACAATGGAGGGGAAAAAAAGACAAAGTGAGGAAAAGGCATTTTAAAGCCACTTGTCATTCACCTTGATTTCATGGTGAAGCCTTTTGAACATCTGTGAATCACATGTCACAAGCTTAAAACAAAAATGAAAGCATATTGGAATAAAACACATTTGGGGTTAATTTAAAAATGTTCAAAACTTTATAATTAATCTTTTATATTAATTTCTCATTTAAATCAAGTCCGAAGAAGAGATCCGAAACATTCCAAAAGTTTGCTTTATATTGACTTCAGTTAGCCATCAAACATTATCACTTTAACTCCAAACTTTCTGTATACTTCAATGGCTAACACAGAACAACACTTTACTATCATTTGCATTTTAAAATTATGCTAAGGCAATTTTTACCTTTCTTACAAATGTATTATAATCTGATTATTCTTTTTTTGTTGTTTAAAGCCTGGATTGCATTGCTTTTGAGTAATTGTGTGTCTGTGGTACATAGTATATGTACCAAAGACATTTGACCTCCTTTAACCTGTTAGGAATTTATATCTTATTCATTTGGCAGTCAAATTGTCTTTGCCAAACTACCAAATGCTGCTACATCTATCTATAAAATAGAACAATAAACAGATCTGCTGTTACTGATAGCTCCCAAGCTGCCTATTACTTGCTCTGGTTGGATGACTATGAATCATGTAGTTCTAAGTCTATCTGAACATAATCCAAAGGGGATCAGTGTTTGTGAGGCACTAAGTGACTTATTGTGAATTAATAGCACTGGCTGGTGCTAGGGGATGGACCACATCTCTATCCGAATGCTGATCCTTGCAGGGTACTAACCTCTAAATAATGCAGATGTCTTCAATTAAGGCTCCAGAATTTGTGGTTATAGCACTAGTGACATCTATGAAAGTCAGTGACTTTCTCTGACTTTCAGAAATCATTGCATTTAATAACAAGAAGGAAAATATGAACACCCGGCCTTTAATGGGAGTTTAGAAAGAATTATGCTGTTTTGTCCTGTGCCATCAAAAACATACTGAATGAGACATCATGAAATTGTCATAAGCATAACCAAACAAAGCCTGTTCTGCATTGTGAAATGTAGCTGCAGAGCGTGCATTCTCAGCAAATAAATACATCTGACTTATCCACCAGGGTGACATATTTACAGGTTTGATAAGTGTACAGAAAAATGTCTAACTGCTTGGAAACCCCAGAATCGTTTTGAAGGAGAATTATTGTTATGAAAGTTTTTGCCTCAATTTAAATAGGATCACATAAGGCAGTTCTTGAAAATGGTAAAGTTTAGCAAATCTACAACTGATGACACTGCAAAAAGTGTTTTGCTTTGAACAGCATCATTTATTAAATTATATTTTATTCCAAATGTTACCAGAGTAGCTGTTTATATATTAAAAATGCTTGATTGCAATTCAAACAATGATATTCAGGGGAAAAAAGTTGTGAACAACTGCTAAATGTTAAAGTAAGCTTAGAAAGTAAATCAGTTAGTGACATATATACAGTATACATATATGTAGTATACACTGTACAGGGAGTGCAGAATTATTAGGCAAATGAGTATTTTGACCACATCATCCTCTTTATGCATGTTGTCTTACTCCAAGCTGTATAGGCTCGAAAGCCAATTAAGCATATTAGGTGATGTGCATCTCTGTAATGAGAAGGGGTGTGGTCTAATGACATCAACGCCCTATATTAGGTGTGCATAATTATTAGGCAACTTCCTTTCCTTTGGCAAAATGGGTCAAAAGAAGGACTTGACAGGCTTAGAAAAGTCAAAAATAGTGAGATAGCTTGCAGAGGGATGCAGCACTCTTAAAAGCAAAGCTTCTGAAGCGTGATCATCGAACAATCAAGCGTTTCATCCAAAATAGTCAACGGGGTCGCAAGAAGAGTGTGGAAAAACCAAGGCACAAAAAACTGCCCATGAACTGAGAAAAGTCAAGCGTGCAGCTGTCAAGATGCCACTTGCCACCAGTTTGGCATATTTCAGAGCTGCAACATCACTGGAGTGCCCAAAGCACAAGGTGTGGCAATACTCAGAGACAGAAAGGCTGAAAGACGACCACCACTGACAAGACACACAAGCTGAAAGTCAAGACTGGGCAGAAATATCTCACAGACTGATTTTTCTAAGGTTTTATGGACTGATGAAATGAGAGTGAGTCTTGATGGGCAGATGATGGGCACGTGGCTGGATGGTAAAGGGCAGAGAGCTCCAGTCCGACTTAGACGCCAGCAAGGTGAGGTTGAGTATTGGTTGCGCTGGTATCATCAAAGATGAGCTTGTGGGGCCTTTTCGGGTTGAGATGGAGTCAAGCATAACAACTCCCAGTCCTACTGCCAGTTTCTGGAAGACACCGTCTTCAAGCAGTGGTACAGGAAGAAGTCTGCTCCTTCAAGAAAAACAGATTTTCATGCAGGACAATGCTCATCACACGCTTCCATACTCCACAGCGTGGCCGGCAAGAAAGGGTATAAAAGAAGAAAAATAATACATGACTCTGTCACCTGATCTGAACCCAATGAGAACCTGGGGTCCATCATCAAAGTGTGATTTACAAGGAGGAAAACAGTGCACCTCTTGAACAGTGTCTGGGAGGCTGTGGTTGCTGCTGCACGCAATGTTGATGGTGAAAGATCAAAACATGACAGAATCCATGGATGCAGGCTTTTGGTGTCCTTGCAAAGAAAGGTGGCTATATGGTCACTGATTTGTTTTTGTTTTGTTTTGAATGTCAGAAATGTATATTTGTGAATGTTGAGTGTTTATATGGTTTCAACTGGTAAAAATAATAATGAAATGGGTATAAATTTGTTTTGTTAAGTTGCCTAATAATTATGCAGTAATAGTCACCTGCACAACAAGATATCCCCCTAAAATCTAAAACTAAAAACAAACTAAAAACTACTTCCAAAAATATTCAGCTTTGATGATGTTTTTTGGGTTCATATATTTCTCATATTAGATTCTCATATTAGACATTCATTAGAATGCATGTCCCCATTGAAAGAGTTCCCCTTATCTCTTGTTCTGGAAACAGCTTTGGGTAACAATGATATCTCTTCAGACCAAAGACTGCAAAAATACGGTACACCGTTGTGGTCACCATGGCTGGTGACCATGGTTCAGCATAACTTTATCAGTGCCTGCATTTAGCAGTACAAATAAAAGTTCTATTCAATGGGAGAGTAATACGAGCCTGACAGCAGATCTATGCCAACCTAAAAACTCCAAATTAAAAACACAAAAATGCACTTGCCTGCTTGTGTTGCTTTAACACATGCGGTTCTTTCTATTACAATGGTTTTATAACATTTTTTAAAGGAACTTCCAACGTCGTATAAATACCCATATACAGAGGGAATAACAATAGAAATAAATAACTAATGGGCAGAAACTTAACAGAGAGAAAACAAAGCCAATGTCTGCTGAAGGCACGCAAATAAAATGTAAGGTGGGTACATAATAAGAGCCTAAAGAAATACTCAATAATAAAGCATTGGCAGACAAAAAAAACACAGACAATCTATGTAAACCCATCAAAATAAATACGATAAGAAGCAAAAAGGAGAAGGAAAAAGAAGGAAAGGAGGAAGCAATCCCTCCATCCTAGGCCACTGGAGGAGTTGCCAAGGAATCCTATCAACGAGAAAGCAGGTGATGTTGAAACCCTTCTGCCGGCAAGTACTTAATCCATGTGGACCAGATTTTCAAAAATGTAGAGGACATGCAATTTTTTCATACAGTTCAAAGTTCAAATCACATTTTTGGGAGTAAAAATTTCAACTTGCAAAAAAATATGTGCTTGGGCAATACTTTTTTTGTAATGTTGTAATAGACCTTCTCTACAACTCAAAAAATTTTGGTGATTATACCATGTTCAGGGGCTTTGCAATTTTCTCCGAAAAGAGCTAGTCAAAAATGTACGTCCATCTCTACATTTGTTTACATTTGTATAAACTATTATCATAATTTTTGTGATGATAGTGTTGCAGGGTGCAGTAAGATTTGGTTTAATGTGTTGAACTGTACATCTTGTCCGCCCTTCGGAGTTTAATAGTTAATATGTTGTTTTGTATTTCTGCTGGAATCTTCCTCTGTTTGTAATGTGCCAGCCAAGTGGGAGTTACCAGCCAAAGTGTATAAAAGTGCCACCCTCACTTGTTTACAAGGAACTCTGTTGTGGACATTCACATCATTAATTGAGAAAACGCTGCAGAAAGTAACCGGTAGCTGGGGACAGGGTCTGAAAGAGAGAGGCACCTGTGAGGGGTCCAGGACAGGGGAGATTACCACAGAGACACAGTCTGCAGTTTGGAGTCCTCTGAGGATGGTGTCCCTTGCCTGGAGTAAAGAAGCAGACACCTCCTTAGCCCCTACCTGACCCCCTCCCATTACAATATATGTAGCTAGGGGAAAGGGCTCTAAGGTCCGCATGTCATTAGCCGGAAGAATTAAATTCCAATAATTGAGAAAAGTTAACCAAGAGCATGACTGGATGCTTATCCATCATCAGCTTAATTTAACCTTAACTTCAATTCATGAGAAGTTGCCTCCTATCAAACCAGTGTAAGATTTTTTTGTGAAGGCCTTCACACCTGTAGATTAAAAGTTAGGTTAGATTTTAGGGTTATTAAAAGTCAGGTTAGATTTTAGGGTTAAGTAATCTTCCACAATAGAAATGAGCTGAATAGGTTTCATTGTAAAGAATTACGAATAGGTTTGATTAAATTTAATTTTATATTTGTGTTTAAGTAAAATATATAGAGGCAAAACTGCATCTAAACAGGCCTTCTTCTCACCAAAACCAGACAACATGTTATTTCTTTACGGCACAGTAGACAGGAGTTATATTCACATGAGCTCACATGAAATGAAACAACTTATGAGTTTTATCAAGAAGGGGGGGGGGGGATAGAGTTGTTTATTTGTTAATTAATTAATGGTAACATAAGATGCAGCACTAAAGCAGCCAGATGTTAGAATACATCTAAAGTCTTAAGCAACACAAAGTATAGGAAATCTTTCCTTTTGTTCTTGTCTGTAATGAGCTCAATAGACACTGTATACACAGAAAATAAGTATTGCACATTAAAAACATATGCCAACGGTATCTCTTATGCATTTATGTGCATTGGGCCATAGTATGAAGTCTTTTGACAGATCCTCTGTAATTATCCTTCTCAGCTAAGTTGCTCATAGAATTTCATTCCCCACTTTTCCTTCTGTTTGTACTTCAGTTGCTGCTGGTTATACAAGTGTTTGTTTCATTTAATTTGGAGATGAATCCACCAACAACCATATGGGGAAGTAGCATCACTCACTGTAAAGCGAAGCAGGAAACTTGCAGCATATCTGAAACTGAACCAGACAAAGAAACAAATAGGACATATGTCCTACAAAAAAGTGTAATATTTTTTAACTGGGACTTCAAGTGTCTGACACTTCTCTATACACCACATTGCACAGCCTCACTGAAAGCTACATACACATGTAGCAGTTTGGTCACTGTATATTACATTTACTAATCATTCCCTGTGACCAGGGCTGTGCACACATAATTTTCCAGTTTTTTTGGATAGGAGTGGGTGAAAGGAGAAGGTTGAGGTACCCCACTGCATGCTCCTCAATAGGAAGCATGTAACAGGTAGTGATGGGTGAACAGTACAGGTGTTCCACCCACCCCCTTCGCCGGCGAGAAGAAGTCTAAGTCTAGAGGTCTGGAATTATTTTCACTAGAGATTGGGTAGAGATACCCGATCTCAAGTGTTATACCGGGCACGGGCCAGATGTGACGTCCGGCCGATGTCACTTCCGGTTTTGGAACCAGGAACTGTGCATTCCATATACTGGAAGTGACGTTGCGGCATCATTTCCGGTATAGTTCCCATTCAAATTCCCTGCCAACAGGCGGGGAATTCTAAGTTCCCCGCGAACAGACGGACTGCAGACTTTTTTCCTGGACGGATGTGGCCGATGTTCGTCCATCACTAGTAACAGGCATGATTTCGCCCGACAGTACAGACATTCAGACAGAACCAATGCAATAGCATCTCTGCTTTTAACTATTATCTAGCCTGTGTACCAGCCCTATGCTGGCTTGTGAACTCTCAGGAAGAGATGATAGAAAATAGACTGCAGAAAAATAGACCCAGACTAGCTAACAGTGTAATTATTTTCCCTCCCATTCTAAATGTTGTACAGCAGATTAGAGGACAATATAATTATAAGAGATTTAGATGCATTTGCCAGTTTTATATAAAAATAAATGTAATTATTTTTTTATTGAATCTATAACTAGAAAAATGGTTGGTTTTTATTACCTGTTTGGAGTTCTGTTTTACCATTTAAAATATTTTAATGAAAGAGGCCTCATAACTATAATTTTATGAACTCAAAAAGCCTAATATTAATAGAGAAAATCTTCACAGAAATATTTAATAAATACCAGAGAAGTGAATTTCCAGCCGCCCCCCTGTTGGCTTCTACGTAATTAGCCATGCATATGGATTTCCCAGTGGTCTTTTTGGCAATTGCAATTGGTAATGAATGTTGTTTCATGGGATTTCTTGGTGGATTATATGGCTGACAATCCAATTTGTGCTGCCAAGTAAGCCTGGCATTTTTGTGCATATGTAATAGTGCTTACACACAATTCCTACTGGCATGAAATTATCATAGCTAATTTACTGAAATAATAGAGGGGGTTAAAGGAAAGAGGGCTACAGATCTTTGGGTTGGCACATAAGAAAACTAGAAAAATGAATCCAAAATAAACACAAAACATGTAGCTTCTCCTGATGTACTTTGCATGAGTTACCATCTTTAGGGATATCAGATTTGCTTCATTAGTCTTATTCTTGGCTCATTTGGTTTAGGTAAAATACTTCATTATCCTTAAGATTTCCAGTTTTTGTTATTTATTGCTTAGCTAGATCAGAGTCTCTTCTACTTTTGTCAAAGCAAAGTTAATTTGCCAGCAGCTATGCACATGTTTACTCCTTTTCTTTTACCTTCGAGATTAACTGGGTCAGGTATAACAAATGTTCTTAACCCACTTTAGTCAGCAGACAGAGAAGCTGAAGTAGGCAGAAAAAATTGCAAAAGAACATAACAAGTAACTGATATCCAAAAGTCTTCTGAAAAATATAGATAAACGTTAGCCATTTCCAGTAAAGCTGTGATTAACAACAAGTTCATGTTAATTACACAGAAATGAATAGAAGCGGTTGTGGTTGAGTTACCCATCCCTAGAGAAAACAAATACCGTGTAGAGAGTTTTCTTTGTACAAAACAAAATCCAAACAAGTAGGCATGAATTGCAATAAAAGATTTGTAATTTGCTGTAAGGCTAGAGGGAGTTGTGCAGATGCTATATACTGGTACATATTAAAATCATCTGCGTCACTGCAGTAGTTGGGTGAGAACTCCTGCTTATAGGCACAATATCCTACCTTGACCTCTCATAAGAGAAACTTGGCACATAAAAAAGTCCATACTAAGAGGTTTTTTTTTACAGCTGGCAACAAAGTTGAAACCCACCTTGTAAGTAGAATTGATATACAAAGCAGAATAGAGTGGGGAATAGTATAGACGACAGGAAAGATGCTGCCATAGATTGTGCCCTAGTCTAGATTGGTCAACTCCAATTAGCTTAAGGTACCCATGCACATACAGATGGGCGCACTATTGATGACCCATTCAAGCACAGCGTGGTGATGATGTCCATCAATTGGACGGGAACCAAGGAGCACCACTTTAGGTGGCGATCATTCAAACAGGATTTACAGACATGTCCGCTACCTGTTTGACAGAATCAATGACCGTGAGCATGTGCAAAGGGTTATCGATTCTGCGCCCATCTGTACGTATATGGGTACCTTAACTCTAGCATAGTTGTGGTTCCTGCTCACTTAGATTAGCAGATCTGTGTTGCTTTCACTAATGTTGTAAAAGTTCACAAAAGTATATACCAGAGTGATTACTTTACTGGTGACTGGGGACAGCGTCAATAAACCCAAATGATAAACCTGGATTTGAGGTTATGTATGCTCTTTTTATGAAGGTAATCTTTCTGGATTTATATGTATATATTTTTTGGGTTAGGTGCTTCTGTGCCTGGCTAGATTCCATAGGTTGTGCACTATTCATATGGATTTTAAGCCTCAAATTAAACTTCTGCAAGATGCTAGATGTTAGGTAGCCTAACAATTGAATGTTCACTTGGAAGCTCTGCTACTGTTGTTCAGTGATCTTAAAGCTAGCCATACATGCATCGATTCCTGAAAAATCATTAAGCGATCGATCGCAGCATGCTTATGCCAAAATCGAAGAATTGATGTGCACCTCTTTGGGTGCTCAAGGGTTCCAATCCAAAGTAATGGTGATCGAACAGTAATTTATCAACATGTCGAATTCCTGTTTGATTGAAAAACGTGATTGATTGTTCGGGAATTGAACACAAAATAGAGTCGTGTATGGGGACCTTTGGTAGATTCACCAAATATATCACCTCTGCCTAAGAATACAACATGCTAGCCCCTGTACCTTTGAATGTCAGTTCCAATAAGCTGGCTAAACCAGCAAAGCATAAGCAATACAAATCATGTCTTTTCTTTGCAAAGCCAATACCTTCCATTTCAACAATTGTCCCAAAGTGACTCCAGGATTTAATATTATTTTACACTCAAGGTGTCCCAGTAATTTATTAGTAGGTAGAACCGAGTGATATCACAGAGTAATAACAGAACTGTGCTCCTAGACTTTATAGGTGGCAATGTTATGAATATTAGTTGATAAATTGTCTGCATTGTTGTAGGATCTGTGTTAATTGGACAACTGAGACTTAAACTAATATTCAGAGTTATCATATCTCTCATTATATAATTTCCTATCCCAATGAATTTTGACACATAATCTCTGCAGTTAATATTCCCTTTCCTTTGTGTCCACAGCAGTGCCATGTATACTTAGTGCTCAGTTTCATATTAACACTTGTTTCATGAGACAGAAGAGAATATAGTTCAATATGCAGATTGTATATTTGCAACTGTAACTGTGCCAAGAGAACAGCATGGTAATTACTGAGACTTTCATTCCTTTTGGGGCTGGAAGAAAGCTTTGATGACCAGATGGTGCCATGACACCAGGAGAAGGATATTTATAGAAGGCAATGTTCAGAAAGTACAGAAGATTACTGTCTTTTTATACCTGTGTACCTTAAGTTAATGCAAAGGTCTCATTGTTACATATGAGAATTTGTTTTGAAAAATGGAGTGGAAAGCTAGGATAGAAAAGAATTGCAATTCACTTATGCCTGAGCTACTCTGTTCATAGTTCAAAATTGTAAACGTTTTTTGTTACATTTGGTATTGTCTTCAAGTCCTTGTCTGGTCAGCCAATAAGTTAGATAAGTAATAACAAATTTAAATTTGCATATGGGATTTAAGATCAGAAATTAAACAATAAGGTAAAATTTTTCTTTTTGGAACTAAAGTGCAAAAAACAGGGAACTAAAGCTGTGTCTTATACGATCTAGTTGAATTCACAATAAAAATAAATATTTGCTCACATATAAATAGTAATAAAAACAATATTAGAAATTAGGCACCTTCATAACAATCATTATATACAATGTGCATGTATTTGCAAAAAATGTGAATATCTTTCAATAGTTCCTGTATCTCAGTAAAGGTGAAACTAATATATGAAATAGACTGATTACATGCAAAGCAAGATATTTCATGCCCTTATTTTTGATCATTTTTAGGATTATGGCTAACAGCTAATGAAAACCCCAAAATCTAAATTTCACAAAATAAGAATATTACATGATAAAAAATAAATAAATAAAACAAAGATTTTCATTTGAAAAATGTCACACCTTTGAAAAATATAATCATGCATATGTACTCAGTACTTGGTTTGATCCCCTTTTGCATGCCTCAATGGGACATGGCACGAATGCTATCAGTCTGTGTCAATGCAAAGCTGTTATGAAAGACTACGATAGCTTCAATGGCAGACGTCAGCTTTTCAGCATTGTTGGGTCTCCTGTCTCTCATCAAAGATTCTCTATGGGGTTCAGGTCAGATGAGTTTTCTGGCCAATCAAGTACAGAAATGGTGGTTGAACCAGATTTGGGTACGTTTATCAATGTGCACAGATGTGCCACACAAGTGGGGGCTAGCCGATGCATTGCCTATGGAGAGGCGATAGCGGCTGCGCAGATAGCACCGCAACCATCTGCACAGAACCGCTTTAGTGGAAACAAGCCCTGAGAGACCATTTAAAGGCTGAGGAACCCTTTCCAGGGGTTTTGTATTAAATAGCTGATTCGAGTCTGACACTTGAACCTAGAATATTGAACCTTTTCCCAATATTCAAATTTTCTGAGATTTTGATTTTAGGGTTTTCATAGGCTGTAAGCTATAATCATTAAAATGATAACACATAAAGGCTTAAAATATCTCGCTTTACATGTAATCAGTCTATTTGATATATTAGTTTTACCATTTCAGTTGAATTAGTAAAATACAGGAACTGTTGAATGACATTTAAATTTTTGGCAAATCACCTGTATCTCTAAAAAAAAAATTAATTCGACCCCTCTGCCATATATTAATATGTAAGTAGAAGAGATTATGCTCCAACTTTAGCTTTCTCAATTAGGTGCATCACTGCAAAAGAATTGTTCACATGTACAGTTCACATGATGATAATAATAACAATTACCATGATGAGTCAAATAAGATTAGAAAATTACAGTCATATGGTTTAAATAAGGATAATTTTCCTTCTGTTAAAACAATTTGAAGGGAGTCAGAAGTCTTGATCGGTTAGAGATTATTTAATGGTCATGATAGGAAGAAGACATATTGCAAAATGTAACAGAATGGTATGTATCAGCTTCACTCATACTAAGGTGAAAGTACACAGTACATAATGGGCATGCAGATAAATGATATTAACAGTGGATATAAAAAGTCTAAGCAACCCTGGTAAAATGTCAGTTGCCTGTGCTGTAAACAAATATAAATAATTTCAGAACCTTTTCCACAACTGAAATCTTTTAGGTGGAGGGAAGAAAAATTATAAAAATAAAATAATGTGATTGCATAAGTATGCACACCCTTAAACTAATACTTTGTTGAAGCACCTTTTGATTACAGCATTCAGTCTTTTTTGGGTATAAGTATCAGCATGGCACATTTTGACTTGGCAGGATTTGCCCATTCTTCTTTGCAGAAACACTCCAAATCTGTCAGATTGCATCTCCTGTGCACATCCGCTTCAGATTCATACTCATACACAAAAAGACTGAGTGCTGTAATAACATCAAAAGGTGCTTCAACAAAGTATCAGTTTAAGAGTGTACACTTTTATGCAACCACATTATTTATATATTTTCTCCCCTCCACCTAAAATATTTCAGGTTTTTTTTTCATTTGAGTGGTACAGTTTATAGGTCACATTAAAGGTGGAAACATTTCTGAAATGATTTATCTTTGTCTACTTTTTGTACAGCACAGGATCCTGACATTTTACCTGACATTTAGACTTTTTATATCAAATATATATATATATATATACTGAGCAAAAATATAAATGCGACACATTTGGTTTTGCTCCCATTATGCATGAGCTGAACTCAAAGATCTGACACATTTTCTTCATACACAAAATACCCATTACTCTCAAATATTGTTTACAAATCTGTCTTAATCTGTGAGCACTTTTCCTTTGTCGAGATAATCCATCCCAACTAACAGGTGTGGCATATCAAGGTGCTGGTTACACAGCATGAATATTGCACAGGTGTGCTTTTGACTGCCCACTAGTGATGACTGAACTATCCACAAGTGAATGTTCACTATTCTTCTCCAGGTGAACAGTACAGGTGTTTGAGCCTCTCAGTTCGCCAGCGAGAAGAATATTATTATTCTTCTGCCGGCCAGATCAGGAGCAGAAAGATCCGGCTAGAGAACCCGGTAGAGAACCAGGTCTTCTAATGAAAAATTGGCTTTAACTCTGGAATTGACGTCACGTCTAGTAATCGGAGTAAGGAACTGTGCATTCCAGATACCGTAAGTGACGTCAATTTGAATTTCTTAGTGAATGGACGTGGTCGATGTTCAGCCATCACTACTTCCCACAATAAAAGGCCACTCTGTAATGTTCACAGCTTTGCCTTACTTTGGGGAGGGGGCAGAAAACTGTTTGAGTTCAGCTCATGCAAAATGGGAGAAAAACTAAAAGTGTTGCATTTATATTTTTGCTCAGTATATATATATATATATATATATATATATATACTGTATATATATATATATAAGCAACTTCTCCCTTAACCATACCTAATATCTATTCAAGTGTATAATACATTCATAGTATCTATTGAAGCACAAATCTTGGATACTTGTGTTGTCGACTCTCTCTACCTGTTTTTTCTTGGAGACACATCCAACACTTTAGCGCACCTTGCACACATGTCATACTTTTTTGCTCTCCTTGAGTTCCTGAGCACAATTCCGGCGTCATCATTGATGTGGGAATCCTGCCTGGAAAAAGGGACGCTGCCTACCCGAAAGCATCGGCTTATATACAGAGAATCGCCTGGGGAATCCGTCAGACAGGTGAGTTTGCCTGCAGTTATCTTGGGTTGAGTTTTAAGATCAATGAAACTCAACCCGAGATAACTCAGGCAGTATGCTCACGAGGTTAAAGTGGGTTTACACTTAAAATAAAAAAACAGACATAGATTACACAGACACAATACTTACCTGTCAGCAGTTCAGATGATTAGAAACTGCTACACAAAAAAAAACTCTTACTAAACTGTCTTCACGTGCTTGGATTTCTCATGCTGGCATCTTATCTCGTGGCTTCTGCACACTTCCACCCACACTGACCCCCCCTCTCCTCCCCTCTCCACTCCGAGATCGTAGCTGCAAACACAGGAGGGGAGGGGGAGTGTGTGTGAAGAGGGGGATTCAGCTGATGACGATTTCCTGCCTGTGGGAGAGATATCCCACACACCACTTCGGCTGCCCAGGCGAGACGTAATGCAGTGGGAGGAGGAGCACTCCTAACAAGCTCCCCTACAGCTGTTAGAAGAAGATTCGTTTTCTACAATCAAGCATCTCAGCATTATCTGCTTAGCTACAAATAATAATGCTGAGTGACCTCCCAGGTGGTAGGTCCGCTTTAAGTAATAAAATCTAATATTTTTTACTTTAATTTATAATGGCAAACAATTTAGAAAAGTCTTTCTTAAACTTTACATTTTAATCACAACGTATTTGGAATCTCCTTAAAAAGAAATTTCTCCTACTAAAAAAATACTAGAAAAGTGGTTATTTTTCTTGGCCTACTGAGGCATAGGGAAAAAGCACCCACAGTTCATTTTCTATATGGACTAAATGAAAGACCTAAATGTACCAAGCTTACAAGACATTGTTAACCAAAACCCTAAAAGGTACTTTGTGTAAGAGTTAGTCTTTTGTGGTAGAAAGTAGGTAGTCTATTTTCACAAAATTCATCTTTTTTGTGCACATCTTGATTTTGATAATGACTTGATTGCTGCCTGGACAAAAG
Source organism: Ptychadena robeensis (assembly GCA_036250615.1). NCBI lineage: Eukaryota > Metazoa > Chordata > Amphibia > Anura > Ptychadenidae > Ptychadena > Ptychadena robeensis. The sequence goes on along the minus strand of CM070033.1, from coordinate 78,172,717 downwards.
TTTATCTGAACGCCAACTTTGCCAAAGTTTGCCCATTTGGTCCTCTATGATTGACCACCGAATTGTTCCAAGATAAGCATTTTCTTTTCCCTCTGGCTTCAGATTTTTTGCCTAGGTGCCACTCTTCCCATATTTGCACCCTGGCTTTTGTGGAATTGCTTGCAAAAATGCCCTACCTCTGTTGGGCTCCAGGCCCTGTTCTGTTTGGCTCCAGGCCCTCTATCATACATCAGATGGCAATTTTAATGTACAACCCGGAAACCAAGTGCTGAGACAGTGGGACAATGCATCTAGCCTTCTGCTGCATCTGGGCTTTACATTTATTATTCTGTTTAATCCAGTGTACATACCTTTGTTATCAAATGTACCTTGGAACACCCGATTAGGTAATAGCAAACATATGTAAGTTTAGGTCAACTTTAAGTTTAGAGAATGATATTACTATGTTTACCTAGAATGCATATCAATGAATTTCAAAAAGTAATACACTAAGCTATCTAATGCATAGTCTATGTTGCAATCCAAATGTGTCGGCAGTAAATCAAAGTTATTGGTAAGCTGAATTTGCTATCTAAAGAACAAACCTTCATTAGGGTCCTGGCTGAAAAGCCTTGGTATAACCTCACTGCTGTGTTGTCTAGTTTAATAAACCTCTTGATAAATCACAGGATTGCTCTCTACATTGACTGTCCACTCTGTTTATTCACAGCCAAGACAAACAGTCAATCACTTTCTTTGGATAGAAACAAGTGAAGTTTATTATCACATCTTCAGGACAGTGACAGTCCAACAGATGACAAATTTCTCTTTCATCCATAATATAGGCCATCTCTGGGGTGGAAGCAATAAATCAATGTCTCCATTAAATTCAAACGACATTGTTGGCATACCTGATTTCACCCTTGTACAGTCCCCATAGATTCACTCTGTGTTCTTTATAAGTGTTCCAGACAGTGTCAAGCTAATTTTATAGAATTCAGGACATTCCTGGAATTAAAATAGAAAATACTTTTAAAAAATGTTCTTTTGATGAAATTGAACTGTCTTAAGTCTGCAGGTTTGGGAGAAATATCAGTCTGAAAATACTCCCAAATTATTGAACTAGACTTATGTGAAGGTCATTTTTATTTCAGAGTAACAAAACCTTTATAGCCCACAAACCCCTGGGAATTTTCAAATCTTTCCGAGACCTTAGATACCTTTTAATTTGATATATTATATTTTTTTAGAAATACTTTAGTTTAGACTTTAAATATTGAACAATTCCAATTCTAGTGAACTTCCTGTACACTTCAATACTTCAAAGCAGGACACTGACAGTGTTAAAATGAAATATGTAGTCCTCATACAAATAAAAGCTTCACAAAATGTTGAAGTATTCAAGTATACAGGAAGTTCACTAGAGTTTGGCAATGAGACAGTTAATGTTTTTCTCTATACAGTATGAGAATCTGCCCAGTACAGGAGTGTCATAAATGGTATACATATGATTTGCCCCCCCTCAATAACTGGAGTTAGATCCTGTGCCTTCAGCCCGGATGTCCCTGTCCCTACCAACCAGGCATAATGGACTACAAGCATCCTCACTGCTATGTAAGTTGTCATTCCCTACCGGGCTAGGTAGAGCAAGGAGGGCTCTCTTTATACAGTGCCTTGGCATTAGAGATTCTGTACATAAAAATATAATATATAGATTCTTTACAAAAAATAAAAATATCAGCAACTCTCCTAGAGACAGAGAAAGGCTGTATATATTCCTGTTGATTACTAGTGAAGTTATTCCCTTGTAAAGTAAAAAAAAATTGATGAACTGCTTACTTACTAACAGAGCCCTGGCTAAAGCATTAACTTAAAGAAGTGACCATAGGAGGGGGGCGCTACAGCCCAGGGAACGAAAGATTTGGGTTGAGAATTTTTCCAGTCTGCAAAACAGGTCTTCATGTCACCTTGTACTATCACTCTAACCTATACCACATAGTTCATGTTCCAGTGATATAATAAAAAGTGACCCCAAATTTCAGTACATTTAAAAAAGGGATTTTTTTATGGTAAGATTAATCTACCAACCAACACAATACAAAAAGTATTTGCTTCTTTCTCTCTTTCTTATCTGTCTGTCTACATATCACATTTTGCTTACCTTTGTGCTTAATTTAGAACTACTTAATTTGTCCTCTTATATTCTATCAAATCTGACCAAAAACCAATGCGTGTTTTAAGGAGTTGGTTCCTGGTCATCTTCCTAATGCTGGCCATACACTCTGAGATAAAAATTAGGATCGATTAAAACCGACCAATAAATGCATTTTATCTGCCTGAAATCCGTGCATGTCCACATGGTACAGCCGATATATTACGATCGTAATTTCCGATTTTTTACGGTCGTAATTTATTGGACATGTTCAAAAATTTTTATTGGTCTGGCAACATCGGGAAACTTCACTATGTGTTTTCCTAGTTTTTAACAACCAATTACTGCCGATGCGGAACATTAGCATATTTAAACTTCCGGGACCGGCACGTTGCTCACACTGACATGGTGTCTAAACAGCATGTCAGCATATCTTATAATAGTAGCAAGATTTCATATATGTATGTATATATACATTTATGTAGATGTATGTATGTATGTATATATACATCTGTATAGATGTATGTATGTATGTATATATACATCTACATAGATGTATGTATGTATATATATATCTACATAGATGTATGTATATATCTACATAGATGTATGTATGTATATATATATATATACATACATCTATATAGATGTGAATATATATATATATATACATACATCTATATAGATGTATATATATACATACATACATACAAAAAAAACACATCACAATGGCCGATATAAACGGCGATTAATTTCAATGACATCCTCGTAAAAAAAAAAATTTACGATCCTAAATTGGACATAAATTGGATTTTCAATGTGGTAGCGTTTTTGCCGAAATTTACGATCCAAACAGATAGCGCTGTCGGGATATATTGGTTGGTTTTAATCTATCCTAATTTTTATCTCAGAGTGTATGGCCAGCATAAGGCTACCTAGGGCATGCACTTCAGATTCTTCTGTTTTTTCCAATGACAATCACCACCAACTTTCCATAAATGCTCTCAGGCCATCCTAAGGGGTCTAACATAAGTAATATTGGTCAGTTACCTGGTTAAGCAAGGTCAATATTGCCTTTGCAAATCATAGTAGCTGTTTTTTTTTCCAGATCTGGACTTTCATTCTCACCCTGTACTCACCTTGCTCGTGCACTGACCTACTTTATTATGTTTTATTATCATTCTGGTTTTGGTATTTGACTTTTGGTAGCCCTTGATAAACTTCCTATTTGTTTTGTATTCTTTGACACATTTGACTCATTTTCTATTCTAAAAAGAATTTATCCCACTGTCTCCAACACTTTATGATTGTGTGGTTACATGTTAGCCACATCTTACTCCTGCATATTTACAGAAACTACTTCAAGTGACATGCACATACAGTGTGGCAAAAATGATTTAGTCAGCCACCAATTGTGCAAGTTCTCCCACTATAAAACATGAGAGGCCTGTAATTTTCATCATAGGTACACCTCAACTATGAGAGGCAAAAGGTGGGGGGCGGGGGGGCGGGGGGGGAGAAAGAATCCAGGAAATCACATTGTCTGATTTTTAAAAAAAATTATTTGCAAATTATGGTGGAAAGTAAGTATTTGGTCAATATCAAAAGTAATCTCAATACTTTATTAAATACCCTTTGTTGGCAATGACAGAGGTCCAACATTTTCTGTAATTCTTCAAAGGTTGTCACACACTGTTGCTGTGAAGAAATCAACTGTGTGAGTAATAATTAGAAAATGTTTGGGAAAAAAAAGAATATGGAAAACATACAAGACCACTGATAATCTCCCTCGATCTGGGGCCCCACAGGAGGGGATCTAATGATTGACCTGCCGAGAGCTGGGACCAAAGTAAGGCTACCATCAGTAACCCACTACACTGCCAGGGACTCAAATCCTGCAGTTCCAGATGTGTCCCCCTGCTTAAGTCAGTACATGTCCAGGCCCATCAGCATTTTAATGATCCAGAGAGACTGTCATATGGTTGAATGAAATGTAGAAAACTCAACTTGTCGTGTTTGGGGGAGAATACTGAGTTGCATCCAAAGAACACCATACCTACTGTGAAGCATGGGAATGGAAACATCCTGGTCTGGGGCTGTTTATCTACAAAGGGACCAGGACGACTGGTCCATGTAAAGGAAATAATGAATGGGGCCATGTATCCTGAATTTTTTAGTGAAAACCTCCATCCATCAGCAAGATCATTGAAGATAAGATGTGGCTGGGTCTTTCAGCATGACAATGATCCCAAACACACCGCCCGGGTAACGACGAAGTGGCCTTGTAAAAAGCATTTCAAGGTCCTGGGGTGGCCTAGCCAGTCTCCAGAACCCTTTTGGAGGGAGTTTAAAGTTTGTGTTGCCCAGTGACAGCCCCAAAACATCACGGCTATATGGGCCATAATACCAGCAACAGTGTGTGAAAACTCACAGACTTACAGAAAGCATGTGATCTCTGTCATTGCCAACAAAGGTTATATAAAAAAGTATTGAGATGAACTTTTCATATTGACCAAATACTTATTTTCCACCATATTTTCCCAAAAATTATTTAAAAATCAGACAATATAAATTCCTGGATTGTTTCCCCCCATTCTGTCTCTCATAGTTGGAGTGTACCCATGAGGAAAATAAAAGACCTCTCTCATGTTTTTAGGTGGGAGAACTTGCACAATTAGTAGCTGACTAAATTATTTTTTTCCCCACTATATGAGTCTAGAAAAGATGGCTTCTAGACGCACAGAGTGGTTACAGAACCCAAAGTAATGCCCATACTTCACACATACAGTGGAGGAAATAATTATTTGACCCCTCACTGATTTTGTAAGTT
>CM070033.1:78122419-78164420 GCA_036250615.1 Ptychadena robeensis | reverse complement strand
AGGGATGGGAATGCCTTGATAAACTACAGAAATACAGGTTCATATTCACAACTCTCTATTGAAGGATTTAAAACAAATGTGTCCTATTAATACCCTTTTCTGTTCTGAAGAAATAGTTTCTTTCACCCTGCCCTTCACAGACTTATTCTGAAATACAAGAGTCTGGTGTATGACAATTACATGGCCCACTTCCATTGTTGTGATTAGAATATTTCACCAAACAAGGTGCCTAAAATGCTAGATGGTAAACCATACACTGATGGTAAACCAAAGTACTTCATGTTTTGATGATTTTCAGGAAGTACATGGGGCTGTAGAATAAAATGTAAATATAATTTTAACAATGGAGCTCCCTGAATTGGTTACTTTTAACCCATGGCACATATTGCATGCAATTACTATAAACATTTTAAACAATCATTTACATCACTAACTGGAGTCTCTGTAACAATCTCCCTACTGTGTTTCTAAGAAGGACAGAGTATATTTTTAGGGCAATTTTCTTGAACTTTGTCATTCTATTAACATTTAAGTGTATTTGTAATTTGCTTCCCATTGATTGACTATAATTTAAACCTGAAACTGTAGGGACCTTGACAATAGGGGTGGGGGTTGGACATTTTCATTCATAGTTGAGAAGCTTGTTGGTATTTATAGTTATACAATAGCCATTTGTGATATAGGTCTGCAGATGGTGCATAATGCTAAAGTAATTTAGTTCTTGACTGTATTTTTCCTGTTAGTGAGATGCAAACTAGGGAACTCCTCGACTAACACACACATAGGTGTGTTGCTGTCAAACTAGCTATGTTGTTTCGAATTTTGTAAAATTATGCTCAATAAGAGCTGCTGCTGCATTAGATGCCAGCAACAAATGCAATTGAACTCTGATGGGAATTTAACAATAAGGACACTGCCCCAGGGAAGCAGTATCTGACTCAACATACACATGATTAGATGACCTGTTGAACACATTGACATGTTGGGTTCAGCTACTGGTATATACCCTCCAGGAAAGTCAGAGATTGACAGTAGATCATTATCTGTCATCACATCTATTTGAATTGCTGGTTAAGTCACTTTATAGCCAACTGAGATACTGTATTTGGGACCCTTATGGAAGATTTACAGCTTAGATAAATTCTTAGTATTAATGAAAGAAGAAAGTCAATTAATTAAGAATTCAATAACTGTGGTTAATGAATTCTGCGTGATGAAACCCTACTGATATCATCTGTTTCTGCAGTTGTGATTTGAATCTGAGAAATTACATTTGTCGCTGAAAAAAAGTACATGTAACTGCTTGTTAATTGTCTTTTTTTTGACATAGAGAAAAAATGTCTAATCCAAATTCTGGGTACCAGCAGGACATTTTCTGGGTGGGAAGGGGGCACCAAACAAAAAGAAACAAAGAACATATACCAATTATTAACTCAAATGCTTTTAAAATGTGCATATACCAATTATTAACTCAACTATAACTATATATGTTGGAACATTGAAAGTCTGGGAAAGAAAATACTTGTAGGGGAATATCCTGCTACTGCCACCTAAAGAAGATCTGCCTTGAATGGCACATTTATTTTATATAAAAATCCTTTAGTTACATATTAATAAAAGATATACTGCTATTTTGATATTCAGTCCAAATCCATGGTTGTTATTTTATTTACTGTATATACTTGAATATAAACAGAGGTACCCAATTTTATCTACAAAAACTGGAAAAATTTATTGACTTGAGTATAAGCCGAGGGTGGGCAATGCAAAGTCAGATAGTGGAGTTTTCTAAATGAGAAAAATAAAGAATGAATAGGAATTAATCAAACAGGATTAATCTTAGTGCCACAACCTCAGTAATGTTAAGCGAACACATGTTTATTGTTATTACAGGATGGGATTTCAAGGCAATTCTTATGTTCAAACATGAAAATTTATTTCCATGTAAATAGTCTTTTGCATTATAATTTTTGGGACCAATACATGGTGTGGAAACTTATTTTCATTTTTGAATCATAGGTTGCGTTCTATTTGAATTTCTATTAAATTCTATCTACATTTACAATGGGCCACCAGACGGCAGTGTGGAGTTTGTTTACATTAGATCAGCTGTTTTTGGGAAACAGAGACTGAAGGCTGAAAATGAAGCATGCACTGGCTTTAATTCAACCACCTGGGACCCGGGGCAGTTGAGTGGATCCAAAATTGACCCCCTGACTCAAGTATATTAGACCATTTTTGGGCTGAAAAACTCAATCCACTTCTTACTTTCTAACATTTAGCAACATATACATATTTAAGCACACGACTTTATAATGACATTACAGATAAATTACAGTTGCAACTCTCATCTTGAATATTCTGCACACAAACCATATAAAAATAATAGCTTCTGGAGTGGTAATAGTAGTTCTAGTAATAGTAATAGTAAGTTCTATTGACAAACTTTGCTTTTTTGGCATCCTACCCAGACCAGTAAAAAAAATATGATTTTTCTTTCTGAAGAATAAAAATGCAGTTATATTCTGGTCAGTCCCCCACCATTACTTTTCTCCTATACTACAAAGAGTGTGGAGGAAAAAAAAGAAACATATGTACCTAACATACCTTCGTTAATAATGTACATTTGTTCTGTCATGTGAAGAGAAAATACATTAGTGGATGATATCAGAGGCTTCATATGCAATACACAATGATTTGAATGAGTGTATTGCTCCTCCAAATCTTCTTTGATATCTAATTCAACATCCAAAGTATATCTTTTACAAAATGTTATCTGCCACCAGGCAATTATCTAACAGCTTAATAAGAGTTTAGCCTTCTGTTTTAGTATGTACTGTATGTGGACCTTTCATTCCATAGAGGCTTGTTAACATATATCACATGTACTATTCCACGGGTACTGTTCTACACTATTTTACCTTCACCTCAACACATGAGATTCTTTTAATGAGAATGAGTTGTCTGTTAAAAATAAATAGACTAAGCGTGGGCCTTGTTGATCTAAGTGGAATTCAATTTATATTAAGAGGCAGTATGAGAAACCAACAGCTCTCAATTCCCTTTGGATTCTTATCAAGGTATCATTAATTAATGTGCATTTGCTTATGTGTATACATTGTCTGGAATGTTTAAAAAGCTTGCAGTTGCCAGTTCTAAAACTACAGTGTCTTTAGTGGACATGGCTAAAAAGAATGAAAATTGGTCTACCTGTGTTTTTGTAAAGTCAATTGAAATCCCTGCAAATTTAACACAGCAATCCTAATCTAAATCCATAGGCAGCAATAGTTAGTCCCACTTTACAGCTTCCACTCTCCTTCCACAAAATTTAGGAGTGTTTCTGTAGGGTATGTTATTGACAATGATTGGAGAGACTTAAGTCAGGGTGAATGAAGGCTGGTTCTCTGTCTAACCCCCAGGTGCCCAACCAGCAGCCTTTTCAGCGTTTGTTAGCGGCCCCCCTCAGGGCTTGTTTCCACTGGTGCGTTTTTGCGCGTTTGTAACCACGCGGCCGCAAGCGCAGTCAGCCGCATCCATTGGAAACATCAATATAATTTCCACTGGTGCGTTTGTGCGCGTTCGAATGCAGATGCGGTTTAGGGTGCGGTTGTTAACACTGCCTACAGCGTTTCGAAACGCATACGCTTCCCAACCACAACCACAAAAAATTGTGTCCAATAAACGCGTAAAAACGCATGCCATGCGTTTTCATGCGGACGCGCATGCGACTTCGGACGCGCATGCGGCTTCAGCCGCGAGGTTACAACCGCACGAAAACGCACCAGTGGAAACAAGCCCTCAGTCCTCCACTTGATGCCCCCGACATAACTGCGAAAAGGTCATAGGAACTCATCTGTCTGCCAATCCCACACTGACCCATCCTCACCAAGGATCTTCTTTTTACTTTCTGTTCTGGACAGTTTATCTCCTGTGTATTCCTGACTCAACTGGTGACATGTAAATGAATGTAGGCATCAGCTCCATCTTGTGAGCCGTTTAGTAATTTTACTAGACTTCACTTTACTTTACTTCAAAGACAACCATCTGACTTATGTACAAAGCCCCTGAATACGGTATCATCCCCCAAATTGCTGGTGATGTAGAGAAGGATTGGAGAAATATTGTAAAAAGAGAAGTATTGCTTTAGTGCTTGTATTTTTTTATTGAATAAAGTCAAGTCAAAAAGTTACGTAGAACTTTCCACTTAAATTACATTTATGCAAAAACTGCCATAATTTTTTTTCTGTAGTATTCCCCCAAACCTGTTCCATATTTCCAGCAAGTCTACTAATGACAGCAGACAAACATATGAATCAGCCCTACATAACCAAAAGAGAGTGATGATATGGTGATATGGAATATCAGGTGGTAAAATCAAATACTCAGGGGTTATGGGAAATTAAATATTCAGGAGGGCAAAATAAAACACATAGAAAACATTAATATTTATTGTAAAAATAAAATTCATGCAAAACCTATGATCTCAGTGGGCTGCCAGGGTGGTTTCATTTTTCATACCGCTTTTGTTACAGAAAACTGTACTGAATAGAACCGCCAGGTCTTCTAGCTATGCATGCTGTAATTGTTTCATTAAAAAATTATATAAATTATAGTCAGTATAGATTGAAAATGTTATGTGCAGCCCTTTAGTGATGCTGAGGGTCGCACTTGTGGCCCTCCATATCAACTCAGTTGCCCACCACTAACAAAATGTACAAGGAATTTCCATAAGATAGGATAGCCAGGCGGAAAATGTATTTGAGAAAAAGAGGTAATGAGAGGAAAATGGGAAATAATGTTATAAGCTGGGCAGAGGTTGTGTCTAAAGTGGTATTTGAAGATAAATGTGGTTATTTTAGGGGGAGATCAAATGTTATTACATACACAATGGTGATACAGGACTTTATTTTCCCTCTCCTCTGTTACTGCTTGCTGCAGGTTGTTGTATTTGTAGACTAATTTGTGTATACTTGGATGCTAAAGTAGGTAAATAAAGTGGATGAATTTCCATTTCATCACATTCAGCTTAAATGCCCTGTTCATGCAAAATGTGGCTTCTGAAGACCATCAACCAATTGCTGTTCAGTGAAATCTCCATCAAAGCTTTTGCTCATTAAGATTTAAACATACTACCTAATGACATAGATCTAAGTAGAAACTGTGTTGCCTTAAGGGCTTTTCACCTTCAAGCTACTTCAATTTATTTGTTTGTACATGCATTTGTGCTGCTTTCTAGATGCTCGTGCATTGCATGAGAAGTGTGTATTTACTGATCGATTTTCAGCACCAGTGACAATGACTAGAAGCACTAATGACAATGAGCAGAAGAATATTTTTTGCATGAACATTGTCGGGATGGACTCTTACCGTATATCTCATAGATTCTCTATATACAAGATCTCTCTGTTGTCATTTTTAGATCTGTCTCCTCTGCCGCAGAGTCTCATTTCTCTGCTGTAGCAGAAGGATAAGAGTCTATTCCTTTTGGTCGGTATGTAATTAAAATTGAACCTTTACAAGACATAGGACTGCTCCATTCACTCATAAAAGAAAATTACATTTCCATTAGCTTCCATGAGCTATAAGTGGAAATGTACATTGGTGAAAGCAATGTACTATATATTACTTGCAGTTTCCAGGCATAGAGCATTGTACCTTTAAAAGCTTCTTTATGACTTTCTTGAATTGACAAAAAAAAAGAAAAAATCATCTCAGTCTGTTCTTCAATGCATTGACCTTCCCTCAGTTGGGACCAACAAGTAAAATAAATGGACTATCCCTAGTCCAGAATCAGATTAGTGAAAATCTGGAAAAATTATTTTTTAAGTAGCAGACGGATTTAAGGGAAATGCAGGTGACAAATGGTTTCACTATAGTGGGACACTCATTTCACATAAAAAAGAACATAAAGAAGAAGTTTTATGAGTTAAAACTGTCAGTATTTCCCAAGAGTACCCACTCAGATTGAGACTGGCACTGGAGGCCAGGTAGAGACTGAAAATATGAATCTGATTGCAGTTTTAAATTTTTCAGAAAGGTTGCAGTGTTATAGAGAACTTTGTATGTTTAAAGCATTATGTTTTAAAGGTTTCTTCAAAATATTGAGAATATTTTAATGTAACTGCATTTTTTATAGTTGCATCCTAAGCATTTTGATTATTATTATTCTTAAGTATATCTGATCAGGCAATAACACAGAACTGGTAAGTACATTTTCTGGTAAGGTTCCACAGTAATCAACAATGGGGAACCTAACTTTTTAATGCAAGTTATTTAAAGCTGAACTCCAGTGTAAATTATCATTAATACTTGCAGTATGTACACCCACTTTACAAGGGGTGAATGCTCATTTATATCTACAAAATACAGGTAAAAAAATAAAACATTTACCAGGTTTTTTCCAGTTACTCTAAGAGGAGGTCTCCATGTTCAGGGATGGATGATGGTGAAGGAAGTAACAGAATCAAGAACATCTCCTTAGACCTAAAAGAACATTTTAAAACTCCAATGCATACAACTTGGTATTCTAAGTCCCTTGCTTCACTTTATTCATTAAGCTAAGCAAACATTCATTATATTTAATAGGAGTAGATACACCTACACTTTCGCTTATGTTAGGAAAAATGGTTCAGTGTATCTTTAGTTATTGTCATCATGAATCATATTGCTATGAACCTTTTGCCTACTATACAGGTCATTCATTTCACATGGTTTAACTTCAGCTACCAGCAATATAAAACAGGACCTGCGTTACCAAAGAGCACATTGCCAATAAGGTGATCACTCAGTGGTGTTAGCTTTCTTGGTATCTTTTGCCAACAAAACAATGGAGATTGTCGTAAATTTTTTTTATTTGCAACTAGCTGACTCTGTGAGTTAATTCCAAAGCCCCTGAACATTCACCAAAATGCTGAAGACGTAAAAAAGAGTTGTTATTATTATATTGTATTTATATTGCACTGACATATTACGCAGCGCTTTACATAGCATATATAGCCATATTACTGACTGTCTCTCAGAGTAGCCTACAATCTAAGCTCCCTACCATGATCATTTATATGTAGATGACACAGTCTTATGTCACTAACATAGGAGAATCTGCATGTCTTTGGAGTGTAGGAGAAAACCATAGTACCCAGAGTAAACACATGGAGAAAATGCAAACTCCTTGCAGATGGTGCCCAGGCCAGGATTTGTACCTTGGACCCTGGCCAGACTGCTAACCACTGAAGCCGCCCACCATGCTGGGAACATTACAAAAAAAGGATGCATTGGTCTAGCATAGTTTACTTTGAACTCATTTTATTTTATTTCAGTTTATGCAAGAATGTATTACCGCAATTGTTCCCACAACCCTTTACACCTACAGCATTTTAATGATGATACCATGTTCAGGGGCTTTGCAATTACCTTCCAAAGTCAGCTAGTTGAAAAAATATGACAATCTCTACAGAACAATAATTCATTATCAAATTAAAAAGTTTATCAAAAAAGTGTAACAAAAACCCCAAGATAAAATGCCTGCTTAGTGTTAAAAAACATGAAATGACTATGTGTACACATTTGCTCATCATATTAGCTTTTACTAAATCAGAGTAAGGCTGTGACATCAAAGACTGACAGCCTAGTGAGCAAGTTTGCAACCTTAGTAAATCAGGTCCACAGAACGAGCAGCACATCTGTATATCTGAGACAATGCTGTCAGCTCAGGCACTTGGCCTGAAAGAATATCTCTCAATCAGCTGTGTAAAAATAGCAATTCATCACAGAGTAACAGTCTTGCTTTTTCTTCTCTTCTTCTACACTTCAAAATCAATGCGCTAGGATATACAAGCCGAAAAACAAAGTCAGCTTTTCTGAGTACAATCGGACTTGTTTGAAGTCAGATGAGCAGAGAGAGCTAATGGAAAAAAGCTAAAGTATTATTATTGTACCCTTGGGCAGATTTATGTGCACTTGTCTTCTTTCTAGGCTTTCCATACAGTAGGTAACAAGAAACTGTAAATTAAACTTTGCATAATTCCCATTTCTTCTTGGTGTAAGCATAGCAAGCATTGTAAACTAATCGAAGACAAGCCTGAATAAAGGCACAATGAAATCATGTTTTACTGCTCAGTTGGCTAAGAATACAGTGCTTTGATTATTGTTTATTTCGGGTGGATTTCAGCAATGTTGAATAACAGCATCTAGTATAAACTAAAACCTAAAATGTACTGCATTTTGGCATCAAATCATTTTGTTTTCTCCCCCAAATCAGGTGGGGAAAATGCCTGCATCTTATGGTGTAAATGCACCAAGGTGCATTGCATGTAAGTTGGGCTCAAGCTGCCCATCTCACATACAGCTCTGCCATCAGGGATGGAGACGGGGAAGCCATCAGAGACAGCTTTTCCACCTCCTTAACTCCTCTGCTCTGCTCCAGACAACAAAGTGGGAGAAGGATTCAATATTTTTCGGCCATTTGACACTCCGATGCATAGGGTGCATGAAAAATACAGTTTAATTGACACAAATAATTTTTTTTTGTCTATTTTTGTATAAAATGCTAGATTGACTTTTCATTCAGGAACTATTTAACTTTGCCCATAGGTTCATAAATTGTCTCCTTCAACATCTAACAACTAAGTTTGGCTTTCCTTACTTTGGCTACTCAGACACTGAGCACTAAACTGTGAAGTAGGAAAGTAGAGAGGTGGGTTAGTATTTGCAAAGCTCATGTTCATGCATTTCTCCTCTACAATGACTTTCCTCATACCCACTGCTTTTCTCAGCTACATCAAATAAATCAAAGACAGAGCATGTTAGAGGCAATAAACTCTACAATGTTTTTGTAAATCTAATTTGGGAAGATTATACAGTACCCAACTGTTGACCAATGCATTGGTGGCAGTCAGTCTCAGGTCAGGAAAGGATTATTGTATGTACTTTTATCATTTCTGTAACGAATCTTTCTGCACCCAGAATGGGCAAACCTTTCTCTGCTTTAACAATCATGGAGCCATTGACTACCTCTTGTATGTTATACATTGTTCCACAGAATATGCACAGTGTGGAGGAAAGGTAATGATCATGAATCAAACACAGAGGTTTTCAAGCACCTTTGAAAATGTCTCTGATTGTTACCATAAGGCTTTAATTACATTCACAAAGAAATGTGTATAACTGGCACTACACCATTTGTTCCAAATGAAAAAATAAGCTCTTGCAAAAAGAATATCAATATTTCAAGACTTTGCAAAGTTTCCTTCTCAAGGTGAAGAACACAAGTACTTTTATATACTTTATACCCTGAGGATGTTTTTGAAATTTAAACCATATGATATCTCATATTACTACAAAAAAGATCAAAGTTATCTAAAGAAACTTAATGCATCTGCTGAGCAGATATCTTTAATTAAACAGCTCATCTCTTAGATTTTAAGTCCTAGATATTTTTCCCCATCCATTTGATTTATGGGCCTTACGGTGAGCAGAAAGGATGATCAGATAAATCACTGTCAGATTATACCTGGAATAAAAGTTCACTGCAGCACTAATGCCCCCTCCACTTTGTGTAGTGCTCTCTTCATTCCCAGATCACATGCTGCGTTATTCTGCAAAGCTTGACACTAAGTAAAATAAGAGAAAAGCCATGAAAAACAGATATTGCAATGTAGGGGACAGACATTGCTGATTTCTACTAATACAATTAATAAGGTTCAGTGATACATAACAAACCATTGCAATAGGATCTCATCTACCAACCTTCATCACAATCCAAATCCACCGTACCGACAAGAGTAGGGAGTATTTCTCAACCAAACTTTACATGTCATTGTAATTAGCCATGCCTCACATTTTATTCTTTTCTGATCATAGATTTAAAATTTATATTTTCCTTTACTCGCCTGGAACACATTTTCATTGCTAAAACACAGCATTTATTGCTCTTTCAGACACACTTTTCCCCCCAATATATCGTCTGGGAATTTAGTATGACTCTAACACAAAAAGTTTTTGCATAAATTAAGTTCAAATTCAAGTCAAAATTTTGCCGCCAGTGTCTCTGGCTGGGTGATCACAGAATAGACAAGAAAAGGTGCACCCCTGTTTACATGCTATATACAAGGGTGCATCTTATTATGCGTAAAATATGGTGGATGCCCCATATGTATGAATATGGAATCCAAAACTGGAAATAAATTAAGAATATTTTTCAGTTGTCATATTTTTTATAAGCAGGTGCTTTTCTTTTGTTATCCTGCTATCTTCTGACTCAAATACATTTACCCATGTGAGTTCTTCCAACCATGCAGTGCCAATAACAAGGCCTGAATAATGAATTCTTGGTTTTCCAGTGTGCCATCATCTAGAATAGAATTTAGCACTTCCTACACTTTTCATTATGTCAGTCTTGAGCCATTTCTATGCTATTATTTTGGGCAACTGCACCTGATAGTTTGTGTTGCTAATTAAACAACAATTGTATGGGGGATGGTATTATTGTTGTACACAGTGAAAGAAAATTTGAGCCATCCTTGTGATTTGAGACCTCTATTAACCCTGAGCTTGATCACACAAAGTGATTACTTGACAACCACATGTTAACACAGCCACCGCCAACTGCATTAGTGGATAGGCATAGCAGCTGACAAGAGGTTGACAGTCAAAGGTATTTGTTTAGAAAGTAGATTAGACAGACAAACAACTCGCAAACACTAAAGGCATCACTGCAGAATGTGGTATCTACTTCAAACTCTTCTGTGTTCTGTCATTTAAATGCTGGAATTCCTTTTAGTAATGATTAGGGCATCACAACAACCATTATGTTAAACAAGTCCTTGAGATTAGTGTTTTTCTTCCAGAAAAACTATAATATAAAAATAAATATCGGACTAAATAAAGTGATCCGAAATACCCCTTACATCAGGAAGCTCAATAATATTAGTATTATTATCATCATTTTGAGAACTTACTGTTCACAGTGTATAGCATGCACTACAAAGTAAATACATAAAACATTCAGAGCTTGAAATGAGCTTATAAAGAATTTAGAGCACTCATTTGTACAGTATAATGTGGCATTCATTTGGGAAAAGTAAGGCAGTATGAACATAAGATGGTGTTTAAGTGTGATGCTAAAACTGCAACTCAACACATTCGGTGATGACAGCAACAAAATGAAAAGTTATGATGAAGAACAAACATTCTATAAACAAAGCACATTGCTCCAAATATTTATCTCATATTTTGCACATTATTAACGTTGGTAAAGAAGATTTGGGGTAGGAATATGGAATTGCGTAGATTGTTTATATGAAACAGGTTTCAGTGGAAATACATATCACACTATGCATGGTGTCAGCTCTACATACTCTACATGTATAGACAATTCCATACAACACAGAAAAGCAGAATGCATGAAAAGCCATTTGGTTGGAGAGAGTTTATAGTTGAGACTTTGTTTTCACAACGATACCCTCTTGGCAAAACCAGATTTCTATCACTTTCTTCATCTATGCCCAAAATATCGGAATTTCGACTTTAACTTTGAACTTAATTTATGAACTTAAAAACTACATGTGCTAGAGCAAAACTTTTTTTTTTTCAAATATTCCTCTAACCCTTTTCTACATCTCCAGCAATTTTGGTGATGATACCATTTTCAGGGGCTTTGCAATAAGCTCACAAAATTAGGAAGTCGAAAAATTCGACCATCTCTAAACCATCTCTAAAACAAGCCAACAAGCCTAGCTGCTTTTCATGAAGTATCATATTTTGTGGGATATAGGTATACCTGCAATAAAATGCACCCCGATATAGGGCTGTATCCAGAAGAATCAGTTTTACCATCAGCTTTCCCTTGTCCGCCTCCTATAACTCAAGTTCAGCACAAAGATACCAGCCGAGCATGAGTTACAGGAGGCGTAGAGGCAACTTTTCCACCTCTACCTTCAGCAGCTAAGCGCGATGCTTGGCCCGCTGGTGGGCAGATTGCGAAGGTCCATCCGTTGCTGCAGTTTTGCAGGTCATGGCTGGGGTGCATACCCCCAGTCTTTAAGTCTTCAGCATAAGCAATGTTCCTCTTTTGGGATTAGTGATGGTATACAAATTCCTTCTTTTACAATAAGTTTGAAAATGGTGTGCACCGTTGGGATAAAGGCCTTTTAGATTAATGTAGTCCCTTCTCACCATAACCTTTATGGTTGTAGTCTTTGCTCTCTATAGTAAAAAACTAAATATGATAAGTTCATCTGTTGGCAATTCTGAAGATTAATTTGTCTATAATACCTATAGGTGTAGAGGTAAGCAAGGACTTGTCTTGTCTGGCCACATGTCCCCTTTAACAATAGCTTCATACTGACCAAGACTTGTTTGTACTCAGATACCTTTGAGGCTTTATTTA
Source organism: Ptychadena robeensis (assembly GCA_036250615.1). Lineage (NCBI taxonomy): Eukaryota > Metazoa > Chordata > Amphibia > Anura > Ptychadenidae > Ptychadena > Ptychadena robeensis. Next base: position 78,152,035 of record CM070033.1, on the reverse strand, counting down.
AAGTGAAACTGTGGTCAGTTTGATATCCATGACTCTGCAGTGAACATGCCACCTTTAGACTACGGTATTTGTTTTAGTTTAGGGTTAGTGCTTGGTATTTGCATTACACAGTGCTTTGCTTTCCAAGGCTCTGCCAGACTTGATCAATAAAACATTGTATATCTTTTTTTTCTATGATTTCAGATAATTTATTCATTTCAAAGCATATAAAATTTAAATTATTATTAATAAAATTAATAGAATACACTTTTGCTTTTTTCTTCATAGTAATTGCCAACTCATTTATTGCAAGAAACTTTGACTAGTTTCTGCCACTTTATATGTAAAGAATATTTGTTACTAGGTTCACTATATACATTTCTGTACTTAACTCCTAACAAACTATAAACATTGCAAGGGCTGTATATCATAAGAAAGGCAAAATGGCACCTCACCGCCAGTATCTATCTTGCAATAAATGCTTACTAGTGTGAGTAAAGTAAAATACTGCTGTTAAATGTGAATTTGTTTGTTAAAATTCAGAGTAAGGGTATGTTCCCGCATAAACGAACAGCCGTAGAGATGTCCCTCAGCTCTGCACCGCGTTTAGAATCGCAAAGTGGGAACATAGCCTCAGAATGAGCCCTTAATGTGAATCTATTGATATGTATTTAAGTCTCAAATTACCTGTCACCCATGGTCATAAATAGAAATGGTTACCATTTAATATGTATGCTACACCACACATAAAACAAAGAGATATTGGGCACACAGCATTAACAGTCAAATGTGTAATGCAGGTGTTGGAACACCTTATTAAAACTTGTATTCATAAGGTTTATTTTAAGCTTCCTTATACAATAAGAGTGACAGATTAATAAATATCATTATTAGGATTAGTATTTCAACATGTTAGTTCTACAGATTTAAAGTCAAATTAGATTAATCACCAATAAAATAACAAGCCAGAGTTTCTTGCTAGTGGTGCTGGCTGCCTACTGCAATTGTCATGTTGTCTCACCACCTGTTTTTCTGTCATATAAGTTTGCTCCATAAATCAGTTGAACAAGTAACAACAGGGTTTTGCTGAGCCCCAAGCCATAGCATAATACAACTAGAGATATGCAGACAAGATCAAAAGTGAACATCCAGACAATCAACACTGTCTCTTCTTGTTAGAATTGATTGTCATGTTACGGTGGATAAGGCTTTGGAAAGTGTGCGTATTACAAATGTTTACAGAGTAGGAAAAATAGCTTGCATAATCCTACTTATAAGTGAGAACATGGGATAAGCTAGTGACACCATTTAGTGTGATGGGTATATGTTTAGATAAATCTGTCAAAAATCTGAAACAACTTTCATTATGCATAGTAGTGTGACCACACCGCAATGCATGGAAACTGCTGTGCATTGTAGTCTTCCTCTCAGAGGATTTTCCACCCAGGGAACTACAGTGGACATGGTTTTACGTTGCCAGAACCACAGCTCACCTAGTGATTTCACAACATTTCGCCAATTATTCTCCCAATATTTGAAAATTTTATTTGAATACTTGAGATAATTATTATTGTGAAAATCAGCACTTTTACATGCAAATATTGCGATTGCAACGTGTGTAGTGACGGCGACATCTAGCGGCAGAATGTGAAATGGCAGCTGCAGTGTGATCACCACATGAAACAACATTTAAGAAACTAATTTGTTGCAAAAATCATCACTTCTTCGAATGCAATGCATAGTACTTTCCCCAGAATTTTCAATATTCAACATTACTAAGATATAGCACTATAATCGAGATCTTTGCAAATTCCTGAAGTGCCAATATTTGCAATTAAAATTCATGATTAGAATATTCACCATCAACACTAATCTCACCCGTGCTATAGAAACCAGATCAAAAACATGGAGACTTGCTACCTTATAGAGAAAATAAAAAAATTTAATTATCCCCAACCATTCCAATAAAAGAAATGCTACCCAGTGCTTTTCCTATTATGTAAGTAGAGATGTTTAATGAGATTCTGAAATGTAAAATCAGCATGCAGACTGAAGTTTAGCCAGTGAAACTGCATAATCTCTATATGTAAGTTAGCCAAGGGCTTACTATGCATACAGCCTCATAGCTGTAAAGCAGAATATACGGTATGTAAGAAAATATAACATCCACTAAAACAATACCACTTCATAAGCCATACACTGTGATTTCTTTTTGATTATGAGATGTTTGATCAGACTAAAATGTTGAATCAATCAAAATGATTGCTTTTACAGTTTTATTCACAATCAAATTTTAAGCAAATTGTTGACCATACATTGATTGGGAAAGGCGGTTTACATTTTTAACTGGTTAACTTTTGAATTTGTACCTTTACTCGCCTTTTGTTGTCTGTTTCCCTCACATTTAAAGCACCCGAAATCTTACCTTTACTTTAATCAATAAATCTTCCATGCCGCTACTACCCTATGTTGATGTGCTCCTCCTCTGCTGGGCTTGAAGAGATTTGGAAAGGGAGATGTCACTGCCGTAATGATGCTACCTTCTTGGGAAATAAGTTTTATTGAAAACAATTATCTATTGCCATCTAGTGGTCATGAATGATACTGCAGGGAGACTGGCAGGCAAATTATTCATTTCCAGTACTGTAGAAGGCAATAGTCGGCTTGAGCAAACAGCAGGCAAGTATTTTTTTAGGATTGTGAGGCATGTCCTTGTCATCATGCTTGCTAAGAGAGAAGTAAATGTTCTATTTAATATGTTGCTTTCTTCTTTAGTATAGAACTACTTTAAATTGAAAAACACTTCTTTGGTTGTGATTAAAATTTTCTGAACCCCCCCCCCTGGCGTTCCTGTGCTGACCTGTTTAAATTGCACTGGGGCAAAATTAAACAAATATAAATACATACTGTTTTGAAATTTATCATACAAAACAAGTATTTTAGAGATTTTATCATTCAAATAATACATTTTATAAAAAAAATTCTAAACTTATTTTTTTTATATAATTGTTTGTTTCAAACATTATTATATTCAGGATGTCTACTAGACCCCTGTACGGACATATTTTGGGAAGTTACAGGCTTACAACATACACAAAAATTCCATTTAAGTCTATGGTGCACTTTTGGTACAGATATCTGGACCTCAGCAGAGTGCTAGGGAGGTTAATGATTAAATGGGCCTGGGTGCGTTAGTCATACATCAGTATAACGTGTCGATTGACTGTCAATGGACACATAATACGTCAAGATTCCATTGCGTTCATGTCGACACATGGCTCTGCACCGGCCTTAACATGATGAAGGCTGGGACCGACTGATAAGGGGCTATGATGGCCTGTGAAGACGGCCCTGTCATAGCCTCTTTGCCGTCAATGGCGTACTTGTGCACTACAAAGAAAGTTTGATAAACGGTGAGCTCGAAAGTAGTTCGGGCCAGCCGTCCATCTGGTTTTTCCCTTTGCTGAGAAGGCAAAGGCAAGGGGACTTTCAAAGAGGCCACCCCATCTCATAACATTACCCCAGTTGGGGATTTAAATCAAAGATCAAACATCAAAACAAAACAAAAGTGATGACAGTACATTCAAATTGCGAACAAACGCATCGGTATGCAGTCCATGTGTTCGAATAAAACAGTCTTTAATTTTCTTTAAAAAGGTGATCCGGAAATCAGTGAATCCACTGGATAAGATAGCTTATAGCATATACCCATTCATCTGTAAGAGTGATTTAACTGTCCCCACAGCCTCTGACTTGTGCCTTGTGCACTAGTAACCCAGCGTTCTGCACAGGGATTTTAGTGCAAGTGTAGCCATAGCCTAAAAGTAAAAGCAGTAATATTCCTTTGTTTGTGTTGCTTTTTGTTTTGTGTGTTTGGAAAATCAATGCAGACATGAGTAAAAATAAATTAAAGCATTGACATTCTGTACAGAAATGCTTGTGATTAGAAATATCAAGGACCTCTGGTCTTAGTTACCAGGTTATTGCCATTAAACTTAATACAGGTTACGAAAATTGTTTTCTAATGTGACCCTCATAAGTCAATGACATGGAAACACAGTTTAATTTACTACTATTCACCGGTAAATTGAATGTCTTTTCAGGTCTTCATCAGTTTATAATTTGTTTCCTTCAGGGCTCTCTGCATATATATTATAAAGCCAACTGCAGAGGAAATGTTGTTAGGTAAACATTGGAGAGAGGAAATGTATATCTCCGCCAGAAACTATACATCTCAAACTGTAAGATGTGATTTAATAATAAATATAAAGTCTAAGATGAGCACAGCAGGCCAACTTATTTGTTTTCAATCACAGAGCTGTAGTGAATAAACTTTCAGGAAAATCTGTTTCAAATGAAGAAATATCTATAATTCTTTCAGTAGCCTGTTTTCACATTATTTTCACTTTGGTGCTTTACTTGTAAATCACATCTTTTTTCAATTTGCACAATTGCCCAGTTAATATAAAAAAAAATGTTAAATAAACATTTGTAAATCATAGTAGGCATTATATATAGCTATCTAATGTATTTAACCAACATCAGACAATTGGTTGGTTGTTGATTTACTCTTGATTAATTAGATGAGTAATGTTTTCATTAAATAATAACTCATATGAATTGTATTTGTGTATTCAGCTAAACTTTAATGCTGATCTTGGGTGTAGTTGGCCTGTATAAAAACTTTCCGTTATCGATTCACTGTGATCATCAAATACACTTGCTATTAGTCGTATCTTGCCAGGCCTCATTGTCCATTGAGAGGCAAAGCTCTAAAACAGATCCCTTGTTTGAAAATAGGTTGGTATTCTCTGAGCTGACACTATTAGTCCTCTCCCCTGAGGTCCTTTAACTTCCCATTGATCTGTTGAACACCGAACAAAAAAAAAGTCTATTCAAGAAATCAGCTTTCTTGTTCTAAATGTTTAGCTTATTCTTTATCCTTCATTTTTAGAATGTGTGCTCCTTTTTTACTTGCTGAGCTATTCTGTATTGCTCTTCTACATTGTGTTATTGGCCTCCTTCTGTCAAGTCTAAACTTCTTTCTGTCACCTTACAGTCTAGATATTGGTCATATAGTAACAGTATTCCATTACAAAATTGTATTGTTTAAGTTAGTAAGTTAAACACTAATGGTCTTTTGTAATTTTAATTAGACAATATACTTTTTAAGTTTGGATCTGGAAGCAAGATGATATCTTCAAGCTGTGCCTTTCTATATTGTTAGTTTGATGGGAGCCTCCTCATATGTTCCTTTGTGTACAGAGGATCTTTATATAGTGAGATTAATAAAAAGTCCCCAAAGTTCTGGTTCATGGTCCAAAAGAAACCGAAGTATATTCCCCACCTAGCATGCCTTGAGCATCAACACCCAGCATATAATCTTTGAATTAGAAAATTCATAGTGCATGTCATGTGAATACTATACAATGCTGTGTCATAACACAAAATATGTTTAAACTTCTATAAGGTTACATGATTCATTCACTTCAATTCACTTTAGAAAATAGCTTGTATTCTTTTATTAACCAACCCTCAATTGTTTCACCAGTTGCCTGGTCTAGTTAGTTTAAATAAAACTTTAAACCACTTTTGGCCAGTGTTTGAATAGGGAGGAGGGGCTCGATAATGTTAATGCTAAATAGAAAAGGGGGGCCCTGCAAGGAAAGTTTGTGAACCACTGGTTTAGGGTCACGTTATAGCCCACGCTTGTCGATATTGTGGCCCCCTTTAATCAATGAGCTGACATGTACGTTAGTCATAGGTCAGTCTGACTTGTCCATTGACTGTCAATGGACATGTCATACGTCAAGTTTCCATTACATTTATGCCGACATGTTTTATGCCGGCAAGGTTTGGACTCATGGATCTTGGGCTATGATGAGCTGTGTAGACAGCTGTATTGTAGCCCATTGCCTTCAGTGGCAGGCTTGTGCACTGTGCTAAAATCCCTGTGTTTAATGTGTGTAGTGTAGTGTAGCCTTATGCCCCCCACACAAGCAATGAGCAGAGGCCAATTTTGCAGCCGACATGCGTGCACGTGGACACATCGGGGGTGTCCACATGTGGCGACAGATCCTCGTCACCCCAAAGCTCGTTCGGCCAGAAAACGGGCATGTCCCCATTGAAACAATGGCCGGCACACAAAGAGTGCTTGCCAATGCTGTGAGCAATGGAGAGCAGCATGATGATGTTACTCCAACGCTCATCTGTCGGCCTGCACTTGGTACGTGTGTAGGGGCCTATAGCCTAAAGCTGAAAGATTTATTGGTAGTTCTAGGGGGTACTTGAAATATGTTTTACCTCCTAATACCAGCTTTACTTTTCTTTCCTTTACATTGAAAAACTGTTTTGTATTATAGATGGTGACATCAGAGTCGCTGTTCAGGGCACTAGTCTTCTGGTGCAGATGTAGGGGTGCAGTCTAAAGGAGTAGGACTTTTGTAAGCCCCCTAGACATAACCTCCCACTGTAGGAGTTAATAAAACATCAGCCTTAAGTTTATCTTTAACCAGCTCACTAGCCACAGATTTAAACAAATACACAGAAAAAGTACAGATTTATTGTTGGGTTTCTAGAATGTTCAAGCCTTGATGTTTTGTGTGGGTTGTTTATCTGTTTTGCAGCATGCTTATTTGTTTTGCTCCTGCATTATATTCCTTTTCAGCATTATGTTTCCCCAAGGGATTAAAACGGATGAAAGCAAACAGCCACACACTTTTTTTATTTATGTTTTTAAATCCACAAACTCTTCTTCCTTGCATTTTTTTTTAATAATGCGGCTGCTCTTTATAGTAATTGTAGCTGAAATTCTCACAGAGAATAAGAATATGACAGGTGGACTTTGAAAAGCCAGCTCTTTAACAAGCCACGTGACGGTAGGCTTGTCACCCTACATCAGGATCATGACAAAAGTTGCCATACTGGCTGTCCTTAATACAGAAATTGCTTTGTTTAGATAAAAGTGGATTATTTTTGTACCTTTGCACTTTTTGTTAATGTGTGGAACAATAAACTCAGTAGCTGTAGCAATAAATCAAGGCACACCATTTATAATGTGTTCTGTTATAGGTTTTAGGCTTTTAAATAGAGTTTATTATACTCCAACAAGAAAATAGAACTAAGGTAATGAGATGAGACTGTTTCCCCGGTAGGCAGAGATAACTTTAGTTTGAATAGTGGTGTATAAAATAAGTAAACTGAATTAATCAGCGTACCAGGTCTGAATGCTAACAATTTGCCTGGGCTGCATTACTAAAGCAGTAATGTCATTTTCTCCGGACTAAATACAACCTCTGCCATTGTGTTGAGGCAAATTTTATATATTGTAGAGTAAGCAGGAAGAACACAGGCTAAATGTAACTTATGCATTTCGTTTGGAAACAAATATGAGGTATACAACTATTTTTGGTTAGGGGATTTGTGTGTTGATTCAACAGATACTTAAAGCGGTTTTAAACTAAAAAAAAACCCACATACATTACATTGACATAATACTCACCTGTCAGAAGTTTACATCTGTGAAAACTGCTACACAGAAAAAAAAAGGTAAAAAAAGGACATCATTTTAAATACTGGCGACCTGAAGCCACTTCTGTCATTCAATTTACCAATCCCAATGGTATGGGAGAACAGTTTTGGTCCTTCCGGAGATCCATGTGCTGCACGTGTGTGTTGCAGTTTGCATAAGAGACAGGAGTGAAGCTGGAGGATGGGAATGACACTGTAGGAGACAGGAGAGATGGAAACTGAAGGGAAGCAGAAGCATAGGGATGACACTAGGTGACAGGGAGGGATGAAATTTGACATGAAACAGAAGGATGGGGATGACACTATGTGACAGGGAGGTATGTAGATTGGTGTGAAGCAGAAGGATGGGGATGACACTGTATGAGAAAGGAAGAGTACAAAGAGCAGGAGAGGATGGAGATGATAAGTGGTGGTGAAGGGCACACAGTTAGGCTGAGGATGAGGTTAGGTATATAGGAGGTCATGGTGGAAGACACAGAGGATAGTTTGGGATGCTGCATCCCCTGCACTGACAGAACACCTTCGACGTGACTGTGATTTTTTACATCTTCCTTCTCTGCCCCTAACACAGTTCCTTGTGTCCTCCATCCTCCTCCTCTTCTTATCAGGCAAACACTTTGACAGCTCAGCAATACAAGAACTCTCCCCCCTTCCCCCCAAACTCATCTGGAGACAAACCGGAGTGGGGGGAGGGGGGGACCAGTGCTGACTAGAGAGAGGAGCTGCATACAGCTGCAGAAAGTGGAGCAGCTGTGACAGTGACGTCACAGGGAACTGGAAGAGCACAACATTATGGAGCCACAGAGACAGCTGGGATGATTTCCCAGGAGCCCTTTCAGCTCTATGGCAAGCGCCTAGATGCGATGTCACAAAGTGGGAGGGGCTACCTCAGAAAACAGGCCCCTCAAGCTTTCACATTTTTTTCTTTTCTTTGGGGCAGTGATTGCCCTATCTATCGGCAGTTTGATGGCGATAGTGGAAAATTACCTACAATGTGGTCGGTCCACTTTAAGTACACAATGCCAAGGGACAGGGCTAGTAGAAGCATTTTATCTATGCACTGTAGAAGTGATAAACTAAGGTTGGATAGCATGTAATGTTAATCTGTTTAGACTGCAATCTGTTTTCAGAGGCATTTTAAAAGCTCTTCTTTGCATGGCTGTAAATATTACAGTATATTATAGTATGAGTATATAGTATTATGTTAAGTCAAGCTAGTTTAAAGTAAACCTGTGCCCTTATCATACACCCAGATATTGTATAACAGGCAAGAAAAAGAATAAGCATTTTACTTAATGATTATGTAAAACCCAGTTCAAATATTACGTTGTGTTGATGTCAATGCAGTGCTCCGCATTGATTTTATTGCAACATAAGTTAATAGATCACACCAAAGCATTCATAGAATCATCCATTGTCTTTTCGCACAAATGGAGACAAAGCCTTAAGCTGGCCATACACCTTTAGAGCTCTCTGTCAGATATCCTTTAGATCTACCAACAACTAAACAACTATGTAGTATAAGGTCCTCTGCAATTGAACACAGGTAGACTTGATGGTTTAAAAAGTCCCTCATATTACATAGTTTTGGTAAAACAAAAGGAGATCTAAAGGAAATCTGGCAGAGAAATCTTAAGATGTATGGGGGCCCTTAAGCTATGTTTCCATGGTGCTTAACAATCCACCAAGGTCCCTCCCTGCTATGATGCATTAGAGCATGCATTAGGACATGCCTAACCCATGCGTCAACACATTCAATACTTGCTTTGGGCTGCGTTGTGTAAATGTCCATGTAGCTCAATGCATCCCATCAGCTCATGTGGGTACTTGTTAATTTATTTTAACTGAATGCGTCAACATCCCTGCATTTGATGTACATGAAACACAGGGGTATTGACGCCAGGGAAACATTGCCTTAAGCCGGACATAGATATACCGATCTATGGCCGGCTTTTAGCAGACTCCTCACAGCGTGGTGACCTCACCATGCTGTCAGGAGTCGGCTACAGAACGGACAGGAATCCAGTGTGTTCCACTAACACACGCGATTCCTGTCAGACTGTAGCCAATTAACTCGGAGGGGGAGGAGACTTCCCCTCCGAGTTAACAGCCTGCAGCAGGATCCGGCAGAAAAAGAACCAGCAGGACGGATCCGTGTGCGATCCGACCTGCCGGCTCTGTTAGTCGCATCCTCTAAGGTGGGTTCCCCTATAGTTGCGGCCGACCAACCTTTATGTGCTCGGCGGAGTGCACACATCCGTCGGTCGGCCGAAACTATGGCCGGGAATCGGCCTGTCTATGGGGGGCTTGACTCTCCACTAATTTCAAACTTTAAAAAACTGTATTGTGTATTAAAACCATTTTCAATGTTAATCACTGTGCACAATAGAGCTTCTGTTTTGCTTTGTGATGCTTTATTTTAAATATGGCTTGCTGGGTTGTGCTGCATCATTGCATCCTGACACATCCATTAAGAATACATTGGGAGTGTCCTCAAAGCAGTGGAAGCATTTGTAAAGCATTTTGTTCACTGCAAGTGTTTACTTTCAAACGAAAGAGAATTCAGGCTTTTTAGTGCTTCAATTATGTGTTTAAAATATGTCACATATGAGCATGCGTTTTCCCTGTGCAAAATCTTGATGAAGATGAAGCTAAGGGCTTACTATCTATGGCTCCTGTGGATGTGCTTACAAACCCAGTAACAGAACATGATCTCCCCAAAATTAGGTATCAGTTCTATATGACACCTGGCCTGTTTAACTTTACTGTCCTACAACAACCAAGTGTAACCAGTGAGTTTTTAGTCCAGATTTAGATAGTTGGAGGTCTGAGGGCAATACTCACTGAGAAGGCAGTGGTAAATTATAGCATCATGTTCTTTTCCTTATTGAATAAGGTCGTGTGTGTAAAACTCTTTTTATTTTAAGTGCAAGATCCAATTCAGAATTTCTCTCAACAAACAAGTCTAGCTGTCTCTGCGCAGTTATTATAAAGTCATAACGCTCTCAAATAGGACATGGTTTTCACAAAAGGACCGAACCATCACTCACAATCACATATAAATGGAGAATATCTTCATACATTATTTTCTTTTCCTTTACTGGTACATTTTTCACTTGAACGCTGACAGCTAAAAAGCATTTATCCATGTTGCTGTGCTTAATGTATCAATGTCAGGATTGTTCAATACTCTAAAGACATTACCTAGAGAGAAAAAAATCATATATCCAAGAGGGTTCATACCTGGGAGAAAAACAGCTTTTGTTCTACAATCTGCAGTGGTTTAGCCTTATTATTACATTTAATAGCTATACAACACATTATAATTCTTTGCATTACTCAAGAAAAGCATATTTATTGAAAAGTTAAAGCATAATTTGTATATGTGATGTCTGTACAAATACATAAATGTCATATATAGTTGAATGTAAATGATATAAATGTGATTTTTGTGAATATGGTGAATACTTTAAATAAAGAATGCAGAAAAACATAGAGTGTAATCATACCAATTAAATTCAATTACAGCTGTTGTTTTGGTATAAGTCTCAAAAAGCATCTAATTCAGGTAACTATTAGTTCATATGTCTGTAATGATTGTGCTTGTGTAAAGAGATCCTTACAGAACTCATAAAACACAGTTCTCAGTGCTTGAGAGTAGTGTTGAGCTTGAATATCCGAGCTCCATTGACTTCCATGCATTGCGCATATTTGATCGCAATTGCGATTTTTAGATTGCAATTCATGTCCACAAGTGTGGATATTCGAGATTATGAATATGGAATCGAATATTATGGCGGATATTCGCAAAATTACGCGAATTTGAATATTGCCTAGATGCTCACTACTTGAAAGTAAGAGGTGGCAGGGCATTCTTAAAATCTTAAACAATCTTAAACTTAACATTTAGGTCCCTTTTACAACTCACTTTCAGAAAGTTTTTTTTTACACCCGATGTTTGTTGGGGGTTCCGGCAGTAGGCCATAAGTTATGATGTTTGCCATGTAGTGGCTGCATTACTGTACTTTAACCTCCCTAGCGCACTGCTGAGGTCCAGATTTCTGTACCAAAAGCGCACCATAGACTTCAATGGTACATTTTTCTTTATGTTGTAGGCCTGTAACTTCCCAAAATATGTCCATACAAGGGACTAATAGACATCCTGAATATAATAATGTTTGAAACAAACAATTATGTAAAATACATATATTTTTTTATAAAATTAATGAGAAAACACAAAAATCAGGTCACAAAGCTATGCTGCTATGTACTAAATCTCGCCCAAATATAGTCTTTGATGCCCCAGATGTGCCCATTTGCAGTTAACCCTCTCTAACCTGGTGTGATGGATGTGGTAAAATCACACCAGGAAAGAGAGGGTTACTGCATATGGCACATCTGGGGCACCAGAGACTTTATTTTGGCAATATTTTGTACATAGATGCACATTGAAAGCAGTTTTCTACAAAGAAAACTAATTTCATGCAATTTACTTTCAAGTTTCCCGCCGCCTCCCCAATGTGACGTCATCACGTCACTCAGAGGGGGGCGGGGAAGAAGAGACGGAGGAGCTGGCAGCATGTCACATCGGGGACACCAGGACAGCGCAAAACTGGAAAAACATGGGCACCATCTCGTCCAGTGCGATAGTGGAAGTAGCAGCGCTGGACGAGATGCTGCCGTCCCTAACTCTAGGGCGGTTAATGAATTTGATTAATGGATCCCTTTAAGTTAACAATCTTTCTTTTCAGTACATAAACTCTTTAAGGCAACCTATTCGATATGTTAACAGTTCTGGCATCTGATTATCTTTTAATTTACATAGGTATTGAAAACAGAAGTCTGGTAATTAACTTACACTAATGAACCCCAAGTTTTCATTTTTTTTTGTTTGTTTTATAGGAAAATGGGTGATTACTAGTACTTTAGAAGAAGTAGTTAGCCATGCTATTATCTTGTTTAAGTAGACGTGTGCTCAAACTATGTACAATAAATGATTTACATATTCTGATCAAGCATTAAAAAGCCACATACCCTCGCTATCCATTCTAGTTACAGGCATTGCAAGGAAATCTTTTTTTCAAAGTTCACAACTCTGATCTAAACTTTGAAATCTGAGCATACTATGGAGAGTCTTGGCAGCCTCCCAGCTCTAATGCTAACAACCAGAAGATGTTTCTCAATGTAGCCACACACGATACTATTTTCCCTCAATAGAGGATCAGAGGATCGCTGGGCACTCTTTGTGTGCCGGACATTACTTTCGATGGGGAAGCCAGTCCCCATCAAAAGTAGTGGGACCGGCCGGGAATTCACTGACATGTCTGAACGTGTGATACAACATGCTGGAGTATCCAGGTCCATCCGACCAGGTGGGCGCACTAGATTTGCAAGCTGGCAATTGGCAGGAAGGCAAATGGCAGTCGATAGACCAAAAAAATTCTGGTGGGAATCGGCCCATGTATGCCTACCTCTATCTTTTAGAAACTGACTGAAATCTCAAATTAAGGGTTTTGATTCACTTCACAGTACACACAGCTTGAGGGGATAATGATATCATGTTCAATTACTGCTTGTAAGGAATAGGTGAATGATTTTGATCAATACATCTGGGCACATGTGCACTCAACAGTTGGTAATGGCAACCTATAAAATGGTATTCATTTCAGAGCTCTTCAAACACCGGGTGGGCTGTGCATGTCTCAAAAGCTGTAGGGCAAGCAGATTTTCACAAATGAACTGAATATAATATCATTCCAATCGCTCCACCTGTGAAAAATATAATTAAGGCTGAGAATCTAAAAATAATATTAGCGGAGACTTCTGTTAATGCATTAGACTGGCTTATTTGTACAAATACGGATTAAACTCTGATTTATACAGTAACCATAAACCAAACACTGCCCATGTTATTGCAGTTACAGTTTGTTTAGTGAATATGAAGAAGCTGTATTTTGTTCATTTGTCTTAATTATTAGAATTCTCTGTGCATCGCACAAACAGGATTCTCCTTTCAGCAGATGCTAGATACTAGATGGTGCCAGTTATTATTATACACATACAAAATGTTTTTTATCCTCTACATTTTGAATTGCAGATATACAAATTGTATTCTATTTTAAGAATGAATAACACCAATGAAAACCCTTGAGGGGTATAAATGCATTCATTTACACCAATGACAATGTTTGATATCCTTAGTGCAAAGAATGGCACCTTGTGACTCTTCGGAATTTGCGATGTCATTCTAAACTAACAATAAAACTGCTAATCTCCATAGACTTCTACTGGAGACCATCTTCCTCCACCTTATGGTTTACACCAGATCAGTAGAAGTCTGCATCAATAGAAGTCTGAGCAATCCTGGGCAGGGGGCACCAGATACGTTACTGGAATGTCAACCAATGCCACAATCCGGGTTGGAAGATCCTGATTTGTAAACTTTATTTTACATACAACTCATACAACATTATTAGGTTTTTACACCAATCATGCAGAGACATTCATCATTCACATGGACTCATACATTCATGCTAAAACATCAATCATTCACATAAAGACAAACAGGCACAGAGACACACATAGAAACAGAGAAACTCAGAGACACACACATTCCCCCCAAGTTTGGGAACCACTGCCTGATGCTGCTTCGGATTTTTGAAAGTACAAATTTCTTGCCCTAAAAAAGAATCATTCACTGTTTTTTGTTTTTTTCATCAATGACACCCAGGATTAAAAGGAAAGTAACCCCATTCTTAAAAAAAATATAATTCAGCTAATGTTCACAGCTTACTGTGAATCACAAATTTCAGAACATTTGTGTAGGAAAAAAAAAAGACGTTCCATTCAGCAATACAATTGCAGTTGGACAGCAATGTAATATTTGTTTGATGTTGAACATAAATGATCATAGTAGACTTGGACTCTTTTTAATGAACACAAGAATCATCTAGCATAGGAATTATATTTACACAGCAATATGTTGGCATTTATAATAATATGAATTTTCATCCTGCCAACTCAGTACCTTTTAAAGCAAAATAATGTGTCACTCATATGCAAAGGGAATGCTACTAAAAGCATTATTGATTCCTAGTGAAGTGATCCGTTTCATCTATGGAGACTTTTCTCATTAAGAAATAGAAGGGAGGGAGATTAAGCAGGGTATTAAAAATGGCCTGGTACTAAGATAAAAAGCAAGCATACTGCAGAAACCTTACAAACGACTGATTTCTATGCACTGTGCTTGTGTAAATATATTCCCAACAGAAATACTAATCAGAGATTTCATTTGGATATAATCCTGAAAGAGGTATTAATGACTAGCTTTAACACATTTTTAAGGAAGAAGGAAAATAGAATTCTGTACAACAGGAATTGATTGGTTGTAAGTGTTAAATTATCTGGTACAGTTGGCTTCTCAAAAATAATGATTGTAACTAATCTGCTACATATTATCTATATACCCTATGAATGGAGAAATCTGTAAAAAGAACAAGTACAACCAATTGCCAGATTATACATTCGTGGATGCAAAAGCAAAAACAGGGTTTGGGCCTGCGTTCCTGTTGACATTGGTCACTCTGTTAGATCCATTAGAATAATGCCCCCCATACCCCTTACAATCTTACCACACAATTTCGATACAATCCACTTTTCTTCCACCAAAAATATGAGGACCTTTCTATTCCTTCCAATGACTATGTATTCTCTCAGGGAGGCAACTTTACTACATAGCTGTTGGTAGATCTGATGGAAATTGTATGGAGTGATCTAATGGTGAATGGGGGGATTAACTTACATCAAAGCTGGGTCCTGTACCCTTTGATGATTTGGTTTGTATACCACCTGTATCCAAATTGTGTCTAGTTTTCAGTGCCAAGAATTTATACCAGGCAGTGGAACCTTCAAAGCTAAAGCCCTTTAATCCAAACTACATACAATATGTTGTCTTCTTTGGAAGGTTCTAATTTTACATGATGCCAGTCACATCAAAGTGCAATGTATCAG
The DNA here is from genome assembly GCA_036250615.1 of Ptychadena robeensis. Taxonomy (NCBI): domain Eukaryota; kingdom Metazoa; phylum Chordata; class Amphibia; order Anura; family Ptychadenidae; genus Ptychadena; species Ptychadena robeensis. The sequence goes on along the minus strand of CM070033.1, from coordinate 78,136,516 downwards.
GAGAGCTGAAGACTCCATCAAAGCATATGTGGCAGATTTTATAAAGAAGATGGCATGCTGGTAACAGATTGCACATTATTTTGGATTAGTTCTTGGCTTTGAAGACTCCATGACGTGAACTGACCTGTTCATGTCTTGAAGTTGCTACTTCTCAGCATATTATGACCCACAAATGATTTAAGTATTAGTCAATAGTTCAGGTGATTACTTTTTTAGGCAACTCAAATTACAGTTAGGTTTAGATTTAATTACCTTTGAAATGTCATCTTGTCAAAAAAATTAAATAACCATCTCTACCTATAAGAATATTAAGGATTCGTTTTTTCAAAGGAGAATTCCTTTAAACAGTTTTTTTAGACATTTAAAATATATTTATCATTGATATAAGGCAACTAAAATGCACATGCAAGATACAAAGTCTGACACTATAGATTGGAAGATGTTCATTGATAAAAATGGACATGGAGGCAATTGCCTGCCTCAAATACAGGGCCCTTCTACTGCAACATTTTAGGCTATGTTCCCACATGTGCGGCCGCACAGCATGTGATTTTAACCACGCCCATGTAATTGAATAGGGCTCTTCCCCGGGCTGTGATCAGGGGGGTTATCTGGAGGGACCGCGGCGCGACCCTCCTGACCGTGGTTATGGGTGTGAATGGGCACTGTTTTTAACCACGGCCATTCAATCTCGCAGTGGGCGGCCGCACATGTGGGAACATAGCCTTATGATGTACATTGGTAGACGTGCAGTGTCTATTTTCAGAAGCTCTCATTATTGTGTTAGGTAAACCCTACACTTTCTTATGCACGTTAATGTGGTGCTCAGGTTGGGTACATTTCTTGCAAAGAACAGAAGAAAATTAATAACCTTAGCCCTGGCAAAAAATTGTTGCTGGAAATATTAAACATATGATTGTAAATATGATTACTTCTATTGTAAGTTGTATTTTCTTGTCGGCTGGTTCTGCAAGCTTTATTTTTCACATAAGTACGATAAGCAGTGTCAGGTGTTGCTACAGAAAACTCTGTCACACAGCATTCCCTTCTATGAATACTATTTTCTACCTGGATTCATTGCACAGTAGTAGGAAATGTAATATCAGCCGGACTATATGAGGAATCTGATGCATGTGCCGAGAACTGCAGATGTGATAAGAATACATATTCTTGTTCGGGGGGATCGTTCCACATTGTCTATACATTATCAGGGCAAGAAAGAACTCAAGGGTGGTATTATTTACCTTTGGTTTTATCAAACAGTTGTAATGTGCACTGGAAGCAGGGTTTGGAACAGTTTTCATACATTTTGTTCTCTCTGTTAAGCAGAATGATAACTTATTAGGTATTTAAATAGGAAATCTTGTTTTAATCCTACAAGTATAAACATAAACCTAGCCAGAGGCCAAGCAGAGTCAATTATGTGGGTTAATTGATAACTGCATTCTTAGATAGAGATTAGATCCCTAATAATCATAGAGATTAAATATTATCATTCTGTATATTATGTAAAACAATGTATTCCGGTAGTTTGTTTGCAAAGGTTTACCAAACATGTCACAATCTAACTAAAAAACTGCCGTTAAACTAACTTCAGGTCTCTCAAGAATATATAACATGAGAATCTTCCTAATCTATTCAAAAACTTTGTTTTGGACAGGAAGGCTATTGCTGTACATGTTGGTAGACTTAAGGTCCCCATACAAGTTGCCCATACATGGGTCGATTCTAAGTTTGATTCCCAAACAATAGATCACCGAGGATCCCCCAATCGATCCCACTCAAAGAAAGCTTGATCGAATAGGGAACCAACATATTGGTGAATCCCTGTTTGATGCACATCGATTCACCATTGAATAGATGAGGGCTCAAGCACAGCGTGGTGATGTCACGATGGGGACCCTGCGTTCCAGGCTTCATCTATCGACCCATGTATGAGTCCATTACTACTGTACAATCATGTCTCTAATGTGCTTAGAGAACTTCATAAGTGTGTGCTCCATTTAAAATATATTACCATTTAAACATACCAGGCCAGACTTGCATCTCTTTTCTCAGTATTAACCTTTGAGCCTGCAAGGCACATGGACAGAAGTTTAAATTATTTCTCCACAACATACATTTCTCCAAAGAATTAAAGAAACCTATTAGATTGTAAGCCCGATCGGGCAGGGTCCTCAATGCCTCCTGGGTCATAACCTGTACCTGTGTCTGTTATCGCAAGTCTAATTCAATGAAAAGTGTTGCATTATATGTTGGTGCTATATAAATAAAAGTTAATATATAATATATATATATTAAATCTTAGATTGTAATATTCCAGATATCCATAATGATATGTAACGGGTAATATGCAAAAAAAGGAAGCCACATCTTTTGATGATAATAAAAATTACAAATTTAAAGTCACAGATATTTAAATTGAAAAACTGATACAGCAGTATTGTCCAATCTGCTAAAATTTAATTGCAGCAACTCAGTAGTTTGTATGGCCCTCACCAACTTGTGCGCATGTCTGGCATCCATGAGGCATGCTCTTTCTAAGGGCATGTCCCGACTAGCGCGATTTGTGGCAGCATAATGATATTTTAAAACAATCGCAGGTGGGCTTGTCCCTACGATCTGAACCACGGCTCCCCCAATTTTTGATCGAAGGTTGTGATTACGCCCTAAAGACATGAATGGACGCAATCTTTTTAATCACGCCCGTTCATTCTCTATGGGCGCATGATCAGGGGCAATCTTGCATGGTTATCCATAATGCATTTTCATCATGATGATTGCCTGGTGATTGCCGTGCACAATCAAACTAAGTAAAGGTCGCCCAGTAAACTAACTGGAAGAAAGCCCTAACAGAAAAGCGCAAGCTCTTTGCCACCTTGTTGCAGTATACATAGCCACATGTAGTTTCTGCTGTTAAAGTTTCAAGGACAGGAAAACAAATCCTTATCTCTCATTGACAACATGTAATTATGTATACAAACAATACATTACAATATGATGACCTCATGTTTACAATCCTAGATGCACTTAATTATAAATTGGGGTAATTCCATAAGTCTTTATTATGGCCTTATGTACAGTACAAACACATTTGGTTAAAATAGAGGTAATAAAACTTTTTCGGTAAGCCTTTCAGTTTTCTGCATTACAGTCTCATTCGTGAAAACATCTGCAATAATCTGTCTGCATTGCCCAACAATGACCCATGTTGTCTCATTTATTCTATTACTGTCATTTTCCATGCAGGGTTTCTAACATTGGATGGTATGGGGTAAAGCAGACTTCTTATTGTTTAGGCAGCCGGATAAATTATGCATATGAAGATATTGCTATTCAAGGTGCTTGTCTTAGAATATATAGTACTGCTGGGGTGTCACTGTGGCAAGAACAGCATTGGGAGACTTTGTGATGCTGCCGAAAACTGGACAATAGTGCTTAGGAAAGAAAGCTTTAATTTAGACTTTTTCTCCTGGTAATAGAGAAATGCAGAGATGATTGTTCAGTAAACAGGCAGGCACTAGGAAGGACAGCGTCATTGAGCCAACAGGTATTTTATGTATTAGCTTAAATGTTTTGGCCTCAAAAATGAAAACAAATGCATGTACAGCATCCAATATATTCAACCTTTATCGACATTGACATGTTTTAACTACTGTATAGTAGCATGGAGAGGCCCATAAAATTACATTGGATGTGCAAAAACAATGGAATCACATTTTTGGGTGCATTTTTTATCAATTCTTTCCATAGGAATCCATTTGCACTTTAACACACTAAAAATGCACCTGGATGTGTGAACGCTTACATGTCGAAAACGTGAAATGGAGACAAGCCCAGGATTAAGAAGTTCCACGTTAAATGGTCAGGGCTCCAAATACAAAAGAATTGTACATTTATTAGTTTATGTTTGGGGGGGTTTATATCACAAAAATACATACATAAAGAAACACATATGCAACATGTTTTCTATGTACGCATATTTTTTACCAAATTATAATTTTTTATATATATATCACATATTGCGTCATATACAGTTTCTATATTCTTTCTTCATGTTGCAATTTACCAAGACTCCCCCAGTAAAAAAAAAACTAAAAAAAATTGCTCCCCTTTTCTACAATCTTCCTTGATCCTGCATCACCTACATAACTCTGTATGGTCTATTGCATACTCTGGGAGCAAGCCCCCCTGCAGGTGCCCTCATTCTTAACCTGTGTTTGAATAGGGAGGAGTGGCTCAATAATGTTAATAAATACAAAAAGGGGGCCCTGCAAGGGAAGTTTGGGAACCACTGGTCTATTGAATCCCATTCCTCCCATACTGAATGAAATGTATCTAATGAATCTCTTAATCTGGCCGTCAAAAATTCCATAAAACGGACATCCTGAATTTGTGTTACTAAATCCAATGTACAATTATTTATGATGTTCGGTTACTATGTTTCAGGCTGTAATATAACGGAGAGATATTGCTAGCACTAGCAAAGGAAGTATTTAATCGTTATTTCTTTTCCTTCTTTATATTTTTGTCAAAATACATGTGGCCTTGACAATGTTACAGACACAACATTTACTTAGTCATAAACACCATATTAAACAGAAATCTAAGTTTAAACTGGTCCTTCAGATCTGTTCTAATACAATTGTACTATTTTTCTTGTAAGGTTCTTGGGGAAAAAATCTTGTTGAGTTCAACCCTCATCAGTGGTAATTAAGTTTGACAGTGTGGGTTCTGCAGTAATTCACAAACCTGTACTTTATGCATCAGCATTGCTTATTATTCTAATTAAAGTGGAACATTGTGCCCTCGCCAGTCATTAGTGGGTTTTCATTCTGTAACTGACATTTGCAGAAATTAAAACGGGGGAGTTCATGTGAAGTCCAGAGGCATCCATGTTAAAATTAGCTTTGCCATGGCAACAGTCTTCAACAATTATCAAGAAATGATGTAGTTTCTTTTTCAGTGTATCTTTCCCCTTTTTTTTATTCAGAAAAATGCAATGCAGTGGAGACACTGAGCTGGACAAGTAAGGTTTGAATGTTCAATAAAGAAAAAAAAACAGATAAAGTCTAAGCCTGTAATGAAAAATACAAAGTGTTCACAGCGTAGAGGATTCAGCTGTAAGAGCTATTTGTCTCTGCACATTATCTCAAGGAGGATCATATCTGGACAGTTTTGTGTTGACTGCAGTACTGGAGAATAACATACCCTTGAGAATCAGGCTATGACTTGCCAAAATGTGTCTTATAATAAAAAGTACATATGGAGATTTGTGTATATATAAATAAATATATATATATATATATATATATATATATATAATGAAAATGTGTGCACACCCCAGTTAAACTGGCAGTTTTTTATGATTGAGAAAAGGGATCTAAAAAAATTCTTCCAATATAGATTGGTTGCAGGTATGCATGCTCAGACCCTTAAACTAATACTTTGTTGCAGCTCCTTTTCCTTCCTTATCTAATAAAATGTACAGGAAGTGATGTCGTGGAATGCCACTTCCACATTCCAAATACAGGAAGTGACACTCAGTGACATCAATTCCGGAATGAGGAAGTTTACACCCCCCTTTTATTTGCAAACTGGCTTGCTTAGGAGGGGGAATTACTTTCCCTACTAACTTCTCACCCTGCACATCATCTGTACAAGTTTGTTGTGAACTTAGGAGAGACACCAAATTAAACTAATTTAAAAAACTGGGAAATATCTGTGATTTATTGAAATCGGGATTTTGCCGGGAAAGACACATAAAAATGTGACTTTCTCAGCCAAAAAAGAAAATCTGTGGTGTCCTGAGGTGAGCGGTGCATAACCATAACCTCACCAACATAACCTCCCAATCTGATAGATTGACAGACCAGAGCAAGTTTGCAAGAAATGGTGGGCAAATATTGGCATGTGAAAATCTGCCATGCTGACTCCTACCAAAGAATACTGAATGCCATAATTGAATGACAGGGTGCGTCAGACAACAGATTTATAGGTCATATTAAATGTGGTGTAAACAGCCTTTTTTATAATATATATATATATCTGTGTGAAAGTATGTGAACCTCCATACTGGCACGTTTGTGTCAAAACATTCAAAAACCTTATTTAGACATACATCTAATCCCACTTTGTAAAGCACACCTCCAAATAGTAGACCACAACAACACACAAAGAGTATATTTTCATTATTTAAGTCAAAACAAGGAGGTTTTATGTCCACAACTGAAATCTTACATGTGCATAATATTGAACCCTTGTATAGTATCTTGTGCTCCTCCCTTTTGTCAGTCCTTACTCCATCTAAATGTCTCCTTAACCACTACAGTCCCTCCACATCTTATGGGATTTTGCCCCCTCCTCCTTGCAGACCCCATTGAGAACTTGGGTGACTCTGGTCTCACTCAAGTACCAACTTTTTCAGTCTCTTCTCTCCACACATTTCAATTGGGTTAGGTCCGGACTTTGACTGGGCCAATCCAGAGTGCGAATCCTCTTTCTCTGACATTCCTTTGTTACCTCTGCTGGAGTCTTTGTCATTGTCTTGTTCATATCCATCTTGTCCAGCTTCACTCCCTGACTGATGCATAATTCTGGTCGAGAATCTGTTGATAACCCGAAGATTCATGATTTCTTCCCTTGACAATATGGAGTCGCCGCCCAGCGCAGAAATGCAGACCCAACTTTTTTCATTCCATTTCCACCGCCCTACTTCACGGTTGGGAGGGGTTTCTTTTCTTCCCATTCTGGCCGTTTGATTTCTCCAAACATGTTTGTTTTTGATTGTTGACCAAATAATTCTATTTTAGACTCGTCTGTCCAAGAATGGACTTCCGAAGGCCTCTGGTTGTCCAAGTCTCTTTTGGCAAGTTTGAAACGGCATTTTGTGCTTTTGAGAGCGAGCTTCTTCTATCAACCTCCCTGATGTCATGCTATTCCTTTTCGTCTTTTGTAGACGCATGCACATTTTGTCCCAGATGCTGCCAGAGGCCTGCAACTCTCTATCTGAGGTGATGTTGGTTGGCCTTACCTGGCTTATTATTTTGTTCTGGTTCTTCTGGGTGATATTTTTTTGTGGGCGTCCCACTTCTAGCAAAGTTGCCTGCATGTTTAAGGCCCTCCTTTGTAAATTATCTGTCGTACATTGTATATGGAGCTGGAATTTTTGATGGTTCTTATGCCTTCCCATACTGATGGGTCCCTGTCACTACCCACCCCTCTTCTCTGTCCTCCGGATATCTTCTCCTTTGCTCTTTGGCATTGTGATTTTTATGGACCATCAGTTGTTCATTGGTTTCCTCTCTCTTTTAACTTTAGTGCATCCAAACATTTTCCAAGGATGTCTCATTTTCATGGTCTGCCTTAGTTGATTGATTAAGCACCCAAATGTGTTTCACCTGCGTCTTTTACCTGTCTCGACTTAACCTGCAGCTGGGGGTTCACTTACTTTTGCACATACACCTAGTCCATTTTTCATGTAGTTTTTTGGGAACTAACAAACCTACTAACAAGTACATGCATTTATGAACTTATATCCTCATTTCATGAATAAACACTGGTGATGATGAATGAGATCATTGTTAACAACAAAACATCTTACACCACTTGAGGGTTTTCGCATACTTTCAAGCAGCACTGTATTATATATATATATATATTTTTATATATATATATATATACTTGGCTTCTCTGTTATTTGACTGGTCAATGTTTGACATTTTTTAAATTATATGTACCAGCAATATGTTACTGTACACAATTATTATTAAATTGAAGGTATTTGTCTCTCACTGATATCTAATCCACCTTCAAAGCCCTTCCATTCATATTTCTCCATTTCCTTTAATTAATTTAGCACCAATGTTATACTTTGGTGTCTTTCCATGCCATGCAGTACACTTCCTGTAGGTAAGGCTCATACTGTTTTTTTCCAGTTGATGAATGGAGTTGGGTTTGTAATCATAAATAAAATAATAACTGATTTAAGTGTTTTTTATGTAATCATTATATTTGCTTTTCATTTAGATTTTTTATGAGATTCACTACATGTTCTTACATTTTTGATTATGTTTCACTTCTCTTTGTTAAGGCCAGATTTTTAGCATTTGATTACGCCCCCCCCTATCTAGATGCTATATTAAGGTTATTGGGGTATATTGATAAACTTTTGATCCTCTCTACCTGACTTTATAAGCTTGAAACAGATTGTTTTGGGTGGAACAACCAGCTGTGTAGATCTGTGGTAATAAATTTCATGGAATTCCCACAAATCATTTTAATTAATTTTACCCTCTAAAACTTTATGTGCAGTCATATGTGACCCTTGACCATTGTTTGACTGATGTTGTTCCTAAGTGCAATCTCACTGTTATCTATAAGTAAGTCAAGGCACTTTGTCTTGACTTTTTTGCTCTGTTTAGTATGTACCCTCCAAATGTCATGGAATATGACACACCATGGTTAATAACCCAAGGATTTGCTTTGTGTCTGTAATGGGGTGCTGTTTGGGTTCACTTCATTTTGGGGTCTTTTGGTTTTCCTATATTTCATCAGATAATAACCTCTCCTAACGTTTGCCGTTATCCATATCCTGTGTTATAAGTGTGACGGAAGCCTGTCAATCCTCTGATGTATCCATCTTGCTTATGTGTGTCCTAGGTACCGCCAATTCAATTACTTTTCTATCTTTACCACCACGAGGGCTGGAGTTGGCTAGTCCTGGGGAGGTTAAACCAGCTGTGTCCTGTTATTTAATTAGAGTTTGGTTTTGGCCTTATACAACCCCCTCCCTGCTCATTCTGTGGCTCCACCCCTGACCCAGTCTCTGTTTGTGACTGGGGGAGCTTGTGTGTACCCTGTGAAAAGATCTCATGTGTTTGTTATATGGACTTGCTGTGATTCTTGACTTTTATGCCTTCTTGGATGCTACATATTGTATTAGGACTTTTGCAATCACCACAGTGTGTTTTCACCTGCAAACCTGTTTGCTTTTCTCATTCGCCTGCTGGGGACCCATCCAGAGTACCGCACCTTGCCGCTCTACCGCTAATCCCCCACATAAGATATATTCCTGGCTCAATTATGTGAAATAATTGTTGCCAAATTTGGATTCCTGACTTTACACAACATTGACAACTCATTCTTAATTCATAGGCTTTAATGTTAGAAAATGAATGGATCATACACAATCAGTTCTCAAAAAGATGAGAGCATAAAATGGTCCAAAATGTATTGGTATCCTGAAGCAGCCTAGCCCTATGCCTGAGAAACAACCCCATACTATATTCCTCCACCAATTTCAATATTTTATCTGCAGTCAGGGAAAGTATCATTCTACTCACATCTCCAAAACCCAGGCTCATTGATTGGATTGCCAAACATAAAAGGATGAATTGTCACTCCAGAGAACATAACTCTATTGTCTATTATATCCATTGACAGTGGACTTTACACCACTGTATCCAAAAGGTTTTGATGATGATGTTAGGCTTGCATGCAACTGCTCATTCATGGAAAGCGATTAGATTAACTTTTCTATGCATTGTTCTTGAGTTATTTTGAAGGTCATATGCAGTTTAGAGATCAGTACCTCTTGTTTCTGCAGAAAGTAGGTGACTTCTGCACAATATTCACCTTACCATGTGTGTTCTATGTAATTTTGTAAGAATTTTGTGGCTACATTTGTTAGTGTTCCACTTTGTTATAATACCACTAACAGTTGACCATAAAATGTTAGCAACAAGGAAGTTACCATTTTTGAAATTTTATACATGATAACGACATGGGTGGAAAAGAATATCATTTCTATGTAGAATTTTACACATTAAAAAAATAGCTGTTTCATTGGCTTTTCTTTAATGGTATCCATAGACAAGTGTTAAATACCGGATCCTAATGCCAACTCTCCTTCCCTGACTTTGACATCCTTCAGTGACTGCCTGCAGAGTCCTATTCAGTTCTATAATAAACCTCAGTTCTATATCACACTGCATGCCAGCACAGGTCTGCATATTAGTGAAATAAAAATGCACAAAACCGCATTCCTGCTTTACTCGTCTGTGAGATCTTCATCCCTGTCTGTGGGCAGAAGTCCATTCCATCACCATTTATGTAATAAAATTAGAAGTAAATAAATAGCTATATTAATAAAATACATCATCTCATTTTGGTTTGAAAAAAATATGCTTCATGTATCATTTTGACAGCTGATGTGAGAAAATTTTTAAATGAATTTTGGCCTCATTCAGGTTGCATTTAAAAAAAACTATTCATATTGCTCACAGCAACCAGATTCTAATAGTAATTCCAATGTTTAAATAAGGGATTTAATTTAAGAGTGAATCTCATTAGTTTATTTGTGTAGATGAAATAGAAACCTTTATTACACATTAAATAATTAAATAACTATTACATATAATTATTATTTTTAAGCTTTTTTTAAACGTCACTAAAGATTATCTGAATGATGTCTCAGATGGAGAGAGCAGTCTAAGGAATGCCATGATTTGTAGCCTCGTGACAAAAATGCCATACACATTTATGCTGAAAAGCTGAGCCGAACGCTTCAGGAAAGGGATGAGCATGCAAAGACACGAATGAATGCTTTACTATTCATGATCTAATGTATCCGTAGTTCAATGGAGCACATTTGGTTCTACGCACAACTGAATGACTTTTGTTTAAAAGTTCCAGGTGTCTGCTCTGTCTCGTCTTACACCTACTCAGTAAGGTAAACCAAAAATGTGCCCTACACAGACACTTCAGTAGAAATCTTTAACAGCTTCCAGTTTTGCCACAAGGCTTGGTTATGTTTTAACAGTTCCTTTGTATTGTGATCAGTATAGTGCATTCATGTGTATGTACAGATAGCCCCAGTCATTTCAGAAACAAGGGGAAATTCCAACTCATTGAGATTTGTAATTATTCATATGGATTAAAGCTCTTCTGCATTGGGGTGTATTATAAGCGATGATACTATAAAAAAAATTCTAACTAAAGTACCCCTTCCAAGTACATTTCAGCACCCCAGTGCTCAGTAAGGGATAATGGACCCCCATCCCCCATTTAGAGGCAAAAGGTACTTTACCCTATTCCTGGAAAACTATTGTAAGGGGATCCTGGGCCCATTCTATCCACTGTTGCATGCAAGTAAGTTACACAGTTAAATAAATGTAAACAAGCACACATGAAAAAAGTGTATACATTACATTTTTGCAGGGCTCCATTTATAATTGACAGTTTACTGAAGAACTAACATGTGCAGGGATTCTTTCACTTGAATGGGTATTCAAGTAAAAAGCATGTTTTTTTTTATAAGTAAAAGAGCATGTTTTTCTAAACTGCTGATGCAGCAATGGACATCGCTAGACCATGCAAAGGTAAACATAAGAAAAAAAAAATAGACAACTCTTTTTTTTGTGATGTGTTTAGTTAAATTATTTCTCCCCCTGGCACAGACTGGGTGACTGGAATAGGGTTCTGGGTGACTCCAAATCACACGGAAAGTGGTGCAAACTCATTTGCAGTTAGTGTTTTGGGCTTAAAAACATTAGGTTCAACCTCTTAATACTCACCTCCACTGTCACCTAATACTTTTTTATTGCTTGAGTGTAGGAAATGTGTTTCTTCAGTCTAGTGGTGATCTACAAATACTGGGGATGCAATGCATTCTGACTTGATAAACTGCAAACCAATCAACGTTCATGTAAACAGCACAAAGGAGGGTCAAACTTAATTGCAGTAAATGGGACCCTTTGCCTTTAAATTGTTAGAAGATGAAAAGAGCAAAAAATCCCTGGTATGCATGGACACTAATGTTATAGCAATGACCCCACACCATAATGTATTCAACCTGGTGTCCTGAGTGCATCTTCATATAAGTATATAAGAATTGCATATAAGTATCTCAAGTTTGCATCTGATTTTACTTTTGACAAAACCTATAATTAATTGCTTAGATGTGCTTAGTGTCCATTTTCCACTGCAAAACACATTGTGTTTAAATATAATCTTTTTCCTATTTTGCCTCAAATCTTTTTCTACATTTTGCACATGCTGCTTGGATTGGATTGACTTATTGAATTTCCTGGAGTGCTTCGTATCATTCAAGATTATAGGTCTCCAACTTTTCCCTTGCTGTCTCATTAAGGAAACATACAGGGTTGCTTTTTGCTCGGCAAGGGGCTTTAGCCAGATGTCATAACCCTTCTGTTTACCTGCTCTAACGTACAAGTGAAGACAAGTGGGATTCCTTAAGACCCCCACCTCAACGTTCACATAAAATTTAAATTCAGCTATGTGGATCACACATTTACCTTTTACTGACAAGATTGAAAAGCACTGTAAAATGTACATATTCTTCCAGCTTAAAAGGAAGCAAAGCACATGTAAATAGATTCTTAAAATAAACAAAATCACTAATATTTCGGCTACTGCAAAAAAATTACTTAGTGTTCTGTATGCTAAATGTGCTGGTTGGCATTTTCCAAGAAAGAAAACATGATTGAAAGATCTTAAATATTCTTTCAGACTATACTAAATTAAGTAACCATTGTCACCTACATGAGGCATGTAAATTAATTTTAAAAAAGTGTTTAAATTACTTTATATTTATACTTGTTTTAGGTCATCCATTTTAAGTCAAAGCATCTGCATAACAAAGAAGTGGCATGGTCGAAATGAGTTACTAGTAATGGTAACGTAATTCGCATATGACAGGTGCACTTTAAATCCCTGTAATAGTAGTCAAAGCCTACAGAAAAATGATTTCTTGGCCTGCATTTAGATTAGAACATACCTTTGTTAGATCAGCAAAGTACACACAATTATTTTTACATACAACAGCCTGTTTGTTTTTCCTAGCTAAGCATAAATAGCCAGCCATAAATTACTCTGAGCATACATATTTTAAGAAAAATTACCCTTTCACATAGTATGTAAAATGGAGCACAGTTAGCATGAAATCTCATTTATCAAAGAAGAAAAAGTATATAATTTCTTTGGAAAGGTCCACCACTGGGAAATGACTTGGATAAAGCAGCCTTACAGGTTAATGAAGAAATAAAAACTGGACGATTATTGCTATTAAAGAAGAATGGAAATGATTTTCTTTACATTAACAAACACGAACTATGTATGAGCAATAGATAGGTCGAAATTATGTCACGACTACATGGGTGTGAAAATAGACCTAATGGCATTGACATTTTTAACATGAAATCATTTTGTCACAAAAAAAAAAGCATGCTGTATCAATTTCAGATTTACTTGTATTTGAAAACCAATGACATATTTATTCAGTTAAGTGATGTGTTAGATACGTAGGAGCTAAATCATGAAAACATCAACAGTTTAGGAAAATAACATTGTCGCTTTACCATTAACAATCAATGTAGAATTAGAGTCAGAAAAACCAGCTCATATGGGTCACTATTAAAAGTACCATATTTTTCGAACCATAAGATGCACTTTTTAAAAAAATGGTGGGAACATGAGTCCGGTGCGTCTTATGATCCGAATGTTAGACCCCCCAACCCATGTGCCCACATCGGTTTGGGATCTCATATGTCTGCATCGGTTCGTCTGCTTCTTGCTTCTTGCTGGGACTATGTGATGCCTCTCAGTGCCCTGGAAGGCAGGCAAGGAGCCAATCAGCACAGGAGAGACTCACATAGTCAGGGCAGTACATACTTACATTCTCTATTGATCACGCAGTCTTGCTTGCAGCCTTGGGGAGAGACGAATGCAGCATAATATAAAAAACTGTAGCTGTAAATGAGCATTAGTGAAAGTCATTGAGATGCCAAAATGCCATCATCAACTTATCTACAGACTTGAACTGAACCAAGCAGAGCCGCTGTTTTACCTGAATGTCCTGTCCTGTCCAGTTTCAGTCTGCATATGATTTTGCATGTATTTGCATTATATTGTTAAAAGTTTGGCATCTCATTGATCATCTCTAGTGAGCATTAATGTAATTGTCAGACAGTAGTGCCTATAAACAGGGGCAACACATTGTGCAGCTCTGCCAAGCAAGATCAGATTGCACCATTCACTAGTAGTGATGGCGCGAACCCGGATTTTGCCGTTCGCAAA
>CM070033.1:78086323-78105457 GCA_036250615.1 Ptychadena robeensis | reverse complement strand
CAGCACTCGGCGTATAAGACGACCCCCGACTTTTGAGAAGATTTTCCTGGGTTCAAAATATACGCCAGAATATACAGTACTTACTATATATATTTGACTACCTCTAGACTGTAAAACAAGTATAAGAACCAAAGCTTTAAGTAGGATTTAATATCAGGATATTATCAGATCTTCATTGGTTTTACTTTAAATCTAAAAATAAATATGGAAATGTTTTTTCATTATTACCTCAACTGTCAATGCAATGTCATAGTTGTGTTTGTAATACTTGTTGTATGAATGAAAGCTGGTGTATGTTAGCAGTTATTTTTGCTACTATTTGGTAATCAGGTAATGCGGTACTCTGTAGAAGATTCCAATAAGTAAACAATAACCTAATGACATAGAAATAACAAGATTGTAAAGGTTTAAGAGAATGTTTTCACCTCCAGTCCTTTCTCCATGGAATCTTTCTTTCGATATCCTCTGTTTATAAAGACAACTGCATTCCTGGATATTGTTTGTCCATAGTCTTGGTAGCAAGTCAAAGTTCACAGAATTCATTTATGTGCTTATTAAGAGGCTTCTCTTAAGTAATCAGTTAACCCAAAACAGCTGTTTCTACTTGAAGATGTCATAAGGCTGAATTGCACAGTAGTTAGTTAATTTCCTGACATGGTCTTTGGCTTTATTTTCTTCGAGGTTCTCTTCTTCTACTGCAATTTTCAGACTTTTACTCCTCCTGCTGCTTTCACCACTTTAGAAAATATATTAAATACCTAACATGAGAAATCCTGTAATGGGCATAGCAGATGGATAGACCTTTGAACTCCAGTAAAGAGATCTGTTCAAGAGCGTACTTAAAGGATAAAAAAAGATCTGGTGGATATTAGTTCATGAATATTTGACAAAAACTACAATCTCAGTTTTGGATGAGCTGTCAGACCTTAGCAGGAAAGTTAAATAAGTTTAACAGATGAACACAAAGAAATATTATAGAGACTGCATTTAGACAGGACTTTACATTTATGTGACAGGTCAACTTAAGGTGAGAAATACATGACAGGGAAACATTCAAATATTTTGCAGAATATTCTTACCATATAAAAAAAATCATCTTTATGGTATCTTATATCCAATATTAAATGAGAGCTCTACTCTTTTTATGAAGTAAGTTTTAACTGTAACTTAAGCCCCCCATACATGTTCCGATTTTTCTTCCGACCGATTTTTCGTCCGATCCTGTCACCCGATTTTCACCTAAAATGTTATGGTCGGTCAGTTGGCTGGCACGAAAAATCGGAATTCGAACTATCACCGATCCATCAGCCCGACCCTATTTATTAACAGCAGATCAACCAAAAATTTACGGACAGGTCCGAATCGATTAATCTCCCAATCGATTAATCTCCCGACCACATTGGTCAGTCGGGCAAAATTCGTACGAAAAATCGGAACGTGTATGGGGGGCTTTAATGTAACTTTGTGGATATTTAACAGTAATGATGGCCAGGTACTACCAAATGTGGTAGCTATTAAACAAATCCATGAATTACCAGTCAGGCAATAGGAAAGAGAAGAGGTGTGTTATAGTTTAATGTGTACATGACCAGGTAAATTACATTTTCCCCATGCACATATTTTACGGCATAGCTAATGTTCCGGCAGGAGCTTACCCTTACCGCTACCAGTCACGAGGAATTATACCACATGTTTATAGTACCTTAAACTAGCCACACACTCCAGAGACAAAAATATTTTAAGTGATTGGGCCCTGTGTGTTTGTTTTTGTAGACTGGTTAACCATTGTATTAAAACTAAAACCATGACTTGTGTCACATGTTTTAATTACTTAACCTCTAGACTCAAATACACAGTGGGCCAAATTTAAAACTTGGACAAAGTCACAGGTAAACCTTGATACTTATTTTAAAATATTATTACATTGTAGAATATTTTGTCCCAGTGGCTGAATTTCTGTTATAGTTCATATAGTACTTGTGTACACACAAGGATGAGTACACACATGGTCTACATGCATTCTGTATACATGGCCTGGTGACCCCAATGTGAGTGCAGCTGGTAAGGGGGCTGCCCATGCCAGGAATACTTGCTAAGTGGGCCAAACATGGCCTGAGTTTGACAGTATTAAGGTAACAATACACCTTACAATCATACCATACAATTTCTTTATCAGCTTTTGTTCTACCAAAACCATGTAATACAAGGACTTTTCTAAACTTTCCAATCAATATGTATTCTTTCAAGTAAAGGCTGCCATACACACCCCGATGGGTGCAGGCAGACCAGTCCCGATATGCACCGGGATGCAAACGTGATGACGTCATCACGTTTGCACCCTGGTGCATTATGGGGCCCCTTCAGTCGGCCGGCACCCTTTGTGTGCCGGCCATAAGCTTCAATGAAGACGCCGGTCTTCATTAAAGCTTATGGCATCGGCTTGCATCGGCCAGAGAATATCGGACATGTCCGTTCTCTGGCCGGCAGCCGATTGTTAACCTGACCGACGGCGCGAGCACGCACGCCCATCAGTCAGGTTAAAAATCGGCCGCTTATCGGCATGTGTATGCCAGCCATTAGCCACTAGACTTAGTAGATCTAAAGGAAATAGTACAGAGTGATTGAAGGTGTGTGGTGGGCTTTACTTTGGTTGACCAAATGTAGTTGTGTTTTGTGTTCTACATATAAACTTAATTGGGCAGGATCCTCTTCACCTCCTGTGTGCTTGTTTTGTCCTTTAACCCTTCTTTGATGTATAGTGCTGCATAAATCATATCAATCATATAATCATAGTATATAAACTGGAAATCTCATGTCATCTAAGAGTACACGGCAGTGTGTTCTGCATAGACCCCTGTCCGCAGGTATTATATAAAAATAACAGTGATTAGCCAGAAACATCATCCCTACCTAACCATTTTTTTTTCCAGGAGAATAGTCCGTTAGTTGTATATATTAAATTTACAGCGAACGTTTAGACAAGGTGTTCGCCAAATTGCAATGGGCACTTTTGATATATAAAGTCATCATGAAAAGTCCTGTGGTCTTAAGCTAAAAAGAAAAATGACAGCATGGAGAAGGCTTAAACATTCCAGCTCATATTCTTCAGCTAGAAGTACAACTTGTGACTTTCCAGATAGTACCAGTAGCGTTTCTATAAAATTTCACTGCTTGTCTTCTTTTGTGCACTTATCATGGTCTTCCAGGAAACAGGTGAGAGTGCAGCCATACTGCTTTTATTATTCAAAGAAAAGTAAATTCATATTCAAGTAATGTACCTGTTATTATTCAGTAAGCAAGGCTAGCACATTAACCTTTTAACTGTATTTTCATATTATGATTTTATGGAGGACATTAATGCTTTGTTAATTAGTATCTAATATGCTTATAGCATAGCCTGTCATTATTTGATACAGGAAATCATAGGTCTACAAACAGATTTTTTTGCTTGAACAATTTTGGTGTCCTTATTTGTACTCATCTAAAATTGCAGTTCTAAAAGAAGGTGCAATTAACGTTAGAAGTGATTGTGATGTATTATACGGTTATCTAGGTCTTAGCCTACAGAAATTATAGTCTTATGCACCTATATGTTTCTGCAGTTCTACCAGAAGGCTATAATAATGTGTACTCAAAGAGATTTGCAATATAGTTAGACCTATTCCATTAAGCTTCCCAGGAATGCGGATGAACAGTATGGTAGTTTTAGATTAAAATAACTTTGAATTACTGCCAAGAATGCCACTGACCCTGGATGCTTTGTCCACTTGGTTCAAGCAACTGAATAGTTTCATATAAGAAAAGGCTCAATGCTCAGGCTGAAAGATTTGGAAAATTATTATCATAGGCAGATCTGGATGTCATTGCACCCAGTAATAAGTAATGCACCATGATCATCATACATGGGGTGAATATATAGAATGTTCACTTGGCTTAATGAAAAACTGAATTTCAATCATCTAATTCTATGCAAACAAACAAATAGTTTTGATCTTCACTTGCAAATGGTCAGGTATTTAAACGTAACATGGATCATATTAATGAATTAATTTAGATAATATTCATGAATTTAGATAATATTCATGAATTAAGATAATATTCATGAATTTAGATAATATTCATGAATTAGCTTAGATAATTATGTGATAATTTCAACTGTTGGCTGATCTATATTGCAATAGTAACAATATCCAGAAGGGGCCGATACCAATGCAAGTCAATGGTAGGGGGCTTCATGTCAAATGCCACGCAGTTATGGACTTGGTAGCACTGCTGTATCTCTAAAGCAAACCATTATTATATTTAATGGCTTTCTTTGTCACTGAAATTCACATGCACTGTTACGGTCATCAAGCATTTATTGGCCAATGGATATCCAATTTTGTCATCATGTACATTACTTTTCCTTTACTACAGTTGATATAAATTAGCAGATTGTTTTTTAATAAACAGTTTTTACCCTTTTTATTCGTTTGATGCGCTTCCTGTCTCCATACAATTAATGCAGGGATAGTAGACCTTCTGAATGTATAACTGGCCATACTTTTAACACTCACATTGAATTATACTGTATATATATAACAGGGAGATCCTCTGACAAATAGTCATTGGCTTATTCTCAACAAATTTAACATATCAATGTAGTGAACTAAAACTGACATGGAGCTCCCTACTGGCCTGAAGTAAAATGAAAATCGAAGACTCTACTGTCTTACTGTTTAGAACAAAGGATAATGGATAGAAAGGAGTGAGCTATAGATTTATTTTCCCTTACACACCCAAGTTGTGAGAAGAACTGTAAATCTCAAGAGCAATACAGCATGAGATCATCACACAACATGGATTAGCGAGATGTCTGAAAATACAAGACTGTCGGTGGTTTCTTCCTTTAAACATTGCTGACAAGGGAGCTAGCTTTGGCATCTATAATTAGCAGAGTCAGTGTGTTACATTACAGCAAGAACAATAGCTCATTAAACTTCTTTTCCATCAGCTCCTAAACACGAGAAGATGTCTTACATGATCTAAGGATGGAAATATACATATAAATACTGGGTAATAGGCTAACATTGGCATCGTTCTAATAAATGTTAGAACAGGCACACAAGGTTTTAAAAAATTCAGGTATTTATAGTCTTGCCTATTTTGAACAAAATCAATCAACATATAGATATTATAGAAAACGATTCAAGCTTTTTAAAGGTTACCCTATTTCAACAAGTTTTCATTTTAACATAATAAAACAGTTTTGTGGCTCTTCTGCAAATTGTCTTTGAATGTAAACAAATTCCCTAAATAAACACTGATAAAAAAAGTTATGTATTTTTCACTGAAGGAGATGCACGTTTTTTTTCAAAATCAGAGGGGAAACATTCCTACAACCTATAGAATGAATATACATGTTCGAGCAGAGAGGAAGAGAAGGAAGAAGAAAGGTTCTCAGCATTGCCTTTTCTCTGCTTGAACATGCTGTAAACTGCTATTTACTCTTTAGGAAGTGCATACTCCTCCATACTCTCCGGTAATCATCATGTCTAAACAGAGAGAAGGCGCTGCGGAGAGCCTGAGACTTACAGAGACTTAAAGAGCCACTCTTTCTGAGTAGAACATGTTCAAGCAGTGGGAAGATCTCATCAAGAAATACCGTCTAAAACATTTAATTAATTTTAGGTGCATCAAAAAAGTATTATTACAGTTACAGACTAGGTAGAAGTTCCTTCCCTTTACCAACATTCTGCATAGAGGAATCCTTGTTCTCTTTGCAGGAGCACTGGAGCTCTTCATACTCATTGTTCCCTGTTACCTAGAGACCTTGAACTCTGGCATGTTGGGTCTCTGCAGACCAAAGCCTCCACACAGAGAGCAAGGCTGTGGCTGCTCCTAAAAGAAAATTAATTCTAGGAATTTGAAAATCCTTTGTTCTGCTGATTTAGTTTATTTATGTGTAGTTTGCTGTCCAGGATTACTGATGCAGGGCTTGTTAATACACAAAAACGCTGTTGCATACAGATAATCTGCCTGCTCTGCCTTGAGTTAAAAGTGTCCATATTTCCTCTCTCATATTTCCTCATATTTCCATTTGCCTGCTCTGCCTTGAGTTAAAATAGCCCAATGTTATGATAAGGTATACGCAGTTATGTCTAGGGGAGGAAACACTTGATAAAGGAGGACAGCTACCAAACTGGGGCATTGACGCCTTTACATTCATTCATACATTCACAAATAAAATTTCCATTACAATCTAGGGTTCTAGTTAGGTCCATATGTGGTTTGTTTAAGACAATGTAAAAAAAGTACATTTGTACAGACATTTGTAGAACCCATATTACATTCTACTTTTTAGTTCAATTACATAGAGATGAAATGCAAATGCTGCTTTGGCCTATTTTCTGTTGAAATATATCACTCAGGAACTCTCAATATTAGGTTCAATAAAACCTCTGGCATAGCACAACCTGGCTCTATTTATCTTTGTGTATCAACGTCAGGTGGGTAAAACTAACAGAGCCATGTGTAAATTTGTCGAGAGGGGAGAGAAAGCCACAAGCATGAACATGTATCCATTTTAATGTAGGTCTCAGTGATTATGCATGATGATAGATCAATGCCTCCTACCCATTTGCTTTCTTCCTATGTGTAGCTGATACTTTTACTGTAGATGTGGCAGTATGGCTTTTTTATATTTTAGCTGGGGAAATAAGCTATATTTTTCAAGTTTAAAATCTAGTTAGAGTGAGTACATCAGATTTGACAGGTCAGTAATGTTGCATGACATTGCTATGAGTCTGATGTCTACTTTGATATAATGTAATTGTTTTTATGTGCTTATAGCGTTTATGTATATATTATATAAATGTGCAATTATTTTCATGAGTGCATTAAAGAAACATGAAATGTCACAACAGTAAAAGGCATCCATATATAACATTCAGTTGTCTTCACACAACATGCTAACATAATAAGTGTTTTCTTTGCAAAGCACAGATTTACAGTAGAAAGCTGTCATAAGGATTAGGTCTTGTAGTTGATGGTTGGTGTTGGGTCAAATGCACAGTTTGAGAAGCAACTTAATTGTCTACATTTGTGCTATGAGAAGTATATGCATATCATGCATTTGGATCTCTTACGCATATTTTTAAGTAGAATAAAATACCCATGTTCCACAACAATGAAAATTCAACAGTGTGGTTAACTCTATAGACTACTTTAATTAAATATGTGAACTCCTCTGAGAGACAGCTAGTGATATGACTATATATGCTCTGTAAAGCGCTGCATGATATGTCGGCACCATATAAATACAAGATAATAATAATGAAGACACATACACTTGGAATTCTTTCACATCTGCTCTAGTCTGGCTGCATTTAGCTTCAGGGTGTCAAGTAAAGCCGTTCAAGGGGAGGAAAATGTACTTTGATTTAAAGCCATCACAAAATGGTTCCTTGCCTTCACCAAGAGACCCCTCTGCCTCACCAGCTGATCATTGGTGGACAAAGCCATTATGGCATCTTTTAACAAGCACACATTTATTTATTATTAACACATTTATATAGACATTCCATTCTCTCTGAACGGATTTAAACGTTACTTTTCTGCACCAGACCCGAATATGAATAGCAATAAACACTTTGAAACAGAAACACTTTGGACCCAGTAGTGTACCCTCTAGCTAGGGGTCCCCACACACATAACGTGCCGTGGTCGATTTTTGGCAAAATCCCCCGTGGAACGCACACATGGGGCTCTAAAGCTCGTCGGCCAGAGAACGGACATATCCGTAAATCTCTGGCTGATTTTCCCCGGTGACCCCGTTCAAACTAACGGCTGGCACACAAAGGATGCCCACCGATACTGTGAACGATGGAGAGCAGCGTGATGACGTAATCACATTGGTTTCCACAGCTCATCTGTAGGTCCCTGCTCGTTACCTGTGTGGGGACCTTAACTGTCAACTTTTTTAGCAGGCAGGTGAAACAATAGTGTATTGTATTGTCAGTGTTCCATAATGTAATGGGTGGAAGCTGCTGAACAACATTGCCTGCTATATTTCTCTAAAGTAAAAGGTTGCTGCTTTTATAGTTTTATCAGATTCCTGACAAGATCGCAATTTGTCCTAACCACATATATGAGCTAATTTCCATAAAACAGAAGGAGAAGTGTAACGGAACAGGTGTTTGCATTCATTTTATAACTTGTACTGGTAAAAGTCATCTGAAACCTGATATCTTTTGGTGACAAATCCACTTGAATTTCCTGCAGTTTCTATAATCATTTCTTAGTATGGTATTTACCCAACCCATTACAAAGTGAACTCATGGTGGAAGGGGGTTAACAATCAGTGAACTACACAAAGGCAGATATGATCATTCATATTTTCTGTTGCCCTGAGCTGACCTAAAAAGGTATTCGATACTTAGGACAAGCGTCAAATGTACATTTCAAACAGTAAATATGGTAATATTGTTTAAGTACACAGATATTCAAATTTATAGAATCAAAAAGTACCTGTTCTCTATTCATGTAGGAAATCCAGGATGGTTCAGCATTGAGCTGACGACCATCTGATATGGCCAACGATATAGTGGATAGAATATGGTCAATATTATGCATATTTGGCTCCATTACAAGAAAAGAATTCCTCTGTTGCCAGCTTTAGTCTTAACACAGGAAGTGACAGCTGTAGAAAGTAGAAGCTGTCAAGAAACAATTGGGTAACATATGTTGATGATGAGAAAAGTAAAAACATTCACCCTTAGCAGAACACATTAAACATTTTGAAGGCTAGTTTCACTAAACTGACCTATTTTTGTAGATTTAGCATATACATTTGTAATGCTAATATATTCATAAGAGCTCATGAAAATGTATTCATTGGAATGGATTCTGTTGTGTATACATAATTACCATACCAGCACCATGAATATAATCTCCCACTTTACACTATCATATTTATTGTATTGTATCCGATACAAGCTAAATTTAAACTGCATGCATGTTCAATTTGGGAGCAACTAAATGAAAACTTATAGATGGTACACTGCCTGTTTCCTTGTATAAAATTAACATATAATGTAGGCTGTATTTATTGAGCTTTCATCATGTTTTTTTGCTTTCAATATGCAAAATGTAAAAGAATCACTTAACAAAACATACCTTTTGTTTTGTTATTTGACTTCATATTGTAATTTTCTAAATGCTAATTTCTCTAGACTTCTGAAATGCATTCATATTGCTCATTTTTAATTCTTACTGCTTAGATATTCTATCATGAAGAACTCATTTACATTTACAGAATCATTGAAGATCGCTTATCGGCAGGGTTGTAAGCTTTATATGAGTGCAGTTCAAGGGAAATACATTATCAGAATTCCACTGTCAATTTGGGATCCCTAGCTTATTGATCTTTAAGCATATCACAGAAATACTTATCCTTCAAACTTCTACTCTTCTAAGGTGCCAATCTTGGGGGTCCCCATTCAATGTATCGAACAGGATTGAGGCGCTGAAGTGCTGTGCAACGATTCCCCGTTCAATCAAGGAACCTCGAGCGCGTTCGAACAGCTCCTCAATTTCACAGAGATCGACCCGTGCATGCCCAGCATTACACTAGTTAGGCTTATCAGTAAAATGTTAGCAAACAAGATTTGCTCGCCATCTATTCTTTATTGGGAAAATTTTGTGTTCTATTCATCTTAACCTCCCTAGCGCACTGCTGAGGTCCAGATTTCTGTACCAAAAGTGCACCATAGACTTCAATGGTGCACCATAGACATTCTTTATGTTGTAGGCATGTAACTTCCCAAAATATGTCCGTACAAGGGTCTAATAGACATCCTGACTATAATAATGTTTGAAACAATTAATTATGTAAAATAAAATTATTTTTTTTATAATTTTAATGAGAAAACACAAAAATCTGGGCACAAAGCTATGCTGCTATGTACTAAATCTCGCCCAAATAAAGTCTCTGGTGCCCCAGATGTGCCCATTTGCAGTAAACCCTCTCTAACCTGGTGTGCTGGATGTGGTAAAATCACACCAGGGAAGAGAGGGTTACTGCATATGGGCATATCTGTGGCACTAGAGACTTTTTATTCTGGTGAAATTTAGTACATAGAAGCACATTGAAATCAGTTTTCTACATAGAAAACTGATTTCATGTACTGTACTTTTGAATTACCCGCTGCCTCCCCGATGTGACGTCATCACACTCATCACTTGGAGGGGGGGAAGAGACGGAGCATATGCTGCCAGCCTGCCTGTGACATCAGGAACACCGGGACAGCGCAAAACTGTGAGTATGCGCTGCCTGGATCCCCGATGTGTACTGAACGGCAGCATCTCGTCCAGTGCTATAGTAGCAGTAGCAGCGCTGGATGAGATGCTGCCGTCCAGACCGCTAGGGCGGTTAATATACTCTGAATCTAGATTCAGTTTTTGTATTTGCATGATATTCCAATTTTTTGGCCACAGAAAGCAGCAAGCAAGTTTTAGTAGAATGTTCCCATTTACTATGCCTATGGCAGCCATAGCACAGCTGGCCACACACGGGTAGATTCCCGTGCAATCGACCGCCGATCAATTACAGCATGGTGACGTCACCACACTGTGATTATTTTCAAGAAGGAATCTTACCGATAAGGATTGGGTATTTTCTACCCCGGAAAATTATTTTCAAGAAGGGATCGCCGATAAGGATTGGGTATTTTCTACCCCGGAAAATTATTATCAAGAAAGTCAAGAAAGTCAAGAAAGTCCCCTTGTCCCCTGCTTAGGTAAGGGAATTTGGTAAGCCTGGAGTTTAGACCTCCAGACTTTTTGTGGATACCACACTGTGATTGTTCGCGGGTCAATCGTACAGTAATCAATGTGCACCAACACAAGCTGAACACACAGCTTGTGTGTGAGGCTCGGCTGCCTGTGTGTGTGTGCAGCTAGCTGTCAGTCCGTCCATTACATTGGATGGGGACAGCACTGTCCCCTATTCAATGTAATGGATTTCGACCAAGGTTTTCCAACATGTTGGAAACCTTTTTGGTCGAGTTCTTTCGAGCACGATCAATGGAACCGTGGATGGCTCAGATGAAGTAACAGATTGGAGGAATATTGGGAGCTGTGAGTGCACACGGCGCCCGATGTTCCTCTAAGCTGTTACCTTATCGAGCCGTGTGTGGCTAGCTTTACTGCAATTTACCTTTTTATTTGCTGTCCACTGTGGAGTCATGTGCTATTTATTTTATAGGCAATGGTTTGAGCATTTGGGATCTACCATCCTGGCTTTTCTTAAGCCCCCCAATACACCTTACAATCTTACCATACAATTTCTGTACAATCAACTTTTCTTCTACCAAAACCATGTAATATGAGGAGCTTTCTACTAAACCTTCCAATCACTATTTATTCTATCGGGGAGGACCAGGCACTACACAGTTGTTAATAGATCTAAAGGAAATTGTATGGAGTGATCTAAAGGGTGGCTTAAGGTACTTACACAAGTTTTGATGGTAATATAAGCCTTAAACCTCCTCTTTGCAATGGCCAGTGTTCCCATGGCAATTGATTTCACTGCCCACCCCTTTTTTCCTCCTTGGTTTCTTTGAAATGTAATGGTTATGGCAACATATTCTTACCTAACAGTGGCAATATGAGCGTTTGAAACAAACACCACTGATTGTAATTGTATCATATAGCATTCTGTATTTTCAAAGTGGCAATCGTTAAATATGGAGAACCAGCACTGAGCACATTGAACCAGCACTGAGGATGTTTTAGGTCATTTTCTATGGTCATTTTGAATTATAGATACAGTAATGTGCTCTAAAACTGCAACTAATTGCTCTAGTGCCTGTTTTCTTTTCAACTATTCCACCTCGTAGCTGTCATCAGCCAGCAAAACTGCCGGATTATCATTACAAAAAACAAACCCTTCATTTCTCATTCAGTCGAACTTATTATGAAATCAGTTGGGTAAACTTTCAGCTTTCTTCATCCTTTTGCCTTGCAGTGAAAATATTTCACTAGAATGTGCTTAGCAGATAATGAAAAGGATTTCTCCTGTTTTGAGGAATGACTCAGAGTTCCCTGTTGGTGTAGAAAGAAAGTGTACTGTGATGTGTGTGAAGATGTCATGGTAAGACACCCAAATAATTTATCCCCTAATTGAGTCTTCCACCCGCTGCTTGTCTAATTGAATATTAGACTAATTTGTAACTTACACAGGAAGGAAATATCAAAGAACACCAGCATTGGAGACGGGATTGCAGATCACTATTCTCTGTCCATTGCGTGCAGAGAACAAAGACAAAACGGAGTGCTAGTGAGTGAATGTGTACTGTATTTAGTGGGACCAGGAGGTGTCAGCTCCTAAAAGGATGCAGAAGTTGGAACAT
The DNA here is from genome assembly GCA_036250615.1 of Ptychadena robeensis. Taxonomy (NCBI): domain Eukaryota; kingdom Metazoa; phylum Chordata; class Amphibia; order Anura; family Ptychadenidae; genus Ptychadena; species Ptychadena robeensis. The sequence continues at coordinate 78,093,065 of CM070033.1, read as the reverse complement.
GAATAATGCTAGTCAGATTTGGAGGCATATCCAAGAATTGCTAAAAGATATGACATCAAAGATGAAATAAGAATGCCTGCAGCCAGGAAGGGCATCAGAGAGAATGAACTGGGGCCCGAAACCGTCTGAGCTTGGAAGACGTGTCGTGAAGGTGGATGGATTCCACACTAGTACGAGGTGTCTCCAGAGGCAGGAGCTTACACGTTTGTAGAGAATGAGATTTTGATGCTTTCATTTAAGGAAAGAAACAAAACTAATTAGCCAGGAGAGAATAAGGAATGCAAATGTTTCTGAATTAGATGAGAAGATAGCTCAGCCAGCTAATCCATCACTTGTCTGTTCTGTGCTGCAGAGATGCAGCCTTCACACAATCAACCAGGAGCCATAATATCCATGTGCTGCAAACATTACAACCAGGTTTCTGTTACAAGGTCAAGTATAAAATAGTTTGTGATATTAGTCAAATGGCCAAGGTAGCTTTATAGAACATAAATGTTACTTATTAAGTGGAATATGCTGCCAGAAAGGAAAGAACCCAATTAAGCTTTCTTCTTCTTAGCTCCTCTATAGTTTCTTCTGTTAGATTACATGCGGACACTGATTTAAAGCATGCTTGGTTTTAAAATGGCGGACCTTCCATCAGTTTCCTATTTAATAAAAAATATTCCTGATTCCTGAGTTATTCTTATAACCTGAAAAGCCTCTAAAGATAAGGAAAATATATAAGAGGTATTACTAAAAGCTTTATAAACATAACTTGATTATCATTATTTGACAACCCATCTGGACCATCACAAATGCTGCACTTTCATAACACAACTTTTGTTTGGAGGATTATAGGGTTCTTGAGGATGTTGTCGACTCAATAATGCATGACATTTGCGTGTGTTAACATGAATCTATTACAACACACACGCTGTAATGAGAAACATCATAACAGAGTCATCACAGTTTATATATCAGCAAGCTTATTTAATTAGGCATTGCGAGGAAAAACATTGAAATTTAAAATAACGGTACCCACAGAAACCAATCAGATTTACATTTTAATGATCACACTGACAGATAAATCTATTGATAGTAGTATAAATGGGATACTATGAATTAACGGCACTTTGTCTTAACCATTTTGGCATCTGATACCTCAAACACAAAATATAGTCCTAAATGCTAACATATAATACAGTGTAACCATATGGTACCATATAGTATGGTGTAACCATTAAGTACAATGTAACCCTACCATATCATATAGTACAGTGTTACCCTATAGTACCATATAGTACAGTGTAACCATACAGTACCATATAGTACAGTGTAACCCTATAGTACCATATAGTACAGTGTAACCATACAGTACCATATAGTACAGTGTAACCATATAATACAGTGTAACCCTACCGTATCATATAGTACAGTATAACCCTATAGTACCATATAATACAGTGTAACCCTACCGTATCATATAGTACATTGTAACCCTATAGTACCATATAATACAGTGTAACCCTACCGTATCATAAAGTACATTGTAACCCTATAGTACCATATAATACAGTGTAACCCTACCGTATCATATAGTACAGTGTAACCCTATAGTACCATATAATACAGTGTAACCCTCAAGTAGCATATAATACAGTGTAACCCTATAGTACCATATAGTACAGTGTAACCCTATAGTACCATAAAATAAAGTGTTGGCTCCGCCCATGTCCTAAAACAAGGGTTTCTACCTAAACTTTTGGGGTTTGTTATGGATTGGGCCGTGTAAATACCTTCTGTTTTAAGAAGGCTTGATAGTGCTATGCACTGCTCCAGTTGAGGGCTTTTTGATTCCTTTAATCCCTTCTCACCATAACCTACATGGTTGCTTCCCTATAGTACCTGTAGTATAGTGTAACCCTGTAGTACCATTTAATACATTGTAGTCCTATAGTACCATATTATACAGTGTAACCCTATTGTACCATGTTATACATTGTAACCCTATACTACCATATTATAAAGTGTAACCCTATACTTCCATATTATACAATGTAACCCTATACTACCATATTATACAGTGTAACTCTATACTACCATATTATACTGTGCAACCCTATAGTACCATATAATGCAGTGTAACCCTATAGTACTGTATTATACAATGTAACCCATAGTACCATATTATACAGTGCAACCCTATACAGTCCTGGCCAAATGTTTTGAAAATGATATTAGTTTTCACAAAGTTTGCTGCTGCGCTGCTTTTAGAGCTTTGCTGCAGTTGTTTCTGTGATGTACTGAAATATAATTATAAGCACTTCATACGTTTCAAAGGCCTTTATTGACAATTTCATGAGATTTAAGCGAGGAGTCAGTATTTGTTGGCCCTTCTTTTTCAGGACCTTCGACTGGGCATGCTCTCAATCAACTTTTGGGCCAAATCCTGACTGATAGCAACCCATTCTTTCATAATCACTTCTTTGGGTTTGTCAGAATTAGTTGGTTTATGTTTGTCCACCCACCTCTTGAGGAATGACCACAAGTTCTCAATGGGATTAAGATCTGGGGAGTTTCCATGCCGTGGACCGAAAATTTCAACGTTTTGGTCCCCGAGCTACTTAGTTACAACTTTTGCCTATGGCCCTGTGCTCCATCGTGCTGGAAAATGCATTGTTCTTAACCAAACTGTTGTTGGATTGTTGGAAGAAGTTGCTGTTGGACAGTGTTTTGGTTCCATTCTTTATTCATGGCTGTTTTTGGGCAAAATTGTGAGTGAGCCCACTCCCTTGGATGAGAAGCAACCCCACACATAAATGGTCTCAGGATGCTTTACTGTTGGCATGACACAGAACTGATGGTAGCGCTCACCTTTTCTTCTCCGGACAAGCCCTTTTCCAGATGCCCCAAACACTCGGAAAGGGGCTTCATCTGAGAATATGACTTTCCCCCAGTCCTCAGTAGTCCGTTCACCATTCTTTCTGCAGAAGATCAATCTGTCCCTGATGGGTTTTTTTGGAAAAGAAGTGGCTTCTTTGCTGCCCTTCTTAAAAACACGCCATCTTCCAAAAGTCTTCGCCTCACTGTCCGTGCAGATGCATTCACACCTGCCTGCTGCCATTCCTGAGCAACCTCTGCACTGGTGGCACTCCGATCCCACAGCTGAATCCTTTTTAGGAGATTATCCTGGCACTTGCTGGACTTAGACGCCCTGAACCCTTTTTAAAAAGAATTGAACCTCTTTCCTTGAAGGTTGTTGGGGGATTTTGTTAATGTTCATGGCAAAGAAGGATTATGCAATTCATCTGAACACACTTCATAACATTCTGGAGTATATGCAAATTGCTATTATAAAAACTTAAGCAGCAACTTTTCCAATTTCAAATATTTGTGTCATTCTCAAAACTTTTGGCCAGGACTGTAGTACCATATTATACAGTGAAGCCCTACAGTACTATATTATACAGTCAACCACCTTGATGTAGATATAAATGTATGCACTATAATGTATCTAACACTCTTTTATGATATATAAGCTACAGATTGTTCTGTTTTCAGAAGTAACCAAATACGTTTTGATTTGTATATTATTAGCAGTCAGGTATAAAAGGCATTTTGCTATGCCATTATTTATATGCTAGCAATCTGAAGCATGTCAGATGACTTCAATGCAACTGCATTTATTATAAGGAATAATCAGTGTGTATTGTGTTCTAGTTGTGACAGACATGTCATTGTTGGAAGAGAACATTTCTCTTAAAATAATTAATCTCAGTAGATACTTGATAAACTTAATTGTGACATGACACATATCTCGAGAAAGGACTCAGCATTGCATGGGTATGCAGATGGTGCCAATCAGTTCAATAGAAGCATGGGCTGGGTGATTATAGAATCACTGTCATGTTTTGGCTTCCGTAATGATCTCATTTTAGTGGACAATGCAATCCTAACAAGGCCAAATTTATACAAACTTTAAGGGGAAGAAATCAGAGTATTTCACAAACTGTTTTAGTAGCTTACTGCTTTAGAATATTTACATTGTGAATTGCAGCAATGAGTTGATCAACCATTCTGAACCTTCTCTCCAACGGTACATTGACGCAGATGATTTTCCAGTTTACCCTCTATGCAGTGCATTTTCTATATATTCTTTGGGAAATGCAGCAATAATGCCAATAGCCATTCAATTTTTACATATGAACATAAGAATAACCTGTGATAGATGGGTTGACTGAAGATTCAAAGACAAACAAATAAAAAAATTGTATAGGACGTCATAAATTTGGTATAATTGGCACAGCATCCCAACATATAATAAAAAAACACATACTGATCTTGGGTTGCATATGCAAACTCAAATAAGGGGTGGCCAGCCCCCTGAGACTTTAAGGGTGCAAAATATGCTCTAGACTGAACATACAAATATGACAATAGTTTATTAAAGTATAAAAAATGTCCATATAAGTTACAAATAAAACCATAACCAACCCAGTAGTTCATCAAAAGCAATCCATTGTACTTTGTAGGTCTTTGTGGTTGAGCAGGGATTTGCCTTAGGGACCATATGTCCTAGTTGCTCCTAGGTGTAGTTCAACGTATTTTGCCCTATGGGGAGGGCTTCCTCAGAAACATAGGGAGCAGTGGCAATTGATTCACAAAGATATTAATAATATGTATGAGCATTGAAGTTTCAGACCATCAATACAGTTCTACCCTTCATATCATTGCATCTTAATAATAACATTGCTACTTCATTCTGATTTTATATACTAACAAGTTTAATTGGTAGAAGAAATTGTGTCTCCAGGGTCTAGAACAGTGGTGGGCAACTCAGTTGATATGGAGAGCCACAAGTGCGGCCCTCGGCATCACTAAAGGGCCGCACATAACATCAATCCAGACCCCCTCGTCGACATATCTCAGCAAGTGGTGAACCAGATCCCGACAGGCAGTTAAAATCTAACAGCACTCACCCCCCTCCTGTCCCTGGGTGCAGCGCTCTTATGTAGACCTGGTTTCCGTGATCAACATTGACAATTTTTCTTTCTAGGAGCGCCAAAGTTGATTAGGAAAGCTGGGTCAGCGCGTGGCCACTTCACAGGTGAGTTGCTATGCCCTATGTATCAACAGTTAGGTTTTAGGGGCTGCATGTGGAGGACCAAGGGGGGCCGCCGAACAACACCCAAAGGGCCGCATGCGGCCCCCGGGCCGCAGGTTGGGCACCTAGGGTCTAGAACATAGGGTAGGTTGTCCAGTGGAGCCCAAGGGTAGGGTAGAGCACTCTAGGCCGGTATCTCCCAGGGAACTAAGAGAACCTGGGGTCACTACCAATGACTCCCAGATCCCTAATCCATAGGCATTGGTACAGGAGCCACCTGTCAATACTGTTACCGCCCAGCCTGTTCCAAAAAACTGGTAGCAAAAGTTTTATCCAAAACACCTCCTAGTGGGTAACACTATGAATAATCATGGCTGGCAGCCTTTGATATGTTATCTCTATTTGCTGTAATGAAGAACACATTATTAAGGTTTGCAGGAAGGGCCTGAATAAAATCCCACCTTCACATTCCTAAAGATAAAATCAGTACTTTATTAGCATTTCCTTGAAATACAATGATGAATATTGTAAAAAAAAATCAGGTTCACATTTGATATTCTGTTCTTTATATCATTCACTTACCTCTTTAGAGTAATGTGTTCTATCCAACACAGGTCAATGTTCAAAGTCCAGTGTAGTGTAATCAAAATCAGTCTATTATTAATTTAAAAAAAAGAAATTTGGAGCACATACACATAAACCTTTTTCCTTCACCCATAAGATCAGTCGAAATCAAATATAGTGATCAAGTTGCTTGTTGACATTGTATACGTTGGCAGAAAATAAAGATATTTTCAACAGTCATCATTTATACTAAGTGTGATGGAAACTAGAATTCGGGCAAACTAAAGTCAATTCATGTATCTGTATCTTCCGTTATACCTGAGTATCAGAGTAATGATACACACATTATCTGAAAAAAAAAGTGTTGCTTTATGCATTATGACCGAATGTCCTCACCCTAATTATATGTAAATGTGTTAGAGCGTATCATACATACAAAGCTGAAAGGAATGCAGATTACCATATCACAAAGGATCACTGCTCATTCCTGCAGTAGAGCCACCAGAATCAGTCTACAGCGTCACATAATCTCTCTAAATTAAAAATGAACAACTCTTCTGGGCTTCTAATTAAGTGTGAAATTTTATCTTAACTCTGTTGCTGATTTTCACATGTTTAATATAAACATTTATCAGGATGTAACTGCCTGCAGGGAGAGTGAAGTGAAGTGTAGTGATGGCGCGAACCCGGATTTTGCCGTTCGTGAACGGCGAACGCAAACTAGCGCAAAAGTTCGCGAACCCGGCGAACCGGCGAACCCGCCATTGACTTCAATGGGAGGCGAATTTTAAAAAACAAAGGGACCCTTTCTGGCCACAATAGTGTTGGGAAAGTTGTTTCAAGGGGACTAACACCTGGACAATGACATGACAGAGGGGAATCCATGGCAAAACTCCCAAGAATTTTTTTCATGCAATAAATCCGCACCAAGGATTTCTACAATGATAGTCAATGGGATTTGAGCTGGAGAGCACTAAACAACATGGAGGACACTGGGGGAGATGGTCAGTATGGAGGACACTGGTGATGATGGTCACACATTACTTTGGATGGGGCTGTCACACATTACTTTGGATGGGGACTGTCACACAT
>CM070033.1:78059431-78076428 GCA_036250615.1 Ptychadena robeensis | reverse complement strand
CTGGCAACATCGGGAAACTTCATACTGTTTTCATAGTGTTTACCGACCAATTACTGCAGAAGCTTCCCCTTAAAAAAAAAAATACATCACAATGGCCGATATAAACGGCAATTAATTTCATCGGGATACATTGGTCTGTTTTAATGGATTGTAATTTTAATCTCGGAGTGTATGGCCAGCTTAAGTTGTTGTTTTGTGCACTCTTTGTTTTCTAAGTAACATGCATTGTGAATTGTCTCATTTAGCTGTATATCTAGGGCAGAGTTGTTCTTTGAATAGTTTGACTTTAGCTAAAGCTAGCCATACATGTGTCGGATTCCATGGCCAATTGATCACTCACCCGATCGATTCCGGCGATTCTGCCGGGAATCGCAGGTGTGATCAATCGGGCAATTAAGAGAATCCATCGCTGCATACCACCTTGTCCAACGGATTCCGGGACGATTCCGTGTCCGATTGTCCACCTCCCAAATGGCAACTCCCCCTGATCTGGGCAGAATCAATCTGATGGAACCAACATGTTGGTTCTCTGTCGGATCCAATTCTGGGCCCCTGAACGATCGGACCTGATCGATTGGACAAGGTGGGCTGCATGCGATTCCGGCACGATCGTTTCGCGTGCACGCGCCCGGAAACGATCGTGCCGGAATCCGGTGGGAATCCGACACGTATATGGGGGCCTTAAGACTCTGCTGGGTGCGTGAAAATGCAGTGATGCACCTATTGATAATGAGTTTTTCTCTTTAAGCTAGGAACACACGGCTCAATTTAAGCGTACAATCTATGTAAATCAATGACAATTTACATCGGTTGTACCAAAATCGTAGAGCGGACACATGGTACAATCGACGATTTTAGTTCGATGAAGTGCTTTACATCGATTGAAAAGTGATCGAACTTGTTGGAAAATTATCGTCGAATTGTGCCATGATCGTACTACTTTTTCATTTTCATCGTACAATTGTATTCGATGAAGTGATAGTTTACTGTTTGTAGGGCATCAATAGCATCGACGATTTTAGTCAATAATCGATGTTCTCTACATCGATATTGTACTATGATTGTATGACACTATAGCGCACACGGTACAATCGATAAAATACCAAAATTGAGGTTCTTCATCTAATGTTACATCGATTGTATGCTTAAATCGAGCCGTGTGTTCCTAGCTTTAGAGTTAAGCTAGCCACACATGGTGCAATTTTTCATTCAATCGAGGTTCGATTAGATTTTGTAGTTTGATCCAAAAAATCGAACCTCGATTTTAATTTATTGGATGTACACCACATGGGGAGTACAATTATTGTTCAATTTCGACTGCAAAGTTAATCGAAGTAATCTAAAATCGTCGATTGAATTCCTCTTACGATTTTAGTTTCAATTGGAAGTAGCCCAAAAAATCGAGCCAAAAAATCGAGACACAAAATAGAGCCAAAAAAAAATCAACCAATCCAGAAAAATTTTCCAACCTGTCCGATCACTTTTCAATCGACGATTTTACAAAAATCGTTCAACGATCGTCGATTGCACTATGTGGGCAGTACATCGATTAACGTTCAATCGATCTTTTTTTTCATCGAAAATCGTCGATTGAACGGTAAAATCAAACCATGTGTGGCTAGCTTTAGTTTTTTTGAGTTGTTGATAACAATTGATCTGATTACCATACAATGAAGCATTATAAGTACATACCTTTATTTTACCTTATGTAATTCCAGTTTCCTATGGAAGAATGTTCATGAACAGGAGGGGGCAATATCTGTGGAATGGGGCATCCCAGGGACAAATAAAAGGTGTATAGGGGAAAATGAAAATGCTTTTCTTAAAAAAAACAATAAATAAATAAACAAAGGCACCCAGAGTTCAGGTACACTTTAATGTTTTATTATAGATCATTAGGTAGCAAGTATAAGAAAAGCAAAATGCACATAACAATCAGTTCTGACTACTCCAAACTACTTTCACTGTAAATGTAACTGGTTGCCATGGTGCCGCGGCTTTTCCAAATTGCCGGTTGTTGTCAGCTCAAGTAAGGTTCTTGAAAGGGAACCATACTGCAGGAAATGAGAGCATTGTTTAAGACATCATCTTCTTTATTTAAATTAACAGTTGTGCTTTAGGAATGAGCACGCTACACCATAAATTGTAATTCTCTCCAGCTCATGTCTTAGCTGGCTGTAAACTAAAGACTAATGTGCTACGGCACAGAATATGCAAATGTATACAGCTATTATCACTCCAGTTTTATCTGCTCACAGACTTATCTAACATATCATAACTGATAAGGACACTTTGGGGCAGAATTATGCTGTACAAAATAAGTTCAATATTTCGTGATTAGCTGATGTCTATCAGGTCACAGCAACTATTCTGGGTAAATGTTCTTCATAGACAATGAATAATTAATCTATTGTGTGTTTAATTTTATATAATCTTATATGTGGTTAGCATTGCTGTCCATGGGCCATGCCCATCACCTTGGGTAGCCAAGATGATGATGGATAGGAACAAGGACACAAGGCGCAAAACCGGGTGCAACAAAGTAAAGTAAGACAAAATACTCACATTAAAGAATGTTTGCAAGGATTGATCTCTCAGGGCCGCATGCTTTCCAGGATAATGTCACTTCCTGGTTGCGGATGAGATGACTTCCTGGTTACAGGAGATGAACGACTCAACAGGATCAATGGGATGCATTTCAAGCGGCAGCACTTTGTCAACCATTGTCAGAGTATTTTGTCTTTTTTTATTTTATTTTACAATTTACAGTACTTTACTTTGTAGCACTAGGTTGTGCACCTCGTGTCTTTGTTCCTATTTGTCTGTTACAGGGGGCCACACTGCTCCTTAATTTTGAGAGCTGCATGCAACCTAAACACCCACCCCTCATACTGACCCAATTTTACTCTGTGATCTTTGCCCAGGCCCCATACACCTACTGAGGGTCCCTTCTGGCCACTAATATCACTGTAACTGCATAATCACTGCTGACGGGTGTGCGCAACTATTAATTATCTTTCTAAGATAATGATGGGCATGGTCCTGTTCTGCTTATACCAGACTGCTTTCCTTGTGGCAGCTAGTAAAGCTAGAAAGGATGAGTTATAAAACGTCTTGCAACTGTTTTAAGTGATAGGTTGGTTCAAACCAATGGAAATCAGTAGCTAAGTAAAGAAATTGAATACTCACACATAAGTTGTGTAACTTGAAATGCATTCACATGTCCTTTACTAATGTTAGTTAATTAGTACATGCGCTATTTATTTATTTATTTGCAATTGTACAGACAATTTCAGCTTATCATGTGTTTATAGGCTTGGTGGTCTTTAGACTGTAAGCTCTTCTGAGGGACAGTTATTACCATAGCTATAGACTCTGTAATATCTTGATGCTATATAAACACTTGGATATAAGAAAAATGACAGATCATTACATCTATTTGCGTCTGTATGAAAGTATATCTGTAATCTAGACTGAAGTCCTGCTACGCTGATACCTAATTAGAACCATTAAGACTGAGTGGAAATGATCTAATTGAAAGTAGCAGGAAAAAGATTAGTGGTATTAAAGCCTTGCCACATACTGACCCTGTAAACGTATGCATGCATAAAACTTAGTTACTTACACAGCAAAATAGAAGGGCTAAAATTAGCTGAGAAATGTTTTGATTTAGTTTCATATTAGCAGGTAAATTAGCAGCGATTTGCCTACTATTTACAAAAATAAACTTCTCTTAAAGCTGTGGAGAAGAAGATTACTTGCAGTGGGACCCCATTCCTCACTATAATGGTTAGCTGTTGGTTTTGGTGATTGTGAATAGGATGATGAGCCTCAGTCAGAAACTTGATTGTGCAGTGCAAAGCTTGGGAATGTTTGTGGACCTCCTCTGTCTGATACATTCAGAGCTCTGACTGACCTGATGGTGAAGCCTTTGGGGTTTGGTCATAAAAAGGAGGAAGCCTATATTGCCTTATTCATCATTCTTTAGTCAAAATGAGAAATTAACCCACAGGGGGAACATACTGCAATCTTCTTTTGCCTGACGTTCATTTTTATTTATTAAGGTCATTTATTTATTCAGTTTATGCATGTTAATTAGCTGTTACAGCTTCCTATGCGTAGACATTCATAAACCCTGAGATTGCTGATGGGTGCCATCTTTAATGTAATGTCAATAGCCCCAGCAGACTCATATCTGTAATACAAGTGATACTCTATATTTTTCTTATCAGCTATTTAAATGTTTATCTATGCCAGTGGTTCCCAAACTGGGGGGCGGGCATGGAGGTATTCCAAGGGGTGTACAGCTAGGGTAATGAGGGAGGGACGGCAGGGAGCCAACCATGAATAAACTAGCTGTAGACAGTAAGTAGAGTGCATGTAATGTGTGTGTTAATGTGTGTTTGTGAATGAGGCATGAGTGCAGTGTGTGTCTCTATGTGAATGATGAATCTTTCTGTATGATTGGTGTGAAATCCAAATAAAGTTGTATGAGTTGTATTTATAATAAAGTTTGGGGGCCACTTCACACTAGTACATGATACTGCAATGCAAACACGGATAGTGTGAAATGGCCCTCAGTCTGAAACTGTGTAGTTTGAATGGGGGGGGGGGGGCTCAATAATGTTCCTATCCAGATAAGGGGGGGCTGCAGGGGAAGTTTGGGAACCACTGATCTATGCTAAGATTAGGAGAAGAGAAGCTTGGCCCAGCATAGTTCCACAATAGAACATGGTTATGACATCTTATGGTAGCCATACACACATCAAACTTTGCTCAATTGATTTTAGATTTGTGTCAATCTAACATCGATCAATCATACAGCACACTGTGTTATCGATTCAAACTCACCGTTCCGTTCCTCAGCCCTGTGCGCATGGTTCCATAGTACCATCTGATACAAAATCTATCAAAATACTAAGAAAATCCATCATTACGTTTGGCTGAAATTTACCGATCATTGCTTGATTTTATGTTAGATTTCTATTACTTATTACTAGATCGATTCAGGTAAATAGGAATTGATTTTCAAGTTGATTGAACAGAAATATTGAACCTTGCATGTTGCATGGGTGAGGTCTGTGCTAAGGAATAAAGCTAGCCATACACGTGTCGGATTCCATGTCCAATCGATTCATCATCCGATCGATTCCGGCGATTCTGCCGGGAATCGCAGGTGTGATCAATCAGCCAATTAAGAGTATCCATTGCTGCATACCACCTTGTCCAACGGATTCCGGCACGATTCCGGGACGATTCCGTGTCCGATTCCACCTCCGATTCCACCTCACAAATGGCAACTCCCCCTGATCTGTGCAGAATCGGATCAAAAAGACCAACATGTTGGTTCTCTGTCGGATCCGATTCTGGGCCCCCGAACGATCGGACGTGATCGGACGGACAAGGTGGGCTGCACACGATTCCGGCACGATCGATTCACGTGCACGCGCCCGGAATCGATCGGCCCGGAATCCGGCCGGAATCCGACCCGTGTATGGGGGCCTTAACTTTTTCCTGGAGATTTCCCAGCATATTTCAGGTAAATAAAATATAGAAGACTGCAAGTCTTATAATACTTAACACACTTTAATACTTATATAAGACTTATTTTTCTTGTACTTGTACCTGACAGGATACTGCTTTTTAGAGTGAAAACATTTCTTAGTATAGTGTACCAGTTGATATCCTTTATATTCAGTAATAATAGATCCATGTAGAGGTATTCTTGATAAGTTAAGTGCTGAAAGCAAAAATTGTGACAAGGGATCCTCTTAAACTTTTTTTTGGGGGGAGGGGGGGGGGGGATTACATTGGCTCTATTATGAGCTAAATGGTTATAGTGATGGAATAGATTTGTATATTTCTTAGCTTGTTCTCTATACTTGTAGCAGTCTGTGCATCGAACATTCTTTACCAGGGATAGATACAATGATATATGTATTGTATATATATCTAAAGGATCTAAAGTAAAATAAATGAATGGCAACATTTTAAGACCTTCAAGAGCACATCTGTTGTACGTTTTTTTTTTTTTAAAGCAGAATTATTTTCTCCCTTTACAATTCCCAAGACAATCCTTGGAATATTGCCCCACCCTATCATTATTTGTTACACCCCCTGTGGCCATACATAGTCCTGCATAAGCCCTGCAGGGCCTTCTTCCCTGTTATATTTGCCACCAGTATGTAAGAGAGATAAAGTGAGAGTGATAAGATAATGGGGAAAGAACATTGCTTTATGCCAGCCTTAAGCAGCCCATACATGGGTCAGATTTTCAATCAATCAACTTAAAACGATAAATTTTTTAGTCGATTGATTGAGAATTGAGTTTTGCCCACCTGGTTAAATGGACTTAATCCGATCAAAATTGAGTGAAAATTCAGTCGTTTTTTGATCGGACTGGATGGTAAATTTTGATCGGTCGATTGAAAATTGGTTCGGTATTTTGAGAACCAAGTGTGGTCAACCAATTTTTGATCGATTTTTTTTCTACCTATTCTACCTCACTTCTGATTGAAATTTCAATCGGACTACAATTTCATACCGACTTTAAAATCGATTGTTTTAAGTTGATTGATTGAAAATCTGACCCGTGTATGGGCTGCTTTAGCTAACCATGCACATCAACTTTTGCTTGATCTACTGATTCTGCTTTTTAAATATCATCTGATCAGTCAAATAATCACTCAATAACACACATTGTAATTGATGCAAAACCAATGAATTCTTTTGCAATGGCCTGTGCATATGCTCCATGTGTCCAATCACTGCTCTTTCCATTTTATGTTCCATTCCCATTGCTTTTGGTCAATTGATTTTACAAACGATCATCTAAAGCTACCCATACACGTATGGATTTCATGCACTTGGCCAGCGAGCGATCACAGCCTGATGATGTCACCACGCTGCTTTCGGCAGTCCGCTGAACGTGCAAGAATCATAAGATACTTTGGGTCCCCATCCAAAGTATAGGGATCAACCAGAAAAACATGAAGCCATCTGGTCTATTGCTCCAGGTGGGCATCTCCATTTTACGAACCCTGTGGATGGATACCTGTATGAGGGGTGTTAGGGTCCTTTTCATACCTTGCAATTGCAGAATGGTAGTTCACTGGCAATGGACCTGTTCACGGTAATACATACACATATTAGCACAGGTCTCCCATACTAGTATATGGGAAACAATTGTGCTGTTCTCAGTGCATTAGGGCAAAACTGCAATGTAGCACAGTGTAAACAGGTACAAAGATATCTATAGGAAATGGTAAACACAGAGCATATAGTGTAAAAGGGACCCTTAGACCAATTTTTTAAGTCAATTGAATGTAAAAATAGACCCCAATATGACTAGATTTAAAAGCATGATGCCTAAAATAACATGTTCAAAAGAGAACAGACTTTGTTTCAGAAACACAAAGACTATGTGGAGACAGTAATATACATTCCCAAACTATTTTTGTTTACTTAACTGCTTGCTTATAGTGTAGTACTTTGAACACTTAAAATTTGGTCCCATGTACATGCACCTACCCAGAGTCTTTAGGTTCATTAGGATACCCTTTCTTCATTTGATGATTCTCTGCCAGAGGTGCCCTCATTATTTCCTGCAATAAAGAACCTCACTGGGAACAGGCATGGGGGCCATCAAAACCTAAGCACCTGAAAGTGCTAAATAACAGTCAATAAGGGGTTCCTCACTGAACACTTTATCTTTATTATTATTTTCCTGTTTATGTGGACACTCTGGGTTACAATACATTTCATAGCTTGGGTAATTTTTCTCCTCGAGTCAGTGGTTGTCATTAGGAAGAAGATTGATGTGGTGCAGGACAAACATCTAGACAAAGGACTTTATTAATGACTAAACCAAGTACATTTACATACAGAATGACACCCAATACTGAACTTTCACTGTTTGGTGGTACTATTACTCTACAGTGTGGTCCCTGTGATCAGTATTATGAAAAAGTCATTTTTCACTGTTGGGTGGTACTGTTATTGTACAGTGTGGTCTCTGTGATCAGTACAATAGATTAAGTAATTTTCCACTGTTAAGTAATGTTTCACTGGTGGGTGGTAGTATTAAGCTAGCCACACATGGTACAATTTATCATTCAATCGAGGTTCGATTAGATTTTGTACTTCGAACAAAAAAAATCGAACATCGATTGTCATTTAATCGAAGTTCTCCACATGGGAAGCACGATAATTGAACAATTTGTACCATGTGTGGCTAGCTTAACTCTACAGTGTGGTCTCTGTGATCAGTACAATAGATTAAGTAATTTTTCACTTTTGGGTGGCACCATGAGTCTACAGAAAGGTCTATGGGATCATTACTATGGGTTAAGTCATGGGTTTGCTATGGAATTGCTTTTTGACTCATACAACACACTAGTGGAAGATATTGCTGGGAGCTGTAGGTCTGTAGGCCTGACAGACAAAAAGCCTCCATCCCCTGGGCTTATCAGCATAGGAAAAGGAGGGGCTGTTTTTTTCATCCATTTCTTACTGGAGAGCATAAAAAAGACTGGAAAATTGGGCTAGAATGATGTGAGAATAAAAAATGTGGAGCATTAAACGGAACAGGAAAGGGACAGACTGCAGCGTGAGGAAAGTGCCTTTCAAACCGTCAGGGTTTTTCTGTTTGGCACATTTTTACACTAACGATAATGCCAGCATGATCTGCTACAATTCTTTGATGTTTAAATGTCTTATTCTTCGGTGTGTATCCTAGTTTTATTTCCCTCCAGCAAGAGCATGGAGCCTCATGTGAGTACAATGCTAAGTATCTAATCCATGAGTTTCTGCAGACTAGACTTGCCAGGTTCTCATATTGATTACAACTTTTATACATCTACTAGTGTATTAATGCTCCTCTTCCCCAATGGTTTCAAAGAAAATGTTTAGTATTTTTGGGTATGAGGAGCATACAACTCTCTCCCTATCCTCTCATGTATGGATTGTTTGATTGCAATAGAATGTTTAAGCTTCACTATCAAAAGCATCTATTTATTATTTTTTTAACATATTTTTTTTAAACATCCTTTTCTAGTTACAAGGACTTAGGATCCCTATGCCAGATGGCCCTTGAAGGCTCTTGGTCTGGCCCCTATGTTACCTTTAAAAACCCATTGTGGCCCACCCCTGGCCTAGGGGAACAATATAAAGGAGGACAGAATCTAGTAGGACAATACCTAGAAGTACAAGACATAAAAGGATAATACCTAAGAGGACAGCACTTATAAGGACAGTACCTGAGAGGTCAATAATTAGATGGACAGTGCCTAGGAGGAAAAAACGTAGAAGGACAGTACATAGAAGAACAAAACTTTTGCGGACAGTAGCTAGTACAATACCAGTTACCTTTAGGAGGATAGTACATAGACAGACAGCACAGGTGACCCAAGTCCTCACATCCCCAGCTTCATTGAGGATGTGTGGTTGGGGTTTGGTTTCGGGTAAGAAATTTCAAGAGATTACACTGTAATATTTATTAAATATGTTTTTTTTTTAATTTATAGCAAAATGTGGCCAACAACAGTTATATAATCTTACCTGCTCAGATCAAAATGATGAAACTTGGGTTTGACAAGATGCTCTGGTACCTATCTGCTTCTAATGCCCAGATGCAGCCCAATGTTGCCGTTTGTATATATCTAGGCATTATCTCTGCACATTGAGGGGCGCCAGAGTCTTGTCACCAACGTGACATCAGGTCGGATTGAAACCTTAAATGGGCCAGTCTTGTCTGACCTACAAGGCAAAATGTAGGAGGATAGTATCTAAGGGGACAGTAAAGCAATATAAAGAAGGCCAAAGGACAGTATATGTTAGTCCAATCCTCATTTAACTGATGATGCAATAAGTGCCTTGAGTCGCTTACCCAATATATACCCCAAATTTTACAGCTTCCTACATACAGCTGATAGACACTGCAAACCAAATATGTTCATCTCATAACCGTTCAACCATAACCATTCAAACCTATTTCAATGTTTCTGACGTCAGCACCGATGTATCTGGAGCTAAACCTGACTTCTGTCCTCTTTCCTGTGCTCCTCACATATCTCATCCGTTGGCCTCAAAAGAGAGAATTGTACGGGAACAAGGGGCACCCTGAATTCCCCCACATTGGGAGACGTCCGCTCCTGATTATAGTATGAATTCCTTAGTCAGCCCGCCGTATGGTGGATCTACGTATATATTGAATGCCTACCTCCTATGCGAGTTGCAGTGTTGAGTGTCATAGTTTTACACCTCTAATTGAGCTTAATTGATCCTCCGAGAGTTGTCACAATAATTGCACAAATCTTCACCTAATTGTGCTGTATTGTCAATCTCATCTTTGCATTTTTCTCTGTGAATGAGTTCCCTTACACCAGATGTTTCCCTTGCATTGTGCGGCTTTCTCCGGGGTACATGGACGTGAGACAATCCGTTCCTAAGTAGGGTCTGCTCTCACTAACACCTGCAATTGATGAGCCTAAATATGATCCTTCACAATGTACCCAAAATGCCTGTTTACAATACCAATCCCCTCAAATGTCTGCCCTTCCACCTTAATATCACACCCAACTGGCTGTACAGATTTTATGTATTATACAATTTTTTGATCTTCTCCTCCAGCAGTGTTGCAGTAAGGAGCACCTCTCTGTATTACTAGCAGCTGATGTCACCCTCCAGGGTCTGGTCTATAACACTCTGCACTCACTTGGTGTCCTCAGTTTTCCAGGTTAAATGTAATTGTTTGCAGACCAAATACATCTAGTGGTAGACTAGGTAGACTGCATGCTATCTTCTGAAATTCTAGTAGCCTGGCTTGTTGTTTGGTGTGATTTCTCAGCCTTTCCTCTTTATATATTTGTTCTCACCAGCTCAGCAGAAGATCATCTACACAATGTAGGTTTTCTCCACTCACCTCATCATGTGCTCTATGTGCTCAGAGTGGTTCATACCCCCTTTTTGCTGGCAGCACACCTGTCCAAATGTTCTAACTGCCATTGACTCCCATTATAGGGGGTAAGACAAACTGAGGGACAGATTAGCTGCATGTCTATTAGTCCTACCAGGTTTCCCATTGACTCCCATTAAAGGGCTAGGACAAACTGATGGACAGAATAGCTGCAAATCTACCTGTCGATTTGTTCTACCGGGTCTCCTATTGACTCCCATTCAGGGCCATTTCTCCTGCTATGTGGAATATGCATCCGCATAGGGCCCTGGGCATCCCAGCTGGTACCCGGGAGGCCTACCCCCAATGCGTATTCAGCTCCCTGCACGACACGGCCCCTCCTGTCCCGCATAGCAGGGTGCGGTGGGTTGTGGAGGGGGAAGGAGAGGAAGAATAGGACCAAAAAGCAGCTTCGTGACTAGCACCCACATGCCCCCCGGGTCAACAGGGGCCCCTAGGCCTAGAACTTGCATAGGGCCCCCCACAGGCTACAAACGGTAATGCTCCTATTATAGGGGTAGGACAAACCGATAGACAGAATAGCTGCAAATCTACCTGTCGATTTGTTCTACCTCACCATTTAAAATTAAAACATTTTTGACAAAATATAAAAAAATTTATGCACATTCGTTCTGGGTCCATCTATGGCAGACCTGTCAACCTTCCCGTTTTGGCTGGGGGAGTCACGTTTTCCTGGCCAAATCCCGATTTTAAGAAATCCCGGATTTTTCCCAGACTCTCGTAATTGCGCTAATCTAGCAGGAAGAGGGCATTACTCTCCCTGCTAATGTCCGACCCCGCGCATTATCAGCACAAGCTGGGTGAGACATTAACAGGGAGAGTAACGCCCTCTCCCTGCTAGATCAGCCGAGAAGTAAACCCGACGCACGAAGTGACATCACTTCCTGTACGTCCTCCGGTTTTTTAGTTTTTAAATTGACAGCTATGATCTATGGTCAAAATAAAATAACACTGAGACTTTTGTTATTTTGTTAAAATTTTTTTTTTATAATACAGATATTTAAATTGCACGTAGAAAAAAAAACATAAGCATAAATACAAAATACAACGGAAATAATATTTAAATATGTATAGAAAAGATCACTAGAAAAATGTAAACATTATAAATCATCATTGGTTTGCTCCTTTAATAAAACTTACGTCTGTGTATCAAAACCCTCTCTGTGTATCAAAACTTGTAGACTTGTAAATGTAGAAACTTTAATAAAATATTTTTTCAAATGTTTTACTTCTAGGTCTCATAATGAACCCTTACTGGGAACAGTTAAGAGGTCCTTGCGACCTCTATAATTATTCCATAGCGTGGGGTTATGATCCGGGCCCCCCCCCCCTTCCAGGCATACCAGACCCTATGCAAAACAGAGGTCTTGTTAGTAATTAGGAGGGGGGGGGATTAATCAATTAATAAAAAAATGTCTGCTGGAGGGGTGGGACAGGAGGTAAAAATGTGTAATTGGCTGTACTGTCCCAGTTGTTTGTCGGATGAGGGGTCAAACTTATTTCAATCTCAATGTATGGGGGGGGGGGGGGGGGGGGGACCGAACACCAGAAATATTTGCAAACATTTCACCCATCACTAAAGGTGGCCATAGACGGTTAGATTTGAGGCCGATTTTGCCACAGATTGACTGCTGTGCATTGCTTGCGGTGATCAATCTGCCGCAAAATCGGCTGCATGCCCATTTTAATTCAGGCCATAAATCGCCCCAGAATGATCTGACTAATTTCAACATCCAAGCCGATCTCATTAATTTAGATGGGGGTCAGCGTCCCCATCCAAAGTAAATGCTAGTACACCGAGGGCGTGCAGCCGATCCTCGGCCGGTCGTGCGTGATCATGCGCGGTCCTTCTGCCCGAGACATGAAAAGAAAAACCAGACGTCTATGGCCAGCTTTACTGTTAAGGTGGGTTTACACATGTAGATTTTTTTCTACAATCAACTGCCAATTACATTTTTTGTTTGATGTCGTTGTCATTTATCGAATGTAACATTAGATTTTTGGGTTTGTTTATCCCAATATCGAGTGAAAATACATTCGGAATTACAACAACAGATAAAAATTTACCAACATGTTCGATTACTTTTTGAACGATTTTTTGTTCCAGGTCGAACAAAATTCATCCATCGAACAAATTGGCCATTCAAGATTTTTGTTCAATAAACCAAAAATTTTTTGTTCTTGGTTGATCAAACAAAAAAATCTACACGTGTTAACTCACCTTTAGGGTCACCACATACCTTTAGATTTCTCTGTCAGATTTCCTTTAGATCTCCTTTTGTTTTACCAAAACCATGTAATATGAGGGACTTTCTAAACCATCAAGTCTACCTGTGTTCAATCGCAGAGGACCCGGCACTACATAGTTGTTGGTAGATCTAATGGATATCTGACAGAGAGATCTAAAGGTGTATGGCCAGCTTTAGGCAGGCACAGCATATTGTGTCTCACCTGTGGTTGCATATAGACATCGAAAAACTGATAGGGGGGGGGGGTAGACACACTACTCAAAGGTCTACATATGGGGAGGGAGCATAAAGCTAGGCATACACAGTTCGATTTAAGTGTTCAATCGACCTAAAACAAGGAAAGTTTACATGGAGCGGCCTCAAATCATATACCGCACACATGGTTCCAAATTGATCAAAACGTCCATCAGAGTGTTGGAAAATATTCGTACAACGATCAAACTAAAATTGTAGCATTTTGTTTGTTGGTCGATTGTATTCGATGAACACATTGATATATGACTCAATCTGTGTTTTTTAAAATCAAAACTATGATTTTGGTCATATCGCAATTGTATCACAATCCTATTACGAGCAAACGTTTCATCTGGTACTAGTTTGGATTCGATTACGATCGGTGTCTGATGAAAAGATCAAGATCTAAAATCAATCGTGCTAAAATCGAACCGTGTATTAAAGCCTTAAGCTGGCCAAACACCTTTAGATCTCTCTGTCAGATTTCCTTTAGTTCTACCAACAACTATGTAGTATAGGGTCCTCTGCGATTGAACACAGGTAGACTTGATGGTTTAGAAAGTCCCTTATATTACATGGTTTTGGTAAAACAAAAAGGAGATCTAAAGGAAATCTGACAGAGAAATCTAAAGGTGTATGGGGGGCCCTTACATATATAGAAGGTGAATGGGACACAAATGGGGAATTTGCATAGAATACAGAGTCCAAATGCCGCTGGACCCAAAGAGGCATAAATGTGGGGAGGGGTGATGGAGCTTTTCGAGTGTAAGCCCAACCATGCAGGGTTCTCATCACCTCCTGTGTCATAACCTGTGTGTTATCTTGTATTGTATCTCCACTCTGATTTATTGGACGCTACCTAATATGTTGGCGTTATATAAATAATAAAAATACGGCGATTCCCCCTAAGGTAGGGGTGATGGAGAAAGGATGTATATGTATATATTTTTAGGGGGTAATCACTGAAAGAACAGGCATATATGGAGTTATTAAAAGTTATACCAGGTGGGGGTTGGATGTATGTTAAGGTAGTGGGTAGTCACAGAAGAAGGCATAGAAGGTGTTTTGGGGGTTAATTACTAGCATGTTATAATGGGGGGGGGGATTAGGGTAAATGACAGAAATAGGCATACATGTTGTTTAGGGTGGTGCTTATTGAGAGTACACACACAAATGTGGATAGGTGCATTAGAAGTACACACATAGGTGTGAGAAGTGATAAATAAGGCATGCATAGGTAATGCACAGTGAGGGACTGTTATCACGGGAGACTTACTATTTTAGTGGAATAAGGATGTGTGATCCGATGAGTTGTCGCTGAAAGTTCCGGTGAATCGGTGTAGTGTCGGGACACAGGAGCCGGTAGGTGGGTTTCACAGAAGTTGTATGCACTGACAGGGATGTATAAACTTGGCAGCATAGATCCGATGTGGCCCCGGTCGGCTCCCTGCGCGTGCGCAGTACGGAAGGCAGGACATCTCGCCGGCTAGGGTAACTGGTCGGGACACCGGTGTACAGAGAAGCAGCTTTCTAGTAAAAGCATGCAAGGTCAGGGCCATCCCGATGTTTTACAAGCTGTCAGTCTTCACGGGGATGCCTGCACACAGATATCGATCCCTTGTGATACAAAGAAGCATTCCGCTGGCAGCCGATGTGCACAGAGCTCAGCACACGCCCTCCCCAGCAGGTTGAATAGGTGTGGGCGGGGTAATGTGTGGTAGCCCCGCCCTGTCTAGCCTGCAGGCGTCCCTCCCCCAGCTCTCCTTAGCCCCGTAGTGCTAGTATCACTGCAGTGCAATCCTCCTCCTGCTAGCACTGTCACCGCTCCTCCACACAGCCACCGCCGCTGCCGCCACCGGACCTCTCTCCCGGAACTTCCCGCCGCCTCGCTCTTCTCCCGGCCATGAGGGAGCTGCTCAAAGGGTGAGTGTGCCTGCCTGCCCGCCCGGGAAACTTTACCGGCGTGCACAGGTATCCACATCAACAGATGACACCGGGAGTGCCACCGAGATTTCCTACATCGGGGTCACCGTGTGTACAGAGGGCAGACTGTGTGCAGGTCAGATGGGTGTATAGTGAGCAGCATGGGGGTACTGGTCGGATGGAGGTACAGTGGGCAGCATGGGGTTACTGATCGGATGGAGGTACAGTGGGCAGCATGTGGGTACAGATCGGATGGAGATACAGTGGGCAGCATGGGGGTACAGATCGGATGGAGATACAGTGGGCAGCATGGGGGTACTGATCGGATGGAGATACAGTGGGCAGCATGTGGGTACAGATCGGATATGGGCAGCATCTGGGTACAGTGGGCAGTATGTGGGTGTGCAGATCAGATGAGTGTGCACTGTCCAGCAGTAGTGTGTTCATTTTAGATCGGTGTACAGTGGGATCAGATCTGGGTACAGTGGGTGTGTAGATCAGATGATGGGCAGCAGTAGTGTGTTCATTACAGATGGGTACAGATAAGATCTGGGTACAGTGGGCAGCATGCGAGTGTGTAGATCAGATATGTGTACACTGGACAGCAGTAGTGTGTTCATCATTACAGATGGGTGTAGAGTGCTAGGTGTACATTTAGCTCAGGTGGCTGTGCAGTGGTCAGCAGTTCTCTGGGTGCAGATGTTGTGTGTTTGAGGCTGACTCTGCTGTGTAGGCTATCCCGGGACAGTGGCACTGTAGTTGTAGGTCTTTGTGACATGGTGGAGACTAATATCAAAGCATATCAAACTCTTCCAGAGGGAAGCTTTGTGCTGGTGACAGGGCAGGGTGGTAGGTGTCACCCTCTCTATACATTATAGGATATATCAGTGTCACCTTCTGTACTTATTTTAGAATATATCGGTGTACCCATTGTAGAAAATATTGGTGTCAATGTGTTTATGCATTGTAGAATATATCAGTCTCACCCTCTATACCTGTTTTAGGACATTTTGGTGTTACACATTGTATTTGTTGTAGAATGTATAGGTGTCACTCACTGTACCTGTTGTAGGACGTGTTGGTGTCACCCGCTGTACTCGTAGTGTCTATTGGGGGTGTCGCCTGCTTTGCCTATTGTAAGACATTGGTGTTGCTCGCTATACCTGTTCTAGGATATTTTGTGCCACCCTCTGTACACTTTGTTGGCTATATTCTCACCAGCTGTACCAATTGTAGACTTTATCAGTGTCACCCACTTTACACATAGTAGGGTATTTGAGTGTCACTCACTATACATTTTGTAGTAGATATTGTTGTCTGTACACATTGTAGGATATATCGTTGTCACTCTGTACATATTGTAGGATATGTTGGTGTCCCCCTCTATACATATTGTAGGATACAGTGTTGTCACCCTCTGCCCACACTGTAGGATATATTGGTGTCCCCCTCTGTACACATTGTAGGATATATTGTTGTCACTCTCTGCACACATTGTAGGATATATTGGTGTCCCCCTCTGTACACATTGTAGGATATATTGGTGTCACCCTCTGTACACATTGTAGGATATATTGTTGTCACCCTCTGCACCCATTGTAGGATATATTGTTGTC
>CM070033.1:78032299-78047481 GCA_036250615.1 Ptychadena robeensis | reverse complement strand
GGTGATCGGTAATCGGTGATCGGCCCCAAAAATGCTGATCGGAGCATCTCTAGTTATAAACAATATGTTATGTGAATGGTGGTACTTCCATCATATTAATCCTGAGTGTTAGAGTAATCTGATTATTTTACTTCTTTAGTTTGGTAATAAACTGATTATGTTTAACCAAGAAAATTGATCATTACTGCATTTGTACTATACAGGCCGGTTTAAATTCTGTTAAACTAATCCTCACTGAAAGCATAAATAACCCCAGATTACCGGAGAAAACAGTAAGCCGTCTGTATTGTTATCTTTTTGCAGCATTTATTCTATATAAGGTTTAAAAAACGACATCAAACTATTCTGTTGATATCCCTAACAAAAATTTTGAAAGCTCTAGGACTTTAATGGGGTCATGAAAAAAAAACAGTGGAAAGAAAACTCAGATTTCATACATTTCATCTATTTTTTGCTGCATAAAACCTAAAAGTGAGCTTCCCCCAAAACTGATATGTCAGTTCTGCATGGTTGCTGTCGAGTTGAATCACTTTGCTGTCTTCTCACATCGCGGGGACTTCACTGGTAAGCTATCCCCACCAGAATTCTCAGTTCTGCCCTACTGCCATTGGTATTAGAAAGCCAAATGTAGTGTCAGGCTTCCTCGATCTCAGAATCTCAGTAGCATAGGCTAGAATAAACAAATCATTATGGAGTCCAGCTGCAAGGTAGCACAAAATGGCAGTAAATTACTACTGGTGTTTCATGAAATATAGGAGGCATACCAGTGACCTCCATGAAATGGGCACTTCAATTTGAATTGTTTTTTAGTTGTTAATGATCCAAAAGACCTTTTTTAGTTTTGTGTCTTTGTTTTGTAAAATGCTGTATATTAATAATTTACAGCTTTGATAGTTATGGCAAATTTTGTTCAAAGCCCAAATGCAGGTATTTATGGGGATAAAGCAGAGGTGGGCAAACTTTTCAACTCATGGGCCACAATGGTTTATTAAATTTAGTAGAGGGGGCTGGACAAAAAACCTGTACGGGGTACCCGGTCCTTAGTGCTCCCAGCCTATGCAGGACATTTAAACAGATTGCATTGGTAAATTGATATACTTTCTTTACTGCTTTTATATGGATAGTAAACCTAAACATTCTATTGCAGACATGGGCAGACTGGGGCCTCTAGAAGGAGATAATGGCAATCATCTTCTAAGCATTATCTCCACTTATTGGATGGATTAAGTAGAGGGAACCAGGATGACAAATGACCAAATGGGCTAGATGTGGCCCACGAGCCATTTTTTGACTGGGTTAGGGCTTGTTTCCACTGCGTTATGTGATCCGTCGGGATGCCCTACGTTAAGAGAAGAGCTTGGCGGGAGGTCCAGACGGATCACATACACTTTACCTGCCCGGCAGATGCTGTGTTCTCACGGTGCTGAGCCAGTCGTTGATGCAGGGGTTAACATATGCATGGGTGGATATCTAAACAAAGCAGGTACAGTATATGTGATCTGTCGGGACCCCCACAGGCAACAGGTCTTGCAGATTGCAATTCTATTGTAGTATCTACACCACCTCTCTTGTTGGCCATTCACAAAATGAAATGCACTCTTCTTGGACAAGACCAAAAGGTTGAGGAGAAAGGACCATTGGTCTGCAGTTTGAGAGAGCCATAGTGCTTCTAACCTCAGCAGGCCGGAAGGAAATGAACCTATGTTCTCCAGCATAAATAAAGAAAATATTGGTTTCAATGGTACATAAAGCAAAAGTCAGACATGGTTATTACACTTGAGTAAATAATTCATGTTCACAAAAGTGACTAAAATCTCTGTGCCAAGAGGTAGGCTTTAAGTCTTCCGTAGAGATACTTGCTAGTCAGAAACATGTCTATCTTCAATTGGGCATTTCGGTATCGAATCGTTCAAGGTATCCCCAAAGCTTTATGTTTTGTGAAAATATCTATATCTTTGTAACATAAAAGTTTGTGAAGGATTTTGCTAAAGTTTCGAGGTCTTTATGAAAAATCCCTCAAAGAAAGCTGTTAGCAGCTCTAACTGTGTATTTTGCCGGGCTTGTTTTCTTGTGCTTATCCTCTTAGGGGTTCATTTTTCAAAGGTAATAACTGTTTTAAAACTTTACCAAAACACAGCCTGACCCACAGTGATAAATTTCTACACTTAGGGCCAAGAAAAAAACATATCAATGTAATTGGCTCTTACAGAGAGGAAAATAAACTATGAAGTTTTAATAAAACTTCAGTGCCGACTCCTGTGGAAAATAAATGTTTACCTAGTGGTATCATCAAATTCATTCTGATCCCGTATTTATTTTTCTAAAGCAACAGTTATCTGTAGATCCATTTGAGATGAATAAAGGTTTCTACATTGTTGTCAAGATATGTGGTGAAATATTGACAGTTGATATTCTCCAAGGCATCCTCTAAACAGATTTAGGCTCTGACTGGTTTCATGGTATCTAAACACCATTTAATGAATGTGCCCGGTGGGGGATGTTTGACCTAATGTGTTAGTATTGCTTATTATGCCAAGCTTTTCCCTTAATTTGCAATCCTCCAATGATGATGTCTCTAGTGTTATCTTCTCTTCTGCTTCTTTCATATGAGGTAACGTCTCTTTCTCCATTGGGCAACCATTGGCAATGCATGCATTCTGGAGTTTCATTGTCTATAAACCCTTAGAGATGGCAAGAGTATCCACAACACATCATTTTCTAGCAAATAAAGCAAGGTGTTTTAATAATAGGGTATATTTAACATAAAAAAGTAAGGGAGAGTTGTGTGTCTTGCATAGCCTGCATTAACTGTGTGTCCAGATGATAACTCTTTTTTGCTTTTCTTTCCTCTAGCCATGAGTCCCAGACAACCTGCTGGGATCATCCCAAAATGACAGAGCTTTACCAGTCTTTAGGTAAGCAGCATTCTATTTTCAATCCATTCATTTTTTTTGCTTTGAAAAACTATTCATATAAATTATAATTTATATAATAAGTATAGTCATGTATCCTCTGCATTGGAAAAGCTATCTGTTATGCTGACAATCGTAGTAAGATTTGTATAAAGATTAGGTAGATGAGGGCTCTCCAAAAGTGTGAAAGTGACAAGACTCTTAAATAAAAAAGGATGTATTCTCTCTGGTCAGTTGGGTAAGTAGCATATAAAAAGTGTGGGTTCCTAGCCCTGCAGAAAACGGGGGGGGGGGGGGGGGGGGACATTCATTACTTCCTGAACTCTTAGTGAGACCTTTACTATAGGGCAGCCTGGACAATGCCAAGCTTTGCCAATGAAGGGTAAAGAAATTGGTTTGCGTTAGTGTCCTCTTCTGCAGAAATAAATGCTAGCCTTTGTTTAAGCCCAATCCTCTATTCACCTCAGATCAAGAACCTGCAACTTTTAAATATAAATAAATATGTCGCCTGGTAATTTCACAGGACTAGTGCTTGGGTATTTGGTGTTAATAAAGCAGTGGATAGGGTTCTCTTTTGTAATTGGAATAATTTTTTTTATGTTTAGGCTAGGGCTCCACTATGCGCTGGCATCTGCTGATGTCAGTGGAAGCCTCTGTTGCGATCATGTGGACACAGATGGCTGCGTTGACATCAACGTAACGGAGGCTCGGACCAATGGATCGGGAGCTCTGACGGGCTGTAGAGGCAGGCCTGTCCTAGCCTCATTGCCGCCAATGCTCGGTTTGTGCACTGTGCACATGTGGAGCCCTAGTCTTAATCTTTGTAACCATATTTTGGAATGTTTTATTTTCTACATAAACAACATTCATATGTGATTTATACAATACATTTTCTTGAAGGTCTTAAGTTTGCTCTTTGCTCTGGGGCTTGTGCGTGGATGTCTTAGAAAGTTATATTATTTACTGTCTTGTTGTATTAGACAGAACATTAAGAAATTATCCTTAACACTTTTAAAAAGGATTTAAAAAAACCAAGATCAATTTTTTTCTGCCCAACATTGTGTTAGTCCATGGATTTAGAAACAAAGTGAACTTTTCCCCTTCCTAACATAACTCCCCCTCTGCAGATATGTACCTGGCGCTGGAATGTAAACAAAGTATAGGTGTCTTTACATTTCCAAAAGCTTTTTGAGTAGAGTCTATATTTTTCATGTTTGCAATGCAAGCCACTTCGTAAAACCGGCAGTTGAAAAGATCTTATCAGGAATGTCAAGTACTGAGTGAGAGTAGAGAAGAGAAGTATTGGAAATGTTCTTTTGAATGGGTACGTTTTATAGCTGAGAAATACTTGAAAATGTATGCAGTGGAGAGGATGTGTGTCCTATGGAGTGGTATTGGCATAAGTCCCCAGAATTTGATGCTTCTTGGATAACTTATATTTTTTGGTGATGTGTTAACCTCAAGTGGATATATTATCCAAACATAAACTCACCTGCCTGTCTCAGAGGGTTTTGAGTCCCTCTTGCCTGTGATTATGACATCAAATGTAGACTGTGAAGGAAGGTAGGGATTTAACTGCACATTAAAAAGACTTTGTTATTGGAGGACAATAGAGCCGCCCTTCAAAATCTGTCCTGTCTATCGAAGTCTGCGCATACAAGGGTCGATATCCGTGCAATCGATGATTGATCGAGCGGATGTGGTAATGACGTTCGAACTTGGGCAATTGAATGGCCAATTGATGCACACCACTTTGTGCAATCAATTCCAGTTCGATACTTTGGTTGAGGACCCTGGCAAATGAACAGGGATTTTCCAATATGTTGGTTCCCTACTCAATCAAGTTTTCTTTGAGCGGCATAGATTGATCCCACTGGAAGAACACGTGGCCGAGCAATCAATTGTTGCGATGCACACGACAATTAATCCTTCTGGAATCGAACGAAAAATCCGCCCGTGTATACGCCCCCCTTAATTACCTTGCGCACAATGGGGGATATTAGTCACGTATCTGGGCAGAATCTTTGTAGCTTTTAGGGCATGTGTACACTTAGGCGTTTGCCCACGGGTAGAATGGCGGCGTTTGTGGCAAGATGTCCTGTTCCACCCCCACCACTTCCTGCCTGATCGTGCCCAGTGAATGGGCATGGTTAAAGAATCCATGGATGGAGACACAATTTTTAACCGCGTCCATTCATTTCTATGGCCATGATCGGCGACTGCCCTCTAAAGTGCTGTAAGCCATGTTTCAGATTGTGGGCTGCACCCGCCCGATCGCGGATGACCGCAGCTGTGGAGCTGGCACCATTGAAATGTATGTGTGCGATATCCGCCCAAGTGGAAACAAGCCCTAAAAAGGCAAATTTATTTATTGAATTGGACTGCCAAACTTTTTTTAGTTTGAAATGGGTCGACTATGGCAAGGATTGTGGTCCAGGCTTGAACAAGCCAGGTACAAATCTGGTCCTTACTCCCAGGGGTTTTACCCAAGGGTTGCGCATCAGCAGTGTTTGTGACTTTCTCAGATAAGTCGTTCTTCAGGTAAGCCACAGGTATGTTCATTCCACAGAAAGTCAGTTCTTACTTGTTGGGTTTTTATTTTTTACCTGAACTGTAAGTAGGGAACATAGAGCCATTTTCCATCTCCGGCATTTGGTTTTATGTTATTTCTGTCTATAAAGCAGCACTTTACCTCTCTGCACTGTGCCTTGCGCGTCTGTGGGGTCTTGCAGAAACAGCAGGTGCATGTTTAGTATTCTATTTTACAGAGCAGTAGATTTGTCCATCGGCTTTTTCAGCCTTCCAAGTAGTGTTTCTGCTGGCTTCCGTATTTTATTTTTTTTATGCTTTCGGGGGAAAAAATATAGGCTACATCTTTTCTGTAAATGAGGCATCGTTATGTAGAGCTTTTACCATCTGCACATTGAACAGGTAGCTGTGCTGAATTTTTAATCTGTCAAAGAATGAAATGCTTGTTTCTGCATTCGTTTTCTGGACTTAAAGCCTATCAGCATAGTGGAGATATAGATTGCTTATCTGTGTATTGTAAGCAGATCTACATGCACATAATTTGATTAAATCAGCACTTCCTGTTAACGTTTTGTTATGTTTCTTTTGCATTTACTTAAAAGAACTAGAAAAATTGCAGATAAAATATCTAACAAAGAAATAATTCACTTTTTAAATGATCTTAAATAGACCAAATTTATATTATGTACTAATAATTCTCTAGGGTTGTTTTTAATATGTTTTAACAAAAATTGAAAATGAAGCCTAAGGATGGGTCTACACCAGTGGTTCTCAACTTGTGGAACAACCACTTTACAGGGGTCGCTGAGTTCACTGAAAGCATCAGAGCTACTGCAGCACTGATGCCCACAAATGAGGTAGCTAGGAGCAAGAGAAAAGCCGTCTCCCTTCTAACTTGGGAGGGATGGGCCATTACTCTCCCTCCTAATTTCCCCCTTGCACGTCATTTGCACAACGGGGTGAAAAATAGAAGGGAGGGGACATTACACTTACCTTATTCTCCCGTAAGAGATGTCGCATAAGGTTTCTTTTGATATACAAAGGGTGGTTATTGTGACGTGAACAAAACACATTGGGCATGATTTGTTTATTAAAATGAATAGGGCACTGTATTGGTGACATGGCCAAAACCGCAAACCGTACCCGGATAGCGGGCAAACCACGCTCAAGGCGACATGGACATGTCACTCCGGCGTGTCAATCACACAACCTGCGGTTTTAGTGTAGACCCAGCCTTGAAGTGGAAAGGTCTAACATCCAGTGAAGAGGTATCTAAGTTGTTTTGTATAAACTGATGACCTAACTTTCTGGTAGGTGTTGGGCAGTGGTGTCACCTTTTGTAACTTTCTTCCACATCCATCCTTCCCCCCCTTAAGCTTCTTGCGTCTTCCTAACAAGGAAAGTTTAGTTCAAGTTTAGAGTAGTCAATTGATCATCAGTGATCTATTTCAGCAAAGCAAGCAACATACTAGACTGGCAGCATTTTTTTTCCTAAGTTAGACTATGCATACTTAGTGTATTGTAATGTATAACAGCATCATTAGCATGTGTTGCATTATGGCAGTTGTATTAAATAGCAGAGGATCTCCAGGTTGCTGTAACAGTGTTTTTGTTTGCCACTTTGTATATAAGATTGGAGACTTCAAAGCATACGAATATAAAAGCAAATTTCCTGCTTATCTGATGTATTTGTGATAAATGTTTCCTTGGGAGAATGTAGTTGGAAAAAATATTTTGGCAAACATCAGTAAACTGAATATGCCAATAAGCTAATAATAATGTCCTATGTAAAAGTTTGGGTGTTAAGTTCAGACCTGTCAAGCCTCCCGTTTTGGCCTGGAAAGTTACGTTTTTATGTGGCTTTTCCGACCTGATTTCAAGAAATCCTGGATTTTTCCCGGTTCTTGAAATCGAGCTGATCTAGCAGTGAGGGGGCGTAACTCTCCTTGCTAATGTCCCACCGCACACATTATCAGCACAAGCGCGGAGGGACATTAGCCCTCTCCCTGCTAGATCAGCTAAAAGGCCGGCGGACGACGGAAGTGACGTCACTTACGGTATGTACCCCCCCCCCCCCCCCCCCCCCCCCCGGTTTGGTGATGCCCAAACTTGACAGGTATAGTTAAGTTGTTAAGCTGGAAATAGACAGTACGATTTACCGTCTATTACTTTTCGATTCTTTGCAGTAGCAGGCAGCGTGATGACGTCCTCATGCCCGCCCGCTAGTGCCGTCCCCAGCTGAACTAATGGGATCGGACTAAAATTTACCATCCTGTCGGATAACTGTGCGATCCGACAGGACGGCTGATTTTAGTCCAATACTCATCAGTTCCTGCATCCAATTCCTGCACGACCCGATCCCTAAGGGATGCGGGAGCGCGCATGGCATCGGATCGAGCAGGAATAGGTACGTTTATGCCCAGCTTTAGTCTTAACTTGACTCAATATTGTATATAAATGTTATTTAGTCTTTCATTATGGATTATGTGGATAATACATAATTGTTTGTGGTATTGTTTAGTGGGACCAGTTAGGTTTGTCCTTGAAAACTATATATTTGTTAAATGTGTTGTGTTGTTGTCTTGAATGGGTTATTCCTGACAATGCTCTGATGATTTTATTGTGTTGTCAGTGTCTCCGTCCATTACTCCTTCATTTAGTTGTAAAATAAAATGACCAGGTGTATTTGCTTGCAGATGTGTGCATTCCAGTGTACATTCCTGCAGAGCGGTGTGGTATTTTCCTGACATTCTCCAGCTGTACCGAATGCTTAGAATGCAGAGAAATCACTCAATTGGGTTTGCCTTGACTTTTACAGGCAAATTAAACAAACTTCATGTATATTAGGCATGCTTTTCTGTTGTGCACTCTTTCTTACTCTTTTGCTAAGGTATGGGGATTTTAAATAGAGATATTTTCACGGGTACACTTAAAAATGAAATGCAGTTCATGAACACCTAATATATTTTCTTTTATTTTTGTTAACTCTTTTTTGTCATGCAATTCATATCATCGTTATAAGCCTAAAACAGCATGTCCTGTATTTGGGGCCATATGGTATGTTTGCTAAAGAAGCAGTCCTCTGCCACTCTTGTTCCCCATAAAACAAGCAGCGCTGGAATTGTATGCTTGGAAACCCTCTATCTTTGTCTTTACATTTGCAGTGTCTGGGTGCTTGAGGTGCTCCAACACAGATGTTCCTTCCTCATCTGCAGTGTCTGTAGGCAGTCTTTTGAGCTGTTAATGTATTAGGTTTTCCGTTTACTTGATAACATTAAAAGTAGATGTTTGTCCCCCCCCCCCCCCCAAACAACCACACTGTTTCCTTCACCTCATTGTGAAGTGCATTATATGATGGATGTAGATACTCTTCACTTGCAAAGAAGCTTGTTTTACCCTCCGAAAGTGTATTACCCAAGTCAAGTATTTAATAGTTTTGGGATATATGCAGCATGCATTTCTCCCTTCATGTGGATGGTACATTTTGCGTTTAGTGAGGGGTGAGCTGGAGGGGCTCAGACACAATATAGCTATTATATGTACTAATGAGAACCTGGGTTTTGCAGTTGATACACCTAGATTTGGTGAATAGCCACACTGAAGGTCCATAGTGTTGTGCTGACGTTCCCGACTATAAATTTTATGTGGACTCTGGATATCTGAATTACTAGGTTTGGTTCTTCTTTGGACTGTCATACAGAAGCTTTTAGTTGTACTTTTCCATATAGAGACTATGATTAGGCACCTGAAG
Source organism: Ptychadena robeensis (assembly GCA_036250615.1). Taxonomy (NCBI): domain Eukaryota; kingdom Metazoa; phylum Chordata; class Amphibia; order Anura; family Ptychadenidae; genus Ptychadena; species Ptychadena robeensis. The sequence continues at coordinate 78,038,289 of CM070033.1, read as the reverse complement.
GAAGTTGTTGTTTTTGTTTGGCAGTTGTTAAAATAATATATTGCTTCAAGAAGCAATAAACCATGATTATTGTTTAGCATTGTTAAACAGGAAGCAGAATTTGTAATAGGTAAATATGACAGCCTCTATGTAAATATATCATTTTAAGTTATGTACGGAAATAAGGTTTTTAAATAATATATGAGAGCTGATTTACCTTAATAAGCATTTCTCTACTTGTACTTATTTCACTTTTGGATTTTGGACCCAAGTACAAGAACTAATTTGTACTCCTGGAAATGCCCTATATATGGTAGCCCTCCTTAGCTCTTTAGTGGCAATGGCCTTATGATTGGGGTATGCTTCCTAGAAGAATATGTGGCTCCTTATTATTTTTAGCAATGTTCTGATGACCTTATGCTGCCTTGAAGAATAGTACGCTCCCTAGTGCCTAGTGTTACAGCAATGTCCTGATGATTGGAGAATGCTGCATAGAAAAATAGGCAGCTCCTTGGTGGCAATGCCGTAATGGTTGTTAGATAAATTGTTGTCTCCTTCGTGTTATAGCAATGTCCTGACGATTGCAAAAGGAAATTACCACTTATACCTTTTTGGGGAGGGCCACCATCCCAAATTGCAAAGTGTACAGAGGAGGGGTGGAGGGGCAGTGAATTCCGAAAGTTAATCGGATCCAATGTCCTTCCAATTTGTTTCTCTTTGCCCGAGGGCAAAGACACGGGGACTTTAAATGTGGCCAACCCAACCCTTAAAGATTACCTCAGATTGAGGATTTTAGGGAAGATTAGAATACAAAATACATATCAGGTAGAAAATCATATATCCATTAAATGGTGATGTTAACGTAATCATGAAGTAACAAAAGAATATTATATGTCCAAGGGACAAAAATTTATTAAAAAAGTCTTTATTGTTTTTCACACGATCTGGGCGGTATCCTTCGGTTGTGTGACCGTATCCGTATGGGAAACTTTGTTGATTTTGAATAACCTTAGGATTGATAAAGGATCCACTACCTCGATTGGGGTATGCTGCCTAGAATAGGTGGCTCCATGTTGGGGTATGCATTATGTGCTTGAGAACAAGCAGAGGGGAGCATCTTTTCAACAATGTGACAAAGGGCCGAAAAGGCAACCAAACGGGCCGGATTCAGCCCCCGGGCCTTAGTTTGCCCTCCCCTGGTCTAGAAGATAGGTGGCTTCTTCATGTTATATCAATGTCCTGATGATTGGGGTATGCTGTCTAGAAGAATAGGTGGCTTCTTCATGTTATAGCAATGACCTGATGATTGGGATATGCTGCCTAGAGGAAAAGGTGATGCCTTAATGTTATATCAATATCCTGATGATTGGGGTATGCTGCCTTAAAGAATTATTGGCGCCTTCGTGTTATATCAATGTCCCGATGATTGAGTATGCTGTCTAGAACAGGGGTGGGCAAACTTTTTGACTCATGGGCCTCATTGGCTTCTTAAGTTTGATAAAGGGGCCGGATCAAGAGCCTGTAATGGGTGACCCACCATAGGTGTGCCAATTCCATGCATCTGCGTCATCACTAATGATGGAGGTGATGCCTGTTTTCTCCATGAGGATGTGCCCACAGTGTCATCACATAATCACCACTGCATCATCCCTGAGGCAAGGTTTGGACACCTCTAGGCATTATGTGGACTCATTGCAGAGAACAAGCAGAGGGGAGCATCTTTTCAACAATGTGACAAAGGGCTGAAAAGGCAACCCTTAGTCTGCCCACCCCTGGTCTAGAAGAATAGACCAGGGGTGCTATAACATGAAGGAGCCAGGGGTCTTCTTCTTGTTATAGCAATGCCCTGATGATTGGCATATGCTGTCTAGAAGAATAGGTGGCTTCTTCATGTTATAGCAATGCCCTGATGATTGGGGTATGCTGCCTAGAGGAAAAGGTGATGCCTTAATGTTATATCCATGTTTTGATGATTGGGGTATGCTGCGTAGAGGAATATGTGGCTTCTTCATGTTCTAGCAATGCCCTGATGATTAGGGTATGCTGCCTAGCGGAATATGTGGCTTCTTCATGTTATAGCAATGTCCTGATGATTGGGGTATGCTGCCTAAATATGTGGGCTTCTTCCATGTTATATGTTATACAAGCAATGTCCTGAATGATTGGGGTATGCGCCTAGAGGAATAGGTGGCTTCTTGCTTCTCATGTTATAAATAATCTATCAATGCCTGATGATATGGGGTATGCCTGCCCTAGCGAATATTGGGCCTTCTTCATGCTATAGCAATAATGCCCTTATATTGGGGTATGCTTGCTTAGAGGAATATTGGCTTCTCTTCTGATATGTGGGCTTTCTTCTTTCTTTCTCTTTTTGTGTTTTCTCTTTCTTCGTGTTCTACGCAATGTCCTGATGAATTGGGGGTAGCGCTGCTTGAGGCGGTAGAGGAATTGTGGGCTTCTTTCTTCATGTATAAATAAAGGCAATGCCCCTGATGAGGGGTATGCTGCTGTGAAAATGTGCCTATGTTCCATGTTTTGATGATTGGGTATGCTGCTAGAGAAATGTGGCTTCTTCACTTCTAGCAATGCCCTGAGATTGGTTATGCTGCCTAGCAGATAGTGCTTCTTCATGTATAAGCAATGTCCTGATGATTGGGTTGCTGCCTAGCAAATGTGGCTTCTCATGTTAAGCTATGTCCTGATGATTGTGGGTATGCCTGCCTAGAGGAAATATGTGGGCTTCTTCATGTTTATAGCAATGTCCCGATGATGGGGTAAATGCTTCGTAAGAGGAATATGTGGCTTCGTCATGTTTAATAGCAATTCCCGAGATTGATTGGGGTTCTGCGTAGAGAATATGTGGGCTTCCTTCATGTTATAGCAATGCCCTGATGATTGGGGTATGCTGCCTAGAGGAATATGGGGCTTCTTCATGTTATAGCAATGCCCCGATGATTGGGGTATGCTGCCTAGAAGAAGAACGGCTCCTTGGTGGCAATGCCCTGATGGTTGTTATACATTCTCTAGAAAAATTGGTGGCTCCCTTATATCTTGGCAATAGCATGATGGATATGTGCTTCCTTTAGCTAGACCATTAGTGTCCAAGTAGTGCCCTTATGATTGGGGTATAACAGGTTTCAGCTAGTAAGTATGCTTACTGTATATTTGTTTAATTTTGTTTAGTTTTCATTATCCCTGACAAAATTCCACAGTGCTTTACAGAATACACAGACTCTTCCCTCTCCCTCTTTCTTTGCTATGTTGAAAATGATTGCATGGCGTAAGTTAATTATGGATTTGCTTTAAAGATTAGATTTTAACCGCGGCTGATGTAATACTCTGTGCTAAGTAGATCCATGTTTTATTAAGGATGTGTTGTTGCTGTCTATTGTTAAATATGCAGCATTTCCACCTGCCCTTGCTGTTTTATCAAGAGTGTTAATAAGTGAGATGTTTTACGTAACAGAAAAGCACACCCTCAATTCCCGTCCTTTCTAATGTTTCCTTTCTCGATGTTCCCAGACCTTTGTATGATGTTCCCATGTGCCCTGACATCAATCCTTTTCTTCCCTTTACTTTAGTGGTTCCCAAACAGGGGGGATGCAAAGGTGTTCCAGGTGCTGGCCCTTATTCTTAACTGGTGTTTTAATGGGGAGGGGGGCTCAATAATTTCCCTAAATAGAAAAGTGGTAACCACTGCTTTATGGGAATATGAGTACAATTGTAGTTGTATACCTGTGGGTAGCTGACATTTAACATAGAGGTGGCCCAATGATAGGGCCCTTGATTTTGAAGATTCCCACATGTCATTTGTCTATGTGTATGGTTTTGCTTAGTCTGTGGTTATTGCTGATGGGTCATGTCCATGCCAGGAAAGAGGTTACGGTCAGTGTTAAGAGATGATTTCTGGTTGGGGTTGATTAATTTGATTTGGGGTTAGGGGCTTTGGGAGTTAGATTGCAATAACTTTAATAGTTTGCTGTGCCCATGAAAAAACTAATCACATAAAATTTTAACCAAAACAATTTGTGTAACACCTCTCTCCATGTTGGTGGCCATGGGGAAATAGGTACGGTGCATTATAGTATAGTTGTTTTGTACAAACTATGATTGAGGCAAGCTGTACTTAATGCATCATGAATTTTTACAGGTACTTTTGTTAATGCACCCTAGGCTTACATAGTATGTGTATAAGAAATTTGAACTATGTGAAATACTTTTTTTAAGCAGTTACTTGTTGTTTGTATTCTTCCCTATTACCAGCAGAACATTGTGTGCAAACTGAAATTGAGTTTCTCTTATAGAATTGTCCTTGAACTATAAAAACTTCAATATTACATTAGTATACAATAGTGAAATGAGGCGTTTCTTATTGGTGCTTCATATTGTGACCTGCTTTTGGGGGGTGTGGATATTTTTTTTGGCTCTCGTTCTTAAACTTTTCTCCAATATAGCTTTTATCTCTGGGTCTTTAGAGTCCATTGCCTCTTTCATCTCTAGCCATGATGTCTCTCTTTAAACCCATTTATTGATTAGACTTCTTTAATTTATGGACTTTAGTCATATTTTAGGATTACTGAGGCCAGTCTTTAGCCTGCCTAGATTTGCTCACTCCCCTAGAAAAGCAGAAGACTAAAGCTAGCCACACACGGCTCGATGAAGTAATAGATTAAAGGGACATCGGGCGCCGTGTGCGCTCATGGCTCCCGATGTTCCTCTTATCTGTTTCTTAATCTGAGCCATCCACGGTTTCATTGATCCTGCTTGAAGGAACTCGACCAAACAGGTTTCCAACATGTTGGGAAACCTTGGTCGAAATCCATTGCATTGAAAAGGGACAGCGCTGTCCCCATCCAATGTAATGGACAGGTTGACAGCAAGCCGCACACATAGGCAGCTGAGCCGCACACACAAGCTGTGTGTTCAGCTACCTACTCTGTGTGTGTGTGTGAAGGGGGCATGGCCAACACGGACCCAGCTCTGCCAGAAGAGGGGGGGGGGGCTGCAGACGGACTGCTTTCCCCAGCTGGAGAAGCTGTCTGCTTCTCAGGCTGTGGAGAGACCCAGGGGCACCAGGAAACTGGGTCCCCATCGTACAGTAAATGATGTTCCCATGTGGTGCACATTGTTTACTGCCCGATTGATCAGCAATCAATCACAGCGTGGTGACATCACAATTGATCACCGGTCGATTGCACGGGAATCTACCCGTGTGTGGCCAGCTTAAGATGTTTTTGAAATGTAGATATATCCTGTTGAGATGAGGGAGCAAAAGAGGGCTTTACAATTTAAAACATTGACACCGGTCTCAGGCAGTGGAATCACATTTGCCCAGTGATTGTACAATAGTACGTTCTTTCTCTACAAACTACCAGATATGTTTTTTATACATAAAACAAACCATAACATTTTTAGTGCATAATACATATAAAACATGTAACATGTTGCAGTGGCATAATGGACATCTATATAGTATTTATAGTTAATTTACATTTTTTGTAGGGTAAAATTTAACCACTGACTGGTAGATGTCTAAGGACTGACCAGAACGTGGTTATCTAAGGCCTGAAATGAATGAAACTGATGACTTAAACAGATGAACCACTGCAATGAATACCTCATAGTAATCAAAATATTTTTTTTTCTCCACAAATCTGTAATTTTACTTTGACTGAAGTGACAGCTTTTGTGTTTTTTAGTTAATAAATTTTTTATAAAAAGCAAATGAAATGCATCACAACCTTGTACTATTTTATAACGAAGCCTGTTGACTCAAATGATCGTTTTAATGCTTTTCTGGGGACATCAATGAGAATACATGTGAGAAGGAAACCACTCTTTTATATTATATTTTTTTTAGAAAAATCTTATAATAAAAGTGAATGTTTATCCTAAATTTCTCTTTATTAAATGTACATAATGGAAGAAGTACACAATGTAATTTATAGCGTTATATAGAGAAAAAGACTACCCTTGGTGTGATGAGCATCCATGGGCAGCCAGAGATTCCC
>CM070033.1:77989226-78021111 GCA_036250615.1 Ptychadena robeensis | reverse complement strand
TATATATATATATATATATATATATATATATATACATCTCTCTGTGTCTCTGTCTCTCTCTCGTAGAGTGTTGTACCATGTTAGCCATCGCTATATATATACACACACACATATACATCTCAATATATATATATATATACATCTATCTATATCCATATATATATAATATCTATATCTCTCACTATATATACATATACAGAAATGTAAATATCGTAAAAAAGTATAATTACGATCTATTAATCATAAAATAAACAATAAAACTTCTTTCTCTGGTGTGTTCACGTTTGTACATTTATTAATATACACACATATAAATACTGAAAGATTGCTGCGACATGCTGACATGCTGTTTAGCCACCATGTCAGTGTCAGCAACATGCCGGTGCTGGAAGTTTTAATATGCTAATGTTCCGCATCGGCAGTAATTGGTTGCTAAACACTATGAAAACACTATGACGTTTCCCGATGTTGCCAGACCAATTAAACATTTTGAACATGTCCAATAAATTACGATCGGAAGAAAACGGAAATTACGATCGTAATATATCGGTTGTACCATGTGGACATGCGCGGATTTCAGGGCGATAAAATGCATTTATTGGTCGGTTTTAATGGATCCTAATTTTTATCTCAGAGTGTATGGCTAGCTTAACTGTTGTCATTAAAGAAGCAAGTTTTCGTAATGTCACAGATCCCTTTTTCAGGCAAATACAATTCTGGTTTTAGAAGCTCACATTTATACACAAAGTTACAAGGACATAAATTTTGTAACAAAAACAACTGTTTTCCTTTGACACACTTGACTGAGGTTTGTATTGGCTTGAAGAAGCGATCTGAGACATCCCGAAAGCTTGCTTCTCTAATGACTTTAGTTACTGAATAAACCAGGGCTGTGGAGTCTGAGTCGAGGAGTCGGAGACATTTTTGGGTACCTGGAGTCGGAGTCGGCAAAAAATGGACCGACTCCGACTCCTACTAAATTTAAACGAGAATTAAAAAAAATATTTTAAATTAAAAAAAAATTACTTCAAATGTCGCAATTGACAAACAGTCATAATGAACATAATGACTTCTCTGCTATAAGAATAAATGCATGCAGTGGGTAACATTACAGCGCCCACTGTGACCCTAGCCTAAAGGCCCCCACACACGTACCGAGTGTGAGACAGACCAGTTCAGATGAGCTCTAGAGTGCAGAGTGATGAGGTCATCACGCTGCTCTCCAGAGCTGAGAGCAAGACGCCGGTCTTCATTGAGACGAACAGCATCGGCCAGAGATTATCGGACATGTCCATTCTCGATCTGTCACCCCATGTGGGCTCCCCCGATCGGAATACACACACGCCCATCAGTCGGCAGCAAAATCGGCCGCCGCTCAGTGCGTGTATGGCGGCCTTAACTCTCGCTGATAATGAAGTAAATGTTTGTTGCCGGACTAGAGACGCTTGTATAAGGGAAGGGAATGGATCGCCAATAGTTCAAGACTGAACCGTAAAGCATTTGGAAAACGCTGTCATTTAGCTGAGACGACAAATACTTAGATTGTTAGCTTCAACTTTACATATGACTATGGGATTCCAGGGAAATCATGTTTGAAGTGCCTCTTCTTGGAGCCTTCCACTGCCCTATCTTCAGCAGAAGATCAGAACACTAAAGCTAGGCACACACGGGGCGATCTGTAACAAGATTTGAGTACAATCAATTAACTTGTGCGCTCACGGTGATTGATTGTACTTTAATCTGTTTACAAACCTACTCGTGTATGCCTTCCTTCGGGCGGGATCAATAGAGCCGGCTCAAAGGTACTTGATTGAACGGGGTTCCAACATGTTGAAAAGACCCCGTTAAGTCTCCAATACTTTGCAAGGAGACATGAGTCTTCATGGAAAGTATTAAAACAGCTGTGGCTCTTGCCTCCTCCACAGCCGTCGGCTGTCAGTGTGAAGAGACGGAGCCAGCACTCCTCACTTGGAAGCTGTATGAGACAGGCTGCAGGCTGTTGTAAATCACACACTGCAAGCTGGGGATAACGGGTCCCCATTGAACAGGAATCGATGTGCCCATGTGGTGCACATTGATTTCCATTCAATTGATCCCCGATCAATCACAGCGTGGTGCCTAGCTTAAGGAAAAAGCAGCAGCATCTTCTGCCCAACTCCCTTTCTCTGCTTTAATTGGCCATTATAGTGTTGGTTTCCTAGCCAGTAGTTCTGTGGTTAATGTATGATGCCTTCCTTTCCTTTAATGGATGGATACAATACATTAGCATATTACATACAGAGGAGTCGGTGTCAGAAGAATCTGAAACTGAGGAGTCGGAGTAATCTGAAACTGAGTCGTCGGAGTCGGAGAATTTATCGACCGACTCCACAGACCTGTAATAAACGGTATCACTAAGGCTTTGTTTCCATTACCTTGGGACTTCTCCGCTTAGCTTAGTGGGAGGTCCCAACGTAGCAGATAGACTTACCTGCTCGGCGAAGACTCTGTCTTCATTGCGCGGAGCCAATCCACCGGTGCAAGGCTGAACGTAGTTAACCATCCACCAAGAAGGCAATGTCTGTGTGAAACGTTGGGGCCCCTTGTAAGCATATACTCTTAGCGGAGGGATCGCGACGTAAAATGGAAACAAGCCCTTAAACTCCAAACTCTGTGTCAGATTATAGAAAGGCTTATTGGAATACAAGGGGTACAAACTAACCTATAAAAACATATGCCTTCCTATTTCCTGCTTTATTTGTATTTAAGAAAAATGTTCATGTATATGTGAACAGATGGAGATATTGTATGGTGACAAGTCTATAAAAATAGCCTATACTGCCAAGAGATGTCTTGGATTTTGAAGGCATGAGTATAGCAGCTTCAGGTAGAGGTTTCTCGGGTGAATAGATACGAAGTGTGCACTTCACCTTATTGTCAACCTTGTAGAATAAAGATTCATGGGAAAGGTGAACCTTTGGTAATCTGGTTACTGGGATGCAGTCATATATTAACTAAGTCACCAGCGTGCTGCAAACAGGGAGATTTATATCCTGCCCAGTAATCTGCTTCACCTTCACTGGTAGCTGCATCATGCCATACATAAATTATTTTAGCCTGGGGAAATATATATCCTGTCCCCTTGACAGTGGAAGTTGGATTAAATCAATACTAAGGCATTCACTCATCGTATAAGTATGTATAAAATGTGTTTGGAAATGGAGAGCTTTTTCTTAAAAACTATGTTAAGTTAAAAACCAATTTTGAGCCTCCTTACAGAGTGTCTCAAGGTGCAGAAATATAATTTAATAGATTGGAAACTGAGAATCTTGTTGCTTTCGCAGTTGTAATTGTAAGATGATGATCTGTGTGCGTTTGTAGGCGTGTAAATAGTTACACATTGTATCTACAGAGGAACAGGATATGCAATTTAGTCTGTAAATTCATGTTGAATATCAAATTACATATTATTAGATCAAGTATCCCAAAGGTGGTGTAGTACATCGTAATGGAAAAAATCAATTTTTCACCAGTACATATAATCAGGAAACTGAGAGTACCTTCTTTATGTATTTGTGGATATCACAGTGGCCTGCCATACACTGAGCCAGCTTGTACAGACCCAAGTAGTAAGATGCAAAACTCTGTGCCAGAAAACTGGCCAACAAATGGATGGCCCAACATTGGAGGGAATTGATTTGTCAGGCTCACACATTATTAAGGGACATTGTTTGTGAGGCATTGTCTTTATGAGAGGCTATCTTATTCAAACTGAGAAACCCATACCTAAACTAAAGCGTGCCATACACCCACCTATGGTGCTGACAGAGCTGTTCAGATCAGTTTGGAATAGCAGCGTGATGACGTCCGAGCTGGAAGCATCGGCGGGCACCCTTTGTTTGCCGGCCATTACCTTCAATGAAGACGTCGGTCTTCATTGAAAATAATGGCATCGGCCAGAGAACATCAGACATGTCCGTTCTCTGGCCGGCCGAGCTGTGAGCACCCCAAATTGGTGGCCGATTTTGCCGGCGGCCACGACAGAGAAATCTGAAGGTGTATGTGGACCCTAAGCCTAAGACCGGCCATTCCTGTGCAGTTGTTTGGGGGTCCTGTGGTCTATCAGACAGTTCAAAAACCAACCGGCTAATGCCTCATGCCGTGTTTGTCAGATAGTTGGCGGACCTATATCCGTCAATGTTGATCGGGGTAACCAGGTCTACATATGAGCGCTGCACCCAGGGTCAGGAGGGGAGGTGGGTGCTATCTGGTTTTGACTGTCTGTTGGGATCTGGTACACCGCTGCCTTACGCCATCAATTTAATAGCAGTCCATGTCTCAACTCGCTACACAGAATTATCAAATGATGCTCAAAGCATACATTTTGGCATATAGCTACCACAGCCTTATAGTTGACAGCTGATTGCATTCAACATAAATGGCCTATGCACGAGTAGTACCTAGTACAGGACAAAAATATATCTCCGTTAGAACCAGACCCACAACCCCAACCAAATTATTCACACCTGAGAAACCGCCACAGCTTCTCAACTAACACTTTTGAAAAACCAATTTCCCACTCCAACAGAGAGGTTCTCCATTTACCAAATGTGATATGTCAACCCCCCAATGATAGTGATGGTAAAAAAAAAAGGCTAATACAAACTTTTGCAGAAAATAAAGTGTGGACATACTATATTTTTCTGAATTTGCTTGGTATAAGATTTCAATATCACTCTATTATGCATGTAGACATTTGAGCTTTCTTGAGTATTTCTTTTGTTAGCTCATGGAAATAACAATGGACTTCAATTATTATCAATTCATTTTTTATTTAAAATCATTTCTTTGTAAAGATTACACACATCACATATTGCTCCTTGAACAGATTTTTATGGCTAGGTTCTGTAAAGGTATTTAACCTTTGGCTACTAAAGCCACCCATACACCTTTTAGATCACTCCATACAATTTCCTTTAGATTAACCAACAATTATGTAGTGCCGGGTCCTCCCTGATAGAATACATAGGGATTGGAAGGTTTAGAAAGCTCCTCATATTACATGGTTTTGGTAGAACAAACATTGATTGTACAGAAATTGTATGGTACGATTATAAGGCTAGGCACACACCGGTATATCTGTAAAATTCAAATACAATCGAGGTCACGGTGCTGGATTGTACTCTAATCTGTTTACAAATCTACCCGTGTGTGCCTTCCTTCAAGCGGAATCAATGGATGCCGCTTGTAGAAACGTGAAAACTCGAGTAGGGTTCCAACATGTTGGAATACCCCGTTCAATCTCCAATACTTTGAATAGAGACAAGATTCTCCGATAATTCTCCGAGAGATTCACTCACAACACAAGGCTGCAGGTTGGGGAGAATGGGTCCATTGAACGGGAATCAATGTGCCCATGTGGTGCATATTGATTTCCATTTAATTGATCCCAGATCAATCACAGCATGGTGATGTCACCACGCTGTGATTGATCGGGTCGATTGCACAGGAATCTACCTGTGTGTGCCTAGCTTAAGGTCTATGGGGGCCTTTAGACTGTGAGCTGTTGGAATGTTTTGCGTGGTGAACAGTCCTTCTCTGCAAAACCTGCTCCTATCGAAGTGGTGTAGGCACTAAGTGCTCCTGTACATGTGACTTCCTAGTCTTTTTATTTCCTTAACTTAAGATGTCCTTCAGCTGTAAAACCCAGTTTGTGCTGAAGGAGTGTGTTTGTTTGGCTTATAAAGGTGTATGAATCTATAGTGTTTTGTGGCAGTCACGTCGGCTACGTCTTGTATCTTGAAGTGCAGGAGGACAGATGGCTCGGAATAAAGTGTTCTAACTGTTTTTAGGACGTTGCTATCTATTAGTGTGAAAAGTTTGTCAGCAGTCATGCAGATAATTGAACTGCCACCCAAAAGCTTGAGGGGTTCACTTAATTACCATTGATCCTGATTCCCAGAGGAGCTAAGCATTTAGCCGAAGGCCTGGAGTTAAAGGTGTTCTGAAGACAACACAGCAATTCCAATCTGGTTAATAAATTGGTATTAGACTGAAGTGTTTGTGTGCAACCCATGGGGAATGTTGCTGATAAACAGGCCTTTCCTTGATTTGCTGATGTCGGACAAGGCACGGATCTCAGCATGGTTAAGGTTTTATTTGTCAGCAAATTAAGAGACAATGCCTTGCAGTCTCCCAAATTAGCTTTTGTTTTGTTTAGCTTTATAATAAGCTGGGAACTTCTTATTCATAAAAGCCCTGGGAAAGCATATTTTTCACTATCCAATTAGAAGGACACATCAACACATGAGGACTGCAGTTGCTGATTCAATTTTATTGTTGTCTTATTAGATCAGTATATTTCTTTTTGGTTCATTATTTTCGAGTGTGATATTGTTTATGCGATATTATGAATTTGGGCACGGAAATGATTGTCTGAGTATACAACTCCAAAGCCGCTAGAAAATAAAACAATGTTCATGTCTTAACAAGAAATTGTTTGCACCTTTTTTTCAACGACCGCAGCTATCCCGCTCTGCATAAGTGTATATTAACTCTTATTGGCTATGATTTGGTCAGTTAGGTATCTGATTATAAGCATTCTGGTTTTATCTGATATATCGAAAATATCTGTGGATGCTTCCGGAAACCAAATGAGCTTGTAACTTCATGTATAATCTACATGTGCTGAACCTATCAGTCCTGATAAGTTTTCTTTTGTCTGCTATGTTCCAAAGATAAGAAATGTGCAGCCCAAGGGAACCTAGCTGCTTTTCATAGTCATAGCTTGAGTGAATGTCACCTTTGGGCAGGAAGTGTGTTGTAACTAGAACTAGATGCAGCCACCATAGGACTGCTAAGCAGCAACCTGTTGTATTTTTAGCTTTGGTTCCGCAATTTTTATGAATGGGAAACAAACAAAAGACGACACCCACTAAGTTGTAGGGGAGCCTCAAGCAGCCCATACACGGGTCAGATTTTCAATCAATCAACTTAAAACGATCAATTTTTAAGTCGGTATAAAATTGTATGTCGATTGTATCATGGGCCATATGTAATACAAGATTGATCGATTTTTTTTTTTCAATCCACAAAACAATCGATCCAAAATAGTCCGATTAAAATTTCAATCAGAAGTGAGGTAGAATAGGTAGAAAAAAATAGATCAAAAATTGGTTGACCACACTTGGTTCTCAAAATACCGAACCAATTTTCAAGCGACCGATCAAAATTTACCATCCAGTCCGATAAAAAAAACGACTGAATTTTCACAAAATTTTGATCGGATTAAGTCGATTTAACCAGGTGGGCAAAAGTCAATTCTCAATCAATCGACTAAAAAATTTATCGTTTTAAGTCGATTGATTGAAAATCTGACCCGTGTATGGGCTGCTTTAGCCTACTTTCATTTGCTAATGGTACTTGCCCCCTGGCTGTGACTGGTCTATGAGTAAAGCCCCCCATATATGCTTTGATTTGTGGCCGACTTTACAGCCACAAAATCGGCCACAAATGGAAATTGCCCTCCTTAAATCGGGCCATAAATCGATCTAGTACGTCACGCATATGTCAGTAATGTTTAGATCCATCTTGTCACTTTGAAAGACCGGCACACATAGCACATAGACTTTGCCTGCTCGGCGGATGCTCTATTTACACATCTGCCGACGCAGAAGTCCAACATACTCCACTAAGTTCAGTTTTTCATCGGTGGAAAGGCTCGGCAGAGTGAAGACACAGCATTCGTTGCGCAGGTAAGTCTATGTGCTCGTCGAGATCCCCGCCAAGCACTATGGTTAGCGGAGGGGGTCCCTACATTTAATGGAAACATACCCTTAGTTTTCTTTATTGATTCTTAACATGTTTTTTTGCTAGGGCCCATCAAAGAAAGTGTTAAGTGCTTTGAGGTTGCAGGACTGGCAGCTATTCAGTCCGATTCCGAATGTCTTTTCTGGACATTTTTCCTCTTGTGCCTTATTGCATTGATGAAACCAAAGTGTATGGGGTACACTGCCATAGAATGACCAGACCTGCATCTGAATGCTTGGGATTTTATGGGCAGTTGTAGAAGTTGTTCAGTTGAGGCATTTCAGCGGGCTGTCACATGTGTGTGATGAGTTGTCCTACCTTGGAGATAAGTGGTAAAGGCTTGTAAGGACATGTCCTGGCTGGCTTCTTATTTGCATGTAGAATAAAATGCATTTCCTAATTAACGGGCCCGGCTTTCTCTTAGATGCAAGGATTTCTTGAAAGTCAGACATTCTGTGCTGCTTAATATTATGTAGATTTTAGTGCTGCTGTAATTGCTGCACTAAGTGTGGGCTTTATTGATTTAGATGTAGTGAGTCTCAAGTTTCCATCTGACTACAAGAAATATTAATATTGTGCCGTGCTTGATTGCTGTGGCAGGAACTAATGACTGTGACTAATGTGCAGGTTATCTGTATCGTTAATGGTTTTGCACTCATTAAAATACCAAAAATCTCTCAAGGAATGAGAATATCATCTGCTTACCAGCCATGTCTCTCTGTTGTATACAAAACATTTATGATTACATGCTTGACTTGCGTGATTTAATAGGACGGCTCTTTTTGATAGTGTAAAGAATTAAGCGGATCCTCTTATAGGTCTTCGACTCCAAAGGAAATGCACACAGGCCCTCACATGAGATGCTGGGAATTTGTCTTGGGGATTTCGCAATCTGTATGTATATAGAAGCTCATAATATTCTGGATAAAAAGACAGAATTTTAATATCAGGCTCTACTGTAAAATTAATGAAAGGACAAATTAAAATTCAGAAGTTAGTCCATCCAGTGTGAGAGCCAGCGGGCACATTTCTAAAGATGCCGGGGACATGTGTTTCAATTGACAGCAGCTAAAAAAGTTTGGTGTCAAATAGAAGTTTTTGCTATCAGGCGCCTTTGTTTCCTCTTTCCTTATGTTTTGAACACCAATATTAACAGACAGATGTCAAAATACACTGCAAATCAAGTACGGTACTTTAATTTTGCAAATATAACAATAATTTTCAACATTTTTATGGTCTGTTTATCTTGAGTGCTTTGATGCTGTATGTTCCTGTAATGTCATCTGGTTTGCATACATTTTAATTGCATTTGTGAGCATGGTCTTGTCTGTCTAGCTAAATTTTTTTAAATTAAGAGAGACATTTTTCCTTTTTTTTTCTATTTTTATTTATACAAATATATTTTGTGTTTAAAGATATTTGAGATTTTAACAGCTCCATTTTTGTTGAAGGGCTACACATCAAAGTACAAGTTAGACATTCTATATAATGTATATATACATTATTATACATTGTATAATGTTTATATATTCAGTTTGTGTGGGTAGAGAAAGTTGAGTCATTGTTCACTTGTTGACCAGTATGTTTAACACAACTTTGTGGGGTTTTTTTTGCCACATGAATTCTCAATAGAAAAGCTGTGTCATTCAGCTCAGTCATGTCCAATGACCCTGTTTTTGAGCGGTATTCATTGATGGCATGGCGCTCGAAGCAGCCATCGATCTAGCTCATATCTATCCATGAATAGGTATCTTTAGACATTTCCATGGACACATTGTAAGGACCATCATGATATTGTATCTAGTATACTTCTGAATAATCCTTTAAAGATGATTGTGTTGGTGTCCTCTTATAGAGAATAGGATATGTTGCATCTAAGGCAGTGCTTCTCAACCTCTAGGTCAGTACCCCCTTGGGGGTCGAAGGACCATTTTACAGGGATCGCTTAGTTTACTGAAAGCATCAGAGCTGTTGCTAACAAGCAGGGTGGGGAGTTAAGAAGGAGACTAATGCCCCCTCCTCCCTTCCCAACCTGCTTGTGCAAATGATGTCCTGGGTGGGAAAATATAAATAAGGGGACAATACACTTACCTGTTCGTGCCAGAAGGGACATTATGGAGTGTCATATTCAGTATTTGGAATGCAGAAGTGACACAAATACACTTTATGGCATCACTTACAAGGGTATGGGGGACACTTGCGCTGCGCCTGCAAAAATGTGTGCTGCATGGCATTTATGTCACACGTTACAGGAAATGCACGCGCCAGACTAGTGTGAAAGGTATGTAAACCTGTGTACCTTGTGTTTCCTCTAGCGGTGCTGTGCTACTGTACCATACACACAGCTAGTGTGAACGAACCCTTGGGTTAATGACTCATCAGTTTTGTAATGAATGACATGGTTAATCATCAAGATTTTTTAGTTTAGTATGCACATTAAGGATTGTTGTATACTTGTTCCAGGTCAGCAACACTCAATTAACTAATGGCAATTAGCTGGCTTGCATATTTTAAGTAGGACATTAGCAATGACCAATATATTTCCCTTAGTACTGTGCTTCCTTTATGGCTGAACAGGTCAACATCATATGTCTAGTCACGGTAAGGGGCAGATATTAAAGTGGTATAGTACTAGTGTTAACAAGGGAATCCCCACTACTAGTAACTGGAACACATTTGAGATCTTTCAAAATTAATTTCTCATTAAAATATCTGTTCATAATAACCTGAAGCCCACGTTGACAGAAAAAGCTCAGATATGAATAGCTTGGGGATAATTAAGGTTAGGTTAAGTATGTTTTAATGAAGGCATTTAGAAGTCTAATCTATTAAGTATATACGGCTCCTGAATTTTATGTGGTTATTCATCACAAGAAATGTTGAGGGGTTATACTAAAGGGGATGGGTGTACTTGAGATTTGTAGGTATTTTAAATTAATACATTGGGCACCGATTTTAAAAGAAAAAAATCAAAATGTCTTTTTAAAGTAGACTAAATGTGCGCTCCTATATCTTATTATGTCAAAGTACAAATAAAGACTGCTTTATAACACAGGCTTTAGGACGTAATGCCCATGCTTAAGAACGTAATGCCCATGCAGTTAATCAAGGATCCAATTGACAAGCTTATAGGCATGTGAATCGCAGTTGATAGTTGTTTCCCATTTTTCATCTGACTGTAGTGCAACGTCTATAAGACAGCTGGACGCATTGGAAACACATACCACGGCTATTGGTAAACAATGGGCACAGTGAGTGACTTGCACAAACCCCGCCTGATGCGTTTTCGGATGCGTTTTGCTTATAGTTAGTATAGGATGCGGTATTGCTGACATGGCAAATACCGTGTCCTAAACTCTCTCAAAACCGCGCCGGAACAGTGGGCAAACCGCAGGTGGCCGCTATGGACACGCCAGGCCGATGTGCCCATAATGCCATGCGTTGTTTCTGGGGAAGCCTAGTGTAGTACCAACCTTAAGCTGCCCATACATGCATAGGTTCACAAACGATCATCATCCATGATCGTTCAACAATCATTAGGCAAATCGGTTCGCTCCACTTGGGGTGCTTGATCCCTGACAAGGGACCCCATCCATTACCAACATGTCGGATCCCTGTTTGATCAACAATTTGTTTGAGCAGGATCGAATGTTTAAGGTTAGGGGGGGCATAAATGTGCACATGGTCAATCATTTGGGAATGGCACTCAAAATCTACGCATGTATGGGTACCTTCAGTCCAGAAAATATATATATTATACGTTTATTTTGTGTATGTATGTGTGCATGTTGAACATTGTCGTGTCTCTATAAAACAGTTTTAATTAAAGGTTAAAGGTTTCCCTAAGCATAAATCCTGACATGCTTATATGGGTATTTCCTAGGGACATTAATTCTTGTATGCTTAGTTAAATTAACCTGTTGCTATGTATGTGTGTGGCAAAATCAATCAACTTTCCTTATTACAGGGTGATGTGATTATTGTTGGCTATTCAATAATCAGATCCTGTTTCAATCTATTAGCAGATTTACTGATTTATTAGATGGGTCATTCATATACTGTATCACTGAAATTTATTGTATTTTGCTGGTTATAACACCACAATATAAGAGGCACTCCTTTATACAGCTTACAGCCATCAGCCAAGCTTGCGTTACAGGAGGCAGAGGGAAGAGCCAACCCCTGTCCACTTACCTGCCTCTGCTGGTTATGTTCAGTGCTTGGCCCGCTCCACATGGTGATGCCTTTGCTCTATATAAGACACACATTGATTTTGGAAAAGTTCATAGTGGTATTTTTAGGGACCTCTGATCATGTTGGATACATTAAGAATTACACTTTGCAAAGATTCTTTAGGTATGATAAAGGATTGTTTAGTCTATTGAAACCGTATGATTTGCTCCTCTACTTTCAACATGCAAGAGGTTTTAGATTTCTTGTCACAAATTTCAGTAGGGCATGAAAGCTCAGGAATTACACAAGGTTTTCTAGACCTATCAATGACAAAAAGCCCCATATTGGGGAATGTGGGGATGCGTCTTTTTATAATCGACCTTTGAGATCAAAATGATTGGACGATTGTGCAAAGTGTCTGTACGACTGCAGAGCAGGGTGGATAAAAATCGATGATTTTTTTTTAAAAATCAAAAAAATCCGATTTTTTTGATTAAAAATAAAAATAAATGCTTTTTGAGGAAAAAACATTACCATCCCAAGGTTATTCCATGGTGAAATAAAGATTAGTTTATGTAGAATAAGGCTATATATGTTTAAATGTTTTGGTAAATAAATTCCATGAAAAACATCCCAAAAACAATAGACAGAAGTTGATGATGGCATAAACACATCACCCAAAATTTCCCCTTGAATAGACAAGAGCAAGGGAACAGGCCACTCCATATGTAAAGCAATACATGTATTATACACAGTGCAAAAGATGAAGTAATGACCATCATATCAATCAAAATCAATGCGCAATGTTGTGGATGTACACATCTCTACACGTGCTTAGACAATTAAAATACTCCAAATGGCACAAATTTCACCCCAACTGCATTTCGTTGAAGACTTCTTCAGGGGGTACGATATGTCATTTCATAAGCCAAATCTGCTTTTGTGTCCCCTCAACCGTGTCTATTCAAGGTAGATTTTGGGTGATGTGCTTATTCCATCAACTTCTGCCTGTTTGTGTAAGATTTTTGGGCAGTTTCTCTGCCTAAAAGATATTATCACAGACGCTGGGTTTACTTTCTCAGTTCTCAAAACTAAGTACAACAAAAAAGTTGTCCAAATATGATTGATTAACCTAAACTGGGGTTAAAAAAAACTAATATGAAAAGAAAAAATCTTCACCTTCTCGCATTTTAAAGTTATACCAGCAAAAATTATTGATTTAAATCAGTTTGATTTAAATCGGACCTTACAGACTAGTGATTTTAAATCGTGATTTAAATCATGATTTAAATCGGTTTGATTTAAATCAAATCCACCCTGCTTCAGAGTACTGGATAACACGGCGCCGTTTGGTTCTGAGCAGTCAGCCGTTGAACAAAGATGTTCCTTTCAAAAGACAGCCTGATACTTAATACATTTGCATGTATTACTTGGGGAAGGGCCTTTGTCTATTTAGGGAGCTAGAACCTGTCTAGCAGGTTCTGCCTTCCCCTCCAACCCATGTGCATGTGTGTGAGATGAGGTTTCAGACCTTAACCAATCACTTCAAACCCTAACCTGTTTCCCAAAACCTGTTTCCCTATTGGTCACATTGTAAGACCGCCTGCTGTCTTTGTGTATAAATAAGAGAGACAGGCAGCATACTGACCCGACCTAAAAACGACTCCTGTGACGCTATTTCTGAGGGACTGCGCATCATCACTACATGAGGTCTTCCCGATTGATCGTTCGGATCATGTCATCGGCCGTGAAAACTAGAGATCATGGAAATTGCGATATCAATACAAACCCCATTTCCATAGTGTCCTTTTTAAAATTAACACTTTAAACTTGAAAACCTTGAAATGAGATCAAGCTGAATAAAATGGATATGAGTTTGTATGCTGGGTGTCCCTGGTACTTTCATTCTTGTCCATATAATACCCTAATCTGCTGTCGGATTACACGTCTCTCTAACCTCTCTCCATCACCAGCTGCACAATTTTTCGACCACTGGACAATGAAGATATATGTTTACTTACTGCTGTTCTGTTAGGAATTAGAAAGTATTGAATTTGGGATTAAAGGAACTTTTATGTATACTATTATGAAAAAACAGCATATGCACATTCTGCTTGGTTGACATTTTGTAAGCCCGAGAATCAGAACATTAAAGCTACTATAAAAGCCAAGTTCTCTCACAATCTTATCTTTCTCTTAAATGTTGCCAGTTCCTGCATTAGGCTGATCATGTTTAAATATCCTTCAGTTGTTCCATGTAATGTAGATGTTGGGAAGTCAAACAGTATTTTACAGTAGACAGACACTAGTACGGTTTTTCAAAAAGATCAGATGTCAGATAAAATAAAAGTTAAGAAAAATTATTACAGATGCATTGGGAATTTTTATTTGTTGGATCGATTTCTTTAATGAAAGAGTAACAACAGCATAGTAATAATTTTAATAATTTGCTGCTTAGAGCAGATGTATACAAAAAATTAAAGCTGGTATGATGGTGGTCTTGCACTCCACAATCCTAAA
The DNA here is from genome assembly GCA_036250615.1 of Ptychadena robeensis. Classification (NCBI taxonomy): domain Eukaryota; kingdom Metazoa; phylum Chordata; class Amphibia; order Anura; family Ptychadenidae; genus Ptychadena; species Ptychadena robeensis. The sequence goes on along the minus strand of CM070033.1, from coordinate 78,006,630 downwards.
ATAATATAATTACCTGCTGTTCCCTGGAATCATATCAGAGATTCTATCTTTATTAGCCAGGCTTCTGGGGATTTATTCAGGGTGCAATGTGGCCACTGGGGGTGTTTATAATAGTTTTCAATGGAGAAGATCGCCCATGTATATTTAAATGCAGAGCCAAGATTAGGGAATTTCCAGGCTGTCCCTGTGCTCAGCAATGTTCTGTGGTGCATGTCATCAGAGACCGGAAGAGAATAGAGGCTGCAAGGTACCTTCTTAAGCCTCCTAGCGGTCAGCCCATACCGTACCATTTTTAACGGCGTGGTACGGGCGATCGCAGCAGAGTACATTGTACTCTGCTCAAATTTCCTGCCCCCCACCCACCGCTGTCCATGATGTGGGCTGGGAAACAGACACCCCTCCATTATAATGGAGATCTATAGTGCACCCCTGCAATAGCTGTGGCTGCATAAAGCCGCACCGCAGCTTTCCGGTGGTATGCCCGGTTCATCTCAACCTCCAGGGGGGTTCATTTGCTTGTTACAGGAAAGTTGTTTTTTAAGCATTCCTCTCTTTTATCGACATTTCTGGTGCTATTGATGCAAACATGAATTTCTGGTGGCAGGTCCGCTTTTATCTTCATAGCAAAGACGTTGTGTTGTATATATGAACCAATATTTTAAACAGGATATAGAGGTAGATGAGCTTATGCAATATTCCTATGTGATCACATGAGAAGCTAGGAATGTCTTTGAATTGCTTATAAATACTTATTAACATCAGAGAAAGCAGAAATTTCGGTAGGATGAAGACAAATATAATGTTGGGTGGTGTGCTGCTTTTGTGGAAGTGAAGTAGACGAAGAAACCATAGCTATAGATCTTCTAGCACAAAGTGAGGGATTGCGTTTATTAAATCTCTAAGCATTACCAAAGCCTACACAAGGCATTGACCTCTTTGAAATTAGAGAAGTTCCGTTACAGTTATTAGCAGTATGCTCAGTATCCTATGGGACTTAACACATTAAATAACCAATTACTGGTCCTTGACCACTCTATATATACCTGAAACCACATGGGAAGCCATGCATACACGCCTGCATGTGTATCTGTATTATTGTATTATTTATCCCATCAGTCATGTGTGCGGTGTATAACACTTGCGTTCTTTATTTGCAGTGGATTTACTGGGCTTGTCTGCAGCCTGCGATGCCTTGGACCAGCACAACCTCAAGCAGAATGACCAGCTAATGGACATCCTTCAAATTATTAATTGCCTAACTACAATTTATGACCGACTGGAGCAAGAGCACAACAACCTGGTGAACGTCCCTCTTTGTGTGGACATGTGCCTGAACTGGCTCCTGAATGTTTATGACACGTGAGTGATGTTCTACTCTGACCATTAATGGTGCTGTATGTACAGGGTTAAATGATGAAATGTCACCTTTTGTTCGCTTACACCAGCAGAAAGGCAGCAGAAGGTTAAAGATCACCATATGAAGCTAAACGACTTTTCAGCATAAAATCACATAATATGCACTCTCGACTTCTTGAGCATAGTGTAAATGATTGCATGCCCTGTCCTAGCCTGCTTCTGTCATAACACAATTTAACGCAGATTAGCTTTTTACTGGGATATTTTTTAAGAAAGTTCGTATACGGTTGGCATAGAAATAACAGTGTATATAGAAAAGACATATGTACAGGTACAGCTGCATTGTTTCAATGCAAATTTACATTAAAAAAAGGTATAATGGCAAACAAAATAAATAAAAATACCTGCAGGATCTTGTATGGTCCTGCATGATCTTGTCTACTATCATCCAGGGGTAATATTGACTTTGTTTCTGGTGATTACTTTTGTAACATCTGCACTTTTATCTCATTGTATGGTTTCCATTACAAGGTAGGATAATTTTATATTGCTGGGGGGAAAACCCTGCTTTCTAAGTACTTGGCTTATAAGCTTATCACCCAAACAAATTTTGGAGGACTTTATTGTTAAGCATATCTAATGTTGCTGTCTTAGCTTCTAGACTCTTCTGAGAAATATTCTGCTTAAGGCTATGTTTCCTCTGTGCTATCGGCACCCCCTGTGCTAAGCACATTCCTTGGCTGGGATGCCAATGGACCCGATCCACATTACCTGCCTACATCACCGGCTGTTCCCACAGCATTCTGCCGCTCCATTGGCTGGAGGTTGACGTACTGCACTATGTTGACTATGTACTGCCACCTCCAGTGCACCTAAAGTAAAAATACAAAACATTATACTTATCTGCTCTTGTCTGTGCTATTTGCAATGTTTAATCCTCTGTAGATGGCAGTGTTCCGAGGGTTAAAGAACTGTAGTTATGTATATGGCCACTCGATGGCTAAATAATAGTTTTCAATGTTGAAAACTTAGCTCCATAGGCTTGTCAAGCCATATAATGGGTGTTTGGCTACAATAAGTGAACTTGCTGCTCTCCATTGGCCTTCACATCTCTTTTCAGTTCCTTACTTTGACCTCCACTATTTATATAAAAATAAGGTGCAGTGGTGTCATGCAAACCCTTCACATGTTTACTATACCCTAAGCTACCAAGTAATCTTATAATAGCTCAAAGTTCAGGTTTAGAAAAGAAAAACAAGAAAAAGTTAAGATCTCTCTATTGTACCTATCCAGTGTGGTTCTTCTCCAGAAACATTACTAAAGTAATTCTTGTGTCACCATAATAATTATTAGGTCTAGCTGGGACTTTTACATTTCATCCAGGAAACGTTGGCAACCCTTTCCAGTGGCTTTCTGCATATTATGGTGCAAAACACTTGTGATACTATGTCTGATATTACCCTGTTTAGCCGAAAAGAAGACACTGTCTTATATAATTTTTTTTGCCAAATATGTATTACTTTCAGGGGATGTCTTATTTTTCCTTTTATGATACACATTTATTAATAACCTTTCATGGTTTTTATTAATAACCTTTCATGGTTATTAATGTTTCCCTGTGGTTTCCAAGTGACATAAATTGTATATATTTAACAATAAAAACTGAAAGAATTTTGGCAATCTAAACATGTCTCTTTTTATACATAAGTGAAGGTGTATTTAGTGTGTTTGCACTGCAATACCAGTTTTAGCCACTGGAGACACAGCCTCTAGTGAGCAGCTCCTCTCGCACACAGGAGGGAGAGAGGGATGTGTGACAAGCAGAACCTGGCACATTACCGGCTTCTAATAACCCCTTCGGGGCTCCGATCTGTATGTGAGCCTCAGGAAAAATGTTCCCTGTATCTCATATATACAATGTGTGTTTAATGTCTACCACCCCAACTGCCTACAGCCATTTACAGATGTGGTGGTAGCTGCTGTCATCTTCACACAATCTATTACCCTCAGTACTGTACCGTAGCTTGGGGGGGGGGGGGGGACCTTATATTTCAGCCAGAGGAAAAAATGTCAGTGGCCTTATTTTCAGGGGATGTCCTATTTTCAGGGAAACACCGTATGTGTACAATTTTACACCCTCATCTGCAGCATGCTCAGTCATAAGGCAAGGTGTTAAGTAACGTTTTCAAATTAAACAAGATCATGTTATCCTGTGTTTTCCATGGTACCATACTCATAGGCCACTTTGTAAAAACAATGTTTCACTTTTTTGTTTAGGGGCCGCACAGGAAGAATTCGAGTGTTGTCTTTCAAAACTGGTATTATTTCCCTATGTAAAGCACATTTGGAAGATAAGTACAGATGTAAGTATCTCCTCTGTGATGGCAATTAATGTTGCAATTATTTTATCTTCTGTAATGTTGCTATCCTTGCCAAACCAATATTCTAACCAAAGACAGAACAGCAGGCATTCAGATTGATCTTTTTTTTTTCACCTGAACTGAACTTCTTGGTAATGGATGCTTGCATAGTTAGAGGACGATGTCATCACTTACCTTGATGGGCCGTATAATACTTCTATATAAAATGTAAGAGAATATTTGGCTGTGCACGTGATTTTTAGAGCACACAGGTGCAATTTAAACGTGATTTAGATCTAAAGGTCCCCAACTACGGGTCGACGCCCACTCTTGAATATTCCAGCGCAGCACAGTGATGTCACGATGATGTCATCACGCTGCGTTCGAGCGTTTGTCTATTGAACGGCGAATTGATACACTACTTTGTGCAATTGATCCTCTAACTGCTCCTCATCTGCTGCTGCTCCTCTCTACAAATCTCTACACTGGCTTCCAGTTGTCCAGAGAATCAAATTCAAAGTTCTGTGTCTTGCTTTTAAATCACTCCACACCTCCTGTCCCACTTAAATCTCCAACCTGGTACACAAATACACCCCTAACCGCCCCCTCCGTTCCTCCAGTGACCTACTTATGATATCCACACTCATAACCTCATCACACGCAAGGCTTCAGGACTTCTCTAGGGCCGCTCCTACTCTCTGGAACTCTCTCCCTCGTCCTATTAGACTTGCACCTACTTTTTGCACTTTTAAAAAAGCCCTAAAAGACCACCTCTTCAGTCTCACCTACCCATCTTCTAATTCCTAACATCTCCACCATGTCAGTCCCCCCCCCCCCCCCCCCCCCCCCCCCCCCCCCCCCCCCCCCCCACCAATTGTATACCTTGTTCCCCAACCTATTAGATTGTAAGCCCAACCGGGCAGGGTCCTCTACTCCTCCTGTGTCATAACCTGTACCTGTATGTACTATCCTCTCTCCACTCACAATGTATTGTACAGCGCTGCGTAATATGTTGGTGCTATATAAATAATTGATAATAAATTAATTCCTGTTCGATACTTTGGATGGGAAATCTGATCCCCATCCTAACTAATGCCAATTGAACAGGAATTTACCAACATGTTGGTTCCCTGTTTGATGGAGCTTCCTTTGATCCCACTCAAAGAAAGGATGGGTGCATTTGATTCACGAACAATTGATAACTGTATATTTGGGAATCAAACTAAAAATCAACCCTTGTATGGGGAACTAATGTATCCAAGCTGAACCTTGGATTATGTTGGTTTGGTCTAGGTGTCTAGTTTTTGCTAACAAATTTCTTTTATTGTTTGCAAGAGATAAGTTTTAGATGATATCCACTGACCTAACATTCCATACCAAGAGTTCTGGGCATTGTTATGAGGCCCCTTCCATGTGCATTATCGGAAAATGTTTCAGGTAAAATGGACAGGAAGTTTTCTGCACATCTTCTCCATCATTTTATCATTGTGCTGAGCGCTAATTTATTGGACATCAATTCTTGTGTGAAGCTTTAAATGTTTCTCACAGCAAAGATATTTCATATGGTAGATGAAATGACATTATTTGTTTTCTTTTGAAAATGGCATTGGAGCCATTGGGAAAGATTCCAGGTATATTACACACATTTATAACAACTACAGGTGCGATCGGCACCTTTGGCTGTCATTTTTCCACATCCGTTTGTGCTCAGACAAATTTTAAGTTGTAAACAAATCAGTAAATCAAAAGTGCTGAACCTGGAAACGTGCTGTGGCCTGGGGACAGAAAAGCACCAAAACAACATGGTGTTAATGGAGGGAGCTGGAAACAGCCTCCAGTGGGTGATAAAATGGCAGTGCAGAGAGGCACGGTAATTTGTCTGTGTCATGCTTGTGGATTACATTGAAATTTTATTGGAAGTTGTGCTTAGTGGGAAAAGTTTAAATGCTTCTTTATTAAACAGTGCTGTCATTTAAAGCAGGGGGAAATATTAAACTTTTTTAAAGTTTATCCTATCCTACTTTTGGCCAATGAGATAATACGATGGAGCAATAAATGTGTGCTGTACTTCACCTTCATATAAGTAGGAACAATTCACATTTTTTTATTTCAATGTACCAAATTTTTGTGACCATAAGACATGCTTTTTCACCCCCAAAATTGGGTGCAAAATGTGCCTGCATCTTATGGTCTGAATGCGCGACCCACTGGAGATTAGCTGGAGGAGCTGACAGTTGAGAGATGCCGGCCGGTGTCTGCCTAAAAGATGTTTAAACCCTAACTTTAATTATTTTTATTTAGTAGCTCAGGTTAGTGTTGAAGGAAAATGCTGACTTTGTTCCCGAGTGTAGCCCCATTTGGTTCATTTATTTGTATCCTTACTTTCTGTCCCTGTGACATACATCCAAAAAGTGGGAGCCCTGCTGGCATAGGCAATGAAGCGGGGCATAGATGAACTGGCATCTTTTCCTCTCTCCTGTCCACGGGCAAGATCGGCAGAGGAGAGTAGGAGACTCTGCAGCTGTTGGGCCTCCTCCTCCCGATCAGTGTGGACAATGAAGTGTGCGGAGAGTGTACTTTTGCTAGTGACACCTACTGAATTGAATATTGCATTCATTGAATTCATGGTATTAACCCAATTGATGTGAAATCTTATTGAATCTTTTTATTCTGGTTTTCCTGCCCTAAAAACTGGGTGCGTCTTATAGTCTGAAAAATACGGTATGTTTATAGATAAACAACTGACTTGTGCAAACCCAATAGGGCTTAGTACTTTTAAATAAAGATCCTGTACATGAACCGAATGATTATAGATCATTTCATTTAGTTTAATATAGATATTCCCAATTTTCCTTTTTTTTTCTAAGTTTAAACAAGGCCAGTTCTCAATTACTTAACTAAGGGAATTCATAGGCACCACTAATGTGTAAAAATAAAATTGACTTAAGCCAGGAACACACATGTAGATATGGGCCAGATGCATGACCGTGTGCACTTACGGCCATCTATCTGGGGCATATCATATGCGGCCATCCCAGTTTTTGAGCGGGACCAATCAATTCCGCTAGAAAACAAGGATATTGGACATGACCCTAAATCACTGTCAATATCCGTTGCTTTGCATGGAAACCGCGGGTCTCCATGCAAAGCATCGGCTGAGCTGGAGACACAGCAGAGCGGTCTCTCTAGCTCCTCCGATATCTGACAGCCGCGTGATGACGCCATCACGCTGTTGCAGGTAACCGGACGGCTCCAATATCGAGCCGTGTGTTCCCTGCTTAAAAGTTGTTTAAACCCTAACTTTAATAACTTTTATTCAGTAGTTCAGATTAGTATTGAAGTAAAATGCTGACTTTTGTTTCTGTGTGTAGCCCCCCTTGGCTTGTTTATTTGTATCCTTCCTGTCCCTGCGACATGCATCCAAAAAGTGGGAGGCGTGCTGATCATTGGCTCAGGAAGTCATGGAATGTAAAAGAAAAAACAAAAAGTTTCCCATTAGGCAGATTTCCTTTCAGGACAAGGCAGGTCTCCTTGACTTGGGCACCAACAACAATTTTAAATCAAGAAAGATTCTCTAAATGTTTTTTTCTGTATAAAATTCAGCTTTAATGTTGTTCTTTATTTACCTCTGTATGTATATAAGCTTCTGCTATACTTTCTTAGCTTTCTAGTTGAAGTAAAAGGCCAAGGGCAGAATGATTTTTGCTGGAGCTAGATGTGAGAAAATATGTCCTACTTATAAAAGCCTAAAGCAGAAGGTAGTAATTGTGTCTGCATACCAACCTCTTGGTTGCATTTGCCATGCTTGCCCTGGGGGCTCCCATATATAGCTACATCATTTGATGCTATACGTCATATCATGGGGGTGCAGCATTCAGAATAGAAATTTAGCTGTAGGCTATTAGAGTATCTGCTACCTGACTGGACTTTTACGAGCATCCAACTCCATATCATTTATGGTTTTAATAAGCACCAGCAGCCTCCCATATAAAACAGACCCTTTAGGCACTATAGCAACTAAGGTTAGAACAAATGACATTATAATGTAAAGGCTGTACTCCTAGACCACTTAGAGGAAAGAGGGTCATCCTGGCTACTTATAGCAGCAAATTACAAAGATGGTTTCCTTTACCGTCCTGACTCAATAGTTTGCAAATGTTGTCCTGCTCGGAGTGTCGGACTCCTGGCATCATGTTGATAGAAATGATAAAGTAAATATTTTGATATAGACTTTGCCAAATAGTTGCATTTGGGGAAAATTTGTCCCATTTTTCTCCTCCCCCCGTATTGCTTGGCGGGGATCCCAATAGGCCTTACTTGCTCGGTGGATGTCTAAACACAGCATTAGAAAAAGAGGCTTAACATACTCTACTACGTTCAGCCTTGCATCAGCGGAACGGCTTGGCACAGTGGTGACACAGCATCCGCCGAGCAGGTAAGGTCTATGTGCTACGTCAGGATAGCACATAGGGAAGCAATATGCTTAGTGGAGGGGGTCCCGACGTATAGTGGAAACATAGCCTTACTCTTAACTGTTTTAAGTGCTGAAGCCAGTCGGTGACCAGTTTAAATAATGTTTCATTGAAGTATTCCACCTCTGCTTAGTTTGGACCAAGAGTGACAATTCTAATTCATTATCCTACAATCCTACCCAAGTGTGAACAGGGTATGTTTAATGGTAAATTGGATAGATCAGGCTAGGACTGACAATGGTAATAACTCCGGTAGAAGCCCATAACTCCGTATAGGGGGAAGTAGCTATGGGACTAATTACTGTACTACATGGGTACTAATTGCTGTACTACATGGCTTTAAGAGTTTGGTTGTAGTTCTTGATGCATGGTTCTACAAGGTTTGAAAATTATAAGATAGTAAGAAAAAAAAATATAGCCGAAACAAATCCATCCATTTAAAATGCAACATATTTACCTTCTAGCGCAAAATACCTGTTGTTACATTATGAGTTGCGCCAAAATAAATATTTTAGATTTTATCAAACATTTAGTGTTCTTGCATTTTGTTTTGCAGACTTATTCAAGCAAGTGGCAAGCTCTACTGGATTTTGTGACCAGCGGAGGCTGGGCCTCCTTCTACATGATGCCATCCAGATTCCAAGGCAGCTGGGTGAAGTGGCTTCCTTTGGCGGTAGTAACATTGAACCCAGTGTCAGGAGCTGTTTTCAGTATGTAAGTAACCTTTGGGTATTAAGTGAAATTTAGGTATGGGTACAAATTTTGGAGCTCCTATTCATGATGGTCAACCTGATTTTGGGATCTTGTCTTCATTAACTTGAAATAAGCGAAGTTAATACATTTGTAGAAACTTTAATTTGGATAAAGCCAAGTATGCTAAAGAAATGATCAAAACGAGCCTGCACATTTTGAAAGTAAGTCTGCTATTTTTCCCTAATAGGTTTTCTTAAATTTTATGTAGTAAATTGATTAGAAGCAGTAAATGGTCTTCTCATAGGAATTTCGCATCATAGGTCACTAATCTCTTTCTTGGCAAAGGATTCTGGATTTCTTTTTCCCTTCTTTCTGACTTTATAGCAAACAAAGCTCTAGAACAGCGGGGTTCCGGCAAACCTAAGCTTCTTAAAGATAACAAGGATTTAAAGATTTGTTTGTGATTGAAAAAAAGAATATCTATAGTGCAAAGCTGTGTTGATGAAGGGTGTATATTCAGAGTTTTTGTAAGTTTAGTAATTACTTGGGAAAAAAAGAAAATGGAGATGGTAGACAGCATAATGAAAAAAGGTGTTCTAACACAAGTAATCCTATTAAATCCTTATTAAATAATGAAAATGAATGGAGATTCACAATAAGAAGGTTGGCCATTGTTGTGCAGTGGATTTGTGATTTGCCATAGTGGCTCTAAAAATGTGGAAAGTGAATTAAATTTATGTTAGAACAGTTACAAGTCCATTTTGTGTCACTATGTGCTAGGGCATAAGCTCCTGGGCGTCGTGTCCGAAGCCAGTACAGGTGCAGTTTGAATCAAACTGCGCCCATGTCGGGATCGGGCACAATCAGCGTCTCTCCGTGAGCCTGTAGGCTCAGAGTTCTTCCAGTCCCAGTCTTTGGTGTCATTGGTGACACTAAAGGGGAGGGGGGTGACGGCCCTATAGACCTCCATGTTTATAGAGGGGGTGTCACTTTTCCGGCGGTGTGTAGAGAGCCGGAAGGAGAGTGGGGAATCACGATTGGCTGTAACGCCAGGGAGGTTAAAAGACTAGTGCGGGCCGGCTCGCTGGATGCAGTAAGTAAGGGAACAGGAGGTAATTGTTTTTTCCCAATGTTTATACACTTGCAGTACCCACTTCCTGAACCCACTGACCAACCTATGGACACATTTTCCAATCTTGCCCTAACAACTTTCCCATGAGCACCTGTTTACATATGGGAGGAAAGATGAGTCTGTCGCATAATTTTTTGCAAAATGTTAATGTAAATGCACTCCCATACATCCCTGAGCCAGTTGATGTTCTAGTTTTCTTTTTATCTTTTGGTTATAGGATATGATTTCTAGACCATTCAACTTAAACATAATTTATAGTACAGTTGGACTGTTTTTGTGTAGAGGAGACATTCATGCAATAGATATCTATGCCTTCTTAGAGTAAACATATTTATATTGCTATATACAGGGGTGCACAAAACCTTTATTAGTGAGCTACTGGAATGGGTACCAGGGTGTGTGCTGCTCGCCCCATATCTAACATGCTTTTAAATGGTCCTTCTTCCTCACTGTCCTCTGCTTCAGCTTCCTGCACGTTTGATTATACTGCAGATGGACCTCCCTGTTCTCCAATTTGCCCTTCCTATCCACCGTGTTTGAACCCCCAGATCTCGGTATATATCTCCGGTATAAATGTGTTTGAGATTTAATCTCAACTCAATCTGCAATATCAACTTTAGACACCAGATGTCACTAGGGAAGTCCTTGCTGTCAAAGTACAGAGCACAGCATCGGCTTCCTTCTCGCACATCGGGGAGGGGGGAGGAGGGGGAAGCTCCATGCATGTCTCCCCTCTCTGTGTAGTATGCGGATGCACTTAGGAAGGATAATAAAGGTACGCAGAGCTAGGTTTTAGTCCATTTTGTGTACCAGCATACTACTTATGTGCACCCCTAAAAAATATTATTAATTGGCCATTTAGTTTCTTTTGGTAGTATGATTTCCCCATAAACTATTCCAGTTGTGTGGGTTGAGGTGTGCTGGTATTCTCTGAGACACAATGAAAACTACTCCTTACTCTAAGCAGTTTTTTGTCCGTGTCCTATAATACAAGCTTACTTCCTACCTAAAGGGAATACCCGAGCTGTGCTTACAATATTCTATGAAACAAATCTCTTCCTTCTTGGGAATATGATACAGACTCAATTTTTACCAGTGACCCAGGGCAAGCTATTTTATCTCACCGTGCCTCTGTTTACTAAAGTGTAATTGGCTGAGAAATAATAAGTGTAATAACAGCATTTCTTTTTCTGAAGCCCTTCTCCCCATCCGGTTTGCCACTCCGAACAAATGTTTGCTTGCATATAGATTTGTGCTTTTATTGTAGAGGCACACAAGTGAATATATATCAGATGCTGAAGACAGGACCGACTTATTAAATACATAAATTGTTACACTAGAACGTTGTTCCTTTGGCATTCAAAAAGAAATCTGTATGTATCTGCTAAAGGTGATCACAGATGGGCAGATCTCCCGGAGCGTAAGGCCTGCTACTCTGTTCCTTGTGATTTGACCGTTGATGCCTTTATTTCATTTTTAAATAAAAAAGAGGATGAGATGCCTTACTCAGATTTATTTTTAGCCAATCTAGAAATCTACATGTGATAATGAGAGCTTTCAACAGTAAAAAGCAATTGCCATGTCCTTTAGGAGAGTGCTGCATGACCTGATCCATGCTTAGTAATTGCAAGTGATTCTCCAGTCAAATAAATCACTTGCTGTGGCCACGCCGTGAATGGCTTCCCATGGTAGCACTACATAACTCATCTGCTAGTTATCCAAAACCTTCATTATTTCTAAGCAGACTATAAATTATCTATACCCATCCTTTGTGATATACCAATGAATAAAGATATATAATAGAATGCATAAAGTCTTAGGCCCACATGGGTACTGGGACTTAAATCTTCTTTTTGATAAATGAGCCACAAATTCACCCATACTTCAAAAAACTGGATGAAACCCCTCCTAGAAAGGTAATGGTGACAAGCTCCACAATGCTGAGGAAATGTTGATACTCCGTGTGTCATTTGTCCTCAAACTTTTAACCAGCTAGAGCAAACGGTTCTCAACCTTGTTAGATCCGCGACCCAGGAAGTGACACTCTGCGACATCACTTCCGGCATGATGTGGTATGTGTAGTATCCCCTCCTATTTTCCCACTCTGCTTGTGATAATGATGTGCAGGGTAGGAAGGTAGGCGGAAGAGTAATGCCCAATGCCTCCTGAGTTAGGAGGCATGGGAAGGCACTCTCCCTCTTAACTTCCCACCCTGCTTGTAGGCATCAGCACTACTGTTTGTTAGCAGCAGCTCTCATGCTGTTGGTGAATATACTGCGACCCCTGTGAAATGGTCGTTCTAACCCCGAGGGGGGTTCTGACCCACAAGTTAAGAACCACTGATCTAGAGCATGGACTAAGCACAGCCCAGCATAGTCAGTTTTTAACCCTCTGGCTGTTAGGGGGTTTTGCCGCCATTTTTTTGGCACGAAAAGTCATTTCCCCTGCAACCGTGATTGCCGGCTCTCTCCCCAGCCCTCTACACACTGCCGGTGTCCAATCGACAGAGTATAAATTGTATACTGCAAGTTGTTAGTACGCATATAAGCTTTGTAACAATATTGCAGGTACGCATAGCTAGTTTTTGGCCCCTTTTGAGTACCAGAGTACCACTTATGTGCACCCCTGGGTATAGTACATCTCAGTAGAGGAAGATTTTTCCATTTGCTTAATGATGAAAATGTAGATCAGGTTGAAATATTTGTAAAAGATTGTTTCTTATGAAATTGAGATACCTCTGACTATATGGTTCTTCTTCCTTGTGGAGTAAACTTTGTGCGAACAACATTTTCCCAGTTTGTCCATGGACAAGTTTGTATTACTATCTAGATAAACGTTTATTCGTGCAGAATAAGCTATATTTCAGAAAAGAATATGCATGGTTTCCTAAAATACTACTGAATTTTTTTTTTCTCTGAGCGTTGGTTCTTCTTCCCCTTTAGAGAAGCTGTCCGTGAACATTATGTGCTTCACTTTGGAGCTCATTGATGGAGACAACATGCTTTTATTAGTAAACCATTCTGAGCTCTTTCAATTTCCCATTAGGGCAAACATTACAAGCACTTCAGTTTCTGTTTTGACCCTATACACCAGAGTTCTCCATTCCTTCTGTGGGCACCAGTAAAATAGATTGCAGTATAAGACTTCATTAAAAGTGGCCTTTTTGTTGTACATTGTCACTTGTAATATAGATTACACGTTTACTACTGACACCCTATTCCCAGATACATAAATGTGCTGTCAACTTTCCAAATGAAGCCATTTCCAATGTGCACACCATTTTGTGGTGTACTGTGTTAGCCATCCTTAATCTTTGTGTGCTGCCTTCCTTTTGTTTTAAAGGATTAGCTTGGGCATTTTTATCACATTGTGTGGCTCCTGTGTAGGACCACAACAATAACTCCACTTTGTTCCTTCATTTGATGTGGTGGTTTTAGCTTTCATACATTTACTCCACAAGAGATGTTTTATTTCCCCTTAAATCTTTTCATTCTATTCCATATACAGACAGTCCCCGGGTTACATACGAGATAGGAACTTAAGGCCCCCCTGTTCATCTTACAATACAATTTCTGCACAACCAACTTTTGTTCTACCAAAACCATGTAATATGAGGACCTTTCTAAACCTTCCATTCATTATGTATTCTATCAGGGAGGACCCGGCACTACATAGTTGTTGGTAGATCTAAAGTAAATTGCATTGATTAAAAGTTGTATGCAGGGCTTTAGGTTTTAGGTTTTTATTTGTATGTAAGAACTGGCATTTTAACATATGTAATTTGGACAGATATTTGTCCCAACATATCATCATATATAATTCTATATACCGTATTTTTCGGACCATAAGACACACCTTTTTCACCCCTAAAATCAGGGGGATATAGTGCTTGCGTCCTCTGGCCTGAATGCGCAACCCCCGCGGCCGAGCGCGCCTTGGCGACTTTCAACTGAGAACATTTCAAATTTTTTTTGTTTTTTCCTGCTCTTAAAACAGGGTACCTCTTATAGTCCAGTGCGTCTTATAATACAAAAATATGGTAACTTTTTACACAAGCCATAGCTGCAGCCCCGGTTAATATGGACCACAAGTTACCTCTTGTTACTCATTCAGCCGCCCAGTGAAAAAGATGAAGAAGTGGCTATTGCTTCAATCTTAAAGTGGGTGTATACTCAAAAGTCCCAAATATATATAAATATACTTGACTTGTCTCTGAGCCACCATGAGGGTGGCATAGCACTTCTCGATCCTGAAAAAATATACTGCTTTTCCCTGGAATCATATAGGAAATTTCATATTTAGCAGTGTAATATGCTCCTACATGCCCTGACATAAGCCTAGCCTAGTAGTAGATTTCCTGAAATACTTTTGGCCTTTTAACATATACCTGGTCATTTGAAGACACACATTTTTCTAAACCCATGGGGTACATTCATGAACGTTGCAAAAAAAAAAAAAAAATTAAAAAAATAGTTCAGAGGGGAAAAGAGCATTTACTTTTTCAAACATGGTAATACATCACATCAATTCTGATCATTTGTAGTAGTTAAATTTACATAGCTATTCATGAGCCATCGGCACATAGGCTTAACATGGGGCACAGTTGTCGGGTGATTGACAGCTGAGTGGCAACCTTTCTAAAGCCGCCCATTTTGATTTTAACCTTAAGCGGGCCATACAAGGGGCAATTCCCATTCAATCGATAAACAATCGATCGAAACATGGTGACGTAACTAATAGATGCACACCACCTTTGGCAATAAATCCCTTGCCAATACTTTACTCGAGTGCTAAATCACCCCATGCATGGACAGCTTAAGTCTTATTCAACTGGGTTACTTGTGTTCAAATGAGTTCTAGGAACATACCCCAATATTTCTATCCATGCTGAAGTATTATCCTTATATTATTTTAAAATAAAAAAGGCTTCGAGTGGCTACAAAATTTCAACACAAATAATCAAGTCCAATTGAATATAAACTAACTTCTACTAATTAGAGTCTGAGTCACAGATACTTCAAATTATGTTTTATTATTACATTGTCATATGTTCTGTCTATGTCCTTATAAAACCTTTTAGCTGAAGAAAGGTGATCTTTTTTTTCTATGACTATAGTTTCATCTAAGCAATGGAAAAGCAAAAAAAAACAAAAAACTAAAACCAGTCCACCATTAAATTGAGGAAAAAAAGAATAGATAGGAATTGATATAAATAATTTAAATATGAATTGTATGGAGATGTTAGATTGTTCTGATATAAGCTTGTCAAAATAGTTCTTTATTTTGGCCTTTTCTCTCTTACATTCCAGAGGCAAAATTCATTACCATAGTTTGTGTATTTACCGCTAGAGGAGTTGATTTCATTGAAACATCTAAAGTAGCAAGCAATCTAAAATGCACATTAGTGCATACAAAAAAAAAGCTTGGCGAGCCATCCGGTAATTTGGCCCAGGATGTCAAATTGTACTCTTTAAATTTCCTCATTGTGCCTACGTCCTGCGGCTCTGCAGCAATTTCATGCAGTTCAGTGGAGCCAATCTAACAGAAACGTTGCAAAAGCAACACAGTGCTAGTAGATGTCTATCTTTTCCTTAGTTAATAATAGGAGATTATACCAAGTAACTTAACAGGTCGTTTCAGCCCTATATTGCATGCTGTGGCCAGTTTTTTTGTTATAATGTGTGTGTTAACATAGCCATGGACACTTTTTTTATTAGCATTTACCATCTCATTAAAGAAAAGTAGATTTTTTTTTACTATTCTGCAATAAAAAATGTTCATACCTGATGTCATGCTACTGTCTTGTATAAATTGTTTAGTAATATAAAAGTAGGCAATTAAGAATAAGTATCTACATAGTCATAGGTACCCAGAGCTCATTGATTTGTGCAGAGAATGTGGGTGTGGTTATTCTAGACTGCCCCATCCTATACCACAGGACACCTTCAGATAGGGTTGTTTTTATTTTATTTTTTTTTATAAAACAAAAAATGTTTAAAAATGTTTTTGGGGGGGGGGGGGGGGGGTGGTCTCCTCATAGGTTGGGTTATTTACACTACTGCTGTGTCTGTAAAAGAACTTAACTCTCAGGATGCTTCACCTGTGGTGCGATTTTCAAAAAAAATCTCTGCATCTTCATCGATGACATTGGAGATGTGCTGAAAAAAAACCAGACGGCTCCTGCTTTAAAAGAAGGTCAACTGCGCCCCACCACCTTTCTCCTCTTTGGCATCAACAATAACGCAGAAGAGGTGGATCCAGAGGGTTCAGTTCAGTGAATAGTGGAGTATCCCCGAGTGTAGTTTGCAGGGCTGGAACCACATGGAAATATATCAATGTAGCTTTGTTGTTACTTTGTATCCTCCCTTTCATCTGCAGATAAACAAAAGCATCAGCAATGTTGCTAGTTAAAGCATGTATTCAATAAGTTTTTATAAGTATTAAATAATACTTTCTCTTTTCCCCTATTTAACACAGGTGGAACTGAATAGCCATCCATGAAATGGGGTTTGTTTAAATAATGTTATTGTAAATATCATACTATGTGCTGTTGCAAACCTACCTTTAGAGGTTTAATATAGGGTTACATTCAGAAGTCATCACCTTTTACTATGCAAGCTATCATTTATATCCTTGGTTTATGCCACTAATAATTTATGGGTTTCTGCCCCTGGAGGTGGCAGCATGGGACAAAAATTAAAAATATACTTTTGGAAATCTGTAAACTACACTGCCTGGCCAAAAAAGTCCTTCTCCAGAGTGATGGGCACATCAGGGTAAGAGAAAAGAGTCAGATGAAGTGATGCACCCATCATTCCTAGTGCCTACTGTACAAGCCTGTGGGGGCAGTGCTACAGTATGATCTGGGGTTGCTGCAGTTGGTCAGGTCTAGGTCAGGTCAGCAACAGTACATGCTCCAAGAATGAGGTCAGCTGAATAGACTGAATGACCAGGTTATTCCATCAGTGGATTGATGGCACAGGCATATTCCAAGATGACAATGCCAGAAATTATCTTTGGGGCATGCTGGGGAAGGCTTTGCGCAGCAGCCAGACTCCTCCATCATCAATGCAAGATCTTAGTGAAAAAATAATGCAACAGCTAAAGGTGGTCCAAGGAAATATTAGAGTGTGGTTTTTTCTTCTTTCCTTTGGTGGCCGCCAGGCAGCGGCTATGGAAACTGTGCACGGACATAATATAGCAGTTAATAAAGATAATCTTCTTTCTTGTCCTTGGCATAATGGTAATGCTTTCTAAATAACATTGGCAGTTGGCAGTTTACCGAATGATTGTTGTTTTATCTGGAATTGTATAAAGTGGTGTACATTTTGACCTGGGGTTGCTGCAGTTGGTCAGGTCTAGGTTCAGCAACAGTATGTGCTCCAAGAATG
>CM070033.1:77972368-77988957 GCA_036250615.1 Ptychadena robeensis | reverse complement strand
TAGCAGTTAATAAAGATAATCTTCTTTCTTGTCCTTGGCATAATGGTAATGCTTTCTAAACAACATTGGCAGTTTACTGAATGATTGTTGTTTTATCTGGAATTATTAAATTTGTGTTGCTAGTTCTCCTATCCTCATGTCAGAGTCATTAAAATCTAATTTTACTGTTGGAGTGACTATAAGTTTAATAAATGGCAACCTGCCTAATTTGATTATTTAGAATGGTTAACTCATCTAAATATGTCACAAATTCTTTCTGGTGTTGTAAATGATGATAATTTGGCGATCAAAACTGACCAAGCATCTGGATTTTTTCTAATCGATTTTTAATTGAAAATGTAAAAACAAGTTTGTCTTTCTTTACAGCTCAGCTCCTGAATGCACCATGATGAGTTTTACTAAGCAGATAGTGCCATTTGATCACCAGTCTAGAAGCAGATGATTGGAAGGAAGCCAATCATTTATAGGAAAATTGTACTTTGTATAAGCTATGGGAATTATCAGTTTTGCTTCATAGCAGGCACCACCACCTTTCAAATGCTGCTGCAGTCCTAGTGATTCCAGCATTAGAGGTATAGGAGGCCAACACATCTCCTAAAGCTCAGGGTCTCAATCACCTTCACATTTACCTTCATCTCTTTTCTATATCTGCAAACAGATCTGTTATACCTACTCCGAAGGACGGATGCAGGAGGTTCAGGCTTAAGGTTGGCATACACAGCTCATTTTTTTTATAGAATCAAGCACAGTGCACATTCACAGTGCTCGATTGCGCTCGAATCTATTCGGAAATTGAGCCATCCAGTCCAACCAGGAACGGTCATGCCCGATCTGACAGCGCAGAGAGCAGGACATGGATGGCTATAAAGTATTCCTGGCTCTCAGTTCTGCCTGTGAGCTGAGTCAGAACAAAGGAAACGGGGCGGAGCTGAGCTGTGTACACTACACAGACAGAGTGGAGGTAGCTGCCCTACTTTGCAATAGTCCTGTGTCTGGCTTTAAGCAGCTTCCAGATGGTGTTTCAAGTTATATCTCACACCACCTAGTGTATACCAGACCAGGGTCCCCATAGAATGGGAATCGGTGTGTAAAGTGCTGCACATGGATTGTGGGTCACAAATTGTATAAAGTGGTGTACATTTTTGTCATTGAGCAGGATCTCTTGGCCATTTTGTCTGTAAAAAGAACAAATGTCTGAAGTGGATGGAGGGGGACGGACAAGCAAGTAATCTCCCACTGCCACCTCCTTAGTAGTGCTTTTCAACTGAAACAGGAGTCAGGCAGGTCTCTTTCAGCAATTCGTTCTAATGCATCACTGGACAACTGTCACCAACAGGGACTATGAAGATAGTTAGTATGTAGTAACTTTTTCTTTCTTTTATCATCTTTCACAAATGATTGCCTTCGTTCCTGTAATCTACTTTATTCACTTCCAGATCTGTGATCAAATGGCGCAATCTGCTATGTGCTCAGCCTAAAGCTTGATCAAGGGAGAAAATGGTTAATCCAACACCTACTTAGAAACCTACTAGTTTCATTTGTGTGCTCATTTTTTAATCCTCTCCACATATTGAAAAACATGAACATTAGCAGTCATTTAGAACTGTTAAGGGCCATAGTTTCTACATGCACAAAGAACAATCCAAGTTTTATATATTTTATGTTTACTAAAACGTATTTGAAGAACTTGCATACAGTGAATGAAAGAGGAGAGCCATGGATGGCCAGACTGAAGAGGAAAGGGATAGATAATACTGTTTGTCCATCAGCCTAAAAATAAGGGAGGACTTTATCTGCCTTGTTGCAACGGGCTGGGTTTACATGTATGCGCTAAGGCAACACAAGTTTATGGACATATACTGCTTCGTGCTATACCAGGTTCTGGGCTGATGAGGCAGCCCACCATGCATTGTATTGTGCCTACTGCAGTACGTTGCATGACAATGTGCAGCAGGAACAAATTATGGAACTATAACTAATTGGAACTGATATTCAGAATGAATAGCATTGCAGCGCTCCTGCAAGTAACACCTTGTTTGCAGTGTGGTACAGTGCTCAATTTAACATATGATAACCGCATCCCATAGATGATACCTTGACTTTCTGGAAATACTTTATGCAGTAATAAATGCATCATGATAAATCTGTCACATTTTATGTGTTATAACCATTTTATTAGTACAGGAACTGAGTGGAACTCTTAGCTATGAGCTATGCTAAATTCCAATATAAGTCTAGGCATTTTATAGTTGCATCTTTGCTATAATTTTTTTACATACCTAATTTACCATTAACAATACACCTGCCTGTAACATAACATTTGCCGTCTTATCTGTAGCTTTTTTTTTTTTTCTCCTCAAAAATGTTTTTCATGAAATATACCTTTTTGAATAACCATAACAATAAGATTGAAAGAAACCAGCGACGCATTGATTTTTTTGTGCATTTTTTCTCCAAGTCTATTTATAAGGATAAATAATGAAAGTCGGAAAGCAGCCTCTCTTTATTTTTCTTTTGGGAATATACAACAATCCGGAACATGCTGATTGCAGTATTGTATAGTGCAGATGAATGAAAAAAGCCCCCGTTTGTTTGTTTGGCATATTGTGTGGTCCCCTGACAGATCATGTTAGCCCTGGGAGAACAGCAATGCTCACTGCTCAGCCCCCTACTCAATGCGGAGCAGCACAGTAAATGTCATCAAAACAGCTCTACCTCTGCTTCCATTTCACTCTGGGTTTATGTGCCCTGTTTGTATGGAAGAACAAACGAATGTGACCGGTTTTCAAAAGCAAATACAGGCTGCAGAGTTTTCAGAGAGGTGTTTGGCCGCAGGGAGATGAAAACCTGAAAGCAAACCTCTGCTCTGTGTAAGAAACAATTACTTTAAGGTTACCAGTCTGCAGTGGCACTGCCCGCTTTACAGATTTTCACATCTATGCTTTGGAGAATGGTCTACCGCAACAGATTTTGCTTTGTTATTGCAAAGTGTGCCTTTACATTATCATTCAAAGCTTTCACCTGTTTAAAAGGGAGGCAAAACTATAGACGATATTATTGTTAATATATTGATGAGACAAAATTATAGGTAATATATCAATGATGATATAATGTGCAAGACCACACTGTCGGCAATATCGCTTCTTCACTTGCATATAGTAAAAGTTGCTGGTCATCTTTCATGCTAGAAATTCAATAGGCTTTAGGTTTTGATTTTTCTCAAACAAATGTCTAAGGGTTACATATAAATCAAAGGGTTCTAATTCATTTTAAAGGAGACTTTGTGCTGCCCATTGTCCTACTTTGTTCATGAATCATTTATGCATTGATTTCCCCTGTAATGCATAATGTTTGGACTTCTACCTACATCATACGCGTCTTCCATCCAAGGTGCCTAGGTGAAAGTGATGTCATGAAACCTTAAACTTAGTTCCCAGAGAATGCAATCTTTTGAAATTAGATGTACTGTGGTCTTGTCTGCATTCCCAAGAAGTCTTCCTGTGCGGTAGCAATGGTATTCTCGCCCACCTTTTTTATGGGTACATTTTAAACCCGGACATGGGTAAGAACACATGTTCTAACCCAGTGGTTCCTAAACTGGGAGGCGCAAAGGTATGTCAGGGGGGCGCTGGCCCTCTGTCTTAACATGTGTGTGAATAGGGAAGGGTGCTCGATAATGTTCCTAAATTGAAAAGGGGGGCCCTGCAAGGAAAGTTTGGGAACCACTGTTCTTGCCTATCTCCGAGCTATGCTGTAATTTCCCATATAAGTCTAGGCATTTTATAGTTGCATCTTTGCTATAAAAGTTTTGTTAGATGCCTAATTTTCCATTAACAATACACCTGCCTGTAGCATAACATTTGCCATCTTATTTGCTTTTTTTTCCCCCACAAAAGTGTTTTTCATGAAATATACCTTTTTGAATAACCATCCATCCTCTGTAGTATGTCTGCAGTAACTGACCATAGAGGAGGATGTCCGCTTAAGAATAGGCTAGTAAACCTGGCTACTAATTATTATTACTACTACTAATTACCATTTCATGGGTGTCTATTTAGGAACAGAGAACATTTAAGAGTGGTTTCAAAAGAGGGTGTATGAAACCAAAACAAAGATTGGCAAGCATGATTCTCTTGTTTTCAGCATAGATGCATTAGAGTGTGGATATGAGATGAGCAAAGTAAGAAGGGCAAATCTGAGGAGATTGATGGTCCGAGAAAAAGGGAAGCACGGTTATACAATGGACTGTTCACTATTGATGCTTAACTTTTCGACTGTATGGAAAAGCAACCCTCCTGAAACCTCTACCTCCCAGGTGCCCAACCTGCGGCCCTTTGAGCATTCTTCAGTGGCCCCTCTCATTCTTCAACTTGCAGCCTCTGAAACTTAACTAATGCATAGGAACTTATCTGTACACCTATCCCCCACTGACGCGTCCTCTTCTGGGATCTGAAAGAGGAGGAGAGGCTAGTAACTTACTCTTATAATGTCCCCTATCTATGCCTGATGTAATTTCTTTATTATAAAATGCTTATACAAGTCAGTATAGAATAAAAATATTATGTGTGGCCCTTAAGGGCTCATATCAACTCACTTGGCCACCACTGCTCTACCTGATGCACTATAATGGCTAGAAATGCAAATAACTAAGCCACTGGATTTTCTAACAATCGCTGTTGATATATATATCCTTCCCTATCGTTGGACATTTTTCTACCTTTTACTCCAAAGACTCAAAAGCTCACATAGTGCTGGTCTTTAGACTAGGTAAAGACATCATTTTGACTGTATAATATAACCCAAGTTGTGGTCCAAAGCATCTGATGCACCTTTCGCAAATCCCTAAGGACACAATTATCCCTAAGGGTTCATGAATTAAATATCTACAACTCCTATACCTCACTTTTTTCAATGTGGAGCATTTTCATGGCCATCTTATTAAACCAACGGCCCCATATGTAGTACAAGATTTTTGATCTATTTTTTTTTTTCAATCCACAAAATAATCGATCCAAAATAGTCCGATTAAAATTTGTGAGGTAGAAAAATCGATCAAAAATTGGTTGACCACACTTGGTTCTCAAAATACGGAACCAATTTTCAATCGACCGATCAAAATTTACCATCCAGTCCGATCAAAAAACGACTGAATTTTCACTCAATTTTGATCGGATTAAGTCGATTTAACCAGGTGGGCAAAACTCAATTCTCAATCAATCGACTAAAAAATTGATCGTTTTAAGTCGATTGATTGAAAATCGGACCCGTGTATGGCCTGCTTAATATATACAAAGGTGCAGTAGAAATAAATATCTTGGACAAACAATTTATGGTAGCTTGGGAGAACACTGAGCAGATTTACAAATCATTTTTCATTATGACCTGTTAGAGACCAGCAGAGAATTTCTTGATTTAGTAAAAACCTCTGTGCCGCCCTTTGCAGGCTTTGGAGGTCATTCAGGAAATTGTAACTCAAGAGCTAAAGTAATGAATGAATGCTACACACCACGTGCGCATCATACATACATTCACACACATTCTCACACTGTCTCTAGTTTAAATACTGCTTCTGATTACGCACCATCCTCCCGATATTGAATCTTCACGCTATCTCTGGTGCCCTGATACATTTTAACAGCTAATCACCACCAACCACTTTATTGATCAAAGCCAGTTCAAATGGTACGTCAGTTCAGCTATCCACCTCTATGACAATTAACAAATTAACATTGATTATAGGTTGCAGAATAAATCAGATATATTGTTTTACTGAATTGCAGCTTTCTCATTGTGCCTTTTTTCTGTCTCCTAATTTATGCTGATTATTATGAGGCTGCCTGATGCTTTTAACTGCTCATTCTAATTCTGGTTGTAGCACGCAGTGCTCTATTCAATATAGAATGCATCTTTTCCTATTAAAAAAATGCATATTAATCAGCCGCTCCATTAATGTACTGGAATATTGATTCTTGAAACATTAGAGTCTCTGTAGATAAACATCCCTCTAATGACTTTGTTCACTGTTTCTGGAAACATATATGCTGACCTATTTTTATATTGTAATCTTTTATCTCCTGTTCACATATTTTCAAATGTGTTTATTTGCATTTGGATAGAAAGCCAGGCATTTATATCACAGAACCAGAATGCAACACTGATGAGGCCAGAGCATGTTTCATGTTTTCATTGTGCCTAAAAAAATATATATATATACATCAAACTGCATAAGAGTTAAGTAGCCTGCACGTGGCAAAATGGTTGGCACTTCAAGTTCTAGTACGCTAGCTTTTGTTTCTATCGGAGCACCATCCTTTATATTAATATATTAATATTTGTAAGTTACCCCCGTGTATCCACATGTTTGCTCTATCAAACCAAAAACGTATTGTTCATTTTGAAATTGTAGTGGCATTAAAGTCTTTAGTAGAAACAATAGAATGGGATTTTTCCAGGCATCACTTTTTAAGTGATGCCCAATATGCTGGTACTATAAAAACAAAGGGAAATAACCTCTCTATGGTCTTGATTTCTGAAGCTAGTTTTGTGAAGTTTATTTATAATTAGCCAGTCATGTGATACAAAAAAGTTCTACCAAATAGTTTATACAAATAAGTCATGTCTTTTTTGTAGTATCTGATTTAAACGCATACATTTGACCCTCTATTCAGGAGTCCATGAGGAATGGAAGAGAATGTCCTGTGAACCCTGTATGTATGCCCTGTATATGCGCTGTGCTATATACTTTTGCCTCTCGAAGCATGGATCACTTTAAAAACATAAATGGAGAGAGGAGGGTCTCAGGTCCATGTAGGGCACAATTGTTGTCATTTGATAGTCCTTGATCTCTCTTTAAGAAAAACACAAAAAGAACCACATCAAATTAAAACCACCTTGAATCAAAGCTGTCATAATGATAGAGTAATCTTCCACCCTTCAAAAAAAAAAAAAATTATATATATATAGTTACGTACTGTTTCCTTGCATGCCTGCACTGATTGTCCAGTACTGTCAAGTAAATACTCTTTTTCATGTGTCTTCCTGAAATACTGTGTAGGGGCGCTAAATGGGGCTCGGTAATTATTTTCAATGCTCCAAACGGATCCCTAAAAACTTGGACAGGGAGCCTGAGACATCTTTCTTCCCAAATATTTTAGTGTCCAGCTGATTGTGGACAGCGACACTGTGGTGCAACAACATCAGGGAGTGGCAATATTTGTGGATATAGATGTGGTTTCTAGAGAAACATGCTGATGACGGCTACCTGTTATTCTGAACAATGTGTTCTGAATAACAGGTAGCCGTCATCAGACATGTTGGAAGTATACAAATCTGCAGGTTCCTGAACATACTTACAGCAGCAGTTATTTTATGCTTCTCCAAAGTGCCAAATTGTTGCAAAGCTTGGGAACTTGCAGATAGTGCTACTGAAGATAACCTTGCATGTTGAAGGATATATAGGGTTGCCTTTTGATTGGTAGCTAACTTCTTTAATTCCTCAAGAAAGGGAGTCAAATATTTGAGTATAACTACTATCAACAGCCTTGTGAATATGATCCTCAGAGATTGATGTGAATGGTTGTTTGTATGCTCTGGGATTGGCATAGCGTGTAGTCACTACATAAATGCAAGGCATATATCCTCATAGATATTCAAATACACAGAAATGCTTTCATCGTTAATGTCTTGACCACTTTTCATGCTGACTTCATGTGATTCTGGAGAAATAAATTATTGACTGCTTATGTTCATTTATTTATGTTTTGTTGGGCTGATTGGCAGTGGCTGCTCATATCAAGTTGTTTAAAGAAACAATATATATAATATAATTGATTTTTCCTATTTAGTTTTGATGCCCATCATTCAATGTGCCATGTTATAGCAACCGATAATAATAAATACACATGTCTGCTTAGTGATTTTATTTACTTACATGAAGTGCCAGTTTTCATCAAACAAGAGCTCTAGGTGGTGATTGCTGTACCAGCTGCCTAATGCAATTTCACATGCTCCATTGCCACACTTATGGTATTGTCTTGATGCCAGCTAGATCACTAATAGTTTACTGTCAGCTAAATAATTCAAGCAACTACTATAGAGCTCTGTGATCATCACCTCCTTAAATTGCCTTCTGCTTCCATAAACAATGCAAAGGGGTAGTTGTCGCAGTTACTTCAAATTCAATCAGCAATAACTAGCCTTAATGCAGTTATCAGTTTATGGAGTGACTGTTTATGAAACCATATATAGTCAGACTATAAAGCATAAACAATACCAGAATTTTATATGCAGAGGAACATGCCTAGAACCTACTACTTCCAGGAGCTGTTCTTACATTCAAAATCCCAGCGGATTTAATGTAATACTTAAATTCATGGGAAAAGGATTTTAAACATGCCATATTTTTGGTTTTATAAAATTGTTGGGAAAATGTCTTTGAGAGTGAATATACAGCATGTTCTATCAGAATGTGCAGGGCTTACACATTCTGTACACTGGTGTAATATAGTGAATAGGATAAGCAGGAGCAGTGCTGACCACTTAGAGGGCCTCTTTTTAGAATGACTACTGGTATACAGCATGTTTAAGACCTCCGCATTCTGCTTAAACATGCTATATATTCAATCTATCAGTTCATTTGTTTTTCTGTGAGTAATTTGTCCCTTAATTTCCTCCTCATGGCTGCGTGTTATGGTCTGGTGTGTCTAGGAAATACAGTAATCTAAATTATAATATGTCCAAGTTCTACTATTCTTTTACAAACTAATCAACAGATGTAGAGATAGCAATCACAGCTACTGGCAGCTGTAACATTACCTTTCATTACATATATTTACAGTTTATAAGGCAGCTATTAGAACAGCTTATCAGAGAGAGGTCCAGACAAGGCAAAGGAAGTACTTATTTATTCCTGCAAATCATATTCATGGCTTTCTCATCTTCTCATTTTGCTACCAAAATAAATGTTTGCATTTACACAGTAGGGGTGTAGATTATGTTTGCAGTGTAAACGTTTATTTAAACACAATGTATTTCCTGAATGTACTGTGCTCTTGCCTCAAATTTTTCATGTCCTTATTTTCCCTATTTGATATTCTGTAGGCTCCCCCAGCTCATGTTGACAAAACTATTTCATTCTGATAGATTTATTACTGAAAAATAAAATAAATTACTGCAAGGTCACAAGGTCATTAGAACCAAGTCTATTCATTTTCAGGTTCCCTGTCTCTATCTGCACCCCAACATCAGCAATTATGCGCATCATGCATCCATGCTACCACATACACAAGGGTATCCAGTCTTATTCCTTAATCAGTAAACTAGTTCTTGTAAAGGTTAAAGGTAATCTGGTTGACTGATCTCCATCACTAATTCACTCAATTATTTTATAATCTATTGTACAGCACATGAACAGGTATAAATGCATGTACAGATAACACAGAGGTGGCCATAGCTCAATAGATATTGAATAACCAAGGTGTGAATGTGGAGTTTGTCAATATATGGAGTTTTCTATAATAGCCTTTTTTTCCTTTGCCTGGTCTAAATATAAAGGTTTCAATTCTGATCGAGTCATCTGATATTTTCAGCCTTTTATTTCAGAATGGCATCCATTTGTGACTCGTGTTCTGATCTACACAATAGTTGCCTGTTTGTTGATTTGTATTTGGTTCACTTTTGCAAATGGTCAGCATATTTGGGTTTTTGGTTTTTTTTTATGATAGAGTGGTGTACCATGTTAGCCATCAATGTTCAAAGGATACCCATTATTGGCTGTCTGAAGTAATTGAGAAAGCAAACTTTCTGGATGTCTCCGATTCCAGCTTCAGACGTAATTAAGCCCGAAGAAGGGATCTGAGACGTCCCAAAACCTTGCTTTCTCAATTACTTTGGTTAGCCATTAAAGGGTCTCACTTGAACTCCAACATTCTCCAACATTCTGTGTTATATCCTGCAAGAACACATTTAGTACAGTATAGATTTTCCTGTTGACCTATGTTTTTGTCTATGTTAGATTTGTAAAAAATTGTAAAAAAATAAAATAAAAAATAACCTTCTGGTGATTGATGGGGACTTAAATTTGCATAACCACATTGTCTCACATATATGCTTATAGCAAATTGGCTGCATCTCTAAGGCCCCTTTGTTACTGTGCGTCTTCTGGATGGTAATGGATGTGCTAGCCTTAACTGTACCGTGTCAATTACCAGCGCAATCCCTGTGCTTTTCAGTGCGCTGTGCCTAAAAACTGCATGCAGCAGGTGTTTTTGGCAATGCACGTTACCGGAAATGCAAGCGCAGGGCTAGTGTGAAAGGTACACAGGTTTCATATGGAGTCCTTTTGGATTAAGTGTACAGTGCCAGACACAAGATGGCACCTTTCACAGATATAGTGGCCATGTTAGTTTAAATGCTGATTGCTATGCAGTAGGTGCGGGTGTCATTCCAATACAAATATTTGTGAATACACTTTATGCTGAAAATAATGTTTGTTGTTGATGAGTTTTGGTCTGTTTTATGTATCATTTTATTTAATTAAATATTTGTAATTTTTTTTTAAGCCATCTATTCCTAAATCGTGTTTTTACAGGCCAACAATAAACCAGAAATCGAGGCAGCCTTGTTTCTGGACTGGATGAGGTTGGAGCCACAGTCAATGGTTTGGCTACCGGTGCTTCATAGAGTTGCTGCTGCTGAAACTGCCAAACATCAAGCCAAGTGTAATATCTGTAAGGAATGTCCAATTATTGGTTTCAGGTAAGATGTAATTTATATATACACAATTATTCAGGTCACTCTGTTTTGCAAAGAACAAACTAGCCAAATCAATATTGATGCATTAT
The DNA here is from genome assembly GCA_036250615.1 of Ptychadena robeensis. Classification (NCBI taxonomy): domain Eukaryota; kingdom Metazoa; phylum Chordata; class Amphibia; order Anura; family Ptychadenidae; genus Ptychadena; species Ptychadena robeensis. Next base: position 77,978,116 of record CM070033.1, on the reverse strand, counting down.
TTACAAAACCACATAGACAGTTATTTTTGGCTAATGTTATATGAATGACTTTTATTCCTATACAATTTTTCTCTTGAGGGTGTATACATTGATTACAAGTGTTTGTTTGTCTATGAGTATAATGATTGTTTTCACTAATATTAAATAGTCTATGGCTTAACTTGTGTGTGGTCATTCCTGAAGCTTTTCAGGACCCTAAAATAGCACATTGGGTTGGATTTTGGGAGTGATGCACAACATCTCATAATTCTACCAATAATCTGTTTTTCTGAGTAATAACATCTCTTGACAACTTTGTTAATATTAATTAAAATCCCAAGAGAAGCAACACAAAATGAAGTACAGTGGTTGTGCTTAAAGTTGTAGTACACAATTCTGCCTGCTTGTCAACAACGTGCTCCAGGCTCATTGTCTGCCAAGGACAGTAGAATCTTACAGCATTATACAAGCTATTGATTATTTTTTTTTTATAATTAAATAGCATTTAAAGAAATAGACCTAGTTTTACTTAAATTAATAAAATTTTAGGCACTTTATTTTTTCTGTTCATAGTAAACTCTTGATATCTTGGTAAGCTTTTGAAAGATAACATAAACAAAAAATTTAAGCATAACATTCAAAATCCAACAGTCAGCTGTACATTTTCCAAATGTCTCCGTAGAAGTCATACAAAATATATCTATCAAATAGACTGTGAACTCACTACTACTTTTGAGAAAATTTTGCTGTTTTATTAATTCCCAGAGTATTCTACAGACAAAACCCCCTGTGAGCACCTCTGCTGTGTTAAAATACTAAATAGAATTGTTCTCTGTAGACAAGTGTGAAATGCCCCATAAAGTAGAATGACTGGAAAGCCACATGTTGTAAACTTTAGCAGGTGATATTCAATGATTTTACAAGTGCCGTTCCCTTAGCGGGTCCCTAGTTTATACTTGCCTGACTGACAGCCAATGGTGATAAGTTGGCATAGGAAAGCATAATGCAGAATGGTGCTTCTAATGGATGCCATGTGTTGTCTCTCAGCCTTCAATAAATGATGTACACTACAATGCCAATGTTCAGCGTATACTTAGCATATGTATGTTTTGGCTAGCCTCTAATTGTATTTAGTTTTCAAACAATCTGTTTGCAGCTTTAAATAACAATATATACCCAAGGCCATGTAATACAAGCTGTTGTGTAGCATTAGGTACAACACTGTTGCTGCGTGGCTAAACTTGGCTATAGAATGGCTTCCATAGTAAGTCATGTTATCTTATGAATGTCACAATGCAGATGCATAGTTTAAATATTGTATCCAGATGCTGTAGCAGCAAAGAAAACAAATAGAGATTTACCAAATGAAATGTGAATCTGTGCTATACATTAGCTTTTGTGATAGCTCTAGCTTATATCTGTTATCATTTAGTTGTTTTGCTGTATTTGTGGGCAGACTCTCACTCTTTTCTTATAATAAAGAAAACCTATTTTTGTAGAGACCTCCACTACCTAAAAAATATAACCGCATTTCGGTCTATAAGACCCCCAAAATTGGAATGTGCAAGGAGATTAGCCGGGGGAGTTGTCAAGATGAGAGATGCCAGTGTCCGGCTCTCCCATCTGATATGTATAATTGCTTATGCCAACAGAGCCCAAAACCCTGCTGCCATAAGCAATGAAGAGAGAGATAGATGAACTGTCATCTATCCCTTTCTCCATGTCTTTGGATACTGTAATTACTTAATTAGCCAGCCGGAGAGGAGGATGAAAGCAGAGGACTGGGCAGCTTCCTGCCCCTCTCCTTCTGATCAGTGAAGAGGTGACAATCATGTGCTGTGTGTGTGTTTACTGCTGCTAGTGACATCTACTGGCTGAATTGAATATTGCATTCAATAAATCCATTGCATTAACCCAATTGATGTGAAAACTTATCTGTGTCTTATGGATCCTCAGAAGAATTGCCATAGTACCATACAAATTTTACATGGGGAAAAAAGTAGTTCCCCTTTTGTGTACTCACAGCAGTTGAAGGATGTAGGAGGTGCAATGGTAAAATTGTTAACTAAAGAGGTATAAATAAATAGTTGAATAACCATTCGTTCTTTCTTTTGTGCACGAACAATTTTATACATTTTCACTGTTTTTTGTTTTTTTTTCTATTTTAGGTACAGAAGTTTAAAGCACTTTAACTATGACATCTGCCAAAGCTGCTTCTTTTCTGGTCGTGTAGCAAAAGGACACAAAATGCACTACCCAATGGTGGAATATTGCACTCCTGTAAGTTCATGTAGCATTTTAATTTAATATAAATGATTGTGTATGGCTTCATAAATATTCCTGATAACTCCTGCCTTAGTCTGCCAACTAAGTCTGTGGCAACAATAATGTACTTCATCTACTCTACTGTGGGCTCTGCTTGCAGAGGTTGTTTGGGTACTGATATTGACACTGATTATTTGCAAACTTGTAGCTTCTTAATCAACTCATGGACACATTTCATTCTGCCCACTGCATTCCGGACTGACAGCATTTTCTCTGTTGCTGAAACCCTCCCTAAAATGTTGATGGTTTTGACTCGTCTCTCTGAGCTTTTTGGTGCTTTAAGGGCTATTTTACATTAGCCGTGCTGCAGTGCCATACAGTGCAGCTACACAAGATATACAGGTTTCCATAGAAAACCTTTTATAGTTTTAACCTCCCTACCGCAGGGGAAGCCTGGAAAGCTGCTGCAATTGTCTTCATCGCTGCAGCATTTCGGGGGTTAAAGGAGGAGCGCCGGCTTTCCCGCCCACACAGCCGGCGTCAATAATGACACCGGCTGTGTGGAAAGCTGCTGCAATTGTCTTCATCGCTGCAGCATTTCCGGGGTTAAAGGAGGAGCGCCGACTTTCCCGCCCACACAGCCGGCGTCAATAATGGCACCGGCTATGTGGAGAGCAGCGGCGGGAGGGAGGAAATGACAGGCAGTGTACTTTGTACACTGCCACGATTACCCGTACCGCGCCGCTTTGAACGAGCAGTGCGCTAGGAAGGTTAACACTGACCCTGCACAGTATACATTTGTATGGGAGACGCAAATGAAGTACAAAATGCGGGGTTTTATTACCAGAAATGGATGTGGTCGTGTTACGGCGTCCATTACCGGCAATAAACTGCACCACAGCATGGCTAGTTTGAAATGGCCCATAAAAGCTTACTATATGTAGTCTTAGCATGGGTAAAGTCAATATCCTCTGACCTGTGGACATATCTCTAGCAAGTGAGTCTGTATAATGTAAAGTGAGGCTTTATTATTTTTTTATGTAACAGCAGCCAAGCAGAAGCCAGCATTTCCCCTTAAATTAAATTAAGGCTACTTCATATTGCTGTTACAGTTTTGTTGGCTTACAAAAAAAAATATGGACTTGTGCTTTTTAGTGCTTGGCATTAAAGTTCTTGACTTTTTTCCCAAATACACTTAAAATCCTGTACTGTATTTTTTAATCCTCTATATTTGATTATAGCCTGTTTGCCTACAAAAGCATGTGTAGCTATTAACATGAATGCACCCTTCTTACCTCGATCTGACGTGAATAGCTAAAGAAAAATGGTGGCTGCCAAGCTCTTTGTTTTGGTCGATGTTTTTGGCTTCCATAAACCACAGTCCGTGACTAAGTTTAGCTTTGAACTTAAAAGCAAAATAGAACAAACGAAGAAATGCTAAATCTCATTGTTGTAAGCCACTAAATAAAGGCAGGTGCCAAATACTTCCCTGTAAAACATTTAATACCTGAATGCAGATTCTGTCAAGGAGAATGCCAAGCTGATTTTAAAATCCATCAAAGGATTTGTTTTTCTTTCTGACCCCGTTACTTCACAGCTGCAAGTTCCTTCTCAAAGCAAAACCACTCTTTTCACTTTTTAATTCATGGCATCCAGTCTCACATTCACAAAGAATTGTATCTGTCTGCTTTCAGACTACATCTGGGGAAGATGTACGCGACTTTGCAAAGGTTTTGAAGAATAAATTCAGGACAAAAAGATACTTTGCTAAACATCCAAGGATGGGTTATCTGCCTGTTCAGACTGTCCTAGAAGGAGACAACATGGATACGTGAGTACACTATAGGGCCTGCAGATGCCCTTGCCATTTCCCTCCTCGCTTTTTTTTGGGTTGGCACATGTCACATTTTGTGGGATTTATTTTAACTATAGTAAACGCAAGTTGTTATGTGTAGAATGTCAGTAGTATTGTTTACACTTGTATAGGATATGGAGTAAAGGTGAGAAATCCATTCATGAATATTTGTGTATTCAACCTCAACTATACATAGGCACAAACAATTGTTACATCCTGTTGAGCTTTCTGGAGGCTTGATAGGGAGTCAAGCAGCTTGGGTAGTGATCACTATTGGTTCCAAGGATAACACCTTAAATCATTTTACTTTATTTAGAAAAAAAATAAATAAAATGAAAACGATTATACACTGTCGCAGCCCACAGCTGGTTGCCAATAATATGCAATGTGTCCACAACATTTGTGCATAATCAACATATTGAATTTTGTTGGTATAATGAATGATATTGTTAGTGCATTGCCAACCATTAAATTGTAGATTTTCTTGCTTTTTTTATAGCCTGGCTCTTGGTTTGGTTTTGCTTGGTATGTGGTTAAATATAACAACAAACCAACTCAAAATGAGCTGAAACAAATAGGGTATTTTTGGTACCAAGTCAACAACTGGATTTAGAAAATAAAAATTTTATTAATAAATTAATTAAATTCATAATACAATAAATACACTAAAAGATTTTTCAGGGATACATACAATCACCCATTCACCCTTCAAAGTGAATAATGCCCTTCTGGCCCCCCCCCCCCCCCCCCATAGATATCGCATGAACAGAAAGCAGTTTCTTTCCTTCTCAAACCTTACATACAGTGAGGAAATTAAGTATTTGAACCTCCTGTTATTTTGCAAGTTCTCCCACTTAGAATGGAGGGGTCTGAAATTCACATTGTAGGTGCATTCCAACTGTGAGAGACAGCATTTAAACAAAAATTCAGGAAATCACAATGTATGATTTTTAAATAAATTTATTTACTAGCATTAAAATTATGCTGCACATAAGTATTTGAATTAATATTTAGTCCAGAAGCCTTTGTTTGCAATTACAGAGGTCAAACGTTTGCTGTACTTCTTGACCAGATTTTCACATACTGCAACTGGGATTTTGGCCCACTCCTCCGGGTTTGTGGGCTGTTGCTGAGCAACACGGAGTTTGAGCTCCCTTCAAAGCTTTTCTATTGGATTTAGGTCTGGAGACTGTTTAGGCCACTCCAGAACCTTGATATGCTTCTTACGGGCCTCTCCTTGGTTATCCTGGCTGTGTGTCATGTTGAAAGACCCAGCCATGACCCATCTTCAATGCTTTGACTTAGAGAAGGAGGTCGTTGCTCAAAATCTCAAAATACATCACACTATTCATCCTCTGCCATATACAGTGCAGTCGTACTGTCTCAGAAAAGCACCCCAAAAGCATAATGTTACCAACCCACATGATTCACAGTATGGATGGGATGCAAAACATCCTTCTTTTTCCTCCAAACATAACAAGTGAAGTTTAGACCAAAAAGTTCTATTTTGGTCCCATCTCACCACAAGACTTTCTCCCATGCCTCCTCTGGATCATCCAGATGGTAATTGCCAATGTTCTCAATGAACCCACAAATATACATTTCTGATATTCAAAAACAAAACAAAAACAAACCAGTGACCAATATAG
>CM070033.1:77935161-77970092 GCA_036250615.1 Ptychadena robeensis | reverse complement strand
GGGGGGTCAGGATTGCAGCACTGGAGAGGGGGGGTCAGGATTGCAGCACTGGAGAGGGGGTTAGGATTGCAGCACTGGAGAGAGGGGGGCAGGATTGCAGTATTGGAGGAAGTGCAGGTTTGCAGCTCTTGAGGAGGTTTAATTGTGAATTGTAAGTACACCCTTATATCTGCTATATACTGATATCTGTGTTTATTAAACAACCAAACTGCCTGCTGCTCAGTGCTGATACACAGGGACATGAAAACGCTTTCTGGGTGAATGTCAGCAAGCTTAGACAGCAGCCACATCTTGTGGTCATTCTGTATATTACATCACATGGACAGGACGCGTCTCAGGTATGCAAAGGCGCAAAGTAATACAAATGTCAGTACGCATTACTATGTTCACACTCTGCATGCGGACTAGTATACCAGTTATGTGCACCCCTTAATATATAATACTTTTAACAAGCTGGTTTCTCTGAATGTTTTTTCTGATTGTAACTTTACCATTCCTTTCATATACAGATGAAGGTATTGATGATTGGCAAAGTGCTCTTTGTTGCCACCAATTGTTACTGGTTAATTCTCTACCAATTGGTTGAAAATTAATGGTTTCAGTGATTTGTCAGGAGTATTTTCCTCTAGTTTATTAGAGTAACTAGGTCAAAAAATAACACAAGATATTAAAATAAATGTTTTAAACAAAATCAGTTTGTTCCGATTGTTCTACCTGTTACGCATCCTACAATTTCAGCTTGTGTTTCTGAACTATATATATATATATATATGTATAATTTTCTTCATTGGCTGCTTTGATTTGCATTCATGTTGATCTCCTAAAGCTCATTCCACGTTACTGTTCTCTGCTCTACTTTCTCTTCACCTCCTCATTTTTGTCTTACAGTCCTGTTACTCTGATCAACTTCTGGCCAGTAGATTCTGCGTGAGTACTTTTTATTTTTGCGCTACTGCTATTGCTGCCACCCTCATGTGTGCTGTTTAATCCACTTTTTATTTTACGCTTTTGTTCATTTTTACTTTGCCCCGATTCCAACTTTCAAGTATTGTAAATGTTAACATACTAGTAAGGCAGAACTGTAAGAACAGAATGGCGACCTTAGACCCTTGACAAAGACGTTTCGGATAGCTTTTCATCATGAAACTGTTGGCACTAAAAGTCAGTGGCTGTTGAACTACTAAGAAACATGTACCTGGAAGCTCCTAAAGCTGAAGCACTGGCAATATTTCAAACAGCATATAATCTCTTTGTCATTATAAACTCTTGTTAGATGTTTCCAGTGAGTGGACATTTTTTATAGGCAGTACAGGAGAACTTGGACCTTCTGGTCCCAGCTCGATAAACCATCAACAGTTGAAATAAAATCAGCTTGATCCCTTTTACAACCCTTGAGTTACAGCATGACTGTTTTAAACCAGAACCACAAGAACAATGTCTTCATCTTTGGAACTCTTGTCACATCCAACATGTGAAACCAAGGTGATCTAAGTTAGTGGCTTTGTATAATGTTCATACCCAGTAAATTGGCTACACATACACCAATGTATTTCAAATACATTTAAACCTTAAAAACGTATGACTTTATTTACTATGAATAATAAAAATCTGCCATAATGCTTATTGTTTATTATGTAAACATCTTATCCAAAACGTCAATAGTTTTTCATTTTAATAAATTGCTAATTCTAAATTGGTATAGATGCATTTTATGTTTACTGTAAGTGCAACTACCCAACATGATCTACTGGGTACCCACGGTTTGGAATCAATACCACATTTTTAAATGCTTTTCAATAATTTATCCCCCTTAATCCAAGCATGATCAACTAAAGCCCCCTATACACCTTTTTGATCACTCCATACAATTTCTTTTTGCCAACAACTATGTAGCATAGTAGCCTCCCTGATAGAATACATGATTGGAAGGTTTAGAAAGATCCTCATATTACACGGTTTTGGCAGAACAAAAGTTTATTGTACAGAACTTATATGGCAAGATTGTGAGGTGTATGGGGGCTTTAGACATACCAAATGTTTAAATAATGTATACTGGCTATGTGAAGTGTGATAAATACTAGTGGGTAAGTATCTTGGAGAAGTTATTTAAGAGAGCATAGCTTTCTGTTCTTCCTGCAGGTTAGAGAGCAAAGAAGGCTTCTTGATACTACAGTTACTATGACCTTTATGGCAAACACCTTTAAAAGATGGATGCACAGCCTTTTCTTTCCCTGTGCTTTTAGGCTTGTCATCATAGAACCCTGCCACTGTATCTTCACACAAGAAAAATAATACTCATCTCCTTTACACATTTGTTAAAATCAATTCTTGGCAGCCCAAAACATTAAATTCTGCAGTCAGTGCTTGCCATCACTTGAAATCACAATCCACTAGGTAGCATCTTCATATAGCTGGTTGATGAATCTAAAACATACTCAGAAAGGCAACAGGTATCCTTCAAGAGGTGCAAGTCTAAAAGTATAATCGTATAATAGCAGAATGCTAGTTTGTGATTTTCAGTTATTGTCCAAGGGCAGTACATTTTCGATTTTTGTTTTTAAAATGTAAATTTTGTATAAAAAGTTTAGTTTTTTTTTCTTCCAATATTTAATCCTTGTTTGCACTTTTAGTGCAGACATAAAGAGCATAATGTTTACAATGATTAAGACCTCTAGTGGCATCTCTGGAAGCACTGGGAAAGAAAGCAGATAAAAGGTTACACTTGTAAAGGTTGTTTTCATTTGGGTATGTGCACATGTATTATAGATATATATAATTTTATAGACCAATACAAATAATTGTGCAGGAAATGTGTATGAATTTGTCATATTGCATGCATGTACTTTTAACTACTACTTTTAATTAACTACTTTTGTTACTGGTCAGATGGAAGAGATTTGAATTACATGTTATCTCCCAAGCATACCTTGTTTTAATTTAATGTGTTTTTTAAGATTCCAAGAGGGTTCCGTCTCTACTGAATTATGTTTTTCAAACAACAGTTGAGTTATAGATTTAAAACATGTATTTTGGATATTGAGCTTCAGGCACTTGTTCTACCACAGTCTGTCCCATAGGGCAGAGTTCTAATGCATAGGCTGCAGGTTTTATAGTGATTATTCTTCTATCGCTTATCATGAGATTACATTAATTTGTCTTAAAACTGGAACAAAAAGATCATTTAAATACATATGTCCCTGTAAGGAATGTGTCCTTTTTTATTTTTTGTGGAAGTCCAAACAGGACAACAATGCTTGTTGACAAACAATATTGCTTTGTTGTTGGATCTGCATAGAACAGCCTGAATTGCTAAATTTCATACATTCAATAAAAGTGGATATTTAAAGTGAACGTAATATTAGGTGAGAGAAAAAAAGGAAGTAGGCCTTACTAATCTTCTATATTAAAAATCTGTTGTTTGACTTCTATGCTGACTCTACCTTCAGTAGCTTCAGTCACTGACATGGTGTGAATATGAAGATATAGACTTAATCGACTTGACTTGGACTTTACTAGTGTAAAGTAGTGCAGTGCAGGGGATCAGATGAAATTTTTTGCCAACTGTCACTTTAAAAAAGGTTTTTAATGGGCCAGTTCAGCCAAAAAGGTTAATTTAGTCAGTGGTGACATATGATGGATTTACACTTGCTAGTTAGCTCTAGCTATAGTCTGTAGTTAGGAGGGTAATGCTGGCCATACACATACCGATAAACGGCCGGATTTTAATCTGACCGACGGGCGTGCGCGCTCTCGCCGTCGGTCAGGTTAAAATCCGGCCGTTTATCGGCATGTCCCCACATGGGGCGACAGATCCCTGTCGCCCCACTTCTCGGCTGGCCAGAGATCCGACATGTCGGAAAATCTGAGCCGATGGGAGCCGATTGCCATAAGCAGCAATGAAGACGGCGACACAAAGGGTGCCTGGCCGATTGTGGGGCCCCAGAATGCAATGGGAGGCTAACGTGATGATGTCATCACGTTAGCCTCCCGGAGCGACATCGGTGGTAGTCTGCCTGCACACATCGGCGTGTGTATGGCAGCCATAACATAGTCCAACAAGTAGATTAAGATCCCATTTTTGTGCCAAGATCTACCAGAGCATTGCAAGTCCTGTAATTAAAATCCCTGCTCTGGTGCCTGCTTAGAAAGCTGGTTTCTATTATGTATGTTAGTGTCTCGAGTCTATGAATCAACCATAGTTCTGCACCTACCTCCTTTTTCTAAATTATTTCAAATATTATCTGAACAGTTGATAAAATAAATACCATATTTTTTGCACTACAAGACCCACCAGACCATAAGTCACACCAAAGTTTTAGAGAGAAAATTAGGAAAATGGCAAACAAAAGAGGGACAAAGCCATTCACATATCAATTGAATATACAGAATGTTCCAGCAAAGTAGGCAGGAATGGACCAGAATCACTCTATATTCCTCCAGCCAAAAGGCCAGTGCCAGAAGTGAGATCTACTGCAGCAGAGTGTGCAGGGCTGAAACTTTAGCATGTGTTTATACACTGGCAGTACCCATTCTCTAAACGCGCTGATAAATTTAATAAGAGACACACTTTTACAGTCGCACTGAACAACTTACCCATGAGCAGCTATTTACATATGAGAGGAGTCTGTGTTACAGTGGCTTCACGGCTTGGCTGTAGGGAATTGAACAAATGTTAGCCTCCTGGGATGCAGAGCTATTGCTCCCAGGATGTTTTTTTTCTTCTTTCAAACCTGTTGGGACCATGAGACCCAGGGACTTTTTTGAGACCCAGGGACATTTTTGATTTTAATGGTAAAAAAAAGTTTGTTTTATAAAATCTGGTATCTGTTAATAAAATGCTATCAGTCCTAGTAGTAGAGGATAGGGGCTAGTTTTCAGACATATATTATGTCTATATATTATGTTTTAGTTTTTTTTTGTAGCTTGACTTCAAGTAGACTTAGATTATGCATGCACTACATTTATTTTAATTGATTACCTATTTTATTGTGTAATTTTAAATGAATTTTATGATTCATCTATTGAAATTGGTGGTGTACTTTTATTAATGACAATATAATTGATGTTTGGAAGCCAGATGAATTATAGTTGTTTAATGGCATTACATATAGTTTCTGTTAATGTACATACTGCTTTTTCTGAAATAAAGAAAACAATACTTGGTAATATTGAAACCTGAATGAACCAATGATATTCTATCTAGATATGAAGTCCACTTAAACGAGTAGGCATCAAGACGTTATAACTCCACAGAAGCAGCCATTTCTGGTGCTTTTATTCAAAACTGATGGCAGAATCTTTACTGAACACATGAAAGATCCAGCTCTGTCCTGTTATTACATAGCAATCCATGGTCCATACAAAATGGATTGTGTATAGTATGACACAATGAACCTCAATCACCTTTCTTAATGTGAAGATTGAATTGTGTTTAAATTCTTCTTTCCACAGCCCTGCCTCATCTCCCCAGCTATCACACGATGACACTCACTCACGAATTGAACATTATGCTAGCAGGTATGACTCTATGGCACAAGCATCCAGAATATACTAGAGAGCCTTGTACCGTTTAGCTTATTTCATCAGGAGAGTCTTATAAGGCATCAGAACTACTTCCATGCTTTACAACGATTCGCTGATTTTCCTATGTGTCAGTCTGCCATTAAACCTCTATCTATCTAGCATTTCATGCCTGTTACTCACCAGGGGCCTGAGAAATGAAGCGGTAAAATGTATGCAACTTAATTCTACAACTTCCTTTGAACTATCCAGCACCAGACTTTCACATCATTTTTATTTGAATGTTTAAGGCACAGTATGCATTTACTATTGAAGATGGATATCTCTTGATATGGGATAACCAATTCTAGGAGCATTTATGTAACGTAAAAATATGTTGTAAATATACAACCGGTGTTGGTTTGTATGAAGTATTTGAGAAACACAGAGCAGATGTAAGGCATAGCAAACATTTAAATCATTGTTTAGTAGTTTGATATGATCCTTTGGGATTTGTTTCCTGGTTGGCTGTTATGAGGCACCACATTCACGATGCTTTGTGGGACTTAATAAAGCCTCTATTGTGTTTGATATTTATTGTGGTTTTTTTTTTATTAGTATGTGGTTTTTTTTAATACACAGTTGTATGGAAAAATGCTGTAGACACTGAAAATATTTGAGCTTCTGGGACCTAATTGTTCTTTATGAAATACTGTGTGCCCCAAAAGACCATTCATCCTGATCAGCATGCGTGTCTGAGCCTATTATTGGTGTGAGTTGTATTCAGGCCGTGGCTCCAGGGAACTGTGAAATACCAGAAACTCTTTAAGGTCACGGTTATAGGATATTACTGGCTATCTCGTCTCTTTAGATTATACTGAAACAAATATGTGGAGGGGTGCTCTTTAATTCCTGCATGCTTTTGGTTCTGGTATTAGCAGAAATGAATGCACTTTGCTCCATTCAAGTACATGGGATCCAATTCAAACTTTGCTTGTGGGCTAAGCTCACCAAATCAGAATAGGCATAGTCAGTAAAGACTGGTCTGCTTTAGAATTCTACCTATATCAAGAGCAATGTTTTACATTATTCTACAACTCTCTTCCATCTATCTTGCATGTGTATTGCAATTAACTGTATGTCTGAAGTATAACCAGCAAGTCTAAAGGATGGGAATACTAACAATTTTACTGATATCCTATAATTTAACAGCACCTCAGTGTTTGTTTGATTATGCCAATGGTAATTGTCAAACTGTAGTTATGCTACCTTAGTATGTTTTATTATTCCACCAGTGATAAGAATATGATGCATATAGCAATGTTTATATGTGGTTTATATTCGCATTATAAGGGAATCAACTGTCAAACTGTCAGCATTAGTGCGGCTTTCCCTATGCAGAGCCCCGCATTGATTATATCTGCGGGGCTCTGCTAATATTGCCAATACACTTCATATGGGAGATCCGACTGTGCAGATCTCCCCAAATGGCCATGGTTGGTTGCACATTCGAACCATAAGGCACAGGCAAGTTTTGCCACAAACCCCCCCTTTGAAAAAAGTGCATCTTATATTCCGAAAAATACAGTAGTTTGTTAATCTTTTGATCTGTAAGCATTTTACCCAATTTGAAGAGTGAGAGCTGTAACAAACAAGTGAAGTGTTGTAGCCTATTGACAGCTACCTCCTCTGGTCTCCTAAATGGGCTGCATAGTATTGCCATTGGCATCTTAAAACTTGAAATCGTAAGTTGATTTAAAGACTTTTTCTCCAATGTGTTTGATTGGTTTTATGTGACTTGACTTGCCTACGCCTATTCTGTATTGAACGGATGACCTCTCTATGACTGGGAAAGCACTCAGTCTACCACAGAACTATACTTTATTTCACTATTCAGCAGTGGTATTCAACATTATCCAAAGAGGGTCATAGAACTCTTTGCAGGGATTTAACGGATAGTGGAGCCCTAGCCTAAGATTTTTACGGAGTGCACAAGCACAAGCTTTGAAAGGGCTACCTCAACCCATCAGAGCCCCTGATGTGTCCATCCCTGCCTACCTTGCGCTGACACTAGTGGCAAAGTGGAGCCATAGCCTAAATGTAGACAATTCATCAAGTTCACATTTGAAGGATTATGGCCTTATATATTTTTAGTATTCCACATTTGTCTAATATTCATATCCATGAAGGTGACCTATGTGTGCCTTAAATGCTCATACTCAAGGCTAGGTGCAGCCTATGCAGGTTGTTGTTTTTTTCTGAAGCAAATACCTATTTACAGTGTTTGCCTAAAAAGAAAAAGTGTGTATGGCACATTTTTAGGAAACTTCTTCTTTTTCCTTTAACAACAACATTGAAAATTTTATTTAAATCTAGTCATCACATTCTGGAAAATCGTTGGCGCTTCAGCTTGTTAGTACATTTTTGTTGAGTTATTTGCTTACCTTGGTGGAGGGTCTTTCTGCCCTGCTGCAGTCAATTGTCAGTTGCTTTAACTTTTTTTTACATGTATAGCTGCCTGGACACTATTTAAATTGACCTTTTTCAAGAACTGTAACAAGGGCTTTTTTAAGGTCTGGGAATATTTTGAGCATCCTCAATAAAACCTGCAAAATAATGCTATGGCTTATATTTGGAGCAGCCTTTGAGAACTAATGTAAAACAACAAAAAAAACATTTTTAGTTTGGATTGAGGAAAGCAAGATCGGAAAAGAACTGATGCCAGGCTTTTAGTGACATTTATGTTCCTGTTTGACCACTTTATTCTTTTAATATAATCTAAATCTTTTTTTATTGCTGCCAATTCTTTACTTTATCAGCAACAACTACATTGGATCCCAACAGAATTGTCATTACTTTAGTGACATCAATTCGCTGTTACCCAAAATGCCAAATAGCATGGGCACATATTGATGATAGAATTCTTTTTCAAGAACAATGTATTTATAAGATCCCCAGTAGTTGCCAATTCATTCATAGATAGGTCATAGATCATAGTGTTGTGCTTTGGCTCATCTTTTTGCAATGGCAATAGTTATATGGCATGTCATTGGCTTGTTAAAGACTGGTAAACAATAGTATATATCTCTTTTTTAATGTTTCCACAGGCTAGCTGAAATGGAAAACAGCAATGGATCCTACCTAAATGACAGCATTTCTCCTAATGAAAGCATGTACGTATATTGATGGCTACACTTCATTCTACTTATTAAAATGTTGATATGGTTTTGACTCTTTACATATATAAATGGCTCGTCTTTGTGAGTTTTTATTGGTGGTGAATTTAGTAGGTCATTAAAATTGTTTTTGTTTTCGTGAACAGAAGCCATAGCATGTTGTGCCAATGTGTGTGTGTGTATATATATATGTGTATATCCATCCTAGATCTGAATTAATGCAATATTCGTATTAAATACTTTACATAGTTGAGTGTGATGACAACAAAATCACACAAAAATGATCAATGGAAATAATTTTCTCAACCCATGGAGGTCTGTATTTGGAGTCACACTCAAAATTAAAGTGAGCCAGTAATGGTGTGGGCTTGCATTCTTTGGGGGGACACACAGCCCTCCATGTGCTCGGCAGGAGTAGCCTGACTGCCATTAGGTACTGAGATGAGATCCTCAGACCCCATGTGAGACCATATGCTGGTGCAGTTGGCCCTGGCTTCCGCCTAACGCAATACCTCATGCGGCTGGAGTGTGTCAGCAGTTCCTGCAAGACAAAGGCATTGATGCAATGGACTGGCCCTCCTGTTCTCCAGACCTGAATCCTACTGAGCACATCAGGGACATCATTTCCCGCTCCTTCCACTGTCTGTCCAGACTGCCCAGGAGTTGGGCAATGCTTTAGTGCAGATGTAGGAGGAGGTCCCTCAGGAGACCATCTGCCACCTCATCAGGATCATGCCCAGGTGTTGTAGAGGGAGGTAATACAGGCATGTGGAGGCCACACACAATCCTGAGCCTCATTTTGACTTGTTTTAACCTTCTTAGTGTTCATGATGAGCTGTGCTCCCATTAAAGCTGCATATGCGGAAAGCTACGGCGATGTTGCTTCCAGCCGCAGCATTATCGGGGGTTCTGCGGCTTCACTGATCGTGTCACGGTGACGCGGAAGGGGGCGAGGGTGAGCAGTGCCATAGACCTCCATGTTAATGGAGGGGCCTCTGCTTTCCAGCCCTCCCAGCTGGTGTCATAAATGACACTGGCTGTATGGAGAGGGGAGGGGGGAGGGAGGAAATGGCAGGCAGTGTACCTCGTACACTGCTGCCATTGCCTGTACCACACTGTTAAAAATGGGTACAGGCGGTGCGCTAGGGAGGTTAAAGACATTACATCAAAGTTGGATCAGCCTGTAATGTTTTTTGTTTTTTTCATTTTAATTTTGAGTGTGACTCCAAATCCAGACCTCCATGGGTTGATCAATTTGATTTCCATTGATAATGTTTGTTCTTTACATGCTTGAACGCGCTGACAACAAAATCACACAGTATTTAATAAGAATATTTCATTCATTCAGATCTAGGATGTCTTATTCTTTTGTTCCCTTTATTTTGTGGAGCAGTGTATATTCATGTCACTAGCAAGTAGTTTGTTGTTCCCTTATAATAAAATTTACCTGGTATCTGTGATTTGATGAGAACACTGTACCAGGTATAAGACCTTGTCAAGCAAGCCTTTGGGAGGTTGGTCTGGTGAGGATTTCTCATAGTGGGCAACACATCAAAAGAAGTAATAACATTGGTTAAATATGCATCTCTAGTAATCGTTCATCTTGTTCATATTTCATTATGAATGCTATCTTTTAATGTTTGCTGCTTCTTTTAAGTACCCTTTTAGTATTCTCGTGCCTTGGTGATTTAGATTAATTTCCCATGCCTGCGTGTTCACAGGACAGATCTGGAAGGTGATAAAAGACTAATAGCAATTGACATATTGCTTCATCTCGCTATAGATTGAAGCTAATGCAAATACAATAATTTTGCCTGAGGAAGATAAATGGTCACTGTGTCTAAATAACGATTTCTGCTTTATTATTACACAATTAAAAGCAAACTACTCTGTTAACTGGATGTGTTTACCTGTGTAACACAGTACTGAGAAGACAATGTTTCCTTTTTATTTACTTACATGCATTAGATTGAAAGTGTTCTTTAATATTTTCATGTCATTTAGTGCCATTAATTGTTACAAATATTACATTACCTTATAGGGTGGGGAACTTAAAGGATCACTGAAGATAACAATCTCTCCACGGTCCTCTATATAAATATAATTGATGTTATGTTTACGTGACACACTTCACATTCTTTAGCATGGTGTGTAAGCGGCTAACGTGTTCTTTTCACTTGTTTCACTAGTTCAGGACAAGAGTGATGTGTGCAAAAAATCATTTCCAGTTGACAACACATTTCTGGAATTGTATTTCATGTTACATTTGTACTTATTATGATATGTCCTTGCATAGTTATTAGAAGTCTATGCATGTTCCTAAAACTTCATATAGAAAGAATTATGTGTTTCTACTGTTCACCATATTTTTTATACAAAATTTATTTAGGTTTGTGTGACCATTTAACCACTAAAGACTGCGTACATTTTTTTTCGACCTTGAGGTTAATGAATATTTTTAATCATTTAATATTCACATTATCCTACGCCATTACTTTTTCTTAATTTTTTTTAAGCATCGTACCTGACCCCCTTTTAGCAGTGTAAGAATAGGCTTACACTTTCCACTACAAATTTTTATTTTAGAATTTTGGAATGATCTCAAACAGATTTACATTCCAAGAACTGTGTGACTATAAATGTTCTCTTTTGTTTCCTGCAGAGATGATGAGCATTTGCTTATCCAGCACTACTGCCAAAGCTTGAACCAGGAGTCCCCTCTAAGCCAGCCCCGAAGCCCTGCTCAGATCCTCATCTCCTTGGAAAGTGAAGAGCGAGGGGAGCTTGAGAGGATTCTCTCTGACTTGGAAGAAGAAAATAGGTTTGTTCATCATTATGAATATTTACAAGTCTGCATCTTTTGAGATACTGTTTCTATGGGAAAAAAAGTTTTCCCATGAGAACTGTGCCAATACATATTCCTCTTTTGAAAATTACTAAGTGGCACTACTGTTAACACCCAAGTGTCTTACAGTCACAAGAGGGAGAGCTGACACTCGGCATACAGACAAGAAATTATTGTACATGACTAAATAAATTCTCTGTTCTATATAGATATAGTAAGAGAGAACCCTTGTTTATGCTAAAATATTACTTTTAGAATAGCATTTTAAAGAGGTGTGGTAATTTTGTTTAATATCTGTTTCAATATATCTTACATATTTCTAACGATGTATTGTGGTTATGTGTCTGGCTATCTTATTGTTAAATATACAAAGATGTGTAATAGGGTTGCTATTTTAACCTGGTGTCAAACCTATTCGATCCAATATTATCAATTATCATGTATAATGAGTGTTAGAGTGTTAGGCTACAAAAAACATTGATACTCATTTCTTTCTGGTTTTAGGTGGTTAGACAGTTTAGCTAAACAGCAATGAGAAAAACAAACTATTTTGAGCAGCATCGCTAGAGGAATAATACCTATAGCAGAGGCCGTAAATTGGGCACCAGTAATTGTACTGAAACATCCTTGGGATAAATACTAATCTATAAGCAGGAAAAAAGCTTAGATAAAGAAAAAAGTTAAATCTATCCCTTCTGTACAAACCTTTTGTATGTTTTCCAAACAGGAATTTGCAATCTGAATATGATAGATTAAAGGAGCAGCATGATCACAAGGGCTTGTCCCCACTGCCCTCCCCTCCAGAAATGATGCCAGCCTCCCCGCAAAGCCCACGTGATGCAGAGCTTATTGCAGAAGCCAAACTGCTGCGCCAGCACAAAGGACGACTAGAAGCTAGAATGCAAATACTAGAAGATCATAACAAGCAATTGGAGTCACAACTGCACCGGCTCAGACAATTGCTGGAGCAGGTATGGTAATAAATTGGTGGGCTTGATTTAGGTCAACCCTCTAAATTTAGTAGTGTAATGGGCTACTTTTCTGAACCATGTTCTTCTTCTAAGCACTATTAATTTTCTGCTTGCAGTAACGTAAAGCATTAGACGCCCTGTTGTATAAGACTCCCCTTACATTGGAGTGTCTGAGCCCCCAACCATACTTGTGCCACTTTGCCGGTTTGAGCTCCATGCTCCAATCGGCAGAGTGGGAGTTTTAGGGGGCCTCTGACAGCTTGAGCCCAGTTGGCATATGAATTGCAGGGGCAGATGGAAGAGCCACCCATTTGCAGATTCTTTCAGTGATGTGTGTACGTGAGCCAAGCTTCAGCTGCCGGTTTGTCATACACAAAGCAGTAGCAGAGGGAAGATCCGCCCTCTGACACCTTTCCCATCTCCCCCGGCAAAACTCAGTGTTTGCCTGGCGGAGGATGAGCACTAAAAGTCCATCATACTATAAGCCCCAATTTGGGGAGGAAAAGTGCAAAAAATATGATATATTGTTTACTGTATTATTTCTGTATGATCTTTAGGCAAATAAAAAAAACCTTTATCTACTATATAAAGGTTACTATATTCATATTCCATTTAAATATATTTGAGCTAATAACATGCATTCAAAAGACAATATCCTAATATTTTATAATCCTATATATAAACTGTGTCACCTGGCAAAACATTTGTGGTTTGTTTGTTTTTGTTTTATTATTTGGGCATCGTATAACTGACCCTTTAGCTCCTATATAGTTAAAAAGAATATTTTAAGGTGCTCCCAAATTATTTGAAGAAAGGAGGAGAAAATTCATACAATTTTAGCTCTTTTTCTCTCCAGTAAGTATGTTGACACTGTTAGAATGGCAGAAGTGTGCAGATGTGTTTGGTTGACCCACTCATCTCTTGTTGCAGTGAAAAATGCAGTTATCCTAAAATAAAGATGCACTTATAAATAATCTGTATAAACTATACCCCACTGGGCAACAGGGTACTCTGCAATAACAGACAATTTTGAATCTTCATATACCGATGTGAATACAGTCATAAATATGAAGCCCTGGGTTGGAGAGTAGAGACTGTTAGAAACATTGACTTAAGTCTCTCTATGGTTTTTACATTAACTAAGGTGATGGCTTTTTGACAGATGTCATACTTTATACTCCATGTTATAAAAAAAAATATAAAAAAAATGTTTTGATTGTGCTTCTTTTGTTATATTTTAGCCGCAAGCCGAGGCAAAGGTCAACGGTACAACCTTTTCCTCTCCTACTCCATCACTACAGAGATCGGAGAGTAACCAGCCTATGTTGCTTCGCGTGGTTGGCAGCCAAACTTCTGAAACTATGGGTAAGGTGTTCCACTACAGAGCACTGTTTGCTGCCATATATAAAATAATTTTCATAACCATAAATTAGAATTATCATTTAACCTATACATGAAATCATGATTCTTTTTCATTACATTATTTTGAAAAGTACTAGTTAACAAAGAATACATGGTCATTATATAAATTTGATGTAAAGTTTGAAAGGGAGTGATAGGTCCCCGTTGGTAAGTATCGTAAATTGCCAACATCCCAAGGTAATACAAGATAAGGAACAGAAAATTGCACCCGGGGTGACCAGTGCAGAATTTTATGTTCCTTATCTTGAGCCCCCCCCCTCATTCACATAACATAACACAGGTTAAAAAGGAGGGCCACATTTCTAATACATTTAAAAACACAAACCTTGTGAAATATAGAACAGGTGTTTTTTTAGACTTGCTATAACCTGGAGTTAGTTTAATGGACTGGTAGACAAGATATATTTGCAGTGCTGCCAAACCCGGTTTGTTGTTCCATAGAGGTTATGTGGGAATACACTGTGATTCAAGGTCATTTTTGAAAAGACATTTTTCTATTGCCAACAGCAAATATGTTATCCTATTGATCCAGGAAATATATATATAGTATTTAATATGTAGTTGTTCCAGATGCACATCCACATGCAAAGCATTACAAAAAATGTAAAACTGTTACTGGAAATAAGGCGTTAAAAACCTACCAGCGTAACAGCTCTCTGATTGAGAATCTTATCCAAGCAAACAATCCTGGCCTGACTGCAGAGCTTGAGCCTGAAATTCCCTGTGGCTGCATCTTATAATCAATAGCCTGAATCATTATTTCTATGGCAACATGGGATGTATTTAGATATTGAAAAATAAGCATGCAAAGTCATCTCCGATAATATCCAGAGCATTTCACAAACTATTGATTTCTAATCTAAGTGAAGATAAAAGATGAGCTCTTCTCTAAATATTTGATATCTTAATTTCTGTGTGTGCTTAGCTGAGCATGCATTCATTTATGCCATGTAGCTGGCCTGTGTTTATTGTAAATGTTTATCTACACAGGTTTTTATCCTTTCTTTAAATCACAAACAGAAAAGTTTGGTATTGGTGGGTTATACAGCGTTCAGTAACTGCTCTGTAAGCATTTACGTGCCATATTGATGTCATAATGTCATCTTGTGAATTGCCAAGTATCCACAGAGTATGTGGCCAGTTGAAGATGGAAAGATCCATTGGTGGGAATTCTTTTAATTTATGTTGTAACATACAGATAGCATATACGCTATTCCGTTTTCACCTATGCTAACCTGGTTGTGACATCATGGTAAGGTTATAGAATCAACATGGGTTTAAATGAATAATTCAAGTTTCTTTTTCTCTTTAACCTCCCTAGCGCACTGCCTGTACCGCACCGTTTTTAACAGTGTGGTACAGGCAATGGCAGCAGTGTACAAGGTACACTGCCTGCCATTTCCTCCCTCTCCTCTCCACACAGCCAGTGTCATTCATGGGAGCCCAGCTCATCCAGAGTTTCATGGGAGCCCAGCTCATCCAGAGTTTGTTCTTCACACAAACTCTGGACGAGATGGGCTCGTGATGAACACTAAGGAGGTTAAAGGAAGAGGATCTTACTCAGTAGTGTGTTAGACAGGAGTGCCTAATAAAGTGATTGCAGGGTTTATATATGTTGGGAATGCTGCAACTAGCTGTAAACTTTTCTCTTTACCTATCCATGGACATATGTGCAGGGGTGCGCTTCAACATGGAATTAGTAGTCTCCCTCCACAGCTGGCTTCTGGTCATCTGTAACTCACACAGTAGAACATTGTTTGAACCCCAAGATCTCATACCTTAGTAGTGCAACCCTCACATTTTCAGGGTTAGTACCTAACCCATGAGAGTGCCAGCAAACCAAATGTCAACCTGTCATAGTCATATTTCTAACTTTATTTCAAACAGTGCTTTTCGCTTTTCAGATTTTACCCTTGCATATGCCTACTGGGACTTTAAACCCCCAGATCTCCAACACCCTTAGAATCCTATCTTTTTTGTGGGATTAGTAATTTACAACAGAGAGTACCGACCTTCCCAATTTCAGACTCCTAACTGCAACCTTTTATAGTTCTATTAATGTTTACCCGTGGTTAATGGATTAACATAAATTGTATACATATAACAATAAAAACTGAAAGCATTCTGGTAATCTAAAAAAAACATTTATAGTAGTGCATAAAATAAATAATAATAAAGAAAATAATAAAGAAAAAACCCTGCAATGCCATCTTCAGCCACAAGATGCCCCCAGTGAACACTTGCAGTCAATGTAGAGAACACATCACCAGCTTCTTTCCGACACATCGGGGTGGGGTCACTGCACTGGACTTTCCCCTCTCTGGCTGACAGCGATTTTCACTCTGTGACTCCTTGACTGCCCAATAGCTGAGGCCTCCCAGAGTATCTTCTAGTTATTAGGCAAAGTAACACTACTGCAGCTACTAGCTAATCATCTGCATAGCTGCGCACCAGTTATATGGAGCCTTGCATATGTGATTAATCAAGTATCTTTGTTTGCGACCTTGTTCTAAGCAAGTTTCAATTTAATGAGAAGAGATGGGTTCAGCGGGTCTAGTGTTCAGCAATGGCAGCAGATAAACATGATATTTTTTATTTATATGCCCATCATCTCTACTACAATATGCTCATTGATATAGCAGTTCCTATAAGCACTCGGTAGCTGTGCCTTTTTTTCTCTTGGATTTACTTAGCAGTAAAATGCTTGAGAGCAAAAGTGGCCACAAATTGGAAATTAGCAAATTTTTGTGTGTTTTTTTTTCTTTTACTCTGGTGTTTCAGTTCTAGGTACTTCTCATAGTTTCTTTCAATCCAGATCAGTTTTGAGCATTTTTTTAAACATATATATTAATATTGTATTTCTTTTATATCTCTGTTACATTTATCTCTTCACAATACTGAACATTATTAGCACTTCTCATATTGAGCTGTGGAATGCTTGATGCTGGGTATAGAGAATACAAAGTGTTTTTTTGAGGCAGAGCAATCACTGGGCCTTTTTAGAATTCTATTTCTCTCATAACTTTACATTTTGGATAGAAATTATTGGCTTTCTGTTATAGCTGTTTGATCATCGGTCACAGCAATCGGCAGATCTGTAAAGTAGTATGCATTGAAGGGTCCGTTCCTTTTATGCTAATTGGCCTTTATTGGTTTCCTTTTTATTTGAGTAGGTACATGTAGAATTGTTGAACAGGTGTGATCAACTTGCAGTAGAAGACAGGTTAACCCACATAGACTTCCTCTGCTGGAGTCACTAATTGCCTCATCTCTAAAGCCTCTCCAATGCAGTTTTTGAGGATGTTTAAACAAAGAAATTTGGACCTTTCATCTTGAGTGCTGAACATATATACCAGGGATTTAAAAACCCAAATACACAGTGCCAACCTTGATATTTATTGAAAAATATAATTACATCACAGGCCATTTTTGGCTCAGAGATCCCTGGTCTGCACACACACTGTACACATAGGAATGGGGGTATACATGGACTATATATATAAACCTTTAAGTACATACATTGTGAGTTGACCATGTATGCGCCCTGTACACTGTGTGTACAATATGTGTAGCACAGTTTTTATATTTTGCCTTCCCCCAGAAAAATCCTGGTACCCTTTCTCTCTAGCTCTACCTTCCCTGCTGCCGTTACCCGCAGCACTCAGTTCTCTGGTACCAGAATTGAATGACAATGTATCCGAGGGTACTCCAGACAACAAATGCTCACTGTGAACCTGTTACTGGAATCCACCACTTAGCAGTCAGGATTCTACATCCCAGGTTGGGGGGATGGAGGGTTGGTGAATGCAGTTGGTAGGGGACTGCCGAGATGGCAGATCTAACAGAGCTGCTATGGGCCAAAAATATTAAGTTAGGCCTCTATACTCCTGTACAACTTGAAATCTTCCAACAGAAAGTATCTTGCCCGGTCCCACTTACCTGTCCGGGTGGTCAATGGTCGCTAGTTTGCAGGTGCTGGCAGCCTCTTGGAATGCCCCGATGTGTTTCTGAGATCGGCTGGAGAAATGTCAGCTAACTCCATCTATTTGTTCATTTTTACTGGAGAAGGTGGAATTTCATTTACAAAACTCCACTGCTTTTGATTAAAACATGAAAATGAGGCTGTAGCACCAAGATTTACCTGTTTGTTTTATTCCTAGGAGCAATGGTGCTTTCTCTATATTTTTCTCGTTTAGATAACTCCACTATCTGACTTTGCATTTCCCACATTCAAGTTATTCTTGACTCAATAAGTTTTCCACATTTTTGTAGATAAATTAAGTACCTCTGCTTGTATTCGGGTCGGCTTATATTCGAGTATATATGGTAAATTTGGTACATCTTTAGGTGTTCATCCTTGAGAAATATTTGTAGGTTTTATTACTACATTTGGACATTTGGAAGTACTGCCCTCTTTCCGTCACCGGATGTCAAAATTGCTTTTGGCCGATCTCTGAAGCTCATGATTATGTGATGGAAGCTTCAATGGAAGTTCTAAAAATACAACCACAAAACACTCACATGATGGTTGGTGTGTAACATTGAGACAAGGTTACCTCCTCTGAAACATTGCCAAGATTAAACTTTGCCAGAAGAATTGTGTCTAGGACACATTACTGATTAATATGCTGTAGGTGACTGGGGCAAGAGCATCACTAAATATGAATCTCAGAAGAGTCAAAGTCACTGAAACAAACATTGATTTGTCCTTGTTAAGCCGCCCTAGCAGAGCCCTGTTTACACTTTGTTCTACACAGTGGCTGAAACGTTTAGCTATATTAAAAGTACTGATTAAGCAAACTCCTTCAAAGACACGTCTTGATGCACCATGTTATTATTCTGTTCATCCTTCTAATCATGCTGAGAGATCTGTTCCATTTAATATTTCTAATGTTCATTTTAGGTACTTCAAGCTTTAAGCGTCTCTTATTTTATAATTGACAAAATGTGTTTTTATTTCTCTTAGGAGAGTATGATATGCTCAGTCCTCCTCATGATACAAGCACAGGACTAGAGGAAGTCATGGAGCAGCTGAACAATTCCTTCCCCACTGCAAGAGGTAAGACAATAATGAAAATCTTGGTGATAGCATTGCTGCCACCTCCAACTCATCTGGATAAGTGCATCGTTGTAAGATTGACAGACATATCCACCATACTTAATAATATTTTTTTCAAAGCCTTTTAAGTGTAGGACCTTGGTCCTTTGGCAAGTCATGGAACAGCTTAGGTAACACTCGTTTTCAGTTCTGTAATCAATGCGGTAAAAAGCTTTTATTCCAGGCGGACATCCTCAGATGTGTGTCCATGAAAACGTGGGCTCCCGGAATGTGGGGTGAGATGTCACTGGTCATGGAGAGGGATTCTGTTAGGAACAGTAGGAAAATATTACAGCAAGAACAGCATTCTTTATTTATGGGCTTGTGTCCACTGCTGCTTTTTCCCTGCGGTGAAAGAGCATCCACAGCGGGGAAACAGACACGGACAGTGTCCCCTCTGCTCTAATTGATCGTTGCACCCCAAATGCCCCGTCTTCATTGCAATTCCTCACAGTGCCGCCGGAGACACCTCCATTGAAGTCCACCTCCAATGGTGGTGTCTCCAAGCCAGGGAATAAAAGTGCCAGAGTCTTTGCTCTGCTAAATGAATAGGGCAGTCAGCGGAATCGCTCCCTAAGCCGCGTGCAAGCTGTCTGCAAGCCGCTGGGAATCTTTGGGCGTTTTTGTTTACGTCCAGTGCAGGGAATCTGCAGTAGACGCATGGCCAAAAGCTCCTGGGTTGTTTTTTTCCTCCTATTAATTAATCAGTTTTGCCTAATTACTTTTAACTTCATTGGCATTACGGCCTTTCCGTGTCATTTTTTTTTGGCGGGAAAAGCAGGCATACGGTCAATCACCCTCCTCTCTACACAATGCCGGTGTCAATTAGATGGTGGCGATGTGGGCCGGGAAGAGAATCCGTGAGCCTCCAGCGTTCACGGAGCACCAGCGATTATGCCCGATCCTGGCTCAGTGACCTACTGAGTTTGGGCATTACACCAGGGAAGTTAATACAAATCTTCATTTTCTTTGGGCAGAGAACATATTTTTTTTACAAAAGTTAGTTGTAGTGTTGTGAATGATCACAGTTGGCGTCTGGCATTTTGTATTGATTTTTTAGAACTGCTTTCTGTTGCATGTCCTGTTTGGTTGTAATACAATGATTTCATCAGGCCTTATGTGTGTTGTACAAGTAGAACAACATTTTGACTGTAGCTTTTTTATGGGCATCTATAAAATATATTCTAGTTGCTGTATTTAGAAGTTTTGTTTTAAACGGTGAGTGATGGTAAGGATAGAAACTGCTGAAAAAAGAAAATTCCATTGCTGGAAATAAAGACGTGGCTTACACTTTCATTAATAAATCACCGGGCAGTTAAGAGGTAGAATTATGTTGTTTTTCTGGATGAGGGAGAGGGTCAGTGGGCTGTGAAGAAAGAGTAATGACTAAGGTAAAACAGTAACCTCTATGTAACTTTGTATTCACCATGACCACTGTGTTCCCTATATTTTTATTTTTTTTAAAAAAAGGGAATTTTATAGTTTGCCTCTTGCGTTTTTTTTTTCTTTTTGTGGTACTGCATATTCAGCTTTTTATGGATGTAGGTTTTTTTTCCTGTAATTGGTCATGTATTATTATCATTTATTTATATAGCGCCAACATATTAAGCAGCGCTGTACAATACATTAGAGTGGAGATGCAACACAATATAATACACACAGGAACAGGTTATGACGCAGGAGGAGTAGAGGACCCTTCCCGATAGGGCTTACAATATAATAGCATGTACATGAATTGGTATACATAGAACCCAAAACGCTGAAGCTGTTCCTGGCTTCTATAGTGGAGTTTGTTATCTGAAGATATTTCATGACACTTGATGCTGTCCGCAGGCCTGTGGATTCGTACACGTAATAGTAATGTTAGGATGAATAGCTTGCTTTTGTACAACTGGTTGTAAAGAGTCCCGGCAGGATGGATATCTAAAAGACAGATTCAATGCCATTTGTTTGTTTTCAAGTCAGAGTAGGATCATGAAAGATCAGAAAAATGTGTTTTGGCCATTGAGGTAAATGGACTAAAGCTGTGCCAAAACCACGTTTGGGGTGTGGTGCGGCTCAGAAAGGTTTTTTTTTTTTTTTTGCTGTCTAAAAAACTACGCCCCAAGCCACTCTCAACCCGCCCTAGTGGAGCCTCAGCCACACTATCCAATAACATTTCTTTCCAACCTGTATTGTGTGTGATTGCAGCTTCCACAAACATGGAGAGATAGATAGATGGCAGTTCATCTATCTCTTTCTTCATTGTTTATATCAGCAGGGCTCTGGGCTCTGTTGGCATAAGCAATTATACAGTTCAGATGGGAGATCCGGCTGAAGCCAAGGCGCATTCGGGGGTCGGGTTGTGTATTCGGACCATAAGACGCAGGCACTTTTCCCCCCAATTTTGGTGGTGAAAAAGTGCGCCTTATAGTCCGAAAAATACGGTTTTGGTATGATGCCTAAGAGAGGTGTCTAATTAAAAATGCAGGAAAACCACAAATAATAATTTCAAGTGTGCAATCAGCCATTTGTCTACCCTAACCATTTTTTGTAATCTGTCAGAGTTAAATAAATGATTGAGGTGGTGTTTAATCACATATTCCCCCTGAACAGCAGACCTCTGGCTTTGACATCTGTTTTTATGTAACACAACAGCTGCAATAGTCATCTGTAACAGATGTAATTGTTCTGTGTGCTCCACAGATCCTGCACCTTGCTTACAACAATATGCGAGACTCACAATAATAGCAATATCATTCCATAATGTCACACGGTGTGATCAAACACTATGAGAATAGAATGTTGTGCAATAGAATGTTATAGAAAACTAATTACAGTAGGGGTCAGTGTGTGTGTGAATGTATGTTAGGGCATTCACAAACTTGTCAATGTCACAGGAACAGTCGATGGCTCCTGAGAAGAGTTGACTCATTTTCTCTGTGTGGACAAACTCTGTGGGCACAGAAAGTAAAGGGCCAACCTGCATGGTGACCGGTTTTATCCCCTGTGCAGTCTGTGTTTCAGCGTGTATGTAGTCTCGATCTCTGACAGGTAGGGACAGGAGAGGGTTAAATACAGGCGGCAGTTGGGAAGGTGGGGTCCACTGGTTAAATACAGGCGGCAGTGCCATCTTGTGGTCGTTCTGCTCATTTTTTTCTAGAGATAGTTATATATGTATATGTTATATATATTGTTATATATATATATATATATATATAACAATGTGCTCTTTTGTGAACCACAGACTCATTCTGTGTGCCTTGGCTGCTGCAGTTATAACTTTACCCATTTTCTGTTTTGCATTCACCAGGACATTTACTCACCTATTTTTGTTTTGTTTTATTGTCTTGTTGACTGTTAATGTCACGGGCCTGGTGTGTGTGTGAGAGAGAGTGAGTAAGAGTGTGTGTATATATATATATATATATATATATATATATATATATATATATATATATACATACATACACACACAGAGTATAAGCACTGTTTAAATAGCAATTTAAAAAAAGAATCGACCTGTAGGATGGAATTGGGGGGCCCTTGGTTGAACACCTCTCTACAGCTTGGATAATAAAACTGCTTTGGAGTTCATTACATGTGTTTTCTTATGTACCAAACTGTCTTGTTTTCTTTCCTTTTCATCTGGTCTGTTCTTTTTTTCCTGTCTGTCAAATATTTTGTTTTTAAAGCATAATATTTCATGTGATATTTATCACTGGTTCTCTTCTTTCTTTCCTCTTTCCCACCTCTCACTCTTCTTCTACTTACAAAAGGAAGAAATGTCCCTGGAAAGCAAATGAGAGAGGTTAGTGAGAACTGGGCTTGCTGCCATCCAGCTTGTGTCTGTCACATTTCACATCCTATGTCTGGCATTTATGCAGCTACCAGTCTCTTTAGCCGAGTGCCTCTTACAAACGTGCTGTAACATGCCAACATTTACTACCTCTCATCAACTGTTAGTAGGAGAGCAGCTAGCCAATGGAAAAGTTCCAGCGTAGAATAGATTTTTGCCCAGGATAAATTGAGCTGTAACGAAAATGTCCCTTTTCAGGTATTCCACTTCTGACTAAAAATAATGTAAATGGGTGTAATTATATTATTCATGCGGTAAAGATATGCTATTTATCTCTACAGCAATTTACCATTATGTATATTGTAGATAAAGATGTATCAGAGTTAGAAAAATAAAGCCTTGCGTAAAAAATTGGGTCTTTAGTTCTGCTCCGCATCTTTATATATAGTTATGTCTTCTTACAGAGAATGATTTATGGACCAGATTCATTTTGGTTTCAGAAAAAGTAAATGGAAATACATGGAAATTTCTGTGCAAGTGCTTCTCTAAGGTGATGCCATGCTACTATAAAAAATAGCGATTGGATAGCTCTTAAGGCCCCCACACACGCAACGAGCGGCAAAACCGGATCCCTGTTGCCCCAAAGCTTGGTCGACTAGAGAACGGACGTGTCCGTAAATCTCTGACCGATGCCATTAGGTTCAATGGGATCCAGCGTCCCCATTGAAACTAATGGCCAGGACACAAAGGGTCATCACACTGCTCTGCACAGCTCATCTGTCGGCCCCCACTCGGTACGTGTGTGGGAGCCTTTAAGGAATTGTGGTTTTAAGATGACCTTATGTTACATAAATAAATATAAATTTTTCTTTCTTTAGAATGACTATAGGCCCCCCCCCATACACCTTACAATCTTTCCATACAATTTCCACCAAAACCATGTAATATGAGGACCTTTCTAAACCTTCCAATCACTATGTATTCTATCATGGAGGGCAAGGCACTACAAAGTTGTTGGTAGATCTAAGGGAAATTGTATGGAGGGATCTAAAGTAAGCCTTTTTCAAATTGACAACACATTTTCACAAGAAGCTAGCAATTGAATATTAAGATGTTCTCTGTGAGATGCAAAAAGTTTGATATTAGTATGCAAATGGAATGCAGACTGAAACCGAGCCAATCCAATTCACTAGCTATAAAGTTTGACTCGATTGCAGTCTGAAGCTCATTGATCCAACAAAGTTATGAGAGGTTTAAAAGGCCGCCAACTTTGTATTAACACTCGGTAATGACCATGTTTGTTTTTCACATTTGATGTCTACTAACCTTAAGATACTTAAGATGGCTGCATTTGTCGTTGTGATAGATTGTTGCTTCATATAATGCATGAAAGTGCAAACCTAATCCAACCCTGTTACTGTTATGCTCAGCACACAATATCCATTACAATGCCAAAATAGAAGGACTTTCATAATATATGATTATAATAGTAGGTTCATTCTCAAATCGGACTGATCAGTTTTTCTTTGTACTCGGTCTCTGATATTTACTTCTTATAAACCAATGCAGTTGAGTTTGTAATTATCTATCCTGTTCTATATAATACCCATAAGTAGGAATCGATCAGCCAGAAGGGAAAATGATAAAATCTGCCAATCTCTCCTATGTTATTGCATTCCACAGTCAGGTTAGCATGAAATTGAAGCAGTGGGAGGTATCCATGGGTGTCTGGTACCCACCCTCCTTTCCACCATTATCTATTGTCCTGCCAGGGATCTGGTTCTACCTAATGACACTACTTGAGATTGCTTGTGGTAACCACTGTAGAACCACTGTAAATATTCGTATTATGTTTTTATAATGCAGATGGATTTAATTCAGGTTATAACATGGGGCATTTATTTAAAAAGCTGCAACCCTCAGTAAAAGATGTAATCACTAAACATTAAATCATCTTGTTTCAGTAAAATTGGCATGCTTTTAATAGAAGTTAATTCTTTTAACCTCCCTAGCACACTGCTGAGATACAGATTTCTGTACCAAAAGCACACCATAGACTTTAATGGAAAAACATTTTTTTCATTGTAGGCCTGTAATTTCCCAAAGTATGTCCATACAGGGTTCTGGTAGACATCCTGAATATAATCACATGTTCAGATGCTTTGTGAATAACTCACAATATCAGATAATGAATATTTTCATAATTCACTTTATCAGGTAAATTAGCACTGCAACCACTAGATGGCAGTGCAGATGTGCCGGGTTACATAGGAGAGCATGGGAGAGGGGAGAGGGAGTGATCCATTCTCCTGCAGCTGCCTCTTCATTAGAACAGAGCCACACGGAGCAGTGAGTTTGCTCTCCTGTGGCTCCGATCTTCGCTTGACGAATCCAGCTCGTCCACTGCAGTTCTGACAAGTCAGAGCTGGACGAGCTAGGTCCGCCAGGAACGGCAGGGTGATTAATTAGGCTTGGTGGCTCACACACTCTTTTACTTATCAACTGACTCCGTTTTGAGCAGCATATTTAACTATAGCTGAGAAAAGGAAAAAAATTGTAACCAAACATTTTTTCTCATTGTGAAATCTAGAACAATTATTGCATGACGTTCACAGGTTACCTTGTGTAGGAGTGTTAACAGATCATTGATAGCTATTTAATGCGTTTAAATCGCTTTATAAAACAATACAAATTGTTCAGAACAACAAATCTGGCATTGACTTTATCATATTTATTATTGGGGTTAACAGTTTCTTCAACTAGTATACAGGCAGTGATTCAGCACTCTGAAAAATAGTTAGCAAATACAGTCAGCATAGCAACAGTTATTCTTTTCATGTGGTAAACCGTATTTATTCAAGTAAGCTTTCATGAGTGCACTGAATGTTTTCTCTCCTGCCACTAACCCAACCTCTCTCCATACATGCCATCCCTCCCGTTTTGGCCGGGAAAGCCATGTCTATATGTGCCCTTTCCAGCCAAACCCTGATTTTAAAAAATCCCAGATAGTTCCCAGATTTTTGAAATCGGGTTAAATTAAAAGGGAGGGGGCATTACTCTTCCACTTGTGCATATGATGTGCTGAGTGGGAAGTTACGAGGGAAAGTAACACTCCCTCCTAAGTTAGACAGCCAGTGAA
The DNA here is from genome assembly GCA_036250615.1 of Ptychadena robeensis. Classification (NCBI taxonomy): domain Eukaryota; kingdom Metazoa; phylum Chordata; class Amphibia; order Anura; family Ptychadenidae; genus Ptychadena; species Ptychadena robeensis. The sequence continues at coordinate 77,944,164 of CM070033.1, read as the reverse complement.
TAGGAGGGAGGGGACGTAAACCTCCTGATGCCGGAAATTATGTCACAGATGTAACTTCCTGTATTTGCAACAAAGAAGTGGCACACCACCTCTGCACTTCAGCACTTTATTACTAAAAACAGAAAGAATGAAATTTGGAGACAAAATAAATATAATCATATAGCCAAACAGCAACAGGGACCATGGCGTGCCAGACTGCACTTCATACCACTTTGTCGACCTTTTCTACAGAACCCCCCCCCCCCCTTACCTAATTTACTTATGTCCAGGCCCATTGTGAAGGTTGTGATTTTGCAAGAAGTCTGGCAGTGTAGAGCTGGGGGGGAGCTGTAACCCACTGAAATGTGTTGGTTTGAGTCCCATTACTTACCAAAGGAATGTTTTTTTTAGATTATATTTGCTACCCTCATAAATGTGACTTTTATTTGTCAACAAGGGCAGGATCTACATAATTTACCCAATCAAATAATGAATAAAAACATAACAAACAAGTGTCCTTGACATATCCAGATTGTTAACATCTTTTTAGCTTTAGCTTTATGTATTACATTAGAAAAGAGTGTGCTAAAAAAAGAATAATCACAATATTCTTGGTGTCAGTTTCCATTGAAAGTAAGTCAACATGTTTTGCCCAGATTAGGCTTCTTCAGGACATTAGCAATGGAAAGCTGTAAAATCTAGGAGCATAAGGGAATAAAAAAATGTAAATATAAAAATAAACATTTTATATTAATTACATTTAAAAATTATGATATGATAGCTATATATACTGTATATATTACAATACAATTCTTCTCACTGCTTACGGGAGGTAGTTTTGAGATAAACCAAGTTTGTCCACAGTTTGGGTTTGTCCCAAACGCTAGTGGAGCATGAATTTGGAGAATACCAAATCTCTGCAGCATTTCCTAGGTTTCGGCACCACCTCATTACAGTACATACAATGTACTCTGCTGTGATCTCCCCGTGCCATGCCGTTTTAAATTGCTAATGTCCTGAAGAAGCCCAATGTGGGCGAAACATGTTGAATAACGATCAATGGCAGAATGCTAGGGAGATATTAAGTAAATTAAATCCTCAGCAGGGTGGGCTGGAGAGACTGTAGTGGACAGGTGAACCCCTACAGGACAGACATAGCACAGCAGGAAGCCTATTATTTGTTGAATTATAATATGCAATCCCCAAAATATGAGCTATTTAGTTGTGTAGAGAATTAAAAATAAAACGGTTTGATTCAAGATATAGTTTTAGAGTTTGCAGTTGTTATTTCTTTTTAATGCTGGAATTTTGTTTGAATGCGTTTACCCTAATGTTGGTTGTAATGTGTGTTACATTTCTCTTCTAGGAAACCATGTAGGAAATCTCTTTCACATGGCTGATGATTTGGGAAGAGCGATGGAAACTTTGGTTACGGTCATGACAGACGACGAGGTGTTAGAGTAACAACTCCCTACGCACCGCATGTGTTTTTTTCTTTTTTTTTTTTATATATAACTATCTTCGTACAACAACAAAAAAGGGGATTAGACTGTAAGAGTTTACAAGAAAATATCTATATTTTTGTGAAGGGTAGTGGTACTATACTGTAGATTTCAGTAGTTTCTTAAGTCTGTTATTGTTTTGGTAACAATGGCAGGTTTTAAATGTCTATGCAATTGTACAAAACCAATAAGAAAACTACATGTCAAATCTTGATAGCTTAAAAAAAAAAATCTTGCCATTTCTTTTTACGGAGGGCAATTTTGGGTTGTTTAAAAAAATTTATATCGGTCATAAAGAAAGATTGTAAACTAAAGTGTGCTTTATAGAAAAAATTTTTGTTTATAAAAAAAATCCCTTTGAAAAAGGAAAAAAAACAAACAAAAACAAAACAGTTCATTGTTTAGAATTGCCATGGCTTTGTAACTGTATATCAACAGAATTCATATTAAGTGTCATTTTATTTTTTTCCTCGTGATCAAAGAACATCAGTTATAGCACCAAATACGAAATGGACTTTGTGTTCCACAGACACACTGGATGTTTGACAGACAGTGAAACTTTCTGTATTATTTCATTGACCCTTCAAGAAACATCTAGACCAACGTTGGAAACCATTAGTAATATTCTTCATTTTATGTGGCCGGTTACACGGACGGTATTGACAATTCTTTGTATTAAAAGGATAATTACTAATGTAATGAACTTTTATAACAGCCCATTGTAACACAACAGTATTGTTTTAAGGTTGTTTCTCACAGCTTACTGTGAGCACTATTAAGCCCTATGGGCAGTGTTTTATTTGACATTTTCTTTTCCGAATGACATCATGTAAAACCTTTTCGTTTTGGAGAATATGTACCAGTGTCCAGTTAGCAATTGCAGTTCTTTTCTTTATTGAATAAAAGCAGTGATTGTGTTGCATACCCATTTTAAAAATCAGTTTATAGTGGTCACCAACTTTTTTAACGACTCATTAGGGTTGGGGTAAGTCTAGTTGCAAAAGCAGAAAAAAGTGATCTAAGGATTTGGATAATACAGTTGCCAATTTTAAACATGTCATTGAATGCAATTGCTAATGGGTACTATGGTACTTTATATTGTCTTTTCATGTTTTAAAAAACACCTAGTATATCAATCTATAATGGACAAAGGTTTTGCTTAAATTTTAATGTTTTAATATTCCAGTCATTGAGGGAAGAACAGTAAAGAAACGGTGGCACTGCCCTGTTAAAAATGATATTGTAGTAGTCATGGACAACCTTTTATTTATTCTGCTGTTATCTGGAGTTGCTAGCATTTTAAAGGGATACTTCATTTTTAAACCCTAGCATCAGGTAAATGTTTTTATTTAGTACATACAGTAGCTAAGCTTGCAGTTGAGCAATAATTGTATGGACCAGTGATCTAATGACCAGGAGGCCATCTTAACAGATCAATGAATGCAAAACATTCGCTTTCACATTGCTGGTGCCTCCATGATAACAGTTATTTGTAAATTGAGTGCTCAATATAAAGAAAAGCATTTTCCTTAATGGAAAGTTGATTTCTTAGCTTAAGTTTAAAGCCGGCCATGCACACAGATGATCTTACGGGGCCATCGACTTGTGGGACAAAATCATGATCGGCCAGAGAACGGACATGACACAAAGGGCGTGCTCCGATTCTCTAAACGACGGGCCGCAGTGTGATGGCGTCATCATGCTGCAATTGGCCATTCAAGAATGGCGCAACGATCGCTGCATGTATGGCAGGCTTAGGTCACACACACCTGAAATAAGCATGCAGCTAACCGTGGGACGTGTTGTGGAGCTGCATGCTCATTCCGGGTCAGTGATTCAGAAAGTATTTGGGATCATTCACCCCCTTTAATTGCACTGTAGTATGCATTTTGGCAGTGCTTGCATTGTACAAAACGCTCGGCACCTCAGACAGTGCACAGTGTGAAAGAGCCTAGGCAGAGTATCAGATCACCCACCACACAAACAGTATTTGTGCTTTGCTCTCACATTTATTGAGTTGCATAAAGCTACTGATGATGCTGATGCTTCCAGACTTCCATAAAGTATGAACAATCTCTGATCACATAAATATCTTGTTGGTTGCTTTTATACAAAAGCAGGACATGAGTTGCTATGTCAAGAAGAAATGTTCATGTCGGCATATATTTTGTAGATAACCCATGTTGGCAATTGATCTAAAATATGGTTACTAGCTGTCTGATGTGGGGTTCCTAAAGCTACATACAAAGATGTTTTACAAGAAAACGCTATTTGGCGCACAGCGTTTAGTCTTTCTAGCAACCATCCACAGTAGCACTCCAGTTATTCAAACAAGATGACTGTAATGTGTATTCTTTCAAATGGAAAACCTCTTATTGTGTTTGTAAAGGGATGTTCTCAGAAGTCTGTATGAGCGCAGTCAGTAACAGTCACTGACTACAAAGATATGTCTGTCAAATAACAAGGCACTGGTTATACTGGTCTCGGTAACTCGTGAATTTGTATGTCTGTCAAATCTGCACACTGGCACTTTGGAAATGTAGTATGCGGCCTATGGTGTTTGTACCCAAGGTAAACATGAAAGGTCAGTGACTGCATCATCTGTCTGTCTTTTCTGCTGGTAATCGAGTCATTGTGGGTGACTAACAGACTAATTACCAGGAACACCAATGCCACTTAAGCTGAAAGTAGGTGACGGCTGCTTCCCAGCACCAAAAATTGTAGCGGTTTCCTTATTTTGTCCTGTCATGCGAACAGTGGAGCAGTTGTGAAGTAAATTGCTTTAACAGAGTTCCCAGAAATTATGGCTCTCCAGTAAAAGCAATCAGAAGAATCTATTTTCACCAAATGTGTTCTCCACTTCCCATTAGAGTTTGAATCGGCTGCATTGCAAAATGTCAACAGTCTAAAACAGGGTAGAACTGTGAGCGTCTCGTCACCTGTCCACAAAGTAGGACCTCATGTCTACAGACGCAGATGCTTCCATCACTTGCACTGTTTTGTTAACAGGTTACTTAAATGGTTGATCGTAGCATTTCACTTCTTGGGTGTGAGTGTGTGTTTATCCTGAGCCTTCTAATATGGAAGATCCGCTGCCTTGCCTTTATGATATTGTTAAATACATGGGATGATGTGCGAAGGATAACCCAATGGTCGTTCAAATTTTTATATTTTTTGTACATGGCTAACCATGTTTCATCTACCTCACTATGGTTTTGTGGTGTTTCTCAACATGTCAGCCCAATGTGAAACATTGCCACTATATCCATCGTGTAAGCAGCCGTTTGACTCAACCTTTATTGTTTCTTACCATTGGTGTTTGTGAAGGTGTGATCCCCAGCCAGAGTGAATGACTAACTGGTACCCATTAACCATGTTGCTATTTTCCATCTTATAAAGTTTATTTACATTTTTTATAGTACATTAATACAATGTTGATCGTTCCTGTGGCTGATTTTAAAATGAAAATACCATCTTCAATGTCAGGGCCATTTCACACTAGCCACACTGTGTTGCAGTGCGGTTTTTGCCCAGTTGCAATAATGGTATCGCAACCTGGTCCATTACCGAAGAGCCTCTGCATTTCCCCATTGTGTTGTGTTTGTGTCTTCCATACATGTGAATGGGAGACCCTTGCGCAGCATCCTCAAAACGCATTGTGTGTTGCCGTAAGCGCAAATACAGGGCAACTTGTGTAGCTGCACTGCATTGTGGTACTGCAGCACAAACACTGCTAATGTGAAGTTGCCCTCAGTTTGCCCTTGTAAAATGTAACTGAACTGCTGAGGTGTAAGACTGTGGTGTATCCGTATGGGTTGGGTTAAGGTAGCCTGTTCAAATCAATGGCTGCCAGTTCATCACAGCTTGTCAAACCCAGTGCACCACAATGACAATGGTGCTGCAAAGAACATGCATTGGAGCTTTGTTGCAATAGCGTGTTAAATAATAATGGCATTGCCATACACTAACACATTACTGCAAAACACAACAGTAGCAAAGTGTAAATCCAGACTATATTTAACAGTAGGATGTGTGTACTATAATGTCTCAGACAGTCAGTTGACCCCCCATTGCCCGTAGATATAAAATTGAGCGGTATTTGACAGCTGACTGCTGAGAATTTCAGAATTGAGCCTAAGTGGCAGCAGGATGTATTGGTGGTGTTTTGTAGGAGACATGGATGACAAATAAGGATAAAATATTTTCCCTTAATCAAACAGAATATTCGCATTCCAGAATCCTAAATCAAGATGAAAGCATGGTTGTGGCAAATGAAAGTAAAGAGTTAAATCCCCTAATAATGACATTTCCAGCCCCCCTTCCCATGCGCAGAAGCTTCTGCTGCCTGGCTGCTTTGTGATGCCAGTGGGAAATTTATCGGTCCAGCTAATGAAGCAGAGCTGCTAGATAGCAGAGCGGAGAAGTGTCCCAGGACCGGAGCTGTTACAGATAAGGAGTATACTCTGCAGAGTAAAGTGTAAATCACACATTTAACGTAAAAAAAAATAGATTTTTGATAGACTGAACTGACATTTAATGCGTTTACTGTATTTAAAGCAAAATGACAGTCCCCTCCACTCCTATAGAAGTTCTGCATCACTAAAACTGCTAAGAATACTGATCAAAAACAAGTACCAACAGCTGACCTTTGTACTGTCATATTTAATTGAAGACTGCAGCTGAGATGTAGGGAAAACAGGACACTTTATTTATACTATGTAAACAAAGCAGGACTGCACTCTAATGCCATGGACTAATCGATCTAAACAGGTTATGACCTATTCATGCTTAAAGCTAGCCATACACATGTAGGATTCCATGGCCAATTGATCACTCATCCAATTGATTCCAGCGATCTCAGCGGGAATGGGAGCTGCGATCAATCTGCCAATTAAGAGTATCCGATCACTGCACACCACCTTGTCCAATTGATCACGTCCAATTGATCGGGGGCTCAGAATTGGATCCGACAGAGAACTGCCCGATCGGCCCTGAATCAATCTGATGGAACCAACATGTTGGTTCTCTGTCGGATCCAATTCTGAGCCCCCGATCAATTGGACATGATCAATTGGACAAGGTGGTGTGCAGCGATCGGATACTCTTAATTGGCAGATTGATCGCAGCTCCCATTCCCGCTGAGATCGCCGGAATCAATTGGATGAGTGATCAATTGGCCATGGAATCCTACACGTGTATGGGGGCCTTAACAGATGCTGCCAGTGCTATGATAACCTACAGGGATAAAAGTAGGTAGGATATTGGAAATAAGTAGCTAGTAGACAGGTTTTTGCCTTCTGTTATTCTAGACTGTGATTCTGTTTTCACCTTTTTTTACCTACTTATCTGATACCGTTTAAATGCAGGTCAATTATAGGAGTTATTAAGGAAAGATTTAAGGTACCCATATACGATTCTCGTGCGATTGATCGCAGCATGGTGACGCCACAGATAGCTGAACGATCGCACAAGAATCAACGCCCACCACTTTGGGTGATTGATTCCTGGTCAATACTTTGGGTGGGTACCATGGTCCCCCTGCAAAGTAATGGCTATGGAACAGGGATTTAACAACATGTTCGTTCCCTGTTTGATCAACATTTCTTTGATCAAACAAGGGGGAAAGTGTTCAATTCCTGAACGATCAGGCTATGCGGTCATGAAGCATCCCTTCTCTCTAGTGCTTTAAGATGAAATCATTCTAGCTGAGTTATCACTGTTAAGCAGTTAAACCTCCAGATTTCTTCATCCAGTAAATTAAGTCATACTGCAAATTCATACTTAGCCCGGACTCTGGAAGTGCTATTGACATTAGGTTTACCTTTCTTTTACCACTGTACTTTGCCCTTATTATAATATAGCAAAGTTTAGTGATATGCAATCAGCATATGTAACCACTTCAGCAATATGGTGCAAGCAGATGAAGTAAAGATTAGCTCTAGTTAGTAAATGTTGGATTTAAGTGTTAAGCTGGCCATACACATTTAGATCTCTCTGTCAGACATCCTTTAGATCTACCAACAGCTATGTAGTGCCCGGTCCTCTGTGATTGAACACATGTAGACTTGATTGTTTAGAAAGTCCCTCATATTACATGGTTTTGGTGAAATAAAAGGAGATCTAAAGGAAATCTGACAGAGAAATCTAATGTGGGGGAGCCCTAAGGAAGAATTAACATGTTTTCCATAATATGATGGAGAATAATTATGTGATATTTATCCAATCCAACCACAATGATCAGAGGGATACAGTTTATAGACAGACCTGACACTGGCGAGGTACAGGACATCATCCAGGACTGGGTTACAAATATGCTGCCTAATGGTGTATTTAAATTACAGTAGAGATCTTCTATGTATGGTGACTAGATGCCTATGCGCATTGTGAGATGTGACGTATACACCTGTATAGAGCACACAACTATCGGTTCCATAAGGAAGTGGTTACCGTAAATATACCTGATCTTATTCTGACATTCAAACACAGCCATGTTTTGGTGCATTAGCAGCATCCTGTCCTTTTCTATATGCAATGCTTAAATTTTTATGCAGAGAAGAAGTGTATGTGAAGAACAACATTGGAATAGAAAGTTTTTGGAAGGAGTATAGACTACTGAATGATAGAGAAGTTACTGGGGTTCACTTGAAACAAAATTGACATTCAGTGACACACTGGCTGCACTTACTTACAGCACAATCCTTTGGTATTATAGTAAAACCATGTGGGGGTGACACATAGACATGCATAAATAGTCTTTTTTTAATTACTTTGCCTTTATTACTTGAAATGTGGGTATTTATTAGGAACTTAGAAGTTGCCATTACTTTGCACACAAGCATACACATTTTACTTTGTATTCCTGAAACTTTACATTGATCAGTTCCCTTAATGGCTAATTGGGATGACAAGAACTTCTCCTTCACATGAACTTATAGAGAAGCACGTGGTCAATTTACTCAGAGGACCGGGTGGAGCTGCTCTGTCAGGATCAATTCTCAAGTATGCTTAATGTTTAGGCTAAAACAGGATGAGCAAATCAGGGCAGTAATATTGAATCAGCTGGTCGAACTAATCATGTGCTTCCCCATGATCCCTATGGCTCCCAGTGAAAAGTGAATTATCCGATTACCTAGTGTCCTATATATTGCCACACTATTTTCCAGAGCCAGGGAAGTATTAGCTTTGTTGGCCAGGATTATAATTTCGGTGCCCATTATGTTTATTAAGCAAGGTATTTTTGGCCAGGCTTCACTGCGTCATTTGGTAAGCCACGTTCTAAAAATCGCACCAAGGGAATGCATTCACATGAGTGGGGCACGTACAAAAGCTTTAAAAGTGTTGGCACACTTTTAAAGTGACTGGTGTCAGAAGAAGAGACCTCTTTATAATCACAATAGGTTTAAACCATATTTATTTGGGTCACAAACTCACCTAAACTTAGCCAAAAGTGTAACTTTCTTTGTGCAATATTTTGCTATAGTTTGCACTACTTAACATCCCCATAGTTCTCCATTCTCTGACC
>CM070033.1:77924125-77935141 GCA_036250615.1 Ptychadena robeensis | reverse complement strand
CCCCCCCCCCCCTCCCCCCATGCATCTTATTCTAACGGCCTGTGCTTAAGAATTGTTTTAGGTAATTTAACAGAAGTGGGATATTTTATATCATTAATCTTTTTACTCTTCCATCTTTGATATATGTATATGTCTTACTAAACTTGAAAAAAACAAAATCACAAACAGATAAACATTTCTAGGGGAAAGGGACACAACAGCCAGTGATTTTTACCTTTTGCTTATGGAGTGACTGGCAGGTAGGGACGTGCACTATACTACTGATATATACGCAGCAGTAAAGAATGTTACCATGTCAAATACTTAATACTTAACAGGGTCATACTAGTGCTTTAATTTATGTAGCGGTTAGCCTTACGCTCATTCTGATTTTTAGTCAGATTTTTATGTATGTTGTATGGGTGATTTTATATAGTTTGCGTACTGACACTTTTTGGGTAACGTGGCAAAATGGACTGCACAGTGTTTGCTCCTTTGCCACGCAGCCTTGCTACATCCACATCCATCAATGGGTTCCCTCCAGCTTCCTAAATCTGGAACTATAATGCTGAGACAAGTGTTCGTGCTTTGGGTACAGTTGGTTGGTGGGTAACTGCACTGCCTCTGCCCATCTATGATAAACTCGGCTCTGAATTCTTTTCATGTGGAGCTTTATATTCAAATACAAAGTCCGCTTATGTTATTATGTGTGTTTAATATAACACTAACAGAGAAAGCTACAATTAGGACCCAAAGTGAAGCTATGATGAAAGTAACAAGGAAGCTGTTACTTCAGGGCGATTTCCAAAACTTCCATCCAGCATTAATAAAGAACTGACGATTGTGGTTTTACAATCTGCAGGAAAGTTCTAAAAATACTCCAGACGTTACTCCAGACCAGATGTTTATCTTGGTTTCTATAAGAGCTGGCAGAAACAAGGAAAGTACTGGTAAGGTATCTATACATGGGTCGATATTTTATTTGATTCCTAAATGGAATCAAACATGAAAACTCTTGTTCAATCGATCCTGTTCAAAGAAATGTTGATCGAACAGGGATCCAAAATGTTGGTTAATCTCTGTTCAATTGCCATTGCTTTGAATGGGGACCTTGGTATCAACAGGGAATCATTTGCGCAAAGTAATGCTCACCGTTTTGCCAAATGTCAATTAAACAGATATTGACCCATGTATGGGCACCTTTACATATTCGGTTCTACGGTCATACAAGAGGAGACAAAAAATGTGCAAACTGGGCACAAGTGCTCTATAAATGTCCTGGAGAACTGGTACAAGTTATATCTTTTCATCTCCCAAGCAGTGGCACCAAGTCCAGACATGGACTAGGTTGTATTAAAATACATAGGGACCTAATGTTATGTTATAAATAGGCCCCCAAATCACAGACCCAGATAAGCAAATGGTTACATCTGAAGTCTAAATTCTATTCTCATAACAGCTCACTATGTGGTGAACCCCAAGATCAAGATTACAGTCCCAGTACCTGCAACTTTGAGAGAAAGTAGGTAACAGATCTCATTGGTTCCTTTAAGGCAGTGGTTCCCAAACATTGCTTGCAGGGCCCCCCTTTTCTATTTAGATTCATTATCGAGCCACTTCTCCCTATTCAAACACAGGTAAAGAATGAGGGCCAGCGCCCCCCTGAAATACCTTCGCACCAGTGGCGTAGGAACCACTATAGCAGACATAGCAGTGCTATGGGGCCCATATTCACAAGGGGACCCATCACTCCTGGAAGGGCAGGGATTTGAGTGAAAGGTTGGGATGGGGAGGCATAAACATTTTTGCTATGGGGCCCAGTCATGTCTAGCTACACCCCTGCTTTGCACCCCCCAGTTTGCGAACCACTGCTTTAAGGCAACATAGTGGTTGGATGATTTCAGGACGCAGATATAATTTAGTTCATAGTTTAGTTAGAAACCGTTCATCTTGCTTACCTCAATTTCTAACTTGCTCTATAAATGTCCTGGAGAATGAGATCTTTTCATCTCTTAAGCAGTGGCACCGAGTCCAGACACAGACTAGGCTGCTTTGAATACATAGGGGCCTAGTGTTAAAAAGCCCCCAAATCACTGACCCATATAAGAAAATAGTTAAATCTGAAGTCTAAATTCTATTCTGCTAACAGCTCACTAGGTAGTGAACCCCAAGATTAGGATTACAGTCCCAGGACCTGCAACTTTGAGAGAAGGTAGGTAACGGCAGCTCTTGTTGGTTCGCTTTAAGGCAACATAGTGGTTGGATGATTTCAGAACGCAGATATAATTTAGTACCTCATTTCTAGCTACTTTAACCTGTCCATAAAGTCTGCCGTTACCTCCAGTGCTTTTATACCAATCTCTTTTCTTCTTGAACATCACGTACCAGACAGAAATAGGGCGAGTTGTGTTACAAAACCAATACTGTTGTCTCTGGGCTTTCCTTCACGCCGATTCTTGTTTTCTTATTCCTTTTTTTTATATATTCATCAAAGCTTTATTTTTCAAAGGGATCACCTCGTTCTTCCCAAACGCATTTAGCCTATTGCTAGCTTCATGCAACGGTTGTCCTCTCATTTCAGAGATTGGAGTGTGTGTGCCAGACTTGTTTTCAAATATAAAGGAATTTGCACGGTTTGTTTTATTCATTTTGGTTTTATCTATTATGCATTAGTTTTGGAGTGTGTCTCAGATATATATTTCTATACTTATAAAAAAAAAAAGAGAAGCTTTATTGCTGCTTTGAACATTATTTAGAAATTATTGTTTTAAAAAAGAAAGTATTATATTGCAAAAATCTACTTCATGTTAATACATAACATCTGCATTTGGCATGTTCTGTCATCGTCATCTTTACCATCTTAAGAGATTGTGTTTTAACCACCAACACTGTCAAAATTTTACTAATTATTTTTATATGCATCTTTGTTTTACTCCTGCATTTTCACTACATATCAAGTTCACCAAAAATATGCCTTACTATTGTATTATATAATGCTTTACTCTGTATATCAATAAAGCACGCAATTATGTTACTTATAAACAAAGGTCTACGTTTTATTTCATGTCCTCCATATGTCATGCGCTATATTGGTTATGAGTGATGAATGAGGCAATGCTATTTTATGTTCTACTGTCATGATTGTTGTTGAACATTACAAAATAGACAATTCATAATATCCAAATTTTATCTCGACAAGTTTTTCCACTACAATCTTTACATAAAACATGCCACTTGTTGTCTCAATAATAATTTAGGTCATAGGGACAAATTTGGGCCACTGACCAAATAGTTTTGGCCCGCGGTAGGAGTTGCAGATATAATAGATCTGCCTTCTCTGCAGCTTTGAACTTCTTTACTCTGGCTGCTAAGAGATGTGCTTAAGTGACATCAAATTGCCCCACCCCCACCCTTAACATGCTTGAATTCAAAGTTTTCTACCCCCCTAGTGGGAGTACTGATGCTCAGGGAGTGTAGCTGGTAGGGACTGGAGTTCAATCTGCCACATCTCCCAAATGAGGAAGGAGGAGTGACGAGTACAGTTGGAATAGTACCAGGATGGGCAGTGGGTCAGGCAACATGGGACAGACCAACCCAACCAGGGGGTCATTGGTCCATGTATAGTGTGTGTGTGTACCCCCATCCCTGGGTGTACACTGTATCATATTGATGGGACTACACATGGACTACACGCACAGTATGCAATGTCAAATGCCTTTTCAATGGATATGTCTGCATATACCAATGCAGCTAACTGTTGATGCAACTCTGTGCAGCATTAACAATTTAAGATTTTGTCATCCGTCGAGTCATTTGATGATGTCTTTACACACACACATAGAGAAACACAAAACAAGTCCTGCCAATAAGTATCTGAAGGCGACCCTGACATGAATTTATTTTTTTTATTTCATTGATTTGTGTTTAGTTACCGAATATACTCAAGTATGAGTGGTGCACACACAGACTGAGAAGTAGAATAGCTGAAGTAGAACTAATCTTCTGCCTCTGTCTGTGTGCCGAGCAGCATGTATGCAGTTACCTCTTGGCACTCAACTTCTAAAATCCTCTCAGACTGACAACAGGTGCCTGATTTTTTGGTAATGCCCAAGTGTGTATGTGTCCATTGCATAGCATGTCGTTGGCCCTCAAACTTTGTCCAAGTTTTTCATTTCGACCTACTGTATATTTGAGTTTGACAACCCCTAGTTTAGATGGCGGTGGAGGAACCTATACAAGTCTTTTTTATTCCAGGGAGTATCGTGTGTCTGCATCCTAAATATACTTTATATGGACATAAGTAATGGTACACATGCCAGAATTTTGTCATAGACTTTAACTGTAACCATTTCAGTCACACCCACTGATAGCTAAAAAAATAAGCATGTTCAAACCTTTGAGTAAGACTGGGTTATTTGGGTTGCAACAAAATAAGCTTAACAACAAAACAAAAGGCCATTTTCTGGCTCAGAAAGAAACTGAGTCAAGAGATTCTTGGATGGTTTTCCATTGCCAAGCAGGTACATGCAAACCATGCATCACCAAGCATGAGATGGAGTAGTGTAAAGCATGCTGGACTCTTGGTGAAACTGTTCTGAATGATGAATCTCTCAGTCTGGAAAACTGTTAAGGTGTCTGGTTGTGTAGGCACCAGAGGAACATAATCTTCCTGACTGCCTTGTACCAACTGAAACAGAATGTGGAGGAGAGATAATGGCATTAGAGTGTTTCTCAGGGGATGGGCTGGGTCCCTTGTTCCAGGTAAGAGATATCTATTTTTTCAGGTAGATTATGGACATGTTTACACATCAAATGGCAAAAAAAGGATATGTGTGAACCCAGCCTAAAAGTACTACCTCAACCTCACCTTAAGTACAACCTCACTTAAGCATTATGGCCAGAAATTATTAGAACTGAATCATTAAATTTACTAAAAGACAAACATTTTTCCCAAAAACAACAGAAAGACAGATCTAGATATCAAACCCTAACATTGTATTCTACATATTTCCATCTGTCAATGAAGATTAAACATGAACCACATATGGTGACATTCTCCAGACCCCATATATTCCTCACTGCATGCAACATAACCGTAAACATCTAAAATCTGTAACCATAGCCCTGTAACTCCAAAAACCTAGGGCTATTTGTGCATGTGTAGTTGTAAGGGTAGGAAAGTCTCACAGGTAGTAAAATATCTCAGTGACACCACGTGGGCTGGTAGGTGGAAGGAGTCATGGGCAGGTACATGTTACTATGACGTCTAACTTCCGAGTGTTCTTCGTCCAGCAGCACGCTGTGTTGCAAAGTCACTAAAGTGGGGGAGCATAGCTGGATTTAAATGATTTTTGATCTTTCCATTTTATTATTGGCAGCAAAAGTGCCTACATGAAAGTAAAATATGAACTCACAGAAGACACAGAAATTATGCCGCTAGGTTCCCCTCAAGTAAAGCTTACATGAAAATGTACAAACGCTTACATCAAAAACCATTGATCCTCCAGCAGTAAGGATTATTCACAAAAAGGTCTGCAAAGTCAACACGGACCGATAATGCAACTTGTTCAAAGTTTCTGAAAACCTCTAAAAGTTTACACATTCATGTATGATCAGCACAACATTTGCATAGCAAAAGAGTTGAATTTTTCCCATTAGTGCTGAAAACAGTAAAACTATTTTTCCCAAAGGCTTTCAGGAAAGGTAAGTGACCGTAATTTCCCTGCCACTTGATAAAAAGACCCCATTGGCTTGCATAAGCTAGAGACCTGCATGGAACTGTGAGTTGCAGGTCATATGCAAAAACCACATGATCAGGTTGGGTAAACTCACTCAACAGCCCTAGTAAATGCTGTTTGGGGAAAAAGATTTGGTGCCTTCTGAGGTTGTTCCATGCATGGAACACTTAAGCCCCCCCATACAACCAAGGCACAATAAGTACATCAATTTCTGGATCAAGTATGGGTCTTCTACACCTTCCAATCACTAGTGTTATAGCAGGGGAAGGCCACTATATACTAGGTGGGTGTTGTAGATTGTTGGAAATGGTGTATGGAGAATAAAGGTGTATGGGGGGGTGGCTTAAGCAGAAAAGATGTGGCAGCTTAGTAAAATCCTAGTATAAGCCCTATAATTGGTGAACACATAGATACCAGATCATTGATATAAAGAGTAACAATGTCAACCCAGCAATTGCAATAGCCATACACAGGCTCGGATATCCAATTCGATTTATACAATAATCGATATTTGATATATTTGACATGGGAATCGATTCCAGCCCCCTGGTTCGATAGGCACAAAGGACGCGAAAAGAAATCAATCGAGGCAGTGACGGACATGTTGGCAACTTTCATCGATAGTTGACATGTTGTATGTGTCGCTTTTTTCCCCGACACCCTTCTTGCGGCCATTAAAGCGGTAATGACACTTTAGAAAAAGGAATCGATCATTTTGAATTTATTAACATTGGGTGGCCGGTACAAAACGATCGATGTTCAACGTTTTTTTTTTGGAGATGAACCAATGATCGATTTCGAAATAATAATTTACCAGTCAATGGCTACTAAAGAGAACCTACAAGGAAGTCTGAGATATGTAGGGTCTAGCTACCCTGTTTCCACCGAAAAAATAAGGATTCCTTAAAAAAAAAGTCACCCTAACATTTTTGCCTCATGATGATGAAAAATTATAAGGCAGCGCCCTTTAAAATAGGCACCCCCAAACTATTACGGTACTGTAACTCTGGACAGGGGGGATCAGTGGGGTTACTAAAATGGTAATCCACCCTCTGATTCTCCTGTGCCATTGTGATTCCACCCCTCTGATCCCCCCACCATGATACCCCAGTGCCATATTCTTCTTCATGGAAAATAAGACATCCCCCCGAAAAATAAGATGTAGGGCATCTTTGGGAACAAACACATAAATAAGAACGGAAGGTATTATATGATTTTGACAATGCATATGTGTGGACTACTAAAGGAGTAGAACATGTTCACTTGACAAATTAAATGAACCCTTACCTTAGTGAAACCGGTGCAACCATGTTTGGAAAAAAAAAATTTACAAAATGAATCTGTACCACATTTACCAAGCTACGGAGAATGTTCCATGTTAAGTGGAAATTCACTATACAAGGTAAGAATGTGTTTAACCGCCCTAGCGGTCGGGAAGGCACCATCTCGTCCAGCACTTTCTTGTCTTGTATTGCAGTTGACGAGATGGAGCCGTCCAGCTAAGCTCAGATCCCCGCAGCAGCACATTCTGCTCTGTGCTGTCCGGGGGATCAGAAGCTTGCTTCTTCATGGAATGTCACCCCTCTCCCAGCCTAATTTGCATATGAATGTCCCGCCCCGCGCGCCCCCGGGACATTCATATGCATATGCACTGTGATAACTGTATCCAATACAATTCAAAGTAAAACAAAACACATTTCCAATTGTAATAAAAATGTTATTATAAACAAACATAAATACTGTTTTGAAATCTTTCATACCAAATAGGTATTCAAGAGATTTTAGCATTCAAATGATACATTTTATAATTTTTTATATAATAAAAATAATTTTTTTTATAATAATTGTGTGTTTCAAACATTATTATATTCAGGATGTCTATTAGACAATAGTACAGACATATTTTGGGAAGTTACAGGCCTACAACATAAAGAAGAATTTACCATTGAAGTCTATGGTGCACTTTTGGAACAGAAATCTGGACCGCAGCAGTACGCTAGGGAGGTTAATAAATGGATCCCATCGATACCCTTTTTCCAGCAGACTATGAGCAGTGGCTATTTGTTTAAACCGCCCTGCTGCCAGGTAGCTGTAGCTGACATTTACATACACAGCGTATATCTGTATGTCGCCAGCCTTTACAGGAAATCTTGTAGCCTCCAGCTAATATAGCTCATTATGCAGCTTTATTTCCAACAAGAAAAATGGATTTGAAAAAAAAAATACATTTCCCACAGAAAGCTTTATGAATATTCCTTAATGTTTTCTTTTATTTTTCTGAAAAGTTTAAATTTAAATACTTTGAACCTTTTTTTATTTTTTTAAAAACACAGCTGGATAAATGATGTGATTGGCACTGTGGAGCTCAAGGGAAATGGCCGCCAGTGTCTGTTTCTATAGAAACCGGGCCCAGAGGACCATGGCAACGCATTAGGGTGGAAAAGAAAGAGGTAGATAACCAACTTTATTTCAACTATTCCCTCCAATGGAATAGTAATTATTGTCAGGATTGTTAATTAGAATTTGTTACTGGGCTATAAAATGTTTCATTTCCTTTTACTAGTAAGAATATGAGGTTTGTAAGCAGGAAGAATTTTCTGCCTTTTCTGGAATAGCGGATTCTTGCCTTTCTCTTTCCAAACACTTCACGCCGTGCAGATAATTATATAGTCCAATGCCAGGAAAAAATGACTTCCCCATAATGATGTTCTGTCATCCTGGGTTGTCCAGTCAAGATGGCGGCAGAAAAGGAATGTCGGAGGAAAGGGAGCTCCCAGATGTTGCTGGAGTGCAGGTGAGTATAATTCTGCAGGAATCTAGAGATCTCGGTCTTACAAATACAATATTTGGTCAGAATGACCCTCTGCACCACCTCCACCATCATTCACTTCCTATTTAAATAATTAATTCTTAAAACTGTGAAAAGGAAGCTTTGGTGTATCTGTTAGAGATATGATTGGTGTTAAGCCCCCACCACCACCCCTTCACACACACACACACACACAACTTTTGGTTATTGGGAATTATTTTTTTGTTCCCCACAACGAAAGAATGAGGAAGTACTGTATACATGGCACTAGGTCTATGGAGAGGCGTCAGGATAGGACACCGGCTTGCACCCCGCTATGTTCTTTCCCATAGAAGCCTATGGTGTTGGCCACTATGGTCATTGCAAGATCCATCCTGATTCCTAATTTTCTTCATCACTACTTACTTCTCCACCTGATCTACGTATAGTCTTTCCTGGGAAAGGGAAGATAAACTATGTTAAAATGACAATCCTGCCAAAATTACTCTACCCTCCCTCCCCAGTCCCCACTCCCAAACTCAAATCCCTCCAATCTCAAGTATTCTAATTAATATGGGGCACTAAGAAGCCACATTAATGTATGTTCATAAGAGACTAGAGGGCCTCGGAGTACGCTACCTTCTAAATTACTACAGAGTTGCACAGATTGTTTCCCAGACTTCATTGTTTGCTGTTTCACAGGCCCCTCTGTGGATACAATTGGAAGCTCATCTGTGCACCCAAACAGATATACGGGCGGTACGCTCCCTCCCTTCCTTCAACTCACCCCCTCCCTCAATGAGCCCCCTTTTGCGCCACACCCTAGGTGTCTGGGATCTAGTAAAATCCTCCTCTTCCATAGCATCTCATCACCTCCCCCTACTGCCTTTACTTCATAAGCCTTTCTTCCCCCCAGGAATATAGGGGGTGGAAAATCCATAAATACACCTCTTTCTTCATAGATTCCTCTATACTGACATGGTCATTAATCCAGGAAAAACAACACCCACCACAGTTCGGGGTTGTTACATTATATTGTTACAAATTTGGCACTGGTTTCAATCACTAACTTGGGTTAAAGCTAGCCATACACATGTCGATTCCTGAGCGATCGATCACCTTAGGCCACCGATTCCTGGACGATTCTGTTACCAGTCGATCGATTCACAAATGTCAACTCCCCTTGATGTGTGCCCAATCGATCAGAAAACACCAACAGGTTGGTTCCCTAGCCGATCCGATTTGCCATGTCGATCGGTCGGGGTCGATCGGTCAAGGTGGGCTGCACTAGATTCCTCGTTGATCGATCGGCGTGCACGCGCCTGGTGATCGATGGGCCAGGAATCGAGTGTGAAATCGACCTGTGTATGGCCACCTTTAGACCATCTCCACCTGCCTCACTATCTTTAAATGTTTTTGTTATTATTCCCCATTGGCTCCCAAGCTGATCTCTACACTATACTCCAATCTTAAAGCACATGGGTATGTTACACATTGGGAATCTTATCTGCAAGCTTCCAAAAAGGAGGAGTGGTCCATAGTGTGGTCTACCGTAGCCATGTGTTCTATCAATGTTACTATGTGGATGCCGCTCCCCACAATGCCACCCTGGGCAAATGCCCATATGTAACCGCCACTGAACAACATACATAGAACATGGTAAATACCAAAATGTAAAATTAACAAATCACAAAGTTTTCTGTATTATATATTCAGTTCCAAATTGGATAAATCCTGATTGAAGTGGACACAATAATAGACAAAGGTTAAACAGGATTTTTCAGAACACAATAATTCAAAGATATGTGTGTTTTATAATTAGATAGGATGGCAATAAGAACAGAGTGCACAGTGCAAAAGTCCTTGGCTAATAATTGCAGCACATAATGTAGTAAACATAAATAATACAGAAAATGCCACTGCAAGATACAAATTACCTAACAGCAAGAACCTGAAATAATGAATCCCTGGGTCAAGAGGAGCCCAGACTATCTCTGCGGTTCGTTTATTAAAAATTAAGATGAAAAGAAAAGTTCCACTTTAAGCAAATAGCACTGGTAGAAATATGTTTCCAAAGCATAGAGAAAGTAGGAGACACAACATCAAGAGCACAAGTTTTATTTGATCTAATGCATCCTCGGACAATCTCTGCTAAGTGTCTATGAACAATTTACACGGAAGAATCCCTACGTACTTATTTGAGCCACTGACATCAAGTCTTTAAATCTTGTAAAAAAAAAATTAAAGCCACACTTATCACAAATTTCACTTCACACAAATTACTAACAATTACTAGTGTGTCATTAAACCAAGAGTCAACTCAAAAATCTACCAAGACCGTGCAATAGTAATATCATGATTAAAATTGAAGTTGGATCGAAGCATAAGCCCCCCATACACCTTTAGATTACTCCATACAATTTCCA
Source organism: Ptychadena robeensis (assembly GCA_036250615.1). NCBI lineage: Eukaryota > Metazoa > Chordata > Amphibia > Anura > Ptychadenidae > Ptychadena > Ptychadena robeensis. The sequence goes on along the minus strand of CM070033.1, from coordinate 77,924,210 downwards.
TTAGATCTTCCAACAACTACTGTATTTGCCTGATAATAAGACATCCCCACCAAATAAGAATCCCCCCCTTTTTTGGAGAAAACTT
>CM070033.1:77871931-77906887 GCA_036250615.1 Ptychadena robeensis | reverse complement strand
GTTCGCGAACCCGAAAATTTGGGTTCGCGACATCACTAATGGAGAGTCGCCGCTGTGATTTCCCCGTATCTACCATGTATGCAAGTATGGTTTTATTGGCAATCTCTCCAATTATTGATCCAAGGGGTGAATAAATGGTCAGATTTCTTATATTCCCTGTATGAACTCACTCATTCACCCCCTCCCTCTCCTCTGAAGAACCAGAGCTCTGAGGTTTTATTGGGGGGCTATTGAGGGTGTTATCTCAATGCTCAGATGTATGAATTCCATTCCATGTTTTACCTTAGAGAATTAACTGTAAAGGGTCTGGCAAAAAAGAATTGTGATTTTGGAACATTAACGCACATATTAGCGACTGACGCACATACAACGATTATTCATCACACCATCCTTACTTCCTTATTCCCAGAGGCACCATCTGAAGTACTGGTGAACTGAAGCTACTTCCACCCATTCAGTTTACCAGTACTAGAGCACCCCTCCCCCTTGTGCTCCCCCCCCCCCATAGAGCATCAGGTATAACACTTTGTGGCAGTTCCTCTCCATCGTTCACTGCCACCACAGCAATACCCTGCCCCCCCCAGCTTGTCTCCAGATGAGTTTGTGGGGGGATTGCTGTGGTGGCAGTGAACAATGGAGAGGAGCTGCCAGAAACAGAAAGTGTTATACCTGAGGCTCTATGGGGGGCACAAGGGGGAGGGGCATGCCTGCAGGGGAGAAGTGAGAGCAGCTGCATGTCAGAAAGTCCCGGCAGGTGTGACACTGATGTCACATTCCCATGGGGCTGGGCAGTAACAACATCATTCAACCCCAGAAACTAAGATAGATTTCCCAGGTGCCCTTTCGGCTGTATGACAAGCACCTCAGCGATATGTCACATCTCTAAAATATTGCCCCTTCCTGCTGTCAGAAGTTTTTTTTTCATTTTGGGGCAGTGATTGCCCTATCTATCGGCAGTCTGATGCCTATAGTGCAAAGTGACCTACCATGCGTTAGGTCCGCTTTAAATAGCTGTACACCTTCACTTTATCATGCACACACTACTGTAAAGGTTACATTTTATAGATTACCAGCTTTCAGTTTTTATTGTTAAATGTATACAATTTATGTCAGTTGGATAATCAAAGTGAAACATTAATAACTATGAAAGATTGCAGTTAGGGGTGTGAAATTGAGAATTTAAATTACTAATCCAAAAAAAGATTAGAGATCTGGGGTTGAAAGTCAGAGTAGGCACATGTAAGGGTTAAATCTGACAAGAGAAAAGTTGCACTTCTGAGGTATGAGATCTGGAGGTTCAAACAGTGCTGTACTGTGAGAGTAACCAAATTCTCACATGTAACGAGTGGGGACCGACAGATGAGCTGTGGAGCGTGTGACCTCATCGCTCACAGCTTCGGCAGCCCCCTTTGTGTGCTGGCCATTAGTTTCAATGGGGATCGGCCAGAGATTTACGGACATATCCATTCTCTGGCCAACCGAGCTTTGAGGCGACAAGGATCTGTTGCCCCTGTGTGGGCACCTGCGATCATCGAAGATTTTGCCGCCGACCAGTGCACACGCACATCGGCCATGGCAAAATCAGTCGCCACTGGTTGTGTGTGTGGGTACTCTTACATTTGACCGAAAGCCAGCTGTTGAGGGAGTGGAGGGAGACAGCTAATCAGAGGTTCAATCAAGAAAAAGGTGGTCCATCTGCAGCAGAACCTACCATGCAGGGGATAGTGAGGGAGACAATGAGGAAGACAGCACTTATTAAAACCACCATTTCTTGGTACTCATCTAAGTAGCTCACTAAAAGTTATGTGCACCCCTGGCTAAGCATCGTCTGGAGCCCTCAGACTGGGGGGAGGTTTGGGTGCTAGTGGTAAAAATGACCTAGTATGGGGCCCGAAATTTCTCTTGGCAGCCCTGATTACAGAACCTCCATCCCCGCACTGTCCATCAATACTAGACATTTCTTTCTATCCCTGCATCCATCACAGCCAAAAAGATGCAGACATTAGCCTGCTGGGCAAGGCTAAACACAGTATTGATAACAAAGCTGGGCGCAAATGGACACTTGACAATAGGCGTTTCTACCTATGGTGGAAACAAGCCTTTAGGGCCCATTCACACTACATGCATGCGCTTGTCACATTACATCTGCGGTAAAAAATAGTCACACGCATGTTTAAAACGCAACGCATATAGTGTAAAAGGGCCCTTATAAACGCAAATACGGGGTCAGTGTGAAAGGTGGAAACCTGTTGTACCTTGCATTAATAACAAACACATGACAAAAGTGGCTAGTGTGAAATGTCCCTTATCAGCCATTGGTCTACAGTCTGCACAGTACAGGTGTACGGAGCTACCATGCACAAGGAGGAGGAGCCTCATCTCATTAGTAAGCAGAGTGCACTGCTCTGAGGTAAATACATATATCAGTGTCCCACTCTACCCTTCTATAAACACTACACACTGGCGGCCATGACTATACATCGCTGTAACAGAGCAGGAACACCTGTATATAGGCCGCTTTCCCGCTGCTTCACGGTAGCCCACAGTACACAAGGTGTACCACCATCCATCCCTCACCCTCCCCATCATTCCTCGCGAGACCCGACTCACCACGCCCCTTCCAGCACTCTCCTGGCGACGTCATGAGACCACGGGACCGGATGTAGGAAGTGAGTGTAGGCTCAGTGCTGGAGAGCACAGTACTTCATCATCCCAGCCATTTGTGTTATCTCCAGTACCCGCTGTGCGGCGCTCCGGCCTGGTGACGTCACTCGGCGGGCCCGGGATACGCCTGTGTGAGGCGGCATTGTGGTGAGTGGCGGCCCGGGCTGAGCGCTGTATAGGGGGCCGCCGTGTGCTGGCCTGTCATGGAGCAGTGACAGCCTGCCACACCGTGTCACCTGGTCATGGGAGAAGAGTGAGCAGAGCAGCTTCTTCACCATACAGGTAGGGTGTGTTCTACGTGTGTGGGGGAGGGCAGCATCTGCTGTGTGTGACACCACAGGGGGCTGTCTGTTCTGTGACACCTATACACACAGGGGGGGGGGTCACATGAGCATGGACCAGATGGCAGAATGTGGCTGTCACATCAGTTCTCTGTGCTTGTCTTTATTACAGCTGTGCACAACTCTTTATTTACAGAAACAAGCAATAAACTCCCAACACTTTTTCATCACTTTACAAAAAAAGTAAACTTGGCCAAAGTAATGTGCAGCTGACTGGTGGTGGATGTGATCCCATTTTCCGATTCTTCTAGTTGTATCTTGGTGGTGCTGATCTCTTCCACCCTGTGTGCAGCTACTTCCTGTCCTCTGGTATGCACACACAACCTGCTGATGGTAACAACAAAGCACAGTGTGGGGTGATTTATCATGACTACAGGTAGCCTCCTGTGTGAGAGTGTGACAGCATGACAACCCAGCAGAACGAATGGTAGATGGAGACAGAACCATGTCAACCTATAGCAGGAAGTGCCTTCACTCTGGCCAGCATGGCAGGATCTCCAGGTATTCTATTTTAGTAAGTTCTGCCAATTCAAGTATATGGAAAATAAGTTCTACAAGGTGTTCTAGATCCGATTGACCTATACCTTCACTAAAATTAGAAGGTTCCCATGCAGAGTGGAATATGGATACATAAGCTCTAATTGAGGTAACCAAGCTGACATGGGGGTGGGCTAACTTTTTCATGGTTGACAGAAGTGCCGGAGCAAGAACCTCTAAGGGCCGCCCAGCATAGGTGTGCTTCGATTACATAGCCTGGACAGGAAATGTAAAAAATGAAATATATATAAGAATATTAATGGATAGAGGCTTTTGATTTAGAGTAAACACAAACATTCTATTGCATACAAACTATGGCCATTAGGAGATGCAAACAATCATCCTCGAGGCATTATCTCCACTTATTGCAGGGAATGAGTGGAGGGGAGCCAGAGCGTCTTTACACCAAGGTGACAAAGGGCCACATTAAAAGAGGTCGGGGTTTGGCACCTGGGCCTTCGTTTTCTGAGCTAACCTCTAATCCTAAATTAACCATTTACCAAACTTATGTTGTATCACATTTAATAGTTTAGCAAACCTCGTGTACAAAGGACACTTTGTGAAGTAGTTTCTCCCTAATATATGAGATGTCTTATTTTTCCATGAAGAAGAAATTGGTACTGGGGTATCAGGTGGGGGAATCACTTAAAATGACACAGGTAACCCCTTCAGATCCTCCTGTGGCATTTTGATTGCCCCCTCTGATCCCCCCCTGTCCAGAGTAAAAGTACAGTGGGGGTGCCTTTATATTTCAACTTGAGGCAAAAATGTAAGGGTGCCTTCTTTTTGGGGAAACAGGGTAGTAGTGTATGCCCCGCTATGGATCTATCTGGTCTATGTTCTAGTACAATACGCCTGGAATACTGTTCCTGGATGTGTCAATAGTCAATGTGTTTGACAATGCTTACTACCAAACGCCCAAACAGTGTACGTTCTATCCATTGTGTCTACAAAATGGAATGGGGTGACCCAAGTCATAGAGCCCATTCATGCTTATGAGGTACCCTTGTCTCTTGTTATGCACTACAATAGGGTGTTTATGTACAGTGATGGCCAAAAGTTTTGAGAATGGCACAAATTCAGGTTTTCACAAAGTTTGGTGCTTCAGTGTTGCTTGATATTTTTTGGCAGTTGTTTCTGTGTTGAAGTAGACTTGCAAGCATTTCATAAGTTTCTACGGCTTTTATTGACAATTGCATTTTCACAAGTTTATGCAAAGAGTCCAGTGTGGGAATTTTTTTTTCAAGATCTATGCAATTCGTACCTAATATGATCCTTAGGGGTATAGAACATGTAAATAAGTTGTGCCAAACTTGACTAATAATGTGAAATGCTTGACTACGCATGTGCTGTGAAAAATTCCATGTGACAGCATTTCTTGTATTGAGCTGGGCTCCCATGAACACCTCATATACCTGGAAAGCTGCAGCAATGTTATCTCCGGCCACAGCATTTCTGGGGTTACAGGGGTACAGGCAGAACACTATGGAGGTTAATAAGTGTCTTAAAATTTAATTTTCTTCTACTACATCAATACTATAATGCCTAAAAAAAGTATGTGTTGGTCCCCAAAGGTTTGTTCGGTCTCTAGAAACCTCCGCTACTTAGTCTAACTGGGATGTTGGCATAGATGTACGCAAATTAGGTAGAAAACCATCCTTTTTTAAAAAAAATTATAAATTTTTTGCCCCAAGTGCCACCGTTCTTCCTTTAGCCTTTATAGCACACAGTGCTTCATCACCCAGGAAAATGCATTGTTTTTTACCAAACTGATCTGGATGACTGGAAGAAGCTGTAGAGGGATGTTTTGGTACTTTTACAATTCTTTATTCATGACAGTGTAAGTGAGCGCCATCCCTTGAATGAGAAGCAGACTCCACACATGGGTGATCTCGGGATGCTTGGGACTGTTGGCATGGGGCAGGAATAATTGTATTGCTCACTTTTTTTCCAGATGCTCCAAACATTTGGATAGGGGCCTTCAGAGAAAACGACTTTCTCCCAGTCCCAAGCAGTCCAGTCTCTATTTTGTTTTGCAGAATATCTGCCAGTCCCTGATGTTTTTCTATAAGTGGCATCTTTGCTGCCCTTGACATGCACAGCAGCACACCCCAATACACATGGTATATCTGAGCACCAAAATAAATACATGCAGTTTTGTGGGAAAGCAATGGTCTTGTGTAAAGGTTTATGGTCAGATACAAAACAAAAATTTTTGACAAAGGTTCGAAACCTCTCTTTGCCCAATAACAATGTGTTTTTATTGTAGTTGGAAGGTAATTCTCCGCAGATGGGATATGGACAGCAAAGAAAGTTTGATGTTTTGTTGAGCTTGTGAATGAAAGGCTTAGTTTGTAGTTATTATTATTTGATCTCCGGTCATTCCTGGCTTTGTCAAGTGCTGTGCTTTTCACTATGATTGTTGTCAGTAACTGTGTAAAAAAAAAAAAAAAAAAAAAAAAAAAAAAAAAACCAGCAGGATTATTTATAAAGAAATAGTCACTAAATTGCAAGATTTCTATCTAACTACTTCACAGAAGAGGCTTCTTACATTCTTTTCCAGGGATTTGAGGTGCCCCTGTGATGCTGCTCCCTCTATACCAGGGTGGGTTTGATCTAAATCAAACTGGTTTAAAACACAATTTGAATCATTAGTCAGTAAGGCTTAATTTAAATCATAATTTTCTACATAAAGACAAATTCCTGCTGGTATAACTTTAATATGCAAGTAGTTTTTTTTATCCCCAGTTTAGGTTAATAATGTTTCTGTTGTACGTAGGATGGAGAAAAATAATCATTACCTTAATAGTAACAATAGATTTATTCAACTGAATGGCCCTCCCTCCTCACTCTTTGTTTCACTTCTTGTGCAGATCTATTCCACTCCAAACTATCAGAAAAATATTGTTTCTATTCTATTCATCGAACTTCATGAGACTTGGCACTGAAGGGGTTGATTCTGCATAGGTTTGTAGAACAATAGGATTAAGGTATTTTCCTTAACTCTGTTCATGTTATACCATTTTTTCTGTGAAGAAGAGACATGCAATCTCTGCTGAGTCAAACTCAGTTTTGAGAACTGCAAAAGTAAATCTGTGATAATATCTTGTAAGCCCCCCATACACCTTACAATCTTTCCATACAATTTCTGTACAATCAACTTTTGTTCTACAAAAAACATGTAATATATGGAGTAATAATCTGGAAGAGCATGACCGTGTGAATGGATTAATGGTATTTATTTACCAAAAAAATTAAACATATAAAGCACATACCTATTATACATAATTAAACACCTTTATTTCATGATGGAATAACCTTTTGGATAGTAATATATATTTCCTCCAAAAAGCATTTTTTTTTAAAAATCATTGATTTTTATCCACCATGCTCTGTACTACAAGTATGTGACTACGGATTAGTCAAATATTTATTTCCCCTGCTGTCTCCTCCTGGTGAAGTTTAAGCTGTAGGGAGGTATGATTAGGGTAGTAGTACATAGACAGCAGAGGTTTTTCAGGACACAAAATGGCAAGCCTCTTCTTTTTTCAGACATTGTGATTTGTAGTTTTTACTCCTGTAAATGTTTTCTAATACATCAGAGTGCTCCTGCAGAATTGGAGTTAGGTTGTTGAACGATGGCTGATTGAGTCCCTTAGGAAAAACTTTGTATACTTTAAACAATAAGGCAGCATTCACATGTATGTAGGTACAGCAATACACTTGACTTGCTATACCCACGTAATTCACTAACACAAAATGCAATTCAACGATAAGCACGGTGCGGCGGGTATGTGGTAGTGTGGAGCGCAGATTTCACCAGCACTGTACCTAAGGAGATTAAGGCCATCTTTCCACTGCTTCTTGGATCCTTCAGTGTTACTTTTTTTATCTTACCCATGGGGTTGCATTTGCATTATGCATTGCATTGTGTTAGGGTTCTGTTGCATTCTTTTAAATGCAGCGCCCGGTGTTGTAAAAATTTTTACTGACCATTAATGCAACATGTTAATAACTCCACAAAAAAAATTGGTGCGTTTAAAAAAAGCAAAACAAAAAAAAATCTGTTTTGACGCTGTGGAAATATAGTCTTAAGGGGGCATTCACAAGGGTGTCTGGAAATGCTATGTTTCCAGTGCCCGGAAGCCCACAAAGCCAGGAATACATGCAATGAGGCGCCTTCCCGGCTGCTTTTTGGACTCCTGCCCGAAACCGATACAATGGGGTAATTTTAACGACCCCACAATGGGTGCTGGGGGTGGGTGCTGGGGGGTGGGTGTGGTAAGCAGGCACAAGTAGTATATGTAAGTATGATGTTGCCTATCTGTGCCACAACGCACTGGCTTGTGTCAGTGTAATACCATGCTTTGTATCACCCTTGGTATCACAATGCACAGATGTGAACAGAGTCTAAAGGTTGTACTTGCTGCAAATGATTATACAACACAATGCTGTAGAGACATCACTTTCATTCTATACTGACAATGAGTGGAAAGTGGCCCACTGCATGCTATCACATAGGGGATCATAAAATGATGTCGACACTAGATTTTCTGTAGATAATCACAAACCATTGTGTGGGCCATAAGGCATGTAACATGAAAAAAAAGTATTGTTTTCTTCCCCTAAATAAAGGAAATTAGGGAAACTCAAAATGGTAAAACTGCCAAATTTGCCCATACTGTTCTGCCCATACATACTGCTGACAATATACTTGGTGGTAGTTTGATGTTTTCATCTTTAATAACATGGTAGTCTAAAGTATGCAGATACTATCAACTCATCGAGGCTTTTCTCACCTTAACCTTTATTTTTAATAGGTTTCAGGTTTATACCTACTTCTGCTTAACCCCCCTAGGCTAGTATCAGCAGCAATGGGATGGTTCTTCTCTATATACTCTAATCTAACCAACAGTCTCCCACAGCAGCTGATCAAGATATTGTGACCTTGAACCTAGCACATTTGAACATTAAGATGTTTCCCTTAAACCACTCAATGTTGCTTTTAGGTGTATTGTTTGATCATTGTCTTTTTGGATGGTGAACCTCTGCCCCAGTGACAGGCATGGTGGTCTGAAAAGGAACAGTCTCAGCTGTCCAGAGCACCTTCCTCCATATATCTGGGGAGTTTCTTCCATAAAGCCCAGCTCCTTGGAGTGCTCAGCCTATTCTGGTCCTATAGACATAGGGCCCTTTCACACAATATGCATTTGTTAAATGCATGCGTTTTTCATATTACATCTGTGTTTGGGTTTTGCATTTGCGTTTTGAACAAATCAATGAAAAATGCAGGAAAAATTAATCAAAAATGCATACAGCAGTGGGTTTTTAAAAACGCAACGGTTGCAGTGTGCCCCCCCCCCCTCTACAGCACAGGTGTATGCTCAGCTACAGGACACCATGTATAAAGAGCAACCCCCATCGCCCACAATCATATCTTAATTTCCTCAAAAAATGGCATGCACTTCTAACCTCTAGGTAGAGATATGCAGTAATATACAATAAAGAAGGGAGATAATGGGTTTATGCCATAACGCAACACTACTGCTTGTACAACACCATCTATTCAGTACTATATGACAGGATGTTAGAGACTTATTGTTAGATTTTTTTTTTTTTAATGGAACTTGCAAAACCTCAATAAAAAAAAATAAAAAAGACACGTGCAGTACAAAAACGCGTATAATGTAAAATGGGCCTCTGCAATTGATCTCTGTGCTGCCTCTCTGATTAATGTTGTCCTTTCCCAGTCTGTAAGTTTTTTCATGGGTGGCCATCTCTTTGCTGGTTTGTTGTAGTACCATGTTCTTTCCATTTGATGGTGCTGAGTGGATCATCAAAGATTTGAATCCTTTTTTCTTTTTTTTTTCTTTTTTTTTTTTAACAGCCCAACGCCGACTTGTACTTCTCAACAACTTTATCCCTGACTTGTGTGGTGCCTCTTGTTTTGTGGCGTTGAAGGCTTTTGGTGCCTTTCTGAAAAGGTTCGTTTATATTGAAAGTGACACTTAACCCAGGTTGGACAAGGACATTTTAAGGGGCTTCATGTCAAAGGGGGTGAAAAAGATATGCATGCATGGCAATATTCATTTCCCCAAGCGTCATTCCAGGACAGCACCAGAGAGATGGACTCCACCTCCTGTGGGAGGAAACACCAGTATACGATCTTTAAAGTCCAGCTCTCCTCCCTCCTGATCAGTCTTTGGTGTTTCCTCCCACGGAGGAACATCAGGAGTAGGTGGTGTCCATCCTGGATGCTGCCTGTCCCTTGGGGGAATATGTGTATTTTTAAAATGGTTCCCCGTCCACTTACCGTAGGTGGTACAGTGTCCGGGTGCAGGAACCTTTGCCTCACACTCGGGGAGAGTCTGAGCCCTCCGCTCCGAGCGCCACGGAGGAGTCGTGCGGGTGGTTTTTGTGCCCGATCCACCTGCGCGTGCAGGTTTCAGCACTGAGTGTGTTCCTGGAAATATCTTTGGCTGAGGACCCCTTGGTGGTCCGTTTTCTAAAAGGGGTGTCCAGGTGGCGGCCAGCTGGAGTTAGGCCTGTGCTTCAATGGGATCTCACCTTGGTCCTTCAAGCACTCACCCAGCCTCAGTTTTCAGACACCGAGGATTTGAAGTGGTGTACATGGAAGGTGGTCTTCCTGGTGGCGGTCACAACGGCCAGACGGATTAGTGAGCTCCATGAGCTTTCCATCAAGGAGCATTTTCTGCGGGTATTCCCGGACAGGATTTGCCTCACTACCGATCCAACTTTCTTGCTGAAAATGTCATCAACTTTTCACCGTACGCAGGAGATGGTTCTCCCTTCTTTTTGCTACAATCCAGCCAATGAAACAGAGGGCGGTTTCCATCGGCTAGACTTCATTCCGGACCTAGGAAAGGGATGTTGGCAACCAAGGCCACCATTGCCAGATGGCTCAAACAGACCATCATGGCGGCCTACCAGATTCAACAAGTGCCTTGTCCTCTCCAAATTCGGGCACATTCTACTAGTGCGGCTGCGACCTCTTGGGCTGAAAGGGCTGGCGCGACGCCTGAACAGAAATGCCAGGCGGCCACATGGACGACCCTGTCCACCTTCTCTAAGCACTGCCGCCTGGACCTCATGGCTGCGCCATCTCAGGCCTTTGGCCGAAAGGTCCTCCAAGCGGTGGTCCCGCCCTAGTCTGGTGAGTACTCGCTTATCCTCTCTGGTGCTGTCCTGGAATGACGCTTGGGAAAAACGAGTTAGACCTACCGGTAACTCTTTTCCATTAGTCATTCAAGGACAGCAGGCTACCCACCCTCTGGTTTCAGCCAGGGATCGTCTGGTGGCCGGGCATGCTCTTTGCGGGGGGTTATTGTATTACCCTGCTTTTTATGTGCTGTGCTTCTATTTTTCAGTTCCACTCTTGAGTCCTCTACCATAGACTGATCAGGAGGGAGGAGAGCTGGACTTTAAAGATCGTATCCTGGTGTTTCCTCCCACAGGAGGTGGAGTCCATCTCTCTGGTGCTGTCCTGGAATGACTAATGGAAAAGGAGTTACCGGTAGGTCTAACTCATGTTTTTATTTTTACTTTTTTATTTATAAATTTATGTAGGGGGTGGGTGTTATGCAGAAGGCTGTTTTAAAAATATTTAGATACCCAAAAAATAACTGTTGATTTTCCTTAAAACTGTAAATCCCACGTTTTCTTCTGATTTGAAATACATCTCAGGAAGGGTCATCACAGCATGATGAGCAGTGTCTTGCGGGCCTTGGAAAGTGACAGGGTCTGATGAATTGCTGTTATTTTAGGGATATGTAAATGTGTACCTTCTTGGTATTTTGGGTAGTTCAGTGCCTACTGCATTTGCCAATGGTATGTAGAGTGCGAGGTGAATCCAGTAAGGACCATTGTTATTTGCTGTTCTTGCATGATTTATTCTAGACATTTAAATGCTGGGGTCAGTTTCACACAACTGTGCAAATGTAGATTTATTAGTCTGACTCATTTCTAATTATATTGCTCCTCTCCAAACTAACATGGAGAGAGTGAAAAAAATTCTTACAGCACCCTCGCTGTTTGCCATATGAACTTTAAACTGGTCATTTTTACAAGCAGCCTTATTTGCGATTTTATCTATAGTATAGATCATTATGCATATATTTTGTGGCAGTAACCTATATATCTTATTGTGTAAACACATAGTTTCTTCTGCTGTGAACTAGTGCGTTTTTGCGGTTTGAATTGGCAATTTATACATTTAATATAATAACACTGGATTATGTTAAGCAGTAAAAGGGTTCCACTTTATTTTCATTTCTTTGGGCAGGCATGTTTTATGCATTGATGTGCTCTGCCTTGCCTTTTTATTAGGTGTTTAACATCAATGCATATATGGGCATGCTTTTGTTGGCCCATGTCATAGCACTACACAGATATAGAGGTTTTCAATTTGTTCAGTGCATGTGTGTTTAATGTCATTTTAAAATTGGTGGTATGAGGGGGGATTTAAATACAGATGAACTCAAATTAAATTAAAGATAGATCAAAGGGAACTACTTTGCGGCTTACATTTTGGGGTGTTTTTTGCACTTTTCATGGAAGAGCAAAACCTTCCAATATGGTCTTTTTATGTATACAGGATGATGCAGGGAAAAGATTATATATATATATATATATAATGTCTACAGTCAATACTAGTTATACCGTGGGTAAGAAATTATCCAGACCCCCTTACATTTTTCACTCATTGTCATATTGCAGCCATTTGCTAAAATCTTTTATGTTCTTTTTGTACCTCATTAATGTACACACAGAACCCCATACTGACAAAAAAAACCACAGAATTGTAGACATTTTGCAGATTAAAAAAGAAAAACTCAAATCTCACATGGTCCTAAGTATTCAGACCCTTTGGTGTAACACTCATATATTTAACTCAGGTGCAGCCCATTTCTTCAGATCATCATTGAGATGGTTCTACACCTTCATTTGAGTCCAGCTGTGTTTATACTGTCTGTGTAAGACCTTACAGCTCAGTGCATGTCAGAGCAAATGAGAATAATGAGGTCAAAGGAACTGCCTGAAGAGCTTGGGTTACAAAAAAATGTCTGCGGCACTTAAGGTTCATAAAAGCACAGTGGCCTCCATAATCCTTAAATGGAGGACACTTGGGATGACTAGAACCCTTCCTAGAGCTGGCTGTACGGCCAAACTGAGCTATCGGGGGAGAAGAGCCTTGGTTAGAGAGGTAAAGAAGAACCCAAAGATGACTGTGGCCGAGCTCCAGAGATGCAGTCGGGAGATGGGAGAAAGTCAACCATCACTGTGCATGCAGGCTTTATGGCAGAGTGGCACGAAGGAAGCCTCTCCTCAGTTCAAGACGCATGAAAGCCCACATGGAATTTGATGACAAACACCTGAAGATGACCAAGATGGTGATGCTGATTGACTTTGGCCATAATTTTAAGCTGTCTGTGTGGAGAAAAACAGGCCCTGCTCATCACCTGTCCAATACAATCCCAACAGTGAAGCATGGTGGTGGCAGCAGCATCATGCTGTGGGGGTGTTTCCGGCTGCAGGGACAGGGCGACAAAGTTGCAATCGAGGGAAAGATGAATGCAGGGATATCCTGGAAGAAAACCTTCTTCAGAGTGCTCAGGACCTCAGACTGGGCCGAAGGTTTACCTTCCAACAAGACAATGACCCTAAGCACACCGCTAAAATAATGCAGTAGTGTCACAACAACTCCATGACGACGTTCTTGAATGGCCCAGCCAAAGCCCTGACTTAAACCCAATTGAACATCTCTGGAGAGACCTAGAAATGTCTGTGCACCAATGTTTACCATCCAACCTGACAGAACTGGAGATGATCTGCAAGGAGGAATGGCAGAGGATCCCCAAATCCAGGTGTGACAAACTTTCTTCTTTCCCACAATGTCTGTATCAAAAGGGTGCTTCTACTAAATACTGAGGAAAGGGTCTGAATACTTAGGACCATGTGATATTTCAGCTTATCTTTTTTAATAAATCTGAAAAAATGTCTACAATTCTGTGTTTTTCTGTCAATATTGGGGTGCTGTGTGTACATTCATGAGGAAAAAAAGAACAAATGGCTGCAATATAACAAAGAGTGAAAAATTCAGGGGGTCTGAATACTTTCCCTACCCACTGTATCGGTCTTTGGAAGTTCTTCGCGGGCCCCCTCAGTCCTCCACATGCGAAAACTTATTACATAAGTCATAGGTACTCGCCTATCTGCTGGTCCCCTGCTGACAGGTCCTTGTCTGGGTACGTCTTAAAGTGAGGAGAGGGGATAAACTTACGTGATAGGCATACGTAATAGCCAATCAGCGACCCAGATGGCTCCTTAATAAGTCCCTCGCCTCTCATCTTCTCCTCTTGTGTCTATTAGGCGGGGGATCATCACACTGTGGGTGCCTATGCTCTCACTGTTTTACCAATTAATGGGGGAACCTTTGACTATGTATATGACACAAGATGTGCATTACCATACTACAATGTTCCCTAATGCTTGAAGTATCGTTTAAAACAAGTTTTGTTTTTTAAAATTAATAATGTCTTCTAGCAATTCCTGATGCCATTTTTCATAAAAAATGCTTATACAAGTCAGTATAGGTTCAAAATTTTATGTGGCCCTCCATATCTACTTAGTTGGCCATCACTGTATGTTGTATATGTTGTTTGCCATATTGTGGCATAAGGCCGCCATAGACTTTTTTATTTTATTTTAAATTTTTTAGACAATTTCTGTACAATTATTTTCTGTTCTACCAAAATCATGTAATATGAGGACCTTTCTAATCCTTCCTATTGTATGTATTCTATAAGGGAGGACCCGGCACTACATAGTTGTTGGTAGATCTTATGGAAATTGTATGGAGTAATCTAAAGCAGGGAACACACGATATGATATTGGAGCCGTTCGATGTTCCCTGCACCAGCGTGATGATGTAATCACGCTGCTGTCCGATATAGGAGGAGCTTGAGATACAGCACTGTGTCTCCAGCTCAGCCGATGCTTTGCATGGAGACCCGGCGGCCCCCATTCAAAGTAACGGAAATTGACTGTTTTCTAGTGGGTATGATTGGTCCTGCTTGTAAAAGGGGATGGCCATATATGATATGGGCCAGATAGGAGGCCATGAGCGCTTATGGCACTAGATGCGGCCATCGATCTGGACTATATGTACACGGGTGTACCCAGTTGTTGGGGGGGGGGGGGGGCTATAACTTTAACAGTCTAATTCTAAAGGTGCCCATACATGCATAGATTGTTTACTATTGGAGCTCTGACATCACGGCTTGCACGTTCGTGGCCATGTATCTAGCGCCCATCTAATGTGGCCATTTCTGTTTTCGTGGGGGATCAGCCGATCCCGCTCTCAGACAGGTCTGTCGAACAGGTAACTGACATGTCTGTAAATGCTGATAGAATGTCATGCCTTTGGATGAGGACCATACAAAGGAATGACCGGGAATCAGGCACCTAATATGGTGTTCCTTGTTTTGTATAGCAACTTTCATACCAGCGAAATAAAATCTTTAGTATCCTCTGAATATCTCACAATGTGTACAGGTCCCAGGCCTGAAACAAGAATGGCCCCACCCTTGGAATTTGCATATGTAGAACTGCATTTATAGAGGCGTTCAATAGCAATGTTATTTCCATGCTTGTTGTGCATGTGAAGCCTTTGCCTAGAAAAGGATGATGGCATGAATTTCCAGACCTTGAAAGGTGTAGAATTATAATTATTGGTGCCAGGAAGCTTTGAACTAGATTACAATCTGAAGGTAATGAACATTGGAAAAGTTGGTTGTCAGGTCTGCAGTTATAATGCTAATGACGAGGTGGGTTGTGGTGACCAAAATGAATGTTCAGTGTGTCATACTTGGCTGCTTTATACTTTAATCTGAGATGACCACACTTGCTGTAAAAAAAAAAAAAAAATTTAATACTGTACTGTCAATGCTCGGTCTGATAAATTTAGTTTAATTTCCAATATCGGCTATGTGATGTATGTAACGTATAGAACCGAGCAGAGAATTACCCAACAGGATGCTACAGACCCCTTGTGACAATTGTTATTAGGAAGGAATATGAGCATGGGTATCTGTTTTTCTTCCCAGAAAGTTTACTTCAGTAATCACTCAGATTTAGCTTTAATTCTAATTATATACCGGTAATTTACAATTTTATCTCTCCCTTTCCCCATCTAATATTGAACTGAACAATCATTAAGTTTGTTTTTTTATAGAGCAATGAACTTGACATTTAACAAACATTCACTGCAGGGTATGAAACACAATAATGCAAGTGACATGCTCCAGGAATATAGACCTGCAATTATTAAATGTTGCATTCACTGCTTTTTACCTGTATTCAGGGCGCAATTTAAAGTAAGCTCTAACAACCTCCTGTACAAGTATAATGTCTTAAAACTACTACAATCTACTGATTGGATAAGGTACTTCATATAGACTTATTCATAGGTATAAATATTCTCAGTTCCTATGCTTTCTGGCTTATGTTTGGTCACTTTTGAATGCTGGTGTTGCTTTCACTTTAGTGGTAGCATTAGACGGAGTCTACAACCCACACAAGTGGCTCAAGTCGTGCAGCTACTTGTGCTCTTCATAGATGAAAGCAGGTTCATACTGAGCACATGTCTGAGTCTGGAGATGCCATGGATAACGTCCTGCTGCCTGCAACATCCTCCAGCGTGAACGGTTTGGCAGTGGGTCAGTAATGGTGTGGGGTGGCATTTTCTTGGGGGGGACGCACAGCCCTCCATGCGGTCGCCAGAGGTAGCCTGACCATTAGCTAAAGAGATGATGGCCTCAGACCCCTTGTGAGACCATATGCTAGTGTGGTTGGCCCTGGGTTCCTCCTTATACAAGACAATGCTCCGTGTTGCCCAGCAGCAGCCCCAAAACACTACCGTAGAGGAGATCTGCATGGAGGAATGGGCCAAAATACCAGCAACAGTTTGTATCAACTTTGAACTTTTTTCCCCCACTGTACCTGCAACATTGACACATTGTGATGTGCCTGTGGGAGCGTATCCACTCAAAAGCATTGGGTGCATTGCAATTTGTAGCTATAGCAAAAAAAAAGGTGATTGCAAAAGTAAATGCCACTGGTGGTACAAGTTTTAAGAAATCGTGTTCACCCCATTCACCTTTATTATTGTTTAATCCACTAGTTTAGTACTAAAATTCAAATTGTCGCCTGGAAAGAAAGTAAAGGCTGGAATACATGGCTTTGAGCCGAGAGAGAGATCTCGGCAGTAGCGTGATGACGTCATTGCGCTACTGCCCAGCTTCCCCGATTATCGGGAGCCAGCTGTCAGACCCTGAATAGGGAACCATGGGTCCCCATTCAAAGTATAGGATATCGAACAAGGTTTACCAACATGTTGGTAACCTGTTCGGCCAAACGAGATCTAATGATCTTGCTCGGAAAACGGCATACACAGGTAGATTTTTTCCCCCCAGATTTCTGCACAGCTCAGTGCCATGAACTGTGCAGAAATGTGGGGGAAAAATCGAGTCGTGTATACCAGCTTTAAGATTTGAGTCACCATGTTTTGTTTGTCTATGTAACTCACAGAAATGATTTAGTATATGAAAAAGGGGTTAAAGGTGAGCAGACCTAAGGATCAGATATAACCGTATTTAGTTAATATGTCACCTTAGAAATGAGTTCCTTTTAAAAAAAAAAGATTTTCTGTTTCATGATCAAGCTAAATAAATATTTTCACTTCTAACATTTAAACAATGCGTATTACTTCTGTTCATTAGATGACTAGTAATTGCTTTGATATCTCACTTTCTATAATCTACACCGTAAACTTGCATACATGCCGAGGGTGACAGACCTGAACCTGCAAGGGTTTAACACTCGTATATAGCAAGTGCCTATTCAAGACTGTTGGGCATTCCAAGTATAATGTAAGAGAACACTTCCTGGTTGTGCTAGATTGTAAAACAATGATGGGAAGGGTGTGGTATTAAAATAACTTTCTGATATGAGCTTTTTATGTTCAATGTTTAATTTGCTTATTTGTACGTTTTAGTCATAAGTATCATGAAATGTTCCCAATGTAACATATTTGCAAAGTGCAAAAAAGGTGTTTGCAATTGTGAGCTTGTACACTCATTACTCGCAGGAAATCTTATACCATTGAAATGTTAAACGTACTAATCAGTTTGAATCCTCTAGCAATACTGTCATGGCAACGAAGCAACTTTTAGATGTTATTGTACTAAAGCTGCTATTTTTGTACTTTCGTAAAGTTGTCGATTTATAGTTAGAAACTTTAAAAAAAAAAAAAGTGTAGTGGTTGCTATTGCAATACTACTGTCATCAC
Organism: Ptychadena robeensis; assembly: GCA_036250615.1. Taxonomy (NCBI): domain Eukaryota; kingdom Metazoa; phylum Chordata; class Amphibia; order Anura; family Ptychadenidae; genus Ptychadena; species Ptychadena robeensis. Next base: position 77,888,977 of record CM070033.1, on the reverse strand, counting down.
TATATCCCTGGAATCATAGTTCTACTGTAAATGTCCAAACGTGACTGCAGTAGCAGCATTTAGCGTAGAGGAGATGCTTGGTTTACACAACCCTCCCCTGCATTCTGACATCATAGTTCATCTTGGCAGTTCCAGGTATCCAATTTCTGCAGCAGACAAATGGTGGTAAGTGGCAGCCTATTGCTGAGCAGCAAGAACTGGATTTTTTTCATAAATGTTTAATTATATTACAAAGCAAAGTATTAACTTACAGTGGAGATTTCTTAATTTTATGTGTTATTTTTGGATTGGGGCTGGCAGTGGTTCCATGCATGTAAGCTGATAATGGGCACAGTGCCACTGCCTCCTAATTGCTTAGTCCTGAACTTTGTACACACACTTGTACCTTTTTTACCACAAGGAATTTGGTGTTTCCTCCAGTTCAGTACATGAGATGTTCTTCTTGTTAACAATTAGTATCAAGGCAAAGCAAGGAGCATTGAGTGTTTTAAAATAATGTTTCCTATTTTTTTTTATCTGTTGCCAACAAGAGAAAGTTCTGTTAGCACATTATTTAATATTTTTTTTTTTATTAATATAAGCATCAGTGTATTATACACATGAAGGTACTGACTGACCTCTTTGGGGTGTAGGAGAGGGTGGCTGCTTAATATCCTAGGGATGACGTCCCTTTGTGTGCCGCCCATTACTTTGGCTGGGGACAGCAGTCCCTATCCGAACTAATGGGATCAGATCAAAATTATCAGTCATGTCAGATCACTGTGCGATACGACATGACAGATTTTAGTCCAATCTTGCAAGTTGGCGCACCCGATTCCTTGCTGAGCCAATCCCGATCCGATGTAGGAACGCTCATGGCATCCGATCGGCAGGTCAGGCAGGAATCGGCCCGTCTATGCCCAGCTTTACGGATTGCTGGATATTCATAAGTCACACCAAATGCGCAAAGTATTGTATGGGAAGATTGCTCTGAAAACCTCTCTTTAACCTCCCTAGCGCACAACATGGAGGTCTATGGCACTGCTCACCCTCGTCCCCTTCCGCAGAACCCCGGAAATGCTGCGGCTGGAAGCGGCATCACCGTAGCTTTCTGGGGATATGCGGCTTTCATGGGAGCACAGCTCATCCAGAGTTTGTTCTTCACACAAACTCTGGACGAGATGGGATCGCCATGAACGCTAAGAAGGTTAAAGAAACACAGTGGGCTTGGTGGGTCCATAGTAAACATAATGTAGCATATGAAAAAACACATCATGGTTTCTTTCCTTCAAAATCAGTAGCTATCCAACAAAACAATTAGTTTATAACTGCGGGAATCTTAGGGGCAGGGCACTTTCTGTAAAAGTGTGGCCAAAATCATAGCCAAATAGCCATACCTCTGATATGGAAACCAGATGCCAAATGACTTAACTTGGTACAAAATCATAAGAAATGTAGACCATCGCAGCAGGTGCTCTGGACTAATGAGTCAGTTTAGTTATTTGGCTGTTGGAGCAAACAGGTTGTTTACTTAAGGGCCAGTGAGCTATACAGTGCATGTCTACAGGCAAACGTGAAGCATGGTGGTGGTTTGTTACGAGTTAGGTAAAGTAGGCAAAGGTTTATTACACCAATATTAGTATTTCATACATTAGACACACCAGACTGTAACAGTCATCCATGGATTTGGGGTGGGAATTAGGGGAGAAAAACTTCACATATAGAGTGAATACAGAACATGTTCCAGTAAAGTGTGCAGGGCTGGGCTATGCAGGATGTTTTCAGCCTTTGCTGTACATCACATGCCCAAAGTGAGTGCAGTTACCCTGAGCTCCTCCCCAGGTGGGTAGGCACCTGACAGGACAAGGTGTGCTACTGTAGGGTGTGCAAGTCTGGAACATATTTATTGGTATTCTCTAGGTGTAGATCCACTGCTAACCCAGAGACTAACTTTTATAGACTTTCTTTACACTGGCAGCTAACCCTGGAGCATTCTATTTACATATTCACTCAGGAGGAGGGGTAAGGATATGGTCCCACAGCATTTGGCAGTCCGTCAAGCTCCCTCTGTTAACCCATCTATGATGCGTTAGGACATACCCATGCGCTGTTAATGGTTTGAATGTATTCTCTATAGGTGCATCAGTGACATTAACGCAACGCAGCCCAACACATTACATTAACGTGGAAAATGGATGATTGAATCTCACTGAATGGGTCAACATCCCTGTGTCTGTGATGTTTTTTCCAGCACATCCCTGGCATCATTGATGAGAGAGGAGAGCGGGCTTATCCCGAGTGTAGTGTGGGGTACCATTTTAGTTTTACTAACAATACTCACTCTGAACTACACTCGGGCTTACCTGTCCAGAGGGAGCCTGCTATGTCCCTCTGTGTTGGTGTTCCCTCCGTTCCTTAGGGATAAGTCTCTCCGGCATCTTTGATGAAACACCCAGGAGGATAAATAAAATCTGTGAAACATTTGTAACTTTTTGAGGTAACTCCTGAGTCTGGAGCTTTTGTGTTTTGATCCGCTTGTTCGCTATATCAGGCAGACCAGTGACCTAACAGAGTGCTGGTTTCCTGCTTCCAACACGTCTTATTTGAAAATTGGCTGCTCGTGTGCTGCCTATAGTTTGCAATCACTTGTCTGCTGCCATTGTAAATAGTTAATTAGTGCCGTTCACTTTGCCACAATCGTCACCATGAATTTCTCAATGTTTAAAAAACATTTGCATGTGAAAAAAATGGCATATTTGTTGATCCTGCCTCAAGCTTTCTAATCGCTACTAAAAATACAAAACCTTACTTAGGTAAACTACTACACGTTTCTAGATTTGTTAAGAAGAAGAGGTGTTCTTTTATAATATGTTGTGTGTGTGTGTGTACATCATCATTTTTGAGCAGAAGTGATTCTAAAACTATTATAATCTGTTTACAAACCTGTTTTTATTTAAGATATACAATACTATACTACTGCTTAATCTGGTTGTTTTCAAGTGTTCTTGGGGATGGCTTAATACTCAATCACCTTTCCTCTCCTTCCATTTGCTAGTTAAAGTGTAGCCAATCTCTATTTGTAGATAAAGGAATGTGTTACTTGAGATTTCATAGTCCTAGAGAAGACTCATTCCATCATACTGTAAAAAGCCTTGTGACATGTAAGATGCTCATAGAGGAAATGGAGAGCTTATGAGGACAAAGTGTAGGCAATCTAGTAACATAATGGCATCTTTTTTTCTTGTAGCCTATTTCTGTAAAATAATTACCCCTATCTAGTCCATCCTGTCACCCAGGTCTCTTTCCAGAGCCACTTCTGGTTGCAGAGACTGCTTATGCAAAGTGCACATCCATCTGCCCCAGCAGGACTCCTACTGTTCCATCGGTCGGAGGTCCCTGCTTCTATATTCGCTTCTGTCTGTCCTGTTGAATTAGGGAGGTGGAAGGGTGAGGGGCTGCCAACAAACTCTTAATGTTTTTTTTTTCATAGCAGCCCAGCCCCCAATTTATTGACATGAGTTGCAAAAATTGCCACCTTTTTTACACTAGAAGATCCACCCCCCGAATGCAGCCACAGGTAGCCATGCCTTTGCAATCGACCTGTGGCAAAGCACTGAGTGTGGCTGAGTTGGCGAAGCTGTCGCTCACAGATGGATTGTCCCTTTTACTTCTGCTGAGCAGTGTATGTGAGTAGGTAGCCTAAGCCCCACTCGCATACACAGGCAGGGATGATCCCCTGAAGAGACAATCCACCAGCGGACAGATCGTCCCTCTGAAGGGCTGTGCATGTGAGCAAGGCGGCATGAGCCCTGCTCTGTGGAAAAATCCACCCGCTGGTGGATTGTCCCGCCTGGGTATGTGACCAGGGCTAAGGACGTTTATATTTTGTTCTTCAGATCACCGTTCAAATGATCTCCATTTCCAGCACATCTGGGGCTGTGAAGGGGGGGGGGGGAGAGAGGGTGCAGAATTTTAAAGTGTGTCACAGGCAGTAGGTTCAGTATAGGTAAGCCCTTCTACCTGGCAATCTACCCATAACTCACAGAAACATCAAAAGCAGAAATATTATAGTCTCAGCAGCTGCAAGTAAGGTTACCTTGTGAGGTCACTGCTGAAAAATGATGATGATAAACTGGAATATATTTACACTTTAAGAACTCTATTTTCTGAAGTTTGTAATATTTTACTATATTAGTAAATGTACTATAAACATTTTTTATGTTTCTTTTGTGTTTTATACAGAAAATGCAGGAAGGGTCAGAAGATCACAATCATTGGAGGGCGTTGTGATTCCCCTCTCATACCAGCATAGTCCTACATCCATGTAGAGATGGCGCAAAGCAGCCAACAGCTTGACATCCAGGTATTAAATGATCTTCAGCAACGCTTCCCTGAGATTCCACTGGAAGTGGTATCTCAGTGCATGATGCAGGTATGTGCTAGAGTGGCAAACTGATTATGTATGTCGTTGGTATCTGCTTTCTAACCAAAAAACACTGTACCTTAACAACATAACCCATTTTAACCCTTTTACCTGCTGACTGGCTAAATGTAACATTTACTGCACCATTGACACATCCGTGGAAGAGAGAAATATCATGCTGAATAATATACTTGTGTTTATATTCTAATATTAGAATAATGATGAAAGAAGTACTAATATATAATTCACACCACTTAATAGAGCATGGAATGTGATGCTGTGTTAGTTGCATTAATTTTGCTTTTTTCTTGATTCTCATGAATTCAGATTTTCAAATTGTTCTTGTGACAATAAAAAAAAAAATCACCTAGTAGCAAAGAAAAGTTGTTTGGTTTATACACCTACCTGCTGCCTATTGTAGGCAACAAAAATTTTACAAATATGTCATAGCTACAAAGCCTTTTAAAATCATACCGTCACATTTCTTGTAATGCCTAGTGTGTGTGTGTGTGTGTGTGTGTGTGTGTGTGTGTGTGGTCTGCCTTTTCACTACTTTTAGTTGTGTGAATTTGAATAGTCAGAAATTAAAGTGCCTTCTTGTCTGCACTAAGAAAGCTGCCTTTCCCCCTTTATTTGTTCTATGCTGTCTTGCCTGACCCTGATGAATCATAATAATCAGCATATACTCCTTAACCTTCTGGGTGGTTACCCCAAATCAACTCTGAAAAGGAACTCAGAGTTACAATTGGGGATACTCGCCTATCCACAACTGACCCCACAAACTTACCACAAGTAACTATCATGGATACTCTCCCATCCACACCGAACTTGCTGCTTTGTCGAGTCGCCTTTCCTCTCTCTCTCTCTCTCTCTCTCTCTCTCTCTACACTTTGAAAACTGAAAGTGTCTGTGTTGCCCATAGAAACCATGTTTTTCCTATTGTAAAATGTGCTTGATAGATGGAGGCAGTAAACATTTATGATACACGAGAGCCTCTCTTTTAGTTGCAGGTATGTATTACTTCATTGCCAAGTGCTGTGTTTGCTGTTCAGAATTTTTATATACGAATATGGAGAAAGCATCAGTGGGTGTAATATCACACTTGTTCTGCTGTGCAGCATACTAGTGGCATTCCACTTAAGAGTCTAATTCAGGGTGATGCTACATAGTATAATATTTATGTCATGGTTCTATTCCAATCTGGCATAAAGTGAGTCTTATGTCACTAATTACTATTCCTACACTACATGTTATCTCTTTCGTTATTGGAGAATGCTTGAAGGGAAGCTGCTCTTTACCACTTTGGGGAAAAGCAGCAATTTTTATTTGAGAAGAAAGAAGAAAAACCATGAAGGTGATGTTTAAAGGCGTTTATAGGAATCAAAAATCCCTACACTCAAGCAGTTTATAGCACAATAAAGCCTTTATTGCTTCCTAAGTGATTATCCCTTCCATCATACATATTCTCAGGGGCTTTTTGATTCCTTTAACTTCCCTAGTGGTTTGCCCATATGGCTGCGATACAGGCAGGTGTTCCCGGCCCTGGACAGCAACGCCCCTCCATTTCGTAAACATGGAGGTCTATGGCGCCACTGGGTTCGGGCAAAGCGACAAGAAGATTAATCCCTTCTCACCATAACCTTCATGATTGTTCCCATATGTTCAGCTTCTAAACCCCCAATGGGGCATAATGGAATGATTTGCATAGCTTCACCCACTGTCCTAAAGAGAGGATTTTTCCCTTAACTTTTGAATTTGTGATGAAAGGGGTCATGAAAGGTGTATGTGTTTTAAGAGTACTTTACTGTGTTATTTAATTCAGCAAAGGGTAGTAGAGTGTAGTGAATAGAGGTGGCCAATGAGATGTCAAAATGGCATCATTAACTTGCATATTGTTTGGAGACTGAATCTTAGCCAATCAAGTGCAACTCAAAGTGCTGAATAGTCCTTTAAAATCCCTGTGTTCGATGCTAGGGTTTGAAGCTTTGAACCTCCATGAATAGCCTCCTGCAAAGACATAGGAAAATATAGAGATAGAATAATATAGCTAAATATCATTCCAGATCACCAGAAATTAGAAGACCAAGGCAGCGGTTCCTTAGCTTTCATTATGTTATAGGGCACCTGACACACAAGGAAATTATATTTCTATTTTATGTACCTGGTTTTTACAGGGTACTGCTTAGTCAAAAATAACATTTAGTACCTGAAATTGCTACTTGACGCTTGAGTGGTTTGTACAAAAAAATTTCACATGGTCTTTAGAAACCCACACCTGTTCAACATGTATACTGCAAAAATACTCAAAGAAGCCAATTCAGAAGGAAGATATAATATTCAAGTTCCAACGCATGTTGCATATTCATAAGTCACCATCTAATGGGTCTTTTAAGGCTGGCTGAATATTATTTAGGTTAAGAATTTTATTAGATGTAAATGTGGATTTTAATTGTTTGATGACCTTCCACCTGCTTATCTAATTTCTATTCTCGCCACTTGTGTAAAAGCTCCACATCACTCTGGGTGTAAGGGCATCTGGGAAGGTAGACATTAGCAGTGGCATCTACCTTCCCAAGTCTCCATTCTCCCAGCAGCCAGCCATATCAGAATCTGGTGTCGCCAGATTCGGATTGGTGGAGGGAGTGAGACTGGAAGAGTCTTGCTCTTCCATCTTGCAGCTTGAAGGACAGGACACTCAAGGGATGGGAGTGAGGTAAAGGTAAGTATATTTTTTATCTTTCGGTTCTGCTGACCCTTTCTACAATTTTAGTGGCAATACCATATACAGAGACTTTTACACAAAATGCGAGGGACCCTAAACTTCATCTCTTCTTTAGTTTTCCAAAACACTTTTCTACTGCCTAAAATTCTAGATCAACACTGTTTAATTTTAACCCTCCTTATACATAGTTTTGTATAGCTTTCATTACATCAAGTAAGGTTAGTGCAAATTAATGTAGAAGGTTAAAGTTATCTGTAAAGAACACAGGAATCAATCAGGCTACAGAGGCGGCTATAATGCTCAAACTGTAACTTGCCCTGAAGGTGGGTCTCACTATTGACAATCGACACAACGGTGCAAACAAGTAACTGAAGTATGGGATAGTCCAAAGTTCAATCTTTAACTACAGTCCAGAATGAAGGCACGTACTAGTAGCACAACGTAGTCCGGCAGCTCTTACCCCACAACAGGCCAGGGATATGGGCAGCGGAGGACCTGGATTGGAGGAATAACCGGGACTAGGTAAGGCAGGACGAGGCTGCAGGCATGCCAGTAGACTGGGTTGAGGAACTGCGGCGGGACCCACAGGGGTCCAAGCATCAACCCCACTGGAACGGTAGTATGGGTCTCGGGCGGCTGACACGGCAGCGCGTAGTGCGGCTTTGTTCTGGAAGCTGAGTGAGCTATTATGCCTGCCGGCTGCACGCACGCCGGGCTATTCAGGTAGGTGGTACAAGGCTGCAGTTTCTTCCTCCCTGTCACCCTCAAAAGGCCCAGCCCACCGGGCGGGGACTCCTCTTAAGTCCTCCGGAGACCCTGGGGCATGCTGGTCCAGGGGCTTAAAGGGGACCTCACCCTGACTGCACAACCCTTGGCCATTATATATCTACTCCTTTAGTAAATCACTCGCATAAATGTTGCCTCTGCTGACTTAGCAGTCCAGAATTCTGCCTTTCACACTTGATGAGGTGCCCTGGATTTCCTTGGGCTGCATGCAGGTTCCATGCTACTGACATTTTTATTGATACCCAACACTGCCAAGCTACAATTGTTTTTGGGTTTGCAAAGACCAAGCTTCATACTAAATTTACTACAGTTCAACAACATTAAAAAATGTATGTATTGTAATTACTTGTTTGATACCTGCAATTTGTTTTTCTAATGCATTTTTTTTTTAATGAAGAATAACAGCAACATTGATGCCTGCTGCCAAGCACTGACACAAGAGAGCTGTAAATACCTTTATATGGAAGGTCACAACCCAGAGGACACTAGAACAAACAACCTTTTGCACATAAATCTTGGTATTCACCCTGGCAGCAGTTTCCATGGAGAAATGGCACAACTGAATGGTCGTCCACTGGTTCACAGCTCAAGTGATGGCCATATTGATCCTCAGTGTACTTCTGGCAAGCTTATATGTTTGGTTCAAGAACCACATTCTGCCCCAGCAATTGTGCCACAAAATTACAATCCTTTTTTCCTAAATGATCGAAACTCGCCAACTCCACCACCACAGCCTATTCAGCAGCAAAGTGTCAATACATCAGCTATGCAACCTTCCCTGGGAAATTATGTGCAGATACCTCGCTACAGTACAAATCCTATAACTGTAACAGTATCACAAAATATACCCTCTGCTCACAATGTACCCAGAGCTTTACAGATTCTTCCTCAAGTGCAGAGCAATCCTTATGGATCTCCAAATTCAATTTACATTAGACAGTCTTCACAAAGCTCGCCAGGAAGACAAACCCCACAGAACACCCCATGGCCTCAGTCTTCTCCAGTCCATCTACCAAACTACGCTTGCCCTCTCCCCTCAGCATTTCCTCCGAGTTACCAACAGTATTTATCTAAAATTCCACAGTCTTTTCGTTCCCCTCCTACATCGCAGTGCACGTCGCCTTATAGCTCTCCACAGCATCAAGTGCAGCCCAATCAGCTAAGTCACCAGACTTCACATGTATTTATGCCCCCTAGTCCCTCAACAGTTTCTCCTCATGGTTATTCACCAGCTCCTCCTCCTCCTTATCCAAAGCAAAGTAGTCATTCTGTATCTTATCTTCCATATGGATCTGGAATGAACAAGGCTCCTGGGATGAACAAGATTGAAATCACAGTTGAATCACAAAGACCAGGAATGAATAGAAGTCCTTCACCAATAAGTAATCAACCTTCCCAGCGGAGTCCACATTCTGCTTATGCCTCAAGTGCACAGCCTGGTTCACCTTCAAGGGCAATACCTGGCCAGCCAAAGACTCCATATGGTGTAAATCCCTTATATATAACCTATACACAACCACCGACCACCTCTGGCTCTCCCACACCTTCTCCTCGTGTAGTGATGTCTCCATCTAACCCAACTGTTTTCAAAATTACTGTTGCACGAGCGCCTACTGAAAATCTTCTAAATATTGTGGACCAAGAGCAACATCCTGGTGCTCCGGAACCTATACAACCAATTTCTCTAATGTCAACGTCAGGAGTTGAAAAGGGAGCACACAAATACCATCGAAGTTCCAGTTCTGGATCTGATGACTACGCATATACGCAAGGTACTGCATTTTTACAGATTTTTTCTATTTATCTTTCGATCTCTAAAAGTACACTGCTGTTTACTTCTTCTTTTGTAATGTGTTCTGAAATGTAATTTCTATCTGTAGACCATGGTCATGTCAGTTGATGCCTTTACTTGTCTGATGGAATTTGCTTACGACAACTTAAGGCTGCCATACACACACCGAGCGGCGGCTGATTTAGCCGCCGACCGATGTGCTTGCGGCCGTCGGTCGGCGGCAAAATCGGCCAATCGGGGGTGCCCACATGGGGCGACAGGTCCCTGTCGCCCCACAGCTTGGCCGGCCAGAGAACGGACATGTCCAATAATCTCTGGCCGATGCTGCTAGTTTCAATGAAGACCGGCGTCTCTATTGAAGCTAACGGCCAGCACACAAAGGGGGCCCGCCAATGCTGTCCGCTCTGGAGAGCAGCGTGATGATGTCATCACGCTGCTTTCCTGGCCTGATCTGAGCTGCGGCCCCCACTCAGTACATGTGTGGGGGCCTTAAGTGTGGTTCATAGAAATACATGTACCTTAGTCATACATGGTCAAAGATATTGACGCTTCTACAATTATGTCTGAATGCCACGCATCCCAGAAAAAAGTTGCAATTACATATGCAGCCGAACTAATGGGATTGGGCTAAAATTTACCGTCTTGTTGGATCTCTGTGCGATCCGACAGGATGGCTGATTTCAGCCCAATCCTCATCAGTTGCAGCCTCCAATTCCTGCACGACCTGATCCTTAACCTTCTGAGCGTTCTCCCCGAATTAACTCGGGCTGAGTTTCATGCATCATGAAACTCAGCCCGAGTTAGCCGGAGCAACGCCCGAGGTCTCGCCGTCTTCTGACGGCGGTCAGGAGCATCGGCATGTATGCCGATGCTTCCGGGTCCGCCCCCGATCGCGTCACCAGTGACGCGAAGGGGGCGGGGGTAGGCGGCGCCATAGACCTCCGTCAAACTGGAGGGGCGTCGCCTTTCTTCAGCAGAAGTCCGGCGTCTCCAGCGACGCCGGACTTTTGTTTACATCCCTGAGCTGAGCTGGCAATCACGGTTATAAAAAAAATGTGCCACGTGGCAAACGCTCAGAGGGTTAAGGGATGCGATCGGGGATCGGATCGTGCAGGAGTTGGTACGTGTATGCCCAGCTTTATATGGATAGCTCCTTACTTAGCTATCCGAACACATTTTCAACACATATTTGGGGCTTCCCGCAACACTGCCACTGCCTTTAGTCATCCTATGCGCACACCTGCCAAGCCAAGGTTTGACAGGTATTCGAGTGTTTCTTTCAGCTTAGGTATTCACCACATCACCAATACTGTGCACTATACGTTCCATGAGCAAACCACAACCAAAAATGCCTTGCGTTGTGTGGCTCTGGTGCATCTGCATGACTCTGTAGGCTGGGTGTTGTGTATGGGTCGCATCTGATATGGGTCATGACACAGGGAATGCAGGCTTTTTTCTGCAGTCCTGTCAGTACAATGTGTTGAACAGAGCTCTGGCACATGTTGCCTTGGTGGTTTTCCATTTGGCCTTTTATCCCAGCATGTGCAGCCACGTAGGATAACCATTAACATTTTGATGCATTTGTATTATTGTTTTTTAAGTTTTGAGTTGTTCTCTCCCTCATTCTTATTTCATTGTACCTGTATGATGTGTATAATATTTCCATTTTGTGTTGTTCATTTATATAGGTGCATGTTGCACTTGACTTATGTTTAAAAATTAGGGAGGTTATAGCTTCGGTATTGATTGTTACAGGAAACTATTTACCTTTCCGCTAAAGGGTGTGCTCCTTATTTTTTTTAAGGTGGTTTTTTTGCAGGCCAATTTTAATGTTTTTTTTTTTTTTTTTTAGAATGTCTTTTTATCATTCCAGTGCCTAAAATCTTAAAGAAAATTACAACACTAAAGTGTTTATACTTGCAACAAATGTTTGGGATACATGGTTATTTTCTGACATATAATGCAGGAGTGCAAATATCATTTTGACAGTTAAATTTTACTCATTTTATAGATCTGATTCAAAAATTCCCTAGAATGTGCATTTCTGTGACACTAGAGAGCACTTCTACAATCTATTTCTGTTCTGGGAATGTTATACACATTGATCTAAGCATTCAGATTCTTATTGACACAACAAGCTGCTTTACTTGTTATGTTTCTATAGTGCTTGTGTGGTGTCTCTGCACTGTGTAATGTTTCCAATGAGTCACAAGTATGTGCTCCTCTTAATCCATAATCCATGTGGGATTATGCGAATGCATTATCATGTATGCAGAATCAGAAAATAAATATGAATTGCCTATGTATGAAAGAGATTCAGATGGATAGAACAGGTATGTATTTTGGTTAGGTCTTTTAAAGACATGTATTTTTCTGTGTCAGTATGAGGATTCCAGACTGCAGCTCTTAAAAAGAGAAATTTGCAGCAGCACAAGTAAGTTTCAGACGGGAGCTGCTGTGAGATGCTGAGATGGATTTAATCAGATTGTGGCAGGCTTTCAGACATCTTTTTACAACTACTTTAATGGCAGACCGAGCAGCTATTTCTGTTTCTTTATTTAAAATACTTGTGTATACAGTGGTCGATTCTATCTGCTGTGTTAACTACGTAACTATATTTTAGTTTAACCGATTTGCAACTGGACCCAAGTTTAAAAAAAAATAAAGAAACTAATTGGTTATGACCTCAAAATCAGACATTATTTAGATTTTTATACTTGGGTAATTGCACTGTGTGATTCTAAAAAGTTGGAGGTAAAATTTGAACGATGCCCCACATGCTACACAGAATTCTCTGTAAACCTTATGAGACAGGCTCCTGCTGTGAGTATGTATGTTTGGCTGCTTTGCCAAGTGCACTGCACGTCATATCAGAAGGAACATATCCCCGTGAGGTCTCTGGCATTACTCCTGGCAAAATAACCAAAGAGCCATACATACTTCAGGATTACTTCTGTTAGGGTTTATTGACCCCCTATAAGCAGCAGTTGGTATGGGGTTTGAAGTATTTACTGAACCCCCTTGAATGCTCCAGTATACACTCCCATTGTTGCCTGTAGATAAATATTTATTTATTTTTTGGCACAGATAGGCCCTTATTTTTGTTAGTCGCTAATCTGGATGCGTATGTTTTAATTTCGTTTTACTGCCTCCCTTTTATTTATGTACATACATACATACATACATAAATATGTATATATACAGAGGGGCATTTGTGAGGTCAGGCAGTGTTGTCAGAGAGATCTGATACACAATCTTTGTTTGAGCTGATCGCAAATGTGTTCTATGTGGTTCTACTTTGGGCAGTATTGTGGCCATTCAATTTTCTTCCTCTCCAAACTCTCCCAACAATTTTTTCATAGAAATTGTTTTGTAGGGCAAATCTTATGTATCTGTCGCTCCATAGAACATTGTCACATAGGTCCATGCTTTACATCAACCGCTTTATGTAACTTTTGGAAGTTGGTGATGTAAAGTGTTTGGCCATGGACAGCCACTCTATGAAGCATCATAGGGGAATGCCTAAGGGCTTTGGTGTTCAGCAGTTTTTAGAATTAGGATTCTGTGAATGCCTAATGTGTCACTTCCTGGCTTGGTTTTTCTTATTTCTATACACTTCCAGTTTGTAATAATGAATGGACAGTTGACTGTGAAATATATTTTTTTCTTATATATAACATACAGATCTGCATTGCAGTGCAACCGAGAACCCTTCTTCATTTCTCCCAGCTATACCAAAATCCTACAATCTGGGTATGTTTAGATAGTCTTACAGCTCTACAATAGCCTCACCAATATTGAATAAGGCTTATAAAGTCCTAATGGGGATAGAGTCCATAACAAGTTGTGCTACTTAACCACAGTACATAACTTGTAGAATTCCCCCTGAGGAAGAAGACAAGTCTGCAAAACGTGCTGGAGAATGCTGTATATGCAAAATTTAAAATATAATTGATGTTAATTTTATATATGCATGTAATTATTATACAACTTTTAATTTTATTTAATATAACAATTACAATATAAAATAATTTAGATTGAACCCATGCCTCACACCAATCCAGTTTTCCCATCCCTATTAATTTACATACAACAAGAAAAAGGGTTCCCTCAGGATGGAAAATTTTAATAGATCACAAATTTATTTGTCAAAATAAATGGCTGTACCAAATGGTCCCCAATGGTTGAAAAGGATGCTTTGTTTTCTATTCTTATTGCATCCTATGCCAGTAAAATGTATGAATTTGTGGAGATCTTACAAAGTCTTAAGCTAGGCATATATATAGAGTTATCAATAGTTTCAAGCACAATCGAGCTCTGTGCGCAGGTCCCCATCCAAAGTATGAGCCGGGATCGATGACATAGAAGTTCTGCGTCTCGATATCAAGGAAGCTCAAACGCAGCACGATGACGTCAATGCGCTGCGTGCAATGGCTCCAACAATTGCAGGGGAATCGACCCATGTATGCCCAGCATTGTTCTTCGACAAATAATTATAACTACTCTCTGATTAACCTCCTGGGCGTTTGGCACGTGGCATGTTTTTTTTCAAAAGCACACCATGGGTGATCGCAGCATGTAAAATGCCACTGCGATTTAAGAGTATTCACATGTGCCGTGCACGAATTGTTCTGAGAAAAAGCGACACCCCTCTGTTTACATGGAGGTCTATGGTGCCCCCCCCCGGGGGCGAGAAGAAGAGAATGGCCTGGGGTATCCGGTGGACAGATGTTTCCCAGCAGTTAACTCAGGTTGAATTTCATGATAGATGAATCTCAGTCCAAGTTAACTCAGGCCAAACGCCCAGGAGGTTAAGAGGGGTGTACCAATACTTTTGTGAAAGGTGTACAGTGAGTGGCAACTAATGTCGTTTAAAAACACTTAAAATCGTTTAATCTGATTTAATGATATAAATTTATTAAAGATATTGCTGCACTTCTTTTAATCAATAAATGTATACGTTGTTATTTAAAGCCTTATTGTTACACCAGCGGGCACGGATGGAAAGACTTGCAAAAGAGCTGAAACTTGAAAAAGAAGGGTTGGAGTCACTGAAAAGTGAAGTGAATTTAATGGAACATGATTTGATGCAAAGGCGCCTTAGAAGAGTGAGCTGCACCACAGCAATTCCAACTGTAAGTCATACATGTACAAGTGAAAAGTATTTAGTTTTTTTACTAAATAATATATCTCCACCATCAGCTTACTTCATTATAGCTAGCCATACACCCCTGCGATTTCCCCTACGATCGATCGTTTCACGCAAAATCTACTTTAGCAGTGCACACCACCTTGGGCAATCATTATCTGCTCAATACTTTGGATGTGGATTGCCATGTTGTTGGATCCCTGTTTGATTCTGGTCGATTGTTCAAGGTGGCCATCTATCCATTCCCAAACTATCAATTGACACAAGGGTGCGCTATGTTCGACCATTGGGGAAACAATTAAAAAATCCACCAGTGTATGGCCGGCTTATGACCTGTCCGTTTTTTCTTTTTTTCTCATGTGTAAATGAAGCCTTTAGTTATTAATTGTATTAGTTATTCTCAGGGTCTCTTAAGTACAAATCAGTTGAGACACACCAAAACTATAGGGGCTGGAATTGGGATTTTTGGTTATAGTTCAGAAGTACAGCACAGTAATAGTCTTGGGCAGCAATCATCAATCATTTGTGTGTAGCTTGATTCTTGTTTAATGAAACTTCTAACAGTTAGAATACACTGAGCTCACAAAAGCACAAAATAGTACATTTAGAAATTTCCCCATGGCCTCTGCCTTTCTGTTGCTTGTGGTATGTAAGCCCATAGCAGTCATGCCTTGTGTGCTGCCAAGTTGTATTTCAGAGCAAGCAGAATTGTAAGGGTCATCGATATTCAAACAATCCTTTGCTCCAGAGTCCAATGTACCATATAACAAGTTTTTTAGGACAAAAAATATAAAAGTGATGTTTTGCAGCATTTTAACACTTTCAGCAGAAGCTACAAAACCTATCTATTAAATACCCAAGCAGTCTTTTGTGTTGAAATTGAGGCATTGACCTGACCAATAGAAATAAATGGTACAACCTTTTTGCCATTTAAAATAGATTTATCATAACAAGATTTACAAACTATTTCTTTCATAGAGTGTTAAGACCATCAGAAGTTTCTAAAGCCAGACACCTAAACCGATATTTGGCACCTACCACAAAACTATTCTCTTCAAATTACAGATTTATTGCACACTCTGAGCCTTTCCTTTCTTTCTTAGGGTTAGTTTCCACTGTGTCAAAATCCCTGCGTCAGACGTACGTCAGATGGAGGGATTTGGACGTAGCCCATTATATCAAATGAGCCTGTCCCAACATCCGTCAGTGCAATCCGTTGGTCTCCGTTGCGTTAAAATTTGACGTAGATCACTACTTCTATTTTGATGCAACGGAGAGGGTGTAATCTGTCACTGAAGGATGCACTGAAGGAAAATATTTCCTGTATGCACTGACGGATGCGATGACGGATGCACCCTTCTGTTGATGGAGGGACCTTGACAGATTGAAAAACGTAGTGGAAACAAGCCCTAAGTATTAGTCCTCGAAAGGTTCAATGCAGGGTTAAACATTGTGACTGCAAGGTTTTCTTTCATCACCAAAATTGCTGGAGATACAGGGGCTTGAACTTTTCCACATTTTGTCACATTACAGCCACAAACATGAATTAATGTTATTGGTATTCCATGTGAAAGACTAATACCAAGTGGTGTACATGTGAGAAGTGGAACGAAAATCATACATGTTTCCAATTTTTTTTTACAAATAACTGCAAAGTTGGATGTGCGTAATTATTCAGCCCCCTTTGGTCTGAGTGCAGTCAGTTGCCCATAGACATTGCCTGATGAGTGCTAATGACTAAATAGAGCGCACCTGTGTGTAATCTAAAGCTAGCCATACATTGTCGGATTCCATGGCCGATCGATTCCGGCGATCTCAGCGGGAATCGGAGGTCCGATCGAACGGCCAATTAAGTCTGTCCGATCGCTACATACCACCTTGTCCCACGGATTCCTGGACGATTCCGTGTCCGATTGCTTCCCAAATGGCAACTCCCCCTGATGTGTGCTGAATCGGATCAGAAAGACCAACATGTTGGTTCTCTGTCAGATCCGATTCTGGGCCCCAGAACGATTGGACGTGATCGGACGGACAAGGTGGGCTTTACGCGATTCCGGGACGATCGATTGTCGTGCACGCGCCCGGAATCGATCGTCCCGGAATCCGATGGGAAACGGACCTGCGTATGGGGGCCTTAATGTCAGTACAAATCCAGCTGCTCTGTGATGGCCTCAGAGGTTGTCTAAGAGAATATT
>CM070033.1:77840376-77859234 GCA_036250615.1 Ptychadena robeensis | reverse complement strand
CTTTTATGCCAATGTACTTCTGCCATAGTTATATGTCTTTAATGGATTTCATAAACAAAAACACCCAACACGCACACACATTGGGTGCTTTCCAACAGTGAATTGTGGGCAATTTATCATTCAACTGTTGTAGTTCTGCATATTTCAACCGTTTGCAGGTCATAGACAGGTGGATTATCTTGTCCAATCATATAGTGGAATAAAAAAATTGAGCACCTGCTGATAATTTTTTTTCCTTTTTTTAAAATTTTTTTTTTAAGCATCGTTACCACTTTCTGCCACAAGAGGGCGTCTGAAAACCAAAAATCGATGTTAATGTTTATGTTCGATTTCGATCACTTGTGGTCGATTGTACCAGGTGGGCAGGATTCCCATTCGACCGGCGTTAACAGAACAATTTTTTCGATCAAACAAATATCAAACCATGTATGGCGCCCTTAAAAGTTGCCTTGTCTCTGGTCAGTGACTGTTCAAATCACTTAAGATATTTCAGATTTTTCAAGAAAAAGGCAACAGTGATATCCCTTTCAGTTTCTTTTCTGGCAGGTTTATATTAAGAAAGATTATAATGTCTAAACCACCTACCATGAGAAATAACGAGTTCCCTGGAACACACCATCATGCTTTCCTAGATCTCCTCCTTCCAGTTCCACTCCCAGGTACACCTCTTCTCTACCAGGTAAAGGACCTTTGTACTGGACTATGCCCTTATTTATCTTGCCGCCTGGACGTGAGAATTTCACTAAATCTCCAAGTTTCAGATCTGCAGCACTTTTTGGAGCAAATGGACGTCTTGGTAAGACAGACAAATGGTGCCTACATAATGAGAGCAACATACATTAATATAGAACACTGAAGTATAAGGTGACACATTAACAGCAGATCCTTATTCACCGGGAAAGTTGGCCTTTCCCGAAACGTCAATTCAAGATGGAAGCATTTGCAATCATCATGTCATAGACAGATTTGAGAGTGATGTCAGAGCCTTAAGATCAGGTGAACAATAACATAACCAAGTATTCCCTTTACAGAAAAGGCTTTACATTAAATGAGCTGCGAATAGTAAGAGACTATGATGAAGGAGGGGAGGTGCACCATAGACCTCCATGGAGGGGGCAGGGGGAGGACGGAAATTTTAAGCAGAGTACAATGTACTCTGCTGCGATCGTCCTTAACATGGCAGAAAGCTAGGGAGGATAATAAATAACTGTATTTGAACATTTTGCTAGCACAATTAAACGGTTATTAAACTCATGTAATAATATCACATGATGTACATCAACTTGTATTGCTTTTATATGCTTTTCCTCCATTCATTCTTGAAAAGCCCCCCATACACCACATACAATTACCATGCAATTTCTGTACAACCAACTTTTCTTTTACCGAAACCATGTAATAGGAGGACCTTTCTACACCTTCCAATCACTATGTATTCTATCAGGGAGGACACTATACTACACAGTTGTTGGTAGGTCTCATGGAAATTGTATGGAGGATCTAAAGGTGTATGGGGGGCTTTAAAAAAGCAACCTTATTTTGTGCATTTGGAAGATTGTTGCACACATTTCCACTAGCTGAGTTAATTGCCTAGCCCCTGAATAAGGTATCATCACAAAAATTGTTGAAGATGTAGGGAAGCATTGAAAGCACAGCTAGTATTGTCTGCAACCTGTGGCTCTTGAGCCTCCTTGTTGTGGCTCCCTGGAAGCCAGCAAGCCTCCTCCCTCGCACCAGTTTATACACACCGGAAGGAAGAACATACCAGCAGCCAAGATGCGGCTTCTGATTTTCCCTGAAAAAAGGGACCGACAGATGAGCGTTAACCGGTAATTACAGTGTGAAAACCTTTTTACCTTGCGTCAATGATAGCCGTGCTGCATTGCATTACTGTATTTATTATCTTGTTATTTATATAGCGTGGACATATAACACATCCCTTTACAGAGCATATATAGTCATATACTGTAGCTCAATCATAGCTGTCAACTTCAGGGGAAAAGGTGGACATGCCGGAAGTGATGTTACTTCTGGTATGCGGATCATGGTTCTTCCGCGTTCCAAGTCCTGGAAGCGATGACACTGACGTCACTTCCGGTGTCTGGCTTACCTCTCAGCTGCTTTAGCAAGGAGAGGGTGTTCCTCCCGCACCCCGCTTGTGCTGATAATGTGCGAGGTGGGACATTAGCAGGGAGAATAACTCCCTCTCCCTGCTCGATCAGCGCGATTTCAAGAATCCGGGAAAAATCCGGCATTTCTTGAAATCAGGATTTGGCCAGGAAAGCCACATAAACATGACTTTCCCGGCCAACACTGGAGGGTTGTCAGGTAAGTATGGTACACATGCATTTAGGACATACCTGCATTTGTGGTTCCAATGCATCCAAAACACATTCAGCGTGTATGGACAAGTCTTATCAGATAATGCAAGTGAATAGAGATCCCGCATTGTGTGACAGCTCTTTAATGTTGATCACCGAATAGGCAACTAAGCTTACCTGGTGCTATTTGGTGACTTGCTTAAGATTAAGTAGTTGTTTCCATTAGGCTGGCAGTGGGTAATGATGCTGTCTGTTATGTGACTAGCAGAGTACAAGTCCTCTTCCCTCAGCTCTTCATGTCCATTTCCTGTAAATAACCCCATTATGTAATGTCATTGATAAGTATTATATTTGGAGTATATAGGACAGACAGAACAGCATTACATGAAAATGACATTTTCTGTAGCTTAGTATTAGCAACTTTGAAACCTGATAAGATTCAACATAGTATGTTTGTTCTACCTCGCGTTGCAGGTATACGTCTTTTCCCATGGGCATCAATACCATATTGGAGGCTTCTGATATCATTATCGATGATGTTTAGGTGATTGTTTTAAGGGATACCTTTTTCATCTTTGTGTTATTTCACACTACTCAGGCTGGGCCATGTGGTTTTGCTGGTAACGGATGCACTAACAGTAAAGGTCCCCATACACGTGTTGGATTCGCACCGGATTCCGGCACGATCGATTCCGGGCGCGTGCACGCGAAACGATCGTGCCGGAATCGCATGCAGCCCACCTTGTCCGATCAATCAGGTCCGATCGTTCAGGGGCTCAGAATCGGATCCGACGGAGAACCAACATGTTGGTCTTTCTCATCCGATTCTGCCCAGATCAGGGGCAGTTGCCATTTGTGAGGTGGAATCGGAGGTGGAATCGCACACGGAATCGTGCCGGAATCCGCTCGGACAAGGTGGTATGCTGCGATGGATACTCTTAATTGATCACACCTGCGATTCCCGGCAGATTCGCCGGAATCGATCGGATGATGAATCGATTGGACATGGAATCCGACACGTGTATGGCTAGCTTTACGGTACTGCGCCTGTTAACTACAATGCTCGATCAGTGTGAAAACCTGTGTACCTTGCGTTGCGGTACTGCAGCTCAGTGCAGCTTTTATGAAATGGCCCTAAAGGTAGCCATATACCAATTTTTGAAAGATAATAAATAGTTGCACACAACCTTTAGCAGTGATTACACAGCTACAGTGATTTCAGTGGTCAGAGGGGCCCTCAGTGGCTGTATAGGGTCTGAGCAAAGATTGCAGAGTAAAATAGGGTCAGTATGAGTGGTGGGTGTTTAAGTTGTGTGTAGGTGTGCAGCTCTCAAAATGGAGGAGTGTGGCCCCCTGTAACAGACAAATAAGAACAAGGACAGAGGTGCAACAAAGTAAGGTAATGTAAATGGTTTGGTTGGTTGATGAAGAGCCTCCGCTTGAAATGCATGCCATTGTTACTGTTAAGCCCTCCAGCATCTGTAAGCAGGAAGTGATCTCATCCCCAACCAGGAAGTTAGGTCATCCTGGAAAACACATGGGCCTGAGACATAATCCTTAATGTGAGTATTTTTTCTGTTGATTCCCTGTTGTTTTCCATATTATTTAACCATTTACAGTACCTTACTTTGTTGTACAAGGTTGTGCACCTCTGTACTTCTTGTTCTTATTGGTCCATATACCGATTTTTTTTACCTGATTTTCAGCCGATCAACCCCAGTGTACTTTCCCGCCAATAGGTCAGCGGAAAATCTAGTGCGCCCACCTGGTGAGATCGACCAGGAATCTGCCACATGTCGAATTGCATGGTGATTCATCATGCTGGTAGATTCCGGTCTGATCCCATTACTTTGCCCGTCTATCAGCTGAGGGGCCTATCTATCTCATCTAGTGATGGCCGAACTTCAGCCAGGTCTGTCCGCGAACGGGCGTATCGGACTTTTAAAGAAGTCTGCCGTCCACCTGTTCGTGGGCAGATTCAAGAGGCAGGGAATTTGAATCTGGAAAACTGTGACGTCACACCCGGTACCTGGAAAGCATAGTTCCTGGTTGCAATAGCCAGATGTAAGAACACTGCCGGTTCTTGAGCCGGCTCTGCACTGAGGCCCAGCTCCATTCCCGGTCCTCTAGTGAACAGATTCTTCCTCCGGCAGGATCTCACTGCTTCTGATCCTGCCGGAGAAAGAATAGAGAGCTCCTTCTCACCGTCGAACGGGGCGGGTCGAATACTGCTCACCGGCTAGAAGGAGGGTGAACATCCATGACATCAGACAGTGGGTTTCCGGTTGACTGCCACTAGACACAAGTATGTAATAGATGTGCATTGATCAAAACTTTGGAAACTGTAGTTAAGTGTATCTCAAAGCAAAATCTTAACTAAAGGAAGAATATTTCTTTCTATCTACAATATTGGGGGTACAATGTTGAATAAATACAAAGGAAAATATTAAAGGGTACTTATTTCACATGATGGCAAAATGTGGGCAGTGGGTAAAACATACATAATTCTGGGGTGTAACTAGGGGGATCACCAGCAGAAGTAAGGAGGTGCTGATACCTCTTCATAAAGATCTTGACACAGACCTCATATAAAATACTGTGTCCTGTTATGGAGGGCTCATTTACAAAAACTATATTGATGAAAACTGAAGGTAAGACTGTGGAGCTTAATATGCACAAAGAAGGCAAAGGGGCAGCATGACTGAAACCTAATACAAAATACATTCGACACTAAAAAATATCCTTTATGTTAGTTGTACCTAAGTTACAAAACAAATGGACATGTCCTCAAACTGGCATAAGAATATATGAAAACTAACCTTAGAAATAAATATCCTACTGAAAGAAATGATACTTGTAATAGACTTCCAGCAAAGGTGGTGAGTCCGTCAACAGTACCATCCTATTCACACTGTCATTTAATGGTCTCCAATACCCTTCAGTGGCTTAAAACAAAACTGACGTGTTTATCAAGCTTTTGTTTGAGGTAGAAGCCTGATAACCAGTGGAGGAATTAGAGAATCATTTGGGAAGGAGTCTGGCAGTGTGCGATAGGTGATAGAATCACGCCAAGCTGTTTAAAACTCAAAATGGGGGCAGCACGGTGGCTAGCAGTCTGGCCATGCAGTGATAGGGTCCTAGGTTTGAATCTCGGTCTTGACACTATCTGCAAGGAGATTGCATGTTCTCCCTGTGTCTGCGTGGGTTTAGTTCGCGGACTACGGTTTCCTCCCACACTCCAAAGATATGCTGTTTAGTGAATAGGCTTCTTCATCCCAAAAAGATTCTCCTATGTTAGTTTCAGATGACTGTGTTAGTTATACATACATGACTATGGTGGGGGCATTAGATTGTTAGCCAGATTTGTCAGATCTGTCAGATTTCCTTTAGATCTCCTTTTGTTTTACCAAAACCATGTAATATGAGGGACTTTCTAACCATCAAGTCTGCCTGTGTTCAATTGGAGAGAACCCTATACTACATAGTTGATGGTAGATCTAAATGATATCTGACAGAGAGATCTAAAGTTGTATGGCCAGCTTGAGAGACAGTAATATGACTGTAAAGCTCTGCGTAATATGTTGGCACTATAAAAAAAAGGATAATAATAACATTAAAAAAAATGTCTGAAAAGCCCTCGGCAAAGTGCTGACAGGATCCATCCAAGTCAAAGAGGGCGTACAGTGACCATATAAATATGAGATGTGGAATTCATAAATGACCAGAGTGGATTGCTTTATACACGGCTGCACATTTTGCAATTTTCATTCACCTAAATGTGTAAACAGTGACATAAACAAGCGTTTAAATGGGGTCTAAGTGCCTTTGAATATAAGAATAGAGATATACCAAATCAAAATATAAGACTAGACATACCACTTAGTCTCTTTTTACCATTATTCTATGTTTAATTATAAAATATTTCTCAAAACCAACTAGATTGGGAGACAATTATCTGCTGTCTGTTGTTAGTGTTAATGAACTTTATACACAGAAGGACCACTGATTATACAATATTTACTGTCTCACCATTGTCATAGACAGGAGATGTTTTACAATGGCCATCTTCTTGGTAGCCCAGGACCAAAACATCTGTACCTTCACTGTCCATGGAATATGGAGAGGCAAAACGCGTAAAACGATCTTCCAGTTTTCCTAGAACAACAGTAAATTTCTAAAATTCTTGTTTCTAACAAGCTCTTTCAAAAGTAAGCAGAAGAGAAATTGGTGTGGCACCTTCCACAGAGGAAATGTGCTGATAATTTACTGTAAAGTTCTATGAATGAGTGAGTTTAAAGATTCTCATTTACACATGTATTATATTGTATGCAAAGGTTAACAATTCTGAGGTCAGCACTGTAATGAGTTTACTCTACACTGTGAGAGTAAAAATAATTAGAACAGGCAGCAGGCTGAGACCTGAGCCCCATCTTTAATCATTGTTGCATGCAAAAGAAAATTGCTCTTAGTACTTACTTTCCCAGGGTTCTTTTATGATCACAGATCCCGAGGCTGCTTTGCATTTTGAAAATGTTCCATTGACTTTAAAAGCTTCATTCCTGTAAAGACTAAAAGTTGAAATGGGAGAGTCAAAATGGCACTTTGTTATCAGAGCTCTGTAAGGATGCATTCTTTGTGGTCACTGCAAGGTACATTTACATTTTAATCAATTCCAAAAGGATTCCCAGTGAAGGGAGAGAACAGTTTCCCCTATACAATATAGGGGTGAGGGGACTTTAGCAGCTTCAAACAGATTAATGTAAATAGGTGGCTTCAGGCCACAAATAGGTATAAAACATGAATTTATTCGAACAAAGATTACAGCTTATAAGCATAAAGCATAAAAGTTACATGAAAGAAAAAGGTGATACAGTTTAATGGTGACAACCAAACCAGTACTCATCAGTAGAATATAATGGTCCCTTTCAAAGATCAGAGATCTGATGAGTAAAAACCATCCTCCATATGGAACGCCACCCCGACGTACGTTTCGTCGAGCGACGACTTCCTCAGGGGGTATATGCTGGCTAGATGGATTTAGATCTAAATAGGCACAGAAAGTGTGTAAATATGAGTCGAAAGACATTATGTAAGGGGTATTACTTTAAGTGTGGACAAATCCAATGCTAAAAAATGGTAAGTCAAATATTGCTCACTCCTGTATCACATAGATAAAAACATAAGGCGAAGAGGCAAGAGGAACAAACCAAGTCCTCCCAAAGAACGGAGGGCCACTAAGGATCCGAGACAAACCACGTGTTTAAGCACCGGCCATCTAAAAATTATATAATTAAAATGTAGGATATGTACAAATAACAATTAAAGTGCAACAAGGGAAAAAATAGGACCAAATGGGGTCCTAAGGGTCTTGAGTAACCCTCAGTGCAAGGTGAACTGCATATCTAAGAGTAGTAACGCAAATTCGGGCGTTACCCAGTAAAGTGCAGGTGCATCAGATACAGGCTGACGGGGTCGTTGGCGCGGGCCCGCCCCCCCCGACGGCGGAGGGCTTTAAAATCTAAAATAATGTCTTCTAGCTATGCAGGCTGTAAAATGCCTTCTATTAAATGTTTATACAAGTCAGAATAGATTGAACATGTTATGTGCGGCCCGCACTTGTGGCCCTCCATAGCAACTCAGTTGCCAACCACTGACCCAAAGCATTCATCGAAAGATCTCAAAGATACCAAAAACAAGGTCCACACAGAGCCCAGACCCTAATCCTATTGAGAATCTGTGGTTCAATGTGAATGCCCATACTTGGAAACCATGCAATTTGGATCAGCTGGAACAATTTTCAATGAAATAAAGAGCCAAAATCATTCAGGAGACCTGTGCCAAGCTGGTAAAGAACTACTCGAAAGGGATTGTTATCCTCAGTACCCTCAAAAAGGGTTAACTATGACTATTAATGGTCAGGAGGCTAATAATTTTGGAAGTCTCATGTTTGCCCTTTCTTGTTTCAACTTGGTGTATCAATCAATTAAGCTTGGGGGACATTGTTTTTATAGTGTATTTGTTTCTAAAATAACAAACACTTGTTATTGGTAATTTTCATGGAAAAATCAGGAGTGTTGTCTAATTTCATAAGCGGGGGGGGGGGGGGGGGGGGGGGGGGGTGTAATCATTTTTTGCCTAAACTGTATGTTCTTTTTATTTCCTAGTTTCTCCTCCTAATCTTTTTCTTCAGGGTCATAGTTTGTATGACTTTTTTGTAAGTGTGTCTGGTCTTTTAAACCTTATAAAACCCACCTGGCGATCATTCCTAGTGTAGCTCAGGGTGAGCTTGTTTGTCAGTAGTCAGTTATCTGTATGTAATTACAGACATAGGCATTCTATGTCTACACATCCCCAGCGTCATTGATGATTGGGGATATCCGGAGGGAAAAGTAGGCGGAAACTACAAACAGAATATGTTTATATTTCCCATATGTTGACGCTTTATAAATAATAAGTCCTGTTATATAGTGTTTTTGCAGTGGTTCCCAAACTTTCCCTGCAGGGCCGCCCTTTTCTAGATAGGAACATTTTCAAGCCCATTCAAACAACATTCTTTAAGATTGAGGGTCATTTTACACTAGCCATGTTTACGTTGCAGTATCATGTACTAGTACTAGTGTGAAATGACCCTCAAACTTTATTTGAAATACAACTCATGCAAGTTTGTTTTCACACCAATTATACAGAGACATACATTATTCACATAGAGACTAACAAACACAGACACACACACGCAGAGACAGTACATTACATGTACTCTACTCTCCGTAGCTAGCATCTATACTATGTGCTCTGACGCTTCCATTCTCACAACTGCCACCTCTATTTTCACCATCAGCCGCCTTACTGGAAAAACAGGGTACTTTAAATAGAAAGGTTTTAACCTCCCTAGCGTTATGGGCTGATTGTGCTGCTGATCTCTCTCCTCTATGTCTCCTCAGGTGCACCTGATAGCTACGACCGCCCAGACACGGAGTGCCTCCAAGTTGTTAGTATGCATGAGTTTTGTAACGCAGAGCTAGTTTTTGGCCCCTTTTGAGTACCAGAGTACAACTTATGTGCACCCCTGCAATTGCAATTAGCAAAAGCCGTTAATTTAATGGAGAGCATAAGGGTCTATTCCTTTTCCCTTTTTGTCAGTTTTTCTAGTATGAAGCAATATGAGTGAGCCTAGCTGTCTAGAAAGACAATCCTGAGCCTGGAATTTTAAAAAAACCATACATAATAACCATACCTATTGTCTTCTGAGCTCCAGCTTTCGTTGTGAAGTTTCTTATCAGAGCATCTGGTCCATTTACTGGCTGGATCCCATTCACCTATAGAAAGTATTATTAATATGAGCCGAGTAGGAGTATAGATTTATACACTTTTATGAAAAGTAAAACAAAACTAGTACTTTCATCAGGACACATCACTACTCCTGCCAACACATCTGGGGTAATGGGATTGTAGAACATTATATTCATTGTAGTCAAAATTACACAAATATCCCTCATCCCCAAAAGTATGGACTAGACCAGTGTTGGGCAACTGAGTTGCTATGGAGGACCACAAGTGCAGCTCTCAGCATCACTAAAGTGCTGCACATAACATTTTTAACCTATACTGACTTGTAGAAGCATTTTTAATTTAAAAGGACAACATGTAGAGCTAGAAGAAGTATAATTTAAAACAAGTTTCAAAATGTCAATACACATTTTGTGTCATTTACACCGTCAAAGCTTATGTGCCTCATAGAAATCATCAAAGCCTCTGATGATATCTATGGGACACATAACCTTTGATTCAAAGGTTATGTGCCCCTATTCTCAGGTTATGTGCCACAATATATATTATACAATCACCCCATTGGTGGAATAGTGGGAGCATAGGCACTCACCAGTCTACTGATCCCCCTCCAACACTAGAGGAGAAGATGAGCAAGGACTTGCTCAGGCACCATCTGGGTTACTGATTGGCTTTTTTGTATTTCATGCCTCCTCAGCACATAAGTTTATCGCTTCTCCTTCTCTTCCCACTGTAAGAAGTTCCAGGGCAAGGACCCTGTCAGCGGGTGATCGGCAGACAGGTGAGTCCTTATGCCCTATGCAATAACAGTTAGGCCTCAAGTGGTTGGGCACCCTGGGACTAGACTAAAGCCTAGGCGGCTAAGCAGCTCAGCTTTGGGAGGAGGCTGGCATTGAGCGGTCTGCAGTAACAGTATGTTTAATTTTAGACAGGAATGAGTATTTATCACCTTCAGTGTGAGCAGAGCCTCATTACAAGAGTCATTTTACTCTTTTATTAGGCCATGAATGTGTCATGTTTCTCCTGTCATGTATTGGTACAGTTTTATTTTACTTACCCTTAAAAAATGTATCTTCTCTTGAAAACAAACCATCCTGCTTCAATCTAAGATCCCATAAGTCTTCTTTAAGCTTGTAGTTTTCTTCACCTATCAGATGACTCTCTGCCCTCAGTCGTCTGCATTCACCTCTCAGCTGGATAATTTCCTTTTGAAGCCCCTCTTGTAAATTTTCTGGTTGAGTTACCGGTAGTTTAGATGATGTCAGTGCAATCTTTAATAAAAAGAAGAAAAGATTAGATGAAAAGCCAAGCCCTGTATTGAACATCCAAACATCATTATGGTAAATCTGATCTGATCCGAAATTCAGCATTGGGAGGTTGAACGTTTGGAGGTAAAGCACACCTAAAGTGTAAAGAAAATACATGCTGTGCTCTAGTCTGTGGCAGTTGCCATGCATAATCCTCTGTAGTCTTCCAGGCATTATTATATAATGTTTTTCAATGGTCAAAACATATCTCCCTAAGCTTGTACAAGGGATGTGATGATGCAATTGACTTGTACTGTAGCGTCATGGTTGGTAGTGTAGTGCACGACCAGGTTCTTTTCAGATGTTCTATGCTCAATCACTGTCATACGGCTTGCACACAAGTAATAAACAGAATGTCCACGCAGCTTGTAGGGGTTAACTGTTTAAAGGAGTAGTATGTCCATCACCCAAGGTAGGGATGGGGTTAAAGCATAGGGAGCTAAGTTGCAAACAACTTACCAGCTGCACAGGGGATTTGGCTCTCTAACTAAGGGTTTTAGGGGATAGCAGCAGCAGTCATGTGCCTCGCCCTAACTCTAGACACCTGTTGTAGGTCCTGAGGAAAGGACTGCCCTGGTCCAAAGGGGATCTCTTTCATTCGCCACGAATGGGGGATGTAGTTCCTGAGCACTGCCAAAGTGGACTGCCGGCGGGCGAACCCAGTAGAAGATGGGAGCGCAGCGATCCTAGGTAAGCGTAGGACACACTGGCTGACAGAAGCTCCACAATGAACAAGGAGGAATCCAAAAACAGGAAATTTATCACCACTGCCCAGTAGGAAGGAGGTTAAGAGTCTTCAGGCAGAATAGGAATGATGCACTTAAAGAAAACCAAAAGAGCAGGAAGAGAACCATTACCTCATCCTCTGGCAGCTCCTGTACATTACTTAAAGCGGTACACACCTATATTACACCATGTCATGGCCATGTTATACACACTGTATAACATTAGCTATATACAGAAGTGTAAAAACACTTCAATACAGTACTTCCTGACAGTGTGTGTGAGAATCATTTACTGACACAGATTTTCAGTGAGTGAGAGACATGACGAGGAAAATTTGGAAATATCTCATTACAGGCAAGGACCGTCATACTTAATCAGCTGCCTATTCTGCAAATGGAATTGCAAGTACAATTAATATATTACCTGCTGTGACACCTGAAGACACCCCCTCCTCCTGATTTAATATATGTAAATAACATGTTCCAGGGTGAGCTGGCAGTGTAAAGTTGATTAACAATCAATCATCATGCGAATTTGCAGCGATTGAACAGTGTCGACATGCCCATCAAGGAATACCCTTAACACAGGTGTGTCATGCCCATGACACAGTGGAAACATACCCCAACTGTCTGCAGTCTTTTTGGAGACGAGAGAGAAGAGTAAAAAATACAGTATTTTTAAGATTTTAACAAAACTGTGGCATTTATCCTTGTCATGCAAACTTATCTACAATCAATAGCTGGACTACCATCATGAGTATTGCCGTATACCCCGTATTACCATTTACTTACTCAGTAAATGTGTATCCTTATCAAATGTCATTGACATTTGAACATGAAAAGCCCATTGTTTATACAGATTACATTTTTGCACAGATACAACTTAATACAATAATGTAAGCACAAAAATTAAGGCTACCGTTAGAATGTACCCTCGACGTAGAAAAATTATGTATTATAATGTATTTTTTCCTCAATTGAGCGGGTACTGATCCATGTATGGGCAGCCTTAGCCTCAAAATTGCTCCATTCATAAGTCTAGAGTATACCTGTCAAATCATCCCTTATTGAATAAAGGAAGTAATACAGGAAGTGACGTCAACTCTAGTATTTGGAACATGGAAGTGCAGAGCTGGACGTCACTAGCGGTATCGGGAGGTTTACTTCCCATTACTCCTATTTTGTAGCTGGCTAACTACTACTAACTACTGGGGTGGGAACTTAGGAGGGAGGGGGCGTTACTAAGTTAA
Organism: Ptychadena robeensis; assembly: GCA_036250615.1. Classification (NCBI taxonomy): domain Eukaryota; kingdom Metazoa; phylum Chordata; class Amphibia; order Anura; family Ptychadenidae; genus Ptychadena; species Ptychadena robeensis. The sequence goes on along the minus strand of CM070033.1, from coordinate 77,846,344 downwards.
GTTACCCTGAGTCCTTGGAAAAATCTAGGATTTATTTATTCAGCAATAGAAAACAATTATGCAGCACCATCTAGTGACATTTTCCGATACTGCAGGAAAACATTTTCTCTCTTATCAGAGGAATTTGTGTATAAGAATAACAACCTCATTCTAGTTTTTTGACTAGGGATAGACTGAATTGTACTCTTGATTTTTCTTGATCTGTCACACAATGAAAAAGCTTTTAAAAGATGTCAACATTAAATGCAATGTGCTTTAGCGTATTAAACACATTTAGAAGTATGTATTAGTGCAATGCAGTACAAACTGTTAATACTTATTGGCCTTGTGATTGTGACCTAACCATAGGTGTACTATAAGGGATACTGTAAGCAAGCTATAACTATGGTTGATCGCAATTCCGTTAAATATAGTTATCATTCAGGAGAATTGAAGATGTGATGCAGAAAGGATTCCAATTGAATGCACTTTTTTCATATCTTTTCATTTGTAAAGCTATGTGAAATTATGCGCTCATAAGAGTCATATGCTCTTGGATGATCATATATCACCTTCTCTGTAAGAATCTTTATTTGTTCTTGAGAGTCCTCCAACTTCTCGCTGTATTCTGCTTTGAGCTTGGCTAGGTCCTTTCTTTGCTGGGAGATCTCCTCATCTGCTTTTGCCAACTCCAATACTGCACTTTCATTGGCTTCTTGGAGGTCACAGATCTGGTTTTTGAGGTTACCTGTTGTAAAAATCCATCAGGGCACTTTAGTTACACAGTTTATTTCCTTATCTGATCTTTATTGTGCTATTAATTATAAATATTTAATAAGCCTGATATCTGCTGTTGTGTTGTTTTTTCACTTACTGTATGTCTAATGGCAGGCATATATGCAGGGGTGCACATAAGCAGTTCGCTGGTATGCAAATTGGTCTAAAAACTTGCTCTGCGTACCTTTGTTATCCTTCCTAAGCGCCTCTGCATAATACACAGCCTCCTGCTGTGTGAGGAGCAGTTCTTGTGTTGTGTTTTGATGGCAAGTGCTCTCTAGTGACATCTGGTGGCTGAAACTGATATTGCAGCTTAAGTTGACATTACAGCTCCACACAACATTACTATGATTAAAACACTACGTAAATGGGGTTTTTTATTGCCAAAAGTATTTGGCAATTTTTATTTATAAATATAAACAATTTATGTAATTTGGAAAACCGCAGGGTAGCTTTAATAACTATGAAAGGTTGCAGTTAGGGGTCAAATTGGGAATGTAAATTACTAATTAAAAAAATTATTGGACTTATAAGAGTGATGAAGATCTGGGGGACAAAAGTCAGAGTAGGCACACGTAGGGTAAAATCTGACAAGAGAAAAGTTACACTACTGAGATATATAATGAGATCTGGGGATTCAAACGGTGTTGTACTGTGAGTTATATTTGACTCAAAGCCAGCTGGTGACCTGTGGATGGAGACAGGTAATTGGAGGATCAATCAGGAACAGGGAGGTCCATCTGCAGCATGCAGGAGGCTGACGCAGAGGCCAGTGAGGGAGACCACCCTACATATGGGGTGAGTACCAAACATTATATTCTGGTACTCATCTGAGGAGCTCACTAAAAAAGTTATGTGCACCCCTGAATATATGGTTAATTGTTTCCCCCAAAAAATTTAGTTTAAGTCTGCTTTTTGAAAATTGATTTCTTTTTACCCAAATAGATCAGAAAAAGTGATGGGAGCAGTGATCAGACATGTTGGTAAATTCAGTCAATTACAGTATAGTATCTGATGGGTTTTCTTGGCATTGCAATGGATTTGTATCTGATGGTACTATGCAGTATGTGCACAGGACTTTGAAAAGGAATTTATTGATTTTGAATAGATCACACTGTGTGTTGGTACAATAAAACAATGTTATACTGACAGTCAATATTTAAATTGCATAAGCTGATCAAATGTAAGATCACTCGAGCAAAGGTTGATGTGTGTATGGCTACCTTAAAGGTAAATAGTTAAATATATTTGCCTCTGAAGACATGATATACCAAGAACAAATAGTAAAATACTTTTGGTTTATAAAGGTAAAAAAGTCTTAAAAGTCTAATGATAAAAAAAAAAAAGTCTTTAGATTTTGACATACAAACAGTAAAATAAACTACATGGGCTTCTCAGAACTCTGTGAACCTATATTTCATTCAAATAACGTATTTTTGTGTATGATGACAGTAGTATGTGATTTCTTTATGCATTTGCAAACACCATAAACATCACAATTGCATCTGTACCCCCGCGTAACATGTTCATTCTACAAACCATCAGGGTAGTATAAAATTTAATAACCTACTACTGTACGGGTAATAAATCAGTTACTACCGGCTTTCCACAAACAAACAAAACTGAAATGTAGCAAGGGTCCTCTGCCAACCTAGATTAGCATTTACTACGCATGCATGAATTTTACGGCCACTTCTGCACAGGCATTTTTCCAAAAAAAAAAAAAGTTTAATTTGGAATCCAAGCATCTAAACTGCTTATTAATAATTAATCATGTTCCAGTGCTCTGAAAGGCTCTGAGCTTGTTATGAATCGAAGATGTGTTTATAAACAAAAATCCAAACATATACTTTAACTAGAACTAAAAAAATACATATATTCAACTTTTTTGACTTTCCCTAATTCCCTGTCTGGTAAAACATTATCAGGACAGGGATTGAGTATAATTCCCATTACAGAGGCCTAGGTATCACTAGTAAACCTGACAGAGATTATATTCTTCCACACTCAATGGTAATCACAGGAACAAGAGTTTGGCTGATGGTTGGGCACTTCAATCATCCCCCCTCCTCTACACACTTATAAGATTTCTTATGAGACTCTTGTCAATTATTATGTACAGTACATACAATTAAATTATATCTTTAGATTAAAACCTTGTACACCTTCCCCGCCACCTGTATATAGCTTTTATGTTAATTACACATCTTCATATTACTTCTGTCACTTTGATGAATGTAGACATATTGTACATTTGAAATGTATTAGTGCTCCATAACACATCATTTCAAAGGTCTCTAAATGTTCTGGCTGATGGATTGTTCCCTTCAGTTTTAACCTTGGCTAGCATAAATAATTACAATATAAAGCAATCTTTTGTTTTATCTAGGAACAAATGTACTTTGTTTAGTCGCAGTTCGCTTACTAGCAGGGTCATCCGAGTGCTCCATGAACAAAATGGTAAAATCATTTTAAATGCATCATTTATTTGTTTGAGAATAACATTTATTTCTGTTAGATTTAAGTGCTAGGAATAACTGAGTCAGAGAATGTAAAATAAAATGTGGGTATTGACAGCAATTTATATTTGTGCGTATTGTAAATATGGGGACATTTTTTCAATCTGGGCGGCTCAGGTCTCATACCTTTGAAAATGGCACACAACCACTAAATGGATAACATCATCAAAAGGCTGAGATAGGTGGAAAACCTGCCACAACCACTGTTATTCTCACCTATAATCAAACGCATCTAGTCTACACTATTATTTCTCTTCTTTACCTTCCATAGCGGATATTGTTTTGCACAATACTAAGTGAGTAGGATCCACACCCTCTTGAAAACCACACACAGACCTTCTCTCTGGCAGACAATCTAAATGCTGAAAGGGATCACTGATGCAGGAACCAATACAACCCCCACAGCCCAGTCCAGTATTGCAAGGGAAGTAATCTGCACTCAGGTGTAAGATTCAATTTCTTTATTGTAAATAAGTTCCACAAAAGAATAAACACAGCTTCTGGGGGTTTTGTTGTCCCTTACATGTTTCACTCAATTAGGAACTTAATCATAGAGATGATGATTAAGCTCTTAATTGAGTGGAACATGTTTAAGAAAAGAATACCCCCAGAAGAGGGTGGGAAGCTGTGTTTATTCTTTGTGGAACTTATGTGCAATAAAGAAATTGGATCTTACACATGAGTGTGGATTACTTCCCTTGCTATATTTGATTGTATCTCCTTTGCCCCAACAGCTCTTTTTTCTTTGTGATATCCAGGCCTCAATTTCTGCACCAATCTTTATTGTTTCTCCTTGGCCCAAACTGTTAAGCCACACCCACATGGATCATTTTCTTAGTTTTATTTCAAACGGTCAATAACCTTTCCATGTGTGGGGGGCTTTATTGTTCCTATCTCTGCTATATCCTATCCCAAAGGTCTTTTATTCTCTTTTGCTCAGGTTCTTTCCATCATTCTCTCCTGTAATAACCTTCTCCATTTTTGGTTTTCCTTGCCCCAACTACTGTTGTTTCTACCTCTGACATCCAGCCTATTGAGTGACTTGCAGCTAAACTTCCATTGTTTCTCCATGTGGTAAACCTGTCCCATCTGTACGGGTTTCCTCTGCACCAAATGGTATTTGTGCTTCTTTTGAGAATCAGCCTCAATTTACATTTAATCTCCTCCCTGTTTTAGTTGCCTTGGTTCTTTATTGACAACCCACCCAAACCCTTCTGTTTATTCACTGTTCCAACTTCTGTCGTTCTTATCTATTAGAACTTTCAGCATATTATAATTTTCTGCCCACCATCCCAATTATATTACTTATGATAAGCACCAGCATCTTCACCCACATATGCTTAACTTCCTCATTCTGCCTTCCTAACAGCAACAACCATGCCCCCTTTGTATTTAAATCAAATGATCTGGCATGAATTCACTTCATTGTAATTAAAATGCAGATTGTAGAGTATGTGCACACAATAAACAGGTATATAACCTACAAGTACATGTGCACATTCACTGCCTCCTTTAACCAATGAAGGTCTAACACAGGGGTGTCAAACTTAAATACACTGCACAAAATTTTAGAAATGAGCAAAATAAAAGACAATCTTAACAAGTAGCGAAACAAAATATGTAGAATTTTGGAAGTTTTTCTTTTAACAATAAAACATTTTCAAGTAAAAACAAACAACTTTTAAGCTTAAACATTGAATCTGAAACAACCCAAATGTAATATTATAAATAAAAGACACATCTGTGGCATTCATTTCTTAATTAAAATAAAAAAGAAGAATCCTGTGGGTAATATATAATTACACTGCGGACAGATTTGGCCCCTAGAGCTGGAGTTTGACACTGTTGCTTATTATTTTTTGTGTTTCATTGCAGTGATATGATTTGTACTTGTTTGTCTACTACCAGTTTGTAAGGTATTTCTGTAGGTAAACTTCCAGCTAAAGTCTAAATTATCTTTCTAACAGAGATACAAACATCCAACAATTTCCAATGTTTTTCTACTCTTTCCAAAACAAAAAATGTCTTTCACTCAGTTCTGGGAAACATATATTATTACTTAAACACACAAATATAAAGTTGCAGTAAACAGTTTTCAAGAATGTAATACAATAAGCTATACGTTACTGATTTGTCTCTGAAGAACTGCAGGAGAGCTCGGGTCAAATAAATCAAACACATCTTGTGCTTTTCTTTCTTTGTTTAATGTTGTAGACTACAATGAAGAAAACAAAGAAGAGCTATGATGTTTAAAAGGCATAAACAGTTTGATTACAATGCATTTTTAGGATTTTCTTCATTATACATCAACCTTCTCTATTATAAAAACTAGCCTTTCAGGCCTAGGCTTCACTGCATCAAAATCGAGTATTTGATGCGTAGCAGACACAGCCCATTATTCAAACGGGTCGTCTCCACCGGTGCATCATTTCCAATGACACGTCACATCAAGAGCAATGAGTCGTGGCCTTGACGCTTAAGTGTCCATAGTGCTAAATTGAGACAAGCCCTAAAACATTTCTGTAAGAAAAAATCTCACACCAGCTGTAAACTCCCGCCTCCATCCTGTACCTTGTAAAGAAATATATATTTATCTTAGTCTACCATCTAGAACCCAGGCAGGGCAGCACTAACAAGAGAGGCCAATTATTCCAGCAAATGTACCTGTGAGGACCATTCCCCACCTGTCCCCT
>CM070033.1:77826424-77840276 GCA_036250615.1 Ptychadena robeensis | reverse complement strand
AATTTCAATAAAATATAAAAGTCATAAAATAATGCAGCGCTGCATTTATTAATGTATCATTAAACATGTAGTATGTATAAAAAGCAACTTCTTTAACAGTTTATACAGAAATATTGTATCACCTTTATCGGCAAACTGAAGTTATTAAAGAAGTAAACTTTCTGGATGCCTCAGATCCCTTTTATAAAATTTTGGCTTTTGAGGCTCACATTTGATCATCATCATCACTTATTTTTATAGCACCAACATATGAAGCAGCGCTGTAAAATAAATTGGGGTTAAGACACAACACAAGATATGTGTTATGACTCAGCAGGAGTAGAGGACCCTGCCGGATTGGGCTTATATTCTAATAGGATGGGGAACAGAGTATACAATAGGCGGGGAGATGGAACTGGCATGGTTGTGATGTTAGGAGTGAGAAGATGGGTAGGCAAGACTGAAGAGGTGGGTTTTCAGGGCTTTTTAAAAAGTGCCAAAGGTAGGAGCAAGTCTAATGGGACAAGGGAGAGAGTTCCAGAGAGTAGGAGCGGCCCTAGAGAAGACTTGTAGTGTAGTAATGTCATTAGTAGGCCACTGGATGAGCACATTTCTACACAACGAAACATAGAACACACAACATTGAAAATGTCAGTATTACACTGTGCAAAATAAAGTAATATGTGTACATGTGCAGCAAAGATGGATATAAGGATTAAATGCGGATTGTAAATCAGTGTACTGTAAGTATTTGGCCTTGACTTGATCATCTCTCTGCCTTCTCCTGTACAGAAAACATCAGATTGGGAAGGAGAAGGAGCCAATAAGCTGTGTTGTAGTCACACTTTTTGTCTGACAGATGGACGGACTGAGAGACTTGTCTGGCTTTGGAGGATACCAGAAGGATATTACTACAAATTTGTGTAAAGTTTGCTGGATAAGGGATCATGGTAGTGAATTGGAATAGTGAAGTGTAAAACTTTCTATGCTTCCAACTCTGGGAATCTGCTGAAAAGTGTAGAAGCTATTTTGGCTGCAAACGGGGCCCAACTCTATATTAATGCCCATGGATTTAGAATGGCGTGCCATGAAGGTTCCTGTAGAAGTTATGTCCAATACTTTTAGACTAATACTTGTGTCTATAGAGAATATATTTAGTTGTGTGCCTTGAATTTTGATTTATCTAATATGCTGTCTGGCCTTTACAAATGTTTATACTGATTGTGTTAATTTGGAATGTTGGCAAGACCAGGGTTACGTGTTTTGCTTAAATGATGGCTCTGGACATATTAGAAGTGGCCAGGCAAACACTGGAACAATGGGAAGATAGGGTAAGTAGAGAGGGAGTTATAATGCTATTTCAGGTTCATTTTCTACAAGACATTTATATTGATAAAGCGTTGATTGGCAGAAGCATTTCTTTCTCTAACCTGTATATTCAGTGGTTAAGGACTCTTGTGTATGGCATTATAATTTGGCTTAATACACTTTATCTGCACAGAGTCTCAGGAAGCAATCTATGTGTATAAAGAATAGGCGGTAGTATGTACAGAGCTTAAAGTCTGATAATGGCTATTGCTATAACCTCAGTATGATAATACAAATACTACCATTTAAGAAGGATTTCCCTGCTCTAAATGTAAATGTGAATTTATTTGACGAATGAATAATGTAATTCCACAGAGGAATGATTTCATTGTCTACCTCAACTTGTCTTCGCAGACACTCCTTTTCAGACAACAGATGCTGCTTTTCCTCCACAAGTCGCAGATTTTTTCCTTGAATTGTTCTTATTTCTTTGCTCAGGTCATTTATTTTGGCTTCCCGTTCCATGAGTATTGATTTTAGGAGGGGTATAGAGATATTCAGAGCTCCACTGGAATCTGCGGCCTAAAACGCAGTAGAAAAAGATATGTTCATCAATTTAGTGTATAGTTCAATGACTTAAGGCATGGGGCTGATTATTGAATATAGTTTAACACTGGGATGAACTGTTGTGTTTACAATACACAAACTGTTACAAGTGAAAAAACGCCAGCAATATTATAATGCCATAGATTGTGTTTTAAAGTTCATGTTGAATGTCTAGTATCGCATTTGAACGTTCAACCTTCTCAACCGCCTTCATTAACATCAATGAGAACTGCTCTAAAATTGCTTCTCAGGAGATCATAGAAGGATTTTTAGCTGTAAAAAAAAACAGGGTGTGAAGAAAGTAAAGGAAGATAGAAGGGGGAATAGTTTGATATGTGCCACAACCAAAGCAGAACACAAAGGGTGTGAAGAAGGCCAAAAAACACTCCACTCCAATACCCCAACCTTCCAAAAATTGAACAAACAATATATTACTGCTTCTAGCCAATAGACGGCATTTGGAGAGCAATCAACAACAGGGTTAATAATCAGCCATGTGAATTGAGCTTAAAAACATTATAGGCTTAATATAAAGGAACATATACAAGCCAATGTGCACTGAATGACAATGTAAATTATGACATTACATCTTAAGCTAGCCATACACGCATCAACTTTGTGTACATTAATCTCCTTGGTAATACAATTGATTACTCTTTTTGCTTCCCAAAGCATTATAGGAAATACGAAGCGATAAATATGTAGTCACTCTGCATCTCCTGCCTGCTTTAGCCACCCAAACATATCTGGGTTTGAAGACTTTGGATTTCCAAACAGGCAAATGGTGAGAGGACCCCCCACTTCCATGTCATCATCATTGATGTTAAATCCAGTGAGAAGGATGCTGACACTTCTGGCTGGCCCCATCTAGGCTTGAGCAAAAAAGCCACCCTTGGGTTACTAATTTCGGTAATTAAAATCCACCCCAAGCCACATTCGGGAATACCCCATAGGATGGTTAAATATAGACTGTAAATCTAATATTGATGAATGGTTCTATCACACAGGGTAACTGATGCAAAACGTATTCCTTAAATCTGATTCCTTTTCCAGTTATGAAGATAAAGCATGTGCATGCTCCAAAATCCAACTGGATACAAACCAGAAGAAACTAAAGGCCCCCATACACCTTACAATCTTACCATACAATTTCTGTACAATTAACTTTTCTTCTACCAAAGCCATGTAATAGGAGGACCTTTCTAAACCTTCCAATCACTATGTATTCTATCAGGGAGGACCCGGTAGATCTAATCGAAATTGTATGGAAATTTTCCAAATATTTTTCAAATATTCCACATTCACAACGGATTCTAAGGGCCCTTTCACACTATATGCATTTTTAAAGGGATGTGTTTTTTTAGAAGGTTTGCATTAAATAAATTTTGCCCATTACACATCTGTGTTTGGCATATAATTGAAAAAGATGTGATCAGGTTTAGCAGCAGGGTGCTAACGCTGAGTTTTTAAAAACGAAACACATACACTGTGAATGGTAACATCGTGTTTTGTTTTTTTAGAAAACGCAGTACTGTAAAAATGCATATGTTTAAAAAAGCACAACACCTTGCATATAGTGTGAAGGGGCACTAACAGAAAAAGTGAACTATAAGTTTATGGATCTTTAAACCAAAGAATGCCTCATTCCAGCTCAGTTCAAAAAGTTATACAAAATATTTATAATATTATACTGTATTAAAACAACCCTCAGAAATATTATATTCTTATAGAGTGATCCTTTGAAATAGTAAAATCTTGTAAAATTACCCATTGAAATATCATAATCTTGTAAAATTACCTTCTGAAAATTCTAAAATTGACCCTCTGCTATTTAATAAATGGGGGTTTCAAATTAAAATGTGTGTGTATATTTATGTATATTTGCATCATGGCAATTGAAATTCTAAGAGTCTACCAGGCAGCTAAACTGGTGGATGATGATTGTGTTCCGATATTGCTTAGATTATTTTACATGAAATGTTATTTAACAGCTTATGTTAGTGTTTGTCAGGCTTTAGCCATCACAATTTTCCATCTGTCCTGTACAACTGAATCCACATCTAAGGACTTACCTGGATCTGGTGTAAAACAGCCATACCGGGAAGCATTACAGCAGAAAATCCCCCATCTCCCATGTCTGCTTCTTGTTCTTACATTTCAATATTAATATTCAGAACACACTTGTTTTATTTTTTTATAATACATACGATAAGTAAGGTATTTTAAATCTAAGGAGATCAGCCTTATGATTCATCAAAAATATCAGCAGGATGTAAAAGAGCTATTCTTTCCCCCATTACCTGCATTGTGCAGCTTAAAGGTTCTTTGTCAGCATGCAGCATCCAGTCTCTTTGTTCAGCCTAACTGTACAGCTGCTTGCAAAAGAACTCCGATGGCTGCCGCCATTTCACAAAATAATTGAATGGGGTCTAGCAATAGCAGCGCCTTCATATATAGGTCACATAATTTCCCTGAAGGCCAGAAGCCTTATAATAAGATATCTCCTATCATACAAAATGTATATCTGATCCAGCATTAGAGAGCACATAACCAAGAAAAGAGCTAGTTTAAGAGGATCACATCTACTATATTTTGCAGCACTATTAGGATCAAGTTATGCCTTGCCCAGGGCACCAAACAAGCTAGGGGAAGTGAATAAAGCAGGTCACTTGTCAGACAGATCAAATTATAAGTTAGCGCAGGGAATGTAAATGGTTGTGAAGCTGGACTGGATATATTACCATAAGGCCATGCCCTACAGCCTGCTCCATTAATGCCTTAGAATCATGCAGCTTGAGAGAGAATAATGACATATGTATTTCAGGATACATGCATGGCCCTGGGTAGCTCTTCCTTGTCAGGTTAAGCTTAAGTTAAGCAAGAGGGAAGTTCTTCATGTCACCTAGGCATCTGAGGTGTACGTGCTAAGGAAAAGACCACCAAAGTCACAAATTTCTGCGGACCTATGATCACCAGGCTCACTGCACCCCCTATGGGGCCCCACTATTGCATGATCATAACCTGACCAAACAAAATGCAATAAGCTGCTCCAACGTCTCTAAAAAAACTGAGGAAGTGAATTATTTCTGACAAATGGCACCTTGAATACAGTTTTTATTAAAATTTGTATAAAACAAATATGTAATTTGTTTGGGGAATGTTTAGGTCGTTACCTGAAAGTGAATAACTTTGGTTTCTCCAGGATCATTAGGATTTGAGTCCATGGTCTTTGTCCAGTGATGGTAGGATTCAATTTCTTGTAAATAGTTTTGTAACGTGTCCTCCTCTGATTGTCTGTGTTCTGATAAAGATTCATCTAGCATTACAGCAGCTTCCAAACCATTGTGAGATAACAATGGTAAAGCAGTGAAGGATGAGTCTTTGTATTGCACTGTGTTCTCTTTTTGTGATGGCCGTCTGGATTTAAAGTTCATTTCATCTCCCACAACATCATCAACAATTTCTTTGCTTGGCCTCATTGGCTCCTTAATAGAATGTGAAGGAGAACTTAGTGCATTGTGGGACTTGCTTGATTTTACTGCCATCCATGCCGGGTTCTGAAGGGAAGTTTGAGACAATATGCTGTCTACTGATCCTCCTAACCTGTTCTTTGATTCCAGCATTAGTCCAGTGTTTTTCCAGCTGCTCATTGGTTGATCCAGGATGTCATTGTATCTTTCATCTTCTATACTGGCAAACCTTTCCACTTGGTTAAATGTCTTGTATGACATATGCTGGTCTCCTTTGAAATCCTCCATAATTCAAAAATATAAGTTTTACTTAATTTTGATAGCTAATAAATAGGACAGGAGCAACAAAACATTCGAAGCTGCAAAAACAAGTGAATACATTGTATGAATTGTATAAGTATAAACTTATAAATAATGGTAAAATAATGGTATTTACTGTATTTTTCAGACTAGAAGAAGCATTTCTTTACACATTAAAATCAGTGGGAAAATTTAATCTCTTATGTCTTTCCTGTCTATCAAAATGTCTTATGGTCTGAATATATATATGAAAAAAGACATCCTCAGAGCAACAGCTCTGCATCCCAGGAGGCTGGATTTTTTTTAAATTCCATCCAGCCAAGCCAAAATGCCACTGCCAAGATGGAGATCTTAGCATTATCAGCAGTACCAATTCTCTATACACACACAGACCAACAGCTTGGTGAATTGAGGCTATTTAGATTGGATTAGTTGTATATTTACATTAACAATCTGCATTGCAATGGGAAAAAATAATCACCCTCATCCCATATGTAAATAGGTGCTCGTGGGTAAGTTGTTAGTGTCAGATTGTAAAATGTGTCTCTCCATAAGTTGGCTAGTGGATTCAGAGAATGTGTAATGCAAGTGTATAGAACACAGCCATACACATTCTGCTGAAACTATACTTTGCCTCCTGGTACTGGCCTTTTAGTTTGGCTGGAGAAATAGATGAATACTGAATGGACCAGATCTCCAACTTTGCTGGAACATGTTGTATATTCATTTTATTTGTGACCATCTCTTACTCTATTTTTCGTTTTACTTCTTCCTCCAAAACCATGGGGTGCATATTATGGTCCAGTGCATCTTATAGTGCAGAAAAATAAGGTCATTATGAATGGAAGTAGCTGCAACCCTGATTCAGTTCCCTGTCAGTTTTTCAGTGAAATTCAAAACTACATGTTCTTGATCTTTATATTTAAAACACAGCAATTTTGCTAATCCTTTTCTCTCATTGCAATATACTCTTGGCAGTATCTAATGATTTGGTTTTAATGAGAAGCATCATTATTTTATGACACTAAGTGACCTTAGACTATCCAAGGCTGCAAGGGGAGCAGTAATATTTGTTCATGGAAAAAAAACCACAGCTAGACAAAACGTGCTCCCATTGGTGGCTGGTTAAAAAGGACCACTTTTTCCAGCACAGCCAGTGAACATTGTATATGTAATATGAAGAAGTATTCACAGAGCATCACTTTTTCCACATTTTGTTATGTTACAGCCTTATTCCTAAATGGATTAAATAATGTTTTCCTACACAAATAATGTTTTCCTACACATTCTACACAAAACTCCCCATAATGACAATGTGAAAAAGAATTTACTTGAGGCTTTGACAAATTTATTCAAAATAAAAAAATTAACATGTACAAAAGTATTTACAGCCTTTGCAATGAAGTTCAAAATTGAGGACAAGAGCATCCTGTTTCCTCTGTTCATCCTTGAGATGTTTCTGCAGCTTAATTGGTGTCCATATGGGGTAAAAGTTGATTGGACATGATTTAAGCAAGCATAAAGTCAAAGGAATTGTCTGTAGACCTATTGGAAAGGATTATCTTGAGAAACAATTTTGGGGAAGGTTACAGAAAGATTTTTGGTCCCAATGAGCACAGTGGCCTTTATTTACCACCTGTAAGTACAAGTTCAAAACCATGAGGACTCTTCCTAGAGCTGACCGACCAGCTCTAAACAGAGAAATCGGGTAGAAGGGCACTTCGTTAGGGAGGTGACCAAGAACCCAATGGTCACTCTGTCCTTCTCGAAGGTTCTTCTCTCTACAGAGGACAGCTGTAACTTTGACAATCATCTCTGCAGCAAACCACCAATCAGGCCTGTATGGTAAAGTGGCCAGACGGAAGCTACTCCTTAGTAAAAGGCACATGGCAGTGTGCCTTGAGTTTGACAAAAGATACCCAAAGAACTCTCAGACCATGAAAAAACAAATTCTCTAAACTGATGAGATCAAGAGCTATTTGGTGTGAATGCCAGACATCGCTTTTGGAACAGAACCAGACACCACTCATCACCATATCAATACTATCCTTACAGTGAAGCATGGTGCTGTGGGGATATAGTTTAGTGGCAGGAAGTGGGAGATTAGTCAGGCTTATGCTAGCCATACACAGCCCGATAAATAGCCCGATCAACCAAGCCCGATCGAAGTTTTTCGTTAATCGGGCATAAATCGGGTTTTGCCTACATGGTCTGACAGAGCTTTCCCGATCAATATTTAGCAGAAAATCGGCCATCGCATGATCGGACATGTTGGAAAATTTTAATCGGTCCGATTACATCGTTCTACTTTTCTTGTAGCGCCCGACTAAATGAACACCGATCATCCCCGATATTACTATTACTTCCCATTGAATGAAAAATTGGACGAAAAAAATGACGATAAACTCCAACTATGATGTACGATCAAAACTGTTACATCGTTCAAAAATCATTTTTTCTATGTGGGGGCTTTTTGTTAGATCATCCAAGAAACGCAGATTTTTTTATCGGCAAACTTCGATCGAGCTTGGTTGATCGGGCTATTTATCAGGCTGTGTATGGCTAGCATAAAGGGAAAGATGACTGCAGCAATGTACAGAGACATCCTGGATGAAAACCTGCTCAAGAGCACTCTTGAACTCAGACTGGGTCGACAATTCATCTTTCAGCAAGACAACGACCCTAAGCACACAGCCAAGATATGATAGGAGTGGCTTCAGGACAAACTTGGTGTCCTTGAGTGGCCCAGTCAGAGCATAGACTTGAATGTGATTGAACATCTCTGGAGAGATCTTAAAATGACTGTACACTAATGCTTCTCATCCAATCTGATGGAGCTTGAGAAGTGCTGCAAAGAGGAATGGGCAAAAATAGCCATGGATAGGTGTTCCAAGCTTGTGGCATCATATTTAAAAAGACTTAAGGCTGTAATTGCTGCCAAAAGTGAATCAACAAAGTATTGAGTGAAGGCTGTGCATACTTATGTACATGTGATGTTTAATACATTTAATCATGTTCTGTAACATAACAAAATGTGGAACAAGTGATGTGCTGTGAATACTTTTCGGATGCGCTGTAGGTATAAACATGCAGAAGTTCTGAAGTCACTAAAGCAGTCTATCACTGCTCTTGTAATAGTAGTTTAAGAACTGAGCAAAAGAACACTAGAGGACATAATCTGTTTAAGAACAGAAAGAATACATCAGCCCCTTGCATCTTGAAAAAAAAAACCCATGGGAAAGCCCATTGAGAAAATAAATATTAATATTTCCTTACATAAAAATGTAAGTCATGGGATTTATTAAAACTCCCTTCTACAGTATACAAAGTAAAAGCAATTTCCCCAACAGCGATCCGTCTCATAAGACCCCTGACAGAAAACAGTTGGCGATTTGCTAAGCCATTAATTCAGTATGTCCTAGTCACTGCTGTGTCAAGGAAGGGGTTGTATTCCGCCAAAAAACACTTAGTGATCGATCTCTGGAAGCTGATGTTTTATGGTGCCATTAATGAAATGTTACCAGTAGGCTGTTATCCTCCTCTAATCATACTGGAAAGCACTGCGTTAAACTTGATGAACCATAATTAAGCATGCCCTAGCTCCCCTGGAATAAAACAAACAGCATAAAGTTTCATGAGCTTCTCAGGCTAGCCAAAAACATATACAGCCTCACTGTAAGCATTTAGATTGTGTCAGCATATTAAGCAGCAATCTAAGCTGGTTGAAGATTTGTGCCTGCTGACAAAGACAGATCTTTTAATGGCAATGTATAGTTACACTGAGCACAACTAGATGTACCACTGTGTGCTCATGATTTACCTAACCCATGCAGTCCCCCTACCTCCTGAGATCGTATACTGCCAGGACTGCTGCCCAGGCTTTTGCGACGCTCTGGGGTGTCCATAGATCGCGTCGACCGGCGTGGTGATGACGTCATTGCCCTTGGCATGCGCCCTCCGACATGATGGAGGAGAGCTATTTTAGGCCAGCCACTCAATTGATGATCAAACTAAGGCCTTTGGGCCGGATCCGGCCCTGTAGCTTTCTTTTCCGGCCCTTTGTCACCTGGTTGAAAAAAGCTCTCCTCAGCTTGCTTTCTGCAATGTATGCACATAATGCAAATGTTGCCTTGGGGACAATGCAGTGGGGTGATCATGACACTATTGGCGCATCCTCATGGCAACAACAAGTCTCTAGTAATTATCTCTGCTAATTGCATAGAATGAGCATTTTTTGTAAAGTGCAGGAAAATAAAAAAGATCACGTCCCTGTCACAAGCCGCCTATTACACATCACTGCCATCATAATTGTTGCCACCGATGCATGGCGGGCGGGTCGGCCATTACAGGCTCTTGGTCCAGCCCTTTTATCGAATTTAAGAAGCCAATGTGTCCCACGAGTCAAAAAGTTTGCTCACTACTGCACTAGACCATAAGGGTCTAGATAATGTTGAGGTTGAACCTACACGTCAATGGATACCTCATCTGCATTTTTTTATGTACAAGATATCACTCTGGTGACAGCAAATGCATATGTGATTGTGTGATGACTTTTGGAATTTTTTTGTGACTATTAAACTTTTATGAATCCACTGTATTTTTTTTAAACAATAAGATTTTATTAATCCACTGTATTTCACTTAATCTGACAATCTTGGTCTTTAATGTCCCCATGCCCCTGTTGTATCAGGGGGAACAAATGTTTATGATAGGTTGATCGCTTCATCTATTCTCCTATTAATTATTTTTGGGATGTTGGCCACATGGGAGGATAGTATAATATTGATTATAACCCATGCAGTTTGTAGATATACATGCATAGTTCCTATGACCAGATTATAAATACTGTAAACATTGTATACTTTTTACTGTATACTCGCATTACATACTGGCTGTGCAGTTAAGTTGTATGATAATTAAGTATTATAAGAAAAATGGCATAATAACAGTGGATAACAGTGGATAAAAAGTGGAAATCTATTTTAAATTAGAAACAGGGAAATATTTATTTCATCTGCTGCTGATTTTGTACATTTGCCCTCTAACTAAAGGCCCCCATACACGTACATAGTCGGGCAGAAAACAAACATGTCCGTAAATCTGCCATTAGTTTGAATGGGGACCGGCGTCCCTGTTCAAACTATCGGCCGGCACACAAAGGGTGCCCGCCGATACTCAGAGCTACGGGGGGGCAGCGTGATGACTCATCTGTCAGCCCCACTCGATACGTGTGTGGGAACCTTAAGAAATGTCCAGTCTATAATTGTTATTGGAGGTTTATTGTAGCTGCGAGAGACAGATTAACAACAAAAAACCCTTACAAACCCATTCTTTGGAAATACTGCATCACTGCGTTTATTCAGATTTTTTTTAATCAATTAATAACTGTACCATATGTGAACCATCAACTTTACTTTAGGTACATCTCTCTAATAGAACCACTGTTAAAAGCATGACATTGGTTTAATTTCTTTCTTATCCAAAACTAAAAACTGCATTAAAAACTAGACACAACATGAAGCTGTGGTTGAAAAGTTTGGTCATGTTTAGAGATGGTTGACAAATTAAGAAATCTAAATTTTAAGTTGAAATTTCAATACCCCACCTTATTGAATAAGTATAGAGGTCTCCCAGACCTCTCACCCATTTCTAAAAGTGATCTAAGAAAATTGCTATTAAATAAAAGCAAATACATTAATTAAATAAAATAAATAAATAAAGAACATGCCTACAAACAATGTCCACCACTGGTTATTTGAAGGCATATTGATATTTACAGGCAGGTACTCGGCCAGCCCTGGCCCAATACATGTAGGACATCTGCGCCAGAGACTTTGAAAGGCATCAGCACAGAAACACACAACCACACAACTTGTACAACTGTGCAGGTAGGGCAGAATTTAATACAAATATTTAAAAAACCATCTGTTTGTTTTATTTCTAGAACTTTTATTTAAGCCTTTAGGAATGGGTGGGCGGTTCATGAGACTTCTATACTATTTCCATAACATTATATTAATTACTTAATAATTTGTGTAATTTTTACATATAACCATGAACATTTGTTATTCTGGATGATAGACATTTTACAGTACAAATGAATGAGGTGAGTAGAAATGTTCGAAGAATAGAGTACTGCAGAATTCGACCATCTCTAATTATGTTGTCTGCTACTGTTGTAAATTGCATTGGGGGGGGGGGGGGTTATTCAGTATGAATGTCATACAGGAACTTCTGACCATTATGTGTTGATGTAAGGTCTTGATTATTTAAGTCACATGATTATAGCAAATTGTGATCACCATGAAGTTAATGAGTTCTAAAGAAAGCACAAGGAGTATTAATAGGATAGAGTAGGATAGAATGAAAAGAATGGATGAATGATTGTCCCATGCAGTGAAGTACAAGTTCAATCTAAATATGTAAAGTGGAGGATGAATAGGCCCTATAAATATCACAGCACCCACTAACATTTAAATCTTATTCCATAAACAGCAGGCACTAGCAATTTGTATTCATTGCTAGTCAAGCTCTTTCCCAAGAGTTAATGGATATGGTTTAAGATAATAGTTGGTATTTTGAGCCATAAACACCAGAAGTAGAGAAATAGTGATATAATTAACACTTACTGCTGGGATAAGAACCATTACTATTCTTTTCATTGTGAAATGTATATAGCAATTAGAAAAAAACAAAAAACAAACAGTAAAGCATTGTGCATACCATAGAGAACAGGACCCATGTTTTGGACTACTGTTTTTTTGTGTCTGATGATGTCTAAATAACATAGACAAAGTAATGCATTTGTTTACATATCAATGAACAATACAATGAACACCTAAAGCAGGCCATACACGGGTCAGATTTTCAATCAATCGACTTAAAACAATCAATTTTTAAGTCTGTATAAAATTGTATGTCGATTGTATCATGCCCCATATGTAGTACAAGATTTTTGATCGATTTTTTTTTCACTCGACATAATAATCGATCCAAAATAGTCCGATTGAAATTTCAATCAGAAGTGAGGTAGAATAGGTAGAAAAAAAATCGATCAAAAATTGGTTGACCACACTTTTCAATCCAATTTTCAATCGACCGATCAAAATTTACCATCCAGTCCGATCAAAAAACGACTGAATTTTCACTCAATTTTGATCGGATTAAGTCGATTTAACCAGGTGGGCAAAACTCAATTCTCAATCAATCGATTAAAAAATTGATCGTTTTAAGTCGATTGATTGAAAATCTGACCTGTGTATGGGCTGCTTAACTGTCCTTTCTGAATTAAATGAATGTGGTCACCAAAACAGGATATTTGGCAAAAGCTAGCCATACACCCCTTAACTTTTACTTGATAGATCATGCTATTTAAATATCCAGATGTCAGTCTGACATCAATCAATACTACCACCACACAGTTTGATTAATACAAAACCATTGATTCGATTCCTTCCCAAAGCCATGTGCCCAAAGTTCCATAGTGCCATTGGATATGTATAGATCCAAATGCATAGTCAACTGAAATTCACCAACATGTCTGATCACTGTTTGATTCGATCACTCGTAGTTATCACTTGTAGCTTATTTACACAACCCTGATCAATAGTGATGGCGCAAACCCGGAATTTGATGTTCACGAACGGCGGATGTGAACATTCGCAAAAGTTAGCGAAACGCCATAGGCTTCAATGGGCAGGCGAACTTTAAAAAACAAAGGGACCCTTTCTGGCCACAATAGTGTTGGGAAAGTTATTTCAAGGGGACTAACACCTGGACAATGACATGACAGAGGGGAATCCATGGCAAAACTCCCAAGAAAAAAAAATTTCACGCAATAAATCCGCACGAAGGATTTCTACAATGATAGTCAATGGGATTTAAACATAAGAGGGGAGCTGGAGAGCACTAAACAACATGGTTGGTAAATGCCTGTGTGAATTCCACCTGAAACAACCTGTGAAGATCTGCTTTCCACATTGCCTACAGCTTAAAAGGTGAATTTTAATTTTATGGAGGGCACTGGTGGAGATGGACAGTGTGGAGGACACGGGTGGAGATGGTCAGTATGGTGGACACTGGTGGAGATGGACAGTGTGGAGGACACTGGAGGAGATGGTCAGTATGGTGGACACTGGTGGAGATGGTCAGTATGGCGGACAGTGGTGGTGATGGTCAGTGTGGAGGAC
>CM070033.1:77750839-77815729 GCA_036250615.1 Ptychadena robeensis | reverse complement strand
TGATGGTGGGGAGTCTGATCGATCGGACACGGAATCGTCCAGGAATCCGTGGGACAAGGTCCGAATGTCTTATGGTCCGAATGCGCGACCACTCTGTCTTGGCTCCTCACCAGCTCTCCCGGCAAGATTAGCCGGGGAGGTGAAGGTGCTGTTAGAGGCCCTATGCCAGATCTCCCATCTGAACTGTATTGTTTACATCAGCAGAGCCCTGCTAATATAAGCAATTAACTTCCATCCATCTCTGCCTGTGTGTGAAAGGTGCACTCATGCTGCATCTTCCACAGACACAGCTGTAGAGGAGAGACATCTGCAGCCATCCCCTCATGGCTCCCCTCTTTTCCCCATGTGTGAGGAAGATGATGTGCCTTGATACTAGTGCTACTAGTGGCTGAAATTTGCATTGATTTGATTTTCTGCATTGATTTTGAATTGAACACGTAAAATATTTTCTTTCTGTTTTTTCTGCTCTAAAAAACTGGGTGCGTCTTATGGTCAGTTGCATCTTATGGGCCAGAAAATACATATATAGATAAGTATATCTCACAGGAAGGGGTATTAATTTCATCAATGGCTACAAAATTTTCATGTGAAAAGTCTGTAACCCGTATTGTTAGACAGGGGTAGGCCAAATGAAGAGAGCTTGGATGCTAGAAGGAATAAATGGCTGATTGTTTTACAACCCTACCTCTGTCATACAGAGGGCCCACAACTTCAAACTACCTATAAACGCCTTTAAATTTCTCTGTCAGATTTCCTTTATATCTAATTTTAACCCTATAGGTGGGTTTACACGTGTAGAATTTTTCTTCAATCAACTGCCAATTAGATTTTTTTTTCGATGTTGTTGTCCAACATCATTCGTTCATTTATCGAATGTGACATTCGATTTTTTGGTTCGTCCATCCCAATATCAAATGAAAATACAATTACAAAGACAGATAGAAATTTACCAACATGTTCGATGACCTTTCAAACTATTTTTTGTTTGAGGTTGAAAAAAATGTATCCATCGAAAAAATTGGCCCTTCTAGATTTTTGTTTAATCAATCAAAAAATCGCTTGTTCTTTGTTGATCGAATGAAAAAATCTACACATGTAAACCCACCTTATACTACATAGTTGTTAGTAGATCTAAAGGATATTTGACAGAGAGATCTAAAGGTGTATGGCCAGCTTAACTGATGTTGAAGTGAAACAAATTGGTTTCTTCTGATTTTTTTCTGTTACTATCAATAACATATTAGTAATATAGGCTCATATCATAAAGAGATCTTACATTATTTGGTCGGAATTAACAGATTTATTTAATTTTTGCTCTAAACTTGCCTTAAAAGTGCTAGATTTTGCTATTATAGAAACTTTTTAAGGTTGATTACTTAAGCCTTTTGAATATTTCTATAAAGCTTCTGAATACATTGTAATATGAGATGGATTATCTTTTGTCTGTATTATTGATAATTTCAATAAAAGTTATTATGGAAAAAAAAAATCTGACTTTTATGAGGCATCAAACTTGGAACGCCATGCTTTGATCATAGTACCCTTTGACCTCTCTCCCAATGCCATTATATTTTCAATCAAGCAGTAGGAACATTTTTAATATGTGGTTTGATACCCATACTTTATTTCACTTATGAATCTATATGAAAAAAATCTAACTTTTTCCATTTGTGCCAGTTCTAACATTTTCTCCTGATCCTTTTCTCTTTCTTTTTTCTTCTAATTATTATTATTTTATCGTCTTTTTTGCACATTTATATCCTGAAAAATCTCATTAATATATTTCTCCAGACAAGCAATCAATAGAAGTCCAATTACTGTGTAAGTGATTGTAAATCTTTGCAGTATGAGGAGATTTATATGCAAGCTGAAACAGTATGCAGCACTGTAGGAGTGAAGGAAAATGTGATATTGTCTGATTATCCCCCTCTAGAAATCTGCAGTACAAACATTCTCATTGATCACCACTGTCACACTGGCTTACAGGACGGTCTACTGGAACGACCAATATTTTGAAAAAGTGGGTCACAGTGGTGATTTACACAAAAAGGAACAACTAGTGTCTTCATTCCCTTGTGTGCCATTTATTTCTAAGGATAAAAAAAAATTTTTGTTGTAGAAATGTAATGTGATAAAAATCTAAAGACATGGTATTTTAGACAAGATTTACAGATAAGTTTGGGACCAATTAGGAAAAGAGAAATCAGTTCTACGAAAAAAAGATGGGAGATGGAACAAAGAATTAGGAGCCTATTTAACCTCCCTAGCGCTCTTGCAAGGTCCAGATTTCTGTACCAAAAGTGCACCATAGACGCTAATAGATTTTTTGTGTTGTAGGCCTGTAACTTCCAAAAATATGGCCGTACAAGGGTTTAGTAGGCATCCTGAATATAATAATGTTTGAAACACACAATTATTATTAAAAAAAGTACATTAACATTTTTTTTATAAAAGGTATCATCTGATAAAATCTCTTGAATACTTATTTGGTATGAAAGTTTGTTTATAATAACATTTTTATTACGATTAGAAATGTGTTTTGTTTTTGTTTTACTTTGAATTGTATTGGATACAGTTATCACTGTATCCAATACAAGCCATTTGGCACCCTCTGAAAGGATTAACTTGAAATGAGCACATCTTGAAATGACACTGGGGGGGATTTTCCAGATGTGCTCTTTAAAGATAGTGCAATTTGCATATGAATGTCGGGAAGCGGGGGCGCGGGACATTCATATGCAAACTGGGCTGGGAGAGGGGTGACATCGGCTGGCTTTCTTCAGTAAGGAAGCCAGCTTAGAGCATCAGATCCCCCGGACAGCACAGAACAGTGAGTATGTGCTGCCGGGGGATCTGAGCTTAGCTGGACGGCTCCCGTTAACCCATTAACACCCATAACAAACCACCAACACTTTTTTTCCTCCAGTTTAAAGAAATCAGTCAGACATTTTCTTGCCATATTTTTTAAAAGCGGGAATTGGGGTTTTCTCTTGTCCAAAAGGCCTTTAAAAGTAGATGACAGAAGTGTTGTAATGCCAGTCACTGCTATGGACAGGGGTGCACATAAATGGTTCACCAGTACATAAACGGGGTCAAACCCTAGTTATGCGCACCTATATTGTTGATACTGAGCGCGTTTGCGTATGCAGAGGAGTCTGTCATGGAGAAATTGCCAGCTTCCCCCCTCCCTCTCTCCCTCCAACATGTGTGAGAAGTGCTCACTAGAGACTCAGTGGCTGAAATTGGTATTGCAGCTCCACTGTATCATTTTTTTAAATTTCCAAAATTATTTAAGTTTTATTGTTAAATGTATACAATTTATGTCACTTGGATAACCACAGAGAAACATGTAAATATATATGACTAAAAAAAGATTGGGCTTGTAAGGCTGTTGGAGATCTGGGGGTTGAAAGTAAGAGTAGACATATGTAAGGCAATGTGTCCACTGCTGTTTCCCTGTGCTGGATGGAAAAAGATGCATGCCAGAACATTTGCCGGAGGATTTCCCATGACTTGCAGGCAGTTTTCTCATGGCTTATGGTCCTATTAATTGAGCCTACCAAACATGCGGGAAAACAGTGCCCGAACAGCATCAGGCGCTGCTTTTTCACATCTTGGAGACACATCCACAGGCCCTCAATGGACGTGTTTTCGGTGGTACTGTGTGGTGCCGCAATGAAGACACAGCATTCCACAGCTTCATATCACCACTGCGGGCATGCTGCTTATATAATGCAGTGTGGACACTGTCCCATTCATATGAATAGGAAGTGTCCTTTCTGCATCTTTTTCCCCGCTGCGGATGTGCGTCCAATATGGGGGAAAAAGCAGTGGACACAAGCCCAAAGAGTAAAATCTGACAGTAGAAAAGCACTGTTGGAATGTTGACAGTTGAAATATGACAGGCTAATATTTGGACTGCAGATAGTCTCAGGGGTTAGTTACTTATCCCGAAAATTTCAGGGTTGCACTACTGAGGTATGAGATCTGGGGGTTCAAACGTGTTGTACTGTGAGAGTTACATTTGACCCAAAGCCAGCTGTTGGCCTGTGGATGGAGACAGGTAATTGGAGGCTCATTAAAGAACAGGGAGGTCCATCTGCAGCGGAATGTGCTTAGAGCAGGGGGTGTCAACAGAGCCCATAACGCTGTGGAAACATACCCTAACTGGGCTACGTAGATAGCTTCCTTAAAATGAAACACAATGCAAAGTGACACTGAACCTTTGATTTGTCCTGTTCTGTTGATTATCAATGAAAACTGTTTCCAAAGCAACATTCCACTTTGACAAGGATCAATCGAGAATGTGTTGTTTTGTGGCTCCAGACTATTTTTCTTTAGTGGTAGAGTCTTTCTTTTGATAGTAAAGGCTGCTGACCCCTCATCTAAACAAACCATAAGAATTCTAGGACAATGTCTATTGAATGGATGAGAAAGTAGAGAGCTTTGATTACAATGCACACCAACACATTTTGGAAACCAAACAAAGGACATCAAGCAGAAAACACCTCATACCAACCCACATTTATAAAACATGATACTGGGCGGGGTAATGAGTTTGGCCTTCAGGCTAAAAATGAAAGGTGATGAAATGGCCCAAACAACTTACTTAAAATGATTTGGCAACACCTAAAAAGCAGCACTAATACACCCTTGCCTCCTGTACATTTAAAATGTATATTCTAGCTTTCATTCTCTTTACCTGTCTTAGTATTAATTGATTCATTGAACACTTTACCATCAATTGGAACATCTAAAACAAGGTTGGAGCATGCTGAGATTTTTTCCTAAATTTTATTTAATATATGCATACAGATTTACCAGCGTAAAGAGGAACATACTATTCATGAATCAAACTGTATTTCTTAGCAGAAAGATCGTCCACTGATGAGATATGCATGCAAATTATTCATGAAATCAAAACTCTGGACAGCAACGATTCTCATAATTCATCCATTGCTGATCACTATTTACTGTAATTGCTCCAAATGTTTCCCTCAGCATTTACACCATGGTATGCATTTATTCCATGGTATTTCAAAAGTGCAAATTTATTTGCATTCGTTTGTTTACCTCGGGACAAAGTCAACAGCAATGAATGGGTATCATAATTGAACAATAATGTGCAAAGAAGCAAACCTACATATATTCACGCCACAAAAAATGCCACTGACATTAAAAAGACCATTCATCAGTTTCATCAGTTTTTGAATATATTTTCAGTTTTTGAATATATTTTACTAGTGCAAAAGCAAAGCAAGTTGGTGCCAACAACACGGCAAAGATCACATGCTGGAAGGTAAACCTCTCAATGGCCTTTGACTATTATCATCCTATTACATAACCCTACCTGTACCCCAGAAACAAGCTCTTAAGATTAACAGACAAAAATAAACCCCAGTTATACACCTCTATACATTGCCACTTATATACAGTGACCCAGAAAATATTCACAGCACATCATCCAGCGCTTTCCTGTCAGTATTGCAGTGGACGAGATGGAGCCATCCAGCGAAGAGATCACGGCAGCACATACTCACTGTTCTGTGCTGTCCTGGTGGATCATCTTAAATATTACATTTATGTCTATGGTGCGCTTTTGGTACAGAAATCTGGACCTTGCAAGAGCGTTAGGGAGGTTAATAGCTTTGCCAAAACTTTAAGTAAACTATTTTTCACATTGTCATTATGAGGTGTTGTGTGTAGAATTAGAATTTAATCCATTTTGGAATTAGACTCTAACATAACAAAATGTAGAAATTGGTGCGCTTTCCAAATGCACTGTATTTTAGATATTTTACCTGCTAAATTATTAGAATTTCTGTCTATCCAGTTCTGAGACTTACACAGCCATGCTTCACAGCAGTCAACGCATGCCCCAAGACCCACTTTAAAATGGGCAGTGTAATTAATACAGGACACCCGATTAGTACAATCTCTGACTACTTTGGTAAAGAGAATTAAAGAAGTTTGATCAACCATCAAATTTTATTAAATGATGTTTAAATGAATAAACAATCACATTCACCTGTGTTTTGTTTAATACCGGTTTTGAGTTTAGCATTATTACCGTATATACTCGAGTATAAGCCGACCCGAGTATAAGCCGAGGTACCTAATTTTATCTACAAAAACTGGAAAAACTAATTGACTCGAGTATAAGCAGAGGGTGGGAAATGCAAAGTCAGATAGGGGAGTTTTCTAAATGAGAAAATATAGAGAAAACACCATTGCCCCTTGAAATTAATCAAACAGGATTAATCTTAGTGCCACATCATCAATAAATTTAAGAGAACACAGGATTATTATTATTACAGGATGGGTTTTGCAAGGCAATTCTTATTTTTTAATCATAGGCTATGGAGTGTTGTATCTGTATCAGTAACTGGCTACTAGGTGGCAGTGTGGAGTTTGTTGATATCGATTAGCCGTTAGTCGGAAGCCGGAGCTCACAGGAACTCAGAGAGAAGATCTACAGAAGAGGGAAGCTACCTGTCTGAAGCACTCAGCATGGAAATTCAAGTGATGTGAGTGGACCCCCCTCAGCTGACTCGAGTATAAGCCAATGGGAGCACTTTCTGCCCCCATTTTTGCCCCGCTTTTTTGCTGAAAAACTCGGCCTATACTCGAGTTTATACAGGACTTGGATTGGAATGTCACTATTCCCACTGTATTGCATGTAGCAGCCTATGTTAATGAAAACGAATATGGCCACTTTACGTGAATGGTGCCATCCTATGAGTGACACAGTAGATCTAGCCATCTACCGACAGCTACTGATCCTTACTCTGCTCCAATGTTATTGGTTGGTTGATGTCATGAGGAGACATAAAAGAATGAGCAAAAAGACTCAATGACATGCTCTCCTGTATGCAATACCAATCTCCATGGCAGGGCCGTTTCTTGCCTGTGGGGCGCCCTATGCAAGTTCTTGCGGAATATGCATGCCAGGGGCCAGCTGAGAGCCTTACAGGATCCCCAGGCCCTATGCATATTCTGCATAACGGGAGAAACGGCCCTGCTCCATGGCACTGCCTTGGCAGTAGATGACTCATGGGGTGGTGCTAAAAGCCCATTTTAGTGCCATGGATGTTACTGGGCTGCTAAAAGATCGAAACAACCTCTCAACTTCATATGCAAGTTCTACAAATAGCACTTATTTCTCTATTCCCAAAGTGCAATACCTTCTCTCTCTATGTGCAGCGCATAGTCTTTGCCTCTGAATGGAGGGAGGGAAAGGAACAGCAGATGAGTTTTTCATCTCCTCTCCAATAAAGGCCAATGTTTTCCTATCTTTATTTTATGTATATATTTGATTCTGTATCTTGGCAAAAAAAATGGTCTTACCTTCCTTCCAATCAGAAGAGGCAGAGACATGCACACTGGTCAGCACACACAGAAGCAGAAAACTATATCGCTGTGTTCTTGGTTTATATTGCTTGTTTATATTATTGCCAATCACTCTCTACATGCTTATTATTCCTTGGCCTACATCATCACCAACTTGCTCCCCACTTTTTTGCCTTTCCTGTTCCTGGTATAAGCTTTATTTCTTGTCTGTTGTTTCAGACTGTGTCCAAGATTTGCATTACCTTTATTTGTTTATTTTTATTAACAAACAAATATGTACTTAACAATTATTGCGCAAAAATATTGTGACTCTTCAATAAACTTTATTGGAAAAAACCCAGAACATTGTGGTTCTGTATTCCTTTATGGCTTTTTTCTCTGCGAGGCATTAATATTATTTTTTTGCTTTCAGATTACATTTTAAGTGTCTATTAAAACACAAGTAGAAAAAAGCAGAAATAATTTTAATGTCAGAAAACAAACAATGATTTACATAACATATTGTTAAACTACCTTTTATAAGCTTAGAAATGAAAATTTTATTTTGAGGTTATTTAAGGGCATTTTCATATCAAACTGGTATCTGTAATTTGTAACAGTCTGTGCTCACCAGTATAAAAGCCTTCTAACAACATTTTCCTTTGCTCAGTACATCTGTGCAAATGCTGCTTAATCTGTGACAACATTTTTAGGAGGAGGTTGCTATTTGCTCAAGCTATGAGTGATACCCTCAGCACAAGCCTAGATCCAGCTGATCAAATATAAGGCCGGGTTTTTGCAATGCAATGTGTCCCTAATTCATTCATTTGCATAGATTATATAAAGTAGGTGTCTTTTAATAGACACAATGCATTATTAAAACGGCAAGTTTAATTTTGTTGAAGTAGAAGACTCAGCCAGTGAGTTATAGACATGGATTTTTTAACTAAAGTTGATAGTGAATGTTCAAATTGCAAAGTTTTATTGTGAATATCGGCACTTTGAGAATTCGCAAAGAACTTATATATAGGGCAAAATTTTCATAATAACGAATATTCAAGATTTTTTACATCAGTAACCACAACTACCGTGCACTACGTTCACAATATGCGCATGTACAAGTGACAATTTGTGCAATGAATGCATAAATTATTAGTTTTCATGGGATAGTGTTGATCGCGAAAATACTGGAAATATAAGCACTTTTTAATAAGAAAATCTTGCATATAGTGCTATATCTTTGCAATAATGAATATTTGAGATTGTGGGGAAAGTACCATGCATTGCGTTTGCAAAAAGCCCATGCATGTACAAGTGTCGATTTGCACACTGAATGTAATGACTGGAGATGACAAATTCTCGAATATTAGGTTTACGCATTTACAATATTTAGCAATCACGAATATTGCCTATGCTGCTCATCACTATTTATAACAAACATCATTGCAAACTTCTGACTTCTACCATGTAAATGAAGATCACACACACAATGTCCGCTCACCTTCATCTTACCTAGTACTCAGTAGGATGTTCTTCTTGCGTCAGTCATATCATCTGTTCAAGTTTTTCAACAGTAAAAAAATAAATAAAACCTTTATAGGAAGGACAGTGGGGCCATTACTACAGCAGGAAAGGACATTTCCAGGAGAGGTATCATCAATCTTGGCATTTCATTTTGTAATGTAGGACCTGCAGTAATACTTGCAATGAATTTTAAAATCTATGAGTAAAATCCACTGATCAAAGCATGTTTCCGAATTTCACTCATAAACATCCTAAAGTGCTCTATATATCTATAGGAAGGGAAAATGTGTTCTACTTGGGCTAAAGTTCATAAATTACACCCTAGCCCACTTTACTCATATCTTAAAAATAAAGATATGCTTAAGGGTCATTGTAAATGGTCTAATTCTTGGTATTTGAATTCAGGAATGGGATCAAATTGCCTTGCACCAAAAGGGAACAGGACTCAATAATCAATTAGGCAGCACAACAGCTGGTTATGACTGCTAAAATGCAGTTATATAATGCAATTTTTCAGATTTATGGTCCTTTTAGGTATTAACCAGACTAAAAAGTTCCTATTCCTCCAAGGTGAACTCCACAAGGATGCAGCGACAGCTATAGCTGTCTCTGTGCCCAGCAGACCTTAAGCCCGCCATACACCTTAAGATTTATCCATACAATTCCCATTAGATCTACCAACAACTCTGTAGTATAGTGTCCTCCTTGATAGAATACATAGTGATTGAAAGGTTTAAGCTGAGCATACATGTCACGATTTTTGTTCAATTTTAGTGCGATTGTTTATCTAAATCGATCGCGCGATCGGATTGAAGAAAAATTAAAGCATGCCAAAAGCGATCGAGCAATCGATTTTGTAAAAAATCGGACAAAAAAACGATCGTTCACGGATCCGTTCTGATGGATCATTTTTATAAAAAGCAAAGGAATCGAGTGCTGTTAGTGGTCTCATGCGATCGTTTTAAGCGATCAATCTATGATTCTTGTGGAAATTACCTTTGTTTGTGTGCTGTTGGTCACTGGCCAGTTCTTCAGCTAACACCACTCCAAACCCATATATGTGTGCGTGCAAGACATATTGAGACTTTCAGGATAGAATCACCCAGAAATTTAATGCATGGTATGTTGCAGTTTGTGATCGCTTTCACAAATTAAAATCGATTCCGGAATCGGATGGGCGATCGCATTAAAAAACAATCGCTGGATAATTTATACGTGTATGCTCAGCTTTAGAAAGCTCCTCATATTACATGGTTTTGGTAGAACAAAATGTTAATGTACAGAAAGTGTATGAAAAGATTGAAAGGTGTATGGGGGCCTTTAGTGAGGTCCTTTATACCATACCATTGTGGCTGGCCTCCTTGTCACATGTACTATCCCCATCCCAATAAGTTTCTCTGTCCAAACATAGAAGGTGCACCATAAAAAAGTACTCAAACTGAAGAAAGAAGAATTCCATGCATGAACCTCCATAGGAAAGGAAAATTAGAGTAATTGAATGAGCTAAGACCTTGTGTGGGCAAGCTTTTTTTCCCTTTGTTTTTCCTGCTTGGTACAAAATTGGCAGTATGTTTTCTGGAGCTGAGCAAGGTACTGATAGAACATCCCAATCCCACCTTTCAATATCCTCTGGTACTGGTGGCCCAGCTATGGGTGAGGATTGAGACCTTGTGGAAATAGGTAGGGATGCATAGGAATGATCAGAGTCCTGAGTTCAGTTGGACAAGTAAACCATGGACATTCATGCAAATAAGGGATAACTGCCAAAATATGAGCCGAATGCGACTACAGTTTGAACTTGTAGACACCTTGTATTGTATTTGCCATGAGGTTGATCCCAGGACTGTGAAGCTGGAAACCTCGAAAAGAACAGAGGCAGCCAAGTGTTGTACAGTGAGGCCAACAGATCCACCTCCAGAACCATAGACCAACACCCCAGGAACAACCTTACCAAGACTCACGGCTCATGAGGCAGCCGTCATTGTAAGAGTAGAAAACTAGGGAAATGGCTCGATAGGTTTTTAACAATTTGCCCAATCATATCTGCTTGGCATTCTGTAGATCAGACACACTGACTGCTGCTGCAGGTAGGTGAATATACATCTAGGTCAATAGGAAGTGATCAGACCGAGTCTGATTTATAATGTATATCAGACTATTGGCACAAAGGCCCAATGCTTTGCATTTTATTTGCCTATGCAACATGAAATGCTCTTTGAGCATGACCTATTCCACATTATATTTAAAGAGGACAGTATGACTTATTATTATGAAAATACGTTATTACAATTAATGTACACTGCCCACTGCTCTGCATTGAATTGGTTAGACTGCAGAAGTTTTACAGTGGACTGCATCTGCCTGAAAAGTCTTGGATTTGGCGTACAAATATTTTGGTAATATCATCATGATATAGGAACATAGCAATTCAAAAAGTAAAATATTTGTCAAGGACTAATTTTCCGATTTAAAAATAGGTATAGATCACATATATTCTCCTGTATTACTGTTGTGATACATTAACAATGGTACTGCAATTATATTCTACTCAAATGTACAGAGTAAACCAGTGTTGCCCATAGCAGGCATATCGCAGCTGTCAGGTTTCTACTCCAGGTTGGCAATTTCAGGAAGAACATCTGACTGACGCTTTGGGAAAAACCACTGTCTTTACCTTAGGAAAACAAAAATAACCCTATTAATGGCGTTTGTTTATTAACAGCACACCAACAATTAATTTACATCAGCTGGACTACTTGAAATGCAAAGCAGCAACTGCTAGTGCCTCACTACAGATAAGGGAAAGACAAATACCTTCACTAGAAAAATGCATTATGTGTGTATATTGTAATGGATAGATGGTCTGCAGTAGGTCAACCGGTCAGAAGAGCAACTCATATTGGTATTACTGCCCTTTTTAACTAAAAATGCATGTTGACTGGCTGTGTGCTGAATTTTTAAAATTTGATTTACAGACGAACATCAAGTATACAGATCGGGAAGTCAAATGATCTCATCTGCAAGCTTATTTAAAGTCCAATCAAAGGTAAAAAAAACCTACCAGTTTAAAAGTAAATGTATACAGCTATGTTTGTTTAAGGATATTCCACACATTATTTGGTTTTTACACCACCATTTGCATTTCTCTTCTATAACTATTTAAAATATTTAGCAGTTCCAATACTTCAAGCCAATGCACATGATTCATATGCCTCCCTCTTGTTTAACAATCTCTCCTATATCACCCTCTACCCTCACATGGACTACATCCTCTAAATCCCTCGGTTTCCTACTTCATAGCACTTCTATCACCCCCATGCCTTCCCAGACATTATACAATGTCCATAACATCCCATGAGAGGAGTTTATGCTTTTACATACTTACTTCAACCTGAAGAACACTTACTGCTGTCATTGCAATTATACAGAACTATCGCCAGATATTTTTGCTACTTGCTTTAAGCCATGCAGCCGGCTTACAAAAACATTTGTAAAATAATTGTGTGTGTGTTGTTTTGTGCGTGTTACTGTCAAATAATTTCACATTTACAAAAGGCAGGTGATATGTAAAAATACCATGTTGGTTCTTAGATACCTAGAAGCCTGTATAATTGGGTAACGCAGAATGGAGAATGTGATTTTTCAAACATCTAAAAATTAGGCCACCCCCTACATACATACCAACCCGTGGTTACTTAGGAGAGAGGAAGCATTCCCTCCCTACTTACGCAGATGATGTACGGGGTGGGACATTAGTAGGTAGAGTAACGCCCCCTCCCTCCTAAGTTAGGCAGCTACGAAACAGGAGGGTGATTGGTAATGTGTCACTTCTGGTATTTGAAACATGGAAGAGCTGCGCCAAATTACCGGAAGTGTGGTTAGATGCATTACTGCCGATTCAATTTTTGATAGATTTTTTTGTCGAACATGGTTCGTCCATTTATCGAATGTAACATTAGATTTTTTTGTTCGTTTATCCTGATATCAAATGAAAATACATTCAGAATTACTACGACCGATAAAAATTTACCAACATGTTCGATGACCTTTTAAACGATTTTTTGTTCGAGATCAAACAAACTTTATCCATCAAACAAATTGGCCATTCTAGATTTGTGTTCAATCAACCAAAATATTGTTCGTTCTTCATTGATTGGACAAAAAAAATCTACATGTCTAAAAATCTAAAAACCCACCTTTAGAGTTGGTAGACAATTTCCTATAATCAGGAACACACTTTCCTCCCAACAGCAGACAACCTGTAAGTTCTGGAGGGGCCTGGCTTCTTAGCACATGGAGGATATGCCATTGTATCAATACCATGCAGAAACTGATTCATTTGTGACAGATCTTATGCAAAAGTACTGCTCAAGACAGTATTAAGTACCTATTATTCACACACCAGCATTCTTCATGGCTTTATGTGAAAAATGGTAGAATTTCCAAAGCCAAGATCTTGAAGGATGGATCCTTTTAATGTTTAAAGTCCAGGGAATCAAGCATCCCCTAAAAATATAATAGCAAGATTACAGCAGGACTATTGCTCATCATTTGTACATGCCGTTATTTAAATTTGCTTTATAAAATGCCCCTGATAATGCATATTTGCAAAAGCTTAGTCTCTGCTGCATGTATATGTAGGTAGTCATTAATTAGGTCCTGGAAGCTTACTAAGCTATGAGGTCATGGCATTTTTACTACCCCATCTGTATAAAGCAGACTACTTCAGTCTCTGAAGGGGCAGTCCATTATATGGCATACCTTCTTGAAGTTCTACTGTGAATATCCACTTTTGTTATGTAACCTAACGGTTACCTACAATTCTCATTGTTATACTGGTGCTTTAGCAGTAGTATAGAAGGTTTGCTATAACCCTTATATTCACAGCATAACAAAGTTTAACTAAAACAAGACTTATTTTCCTTTTTGGATAGTTGTTGTGGACTACTGGTGCCAAAAAAGGGTCAAACACTAGATTGCTCATCACATTTTATACACAAGGAATACAGATAGTCGAATTGTTTAACTAGCTAAATTTGTGAGTTGATAGAAAGCCCCTGAACATAGTATGATCACCAAAATGCTGGAGATGTAATGAAGGGTTGAGGAATTTGGAAAAAATTTATTACTGCTCTAGCATATGTAGGTTTTGCATAAATTAAGTTCAAAGTCAAATTTGAACTTAAGTTGTGAAAAAACTATTTGTGTTAGAGCACTAATTTCTTTTATTTAAGTATACCCTCTACACCTCCAGCAAGTTTGGTGATGATACCATGTTCAGGGTTTTTGCAATCAACTCACAAAGTCAAAGTGGTCGAAATTTCCGAAATGAGGACCAGTGTAAAATGCAATAGCCCATATCCATGCAGACACCTCAGCTCCTATTATCTTTTCATTATTGAAGAAAATTATTTCCCCAGATTATGTCAAAGTTCACTTCATGAATTCTAGTTCACTATATTAAGTGTGTCTCAAGTAGTCTTGCATTATACAGTCTGTCTAAAAAAAACATCAAAAGCAACTGTGATGATTTGAATGCTGCCACAAGTACTGTATTTTTCGGACCATAAGACCCACTTGTTCACCCCCCAAATCGAGGGGAAATGGTGCCTGCATCTTATGGTCTGAATGTGCGACCCCCGCGGGTGCGAGTGGTTGCGCCTTGGCTTTCCGCCAGCTCTCCCGAGCTGTCAGATGAGCTGTGGCCACATCCCTCATCTGTACTGTACTGTTTCTACCAACAGAGCGCTACTGATAGAAGCAGTACATCAGAGAGACACACATGGAAGTGGCCATCTATGCGTGTCAGCTCACAGCTGGCAAGAAGGGAGAAAGGAGTGCAGAATCCACCGCTCCCCCCTCCCCTTCTGCCTGAAGTTTGCTCTCTAGTGACACAATTTTTGTGGCTGAAATTGGGTACTGCATGGGAATTTTTTTTCCAACTGATAACATTTCACATTTTCCCGTTTTTTCCTGCTCTAAAAACAGGGTGCGTCTTATGTTCCAGTGCGTCTTATAGCCCAAAAAGTATGGTAATAGGAACATTCTATATTGGGGTGCTGAGAAGATCCCACACATAAGGTATACGATTGTAAACAAGTGGAATTTCAGCTATGCTAACAGGTAGCCATTAGTTATACCTTGGCATTTGAATGTAAAAATACGGTTTAATTAAAGACAAGTTTTTAAACTCTAAAGATAAGCACCCTTGTGCTGGACTCCCATGCAGTTCTCCAATAGGCCCCCCTTTCCCAGTGACCAGTGATACTAGTTTAATGAACCTACAAGTGAACAAATCAGTAATGCTTTTTCATTGCTATAAAATGGATCATTAATCCTATAATTCAATTAAAGTGAAAACCTCTTTCAAGTTCCTTAAACATTCAAGAAGCTTGCTGTAGAAGTACCCATTCCGTTTTTTTTTTTTGTTGTTTTTTTTTCATTTTAGCAAAACAAACTAATGGCACTGTTAATTAAAATTCTACGCCCAACTGTGAGAAATACATTAAGAACCAAAAGCAAAAACAATTATGTATGCAAGAACTTTAAATATAAACAAGCCTGGGAATGTAAAGGCACAATTAATGTTTAAGTGACTCAGAATTGACAATTTATAACAAAATGCGCTTATCATTTTTTGTGCTAGGTTTGAAAACTACCAGTTATTTTAACTTAACATTCAGCAATTACAGTTTCATCAAAAATATCTGTACAAATTTCCCTGCTCAGTCATATAGAATATTTTAATAGAATTCCAAGCATTTTATAACTATGAATCTCCAAGTGCAAATATGTCCTTAGAAGTCCGGTCATAGTAATAACTGAGTTTAGTATTCCCTTCATTGTCATCATAAATGATAAAGATTTCCTCTGTACACTTGTGGTAAAAGTACGTCTCAGTAGCATGTCCTCGACATAAATTACATTGAAGACCTTTTGGCGGAAAAGCCTTATGCCTGCTAGAACAGCACTGGAGTGGCAGGAAGAGTTGTCAAACTAAAATGAAGATAGGTGGAAAAAGACACTGGGACAGGTGGTAAGTGCACTATTTCCTCTTGTTGGCAAGTTCTTAAATGAGCACCAAGACTTGATTTGCAGAAATTGATTATTAATCATGCCCTACGAAAAGAAAAAGAACACATATATTAGTTTAAAAAACAATACTGGATAACGAAACACATTGGAAAATACTACAGGCAAGGTGTTAAAAAAGTGGGAATGCAACTAGAATCGAAAGCCACTTGAGTTTAGGTGGCATACACACCTCAACTTTAGCTTGACCGATCTTTGATTTGATCGATTATATATATGTATATATATATATATAATATTGCAAAAAATAAAAAATAATATGTAAAATATTATATATATTTTATTTTTTGGACTAGAAGATGCACTTTCCCCCCTGCCTGCATCTTATATTCGGCTTGGCTCCCCTCCAGTGCCCTTGTTCTAACGGCAAGAAGATTAGCCGAGGATGTGGAGGAGCTGTCAGATGGGAGATGTCCAGATCTCCCATCGGCAGTTAATTTTTTTAGATCAGCGGAACACCACCGATATAAACAATAACGTGACAGAGACAGATTTAAGAGTCTGCTCTGCCGGTCAGAGCACATACCTCTGGCCAGCAGAGTGGGAGAAAGCTGAAATATTTTTTGGCCATCGGACACTCCGAAGTATAGTGTGTCTCCGAGTGTGTCCCTATACATTGGAGCATATTATGGTCGTTTTTTTTTTTATTTCATTTTTTAGAGTTTTTAGAGCAGGAAATCAGAAAAAAAATATTTCATTTGTTTAAATGAATGTGAAAAAATCTCATGCAGTACCCCTATTGAGCCACTAAAATGGTGTCACTAGAGAGCAGACTTCCTTACACAGAGCTCAGAGAGGGGAGGGAGGGGGAGCACGGAGGAATCTGCACTCTGGTCTCCCTGTCCCTTCTCTGCTGCGTGTGTGAGGAAGCCACTTGCCAGTGCAGATTGCTGTACACACACTGCATTTGCGGGGGCTCCGCAAATATAGCCAATACAGTTCAGCTCCCAGCAGATGGAGATTACACAGCTGACATAGCCCATCAGCGGTGTGATCTCCTCTCCCTCTGCCCACAGCTGATCTATCTGCCGGGAGAGCTGTCGGGGAGCCAAGTTACGATCACTGGCGGCTGGATGGCCGCGGGTGGTCACACATTCTGACCAGATGCAGGCACTCCCCCCCCCCCCCCCCCCCCCCCCCAATTTTGGGGGTCAAAAAGTGCGTCTTGTGGTCCGAAAAATACGGTATATATAATATATTGAGTTCAGTCAATATTAATCTATCATACTACAACACCGTGAGATCGATTCACAACTGATAGATTGCTATCCTAAGGCTTGAGTGCATGCTCCATAGTACCGATTGGTACAAATTTAAATTAATAGAAATTCCATTCCGATCGCTTTTGTTTGAGGAAAAAGGAATTTTTTACCTGATCAAACTATGTATGCTCACCTTAAGTCGCTGAATTTAAATTGCCACTATCCACCACCTTTTGGAAATAGAAGTTGCCAGAAACAGTAGCCTTTAACCCCTTTACATAACTACCCAAAAGCAACATAACTGAATATGGAGATCTGGAATGCTGACTTAATTTTATAAATATCTGCTTCAGTCAATAACTCCAAAGTATTCATTACGGCCCAAAAGCTGACAGGTTCAGCAGTATCAATCCATTAGCAAGATTTTGGTCATAAGTAAACATGCACTCCATTAGGAAGGCATTGGGCTCAGTCTCTATGGTGATTGTTAATCATTAACAAAAAGGAATGTGTGTGGTCCCAGAGACCAATTCTGGGCTCATGAATAAACCTATTTCAGTGTGTGTGAAGAGCATGACATTGTGAATGGATTAATGGAATTTATTTACCAAAAACATTATATACAGCCTTATTCTACATAATTAAAAAACTTATCTTTATTTCATGATAAAATAACCTTTGGATGACCATATTTTTCCTCAAAAAACATTCTACTTAAAGAAAAAATCTGATTTGAATAAAAAATCATTGATTTTCATCCACCCTGATGTGAAATAGCATACATGTTTACAGACAAATAACAACACCATAATCAAGTGTCATTTACCAATCACCACACTAGTTGTTATAAAATGAAACTAAGGGGGTGCACCATGGATAATCTCATTATGAAAATCCTTGAAGCCCAGATAAAAACATATTCAGATAAAGAAATCTGTAGAAAGATCATATTTTCATTTGTGTCAAGGACACTAAGCACTGAAGCCAAAAGACATGACAACCTACAGAAGGCCAGGACAACGTGTGATCACGTTGCTACTACACTTTAAAGGACACCATGGAGATCAGTTTTGTTTAAAAGTTAAGCCCTTAGTTACATATGTAGGTATATAGTAATAGTTATATTAAACATACACAACACATAACAGACATATAGTTGTAATGTACAGTGACTGGTCCAAGAGAACACAAAATCAAACAGGAAAAAGCAGACTACCAAGATTTTATCAGACCAATATGTTGCATGTATAGTAAACCATACAAATGTTTATACTTGGTAAACATTGCCACAGACATCAGACTAAATGATAAACAGATTGGAAATTTTGTCAAAAGTTTCTTTTAAAATACAGTAGATTCCAATTGCACTTTAACCCAAAACAAAATACAGTGGGTCACAATTAGACACATACGGTGGGCAAAAAAGTATTTAGTCAGCCACCAATTGTACTCCGACCTAAAAAGATGAGAGATGTCTGTAATTTTCATCATAGGTACACCTCATCTATGGGAGACAGAATGGGGGGGGGGGGGGGGGGGGGGGGGGGGGGGGGGGGGGGGGGGGGGGGTGGTGTTAAGAATCCAGGAAATCAAATTGTATTTGGTCACCTGCAAACAAGCAAGATTTCTGGCTCTTACAGACCTGTAACTTCTTCTTTAAGAGGCTCATCTGTCCTCCACTCGTTACCTGTATTAATGCCACCTGTATAAGACCAAAGAGCTGTCGAACGACACCAGAAACAAAATTGTAGACCTGCACCATGTTGGGAAGACTGAATCTGCTCTAGGCAAGCAGCTTAGTGTGAAGAAACCAACTGTGGGAGCAATAATTAGAAAATGGAAGACATACAAGACCACTGATAATCTCCCTCGATCTGGGGCTCCACGCAAGATCTCACCCTGTGGGGTCAAAATGATCACAGAACCACAAAGGGGGATCTACTGAGTGGCCTGCCAAGAGCTGGGACCAAAGTAATAAAGGCTACTATCAGTAACACACTAGGCCGCTAGGGACTCAAACCCTGCAGTACCAGACATGTCCCCAGCTTAAAGAGCATTTGGATGATCCAGAAAAGGATTGGGGGAATATCATATAGTCTGATGAAACCAAATCAGAAAACTCAACTCATTGTTTTTGGAGGAAAAATAATGCAGAGTTGTATCCAAAGAACACCATATCTACTGTGAAGCATGGGGGTGGAATCATGCACATCATGCTTTGGGCCGTTTTTCTGCAAAGGTACCAGAACAACTTATCCGTGTAAAGGAAAGAATGAATGGGGCCATGTATCCTGAGATTTTGAGTGAAAACCTCCTTCTGTCAGCAAGGGCATGAGACGTGGCTGGGTCTTTCAACATTACAATGATCCCAAACACACTGCCTAGGCAATGAAGGAGTGGCTTAGTAAAAAGCATTTCAAGGACCTTGAGTGGCCTAGCAAGTCTCCAAATGTCAACCCCATAGAAAACCTTTAGAGGGAGTTGAAAGTCTGTGTTGCCCAGTGACACCCCCAAAGCATCTTTGCTCTACAGGAGATCTGCATGGAGGAATGGGCCAAAATACCAGAAACAGTGTGTGAAAACCTTGTGAAGAACAACAAACGATATATAACAAAGTATTGAGATGAACTTTTCATATTTTCCACCATAATTTGCAAATACATTCTTTAAAAATCATACAATGTGATTTTCTGGATTCTTTCCCCCCATTTCCTCATAGTTGAGGTATACCTATGATGAAAATTGCACGCCTCTCTCATCTTATTAGTCAAAACGTTTTCTGCAAACTACTCCAACAAAAACTACATTTGCATTCCATTTAGTCACATTTGTATATAAATATATAATAAATATGCTTACTGGACTAGGGGACACCAATATAAGTCCTGATTATATGGCACTTCTGCCATATAATCAGGGGGAATACATGTAGAAAAATCTTAAATGTCCATATACTCCCGGTACACAGCCTCACTCTCGGGTTAAGTGTCCTGCCGGCATAAATCATCAGGTGCTGGGCTACAGAGGATCAGCTCATCCACACATATGAAGACCAAGATATAAAGTAGCAACAGTCCGCACTCTGGATTCCTTAAAAATTATTCGGCTTTATTGATACATCATTACACGAATATAATACAGACAGGGTCTCCAGGGATCACCCCTCTGACACGTTTCACTTGTTTGAAGCGTAATAATAGAGTCACTCTATGATTACGCTTCATACAAGTGAAACGCGTCAGAGGGGGTGATCCCTGGAGGGACCCTGTCTGTATTATATTCGTGTAATGATGTACCAGTAAAGAGTGCGGACTGTTGCTACTTTACACCTCGGGTATACATGTAGCTTATATAAGAATGCATTTGCAGTACCTTTACAACCTGTATTTAATTATAAACACATTTAGGGACATTTTCTAGATTAACTGGGCGTTGGAAGTATTTTTCTGAACTTTACCATTCCTCTCAAAACGATACTTTACAAGCTATACAACTATTAATGCAGCAGTGGCTCCGCTACCAAACCTCATTTTAGAGATCTATTCTTGAGTAATAGAGTTTATCATCTCATTCAACTTGTTATCTTCATCTATGTCCCAAAAGGATAATTTCCTCTCAGAAAATATTTCAGGTTAAAGTTAATTAGCAATAATAAGCTCTAATATTTTATAAAAGGTGTAGTAATTAATACACATGTTTCGCTTTCACCAATTACAAAGTGCTTGTCTTTTATATCTGAAGGAAATTGAATGTGAAGGGCAACTGGTAAACTTAATTATAGTTATAACCCAGTACCTTACTAGTGGAAGAACTTAATTATATCTATGCACAATGGAATGCAGGACTTAATGATAAGCTTTTAGGACTATAAACTAGCTTATGGCACCCTCATGTGGTAACTGATGTGTTTGTTCTTATTTAACTGTAAGTTTTAGCAGTATCGCACTGTATTTTGGAAGCTTTGACACCTTCAAACATTATAGCCAGCAAAAGAAAATAAAAAAAAGCATGGTGCATAAAAAAAAAAGCATGATAAGCATATGCAAATTAATAATAGTTTATGTTTTGAACAGTTTTTTTGTGCAATATGCACATGATCGCAGCACAAACTTAATAGGCCAAATATTAACACTGGGATCCAAATAAGACAATGAGAACTAACCTGTTATATACTTTGCTCCAATTAACATTACCATGCTACTCACTATATAAATGCCCAGGGGCAGACTAGTGAAGATACTAGCTTCACCTGTAGACATCCAGAAGAGGAGGATTCCAACCAAGCCAGAAAGAAAGGGAGAAAATATAAAAAAATTGATCACTGGTGAAATGAATCAATTACAATCAACAGCAGAAATTGACAAGCATTAGCGATTGATAGAATGATTTAACCTTTCATTGCATAAGTCAAAAGATCAGTGCAGATATATAAACATTGGGATAGACAGTTGTAGAACCATTACCAAGATACCAGAAACAAAACATAGAAAGTGCTAAAGAACGTGCTCAGATTTTAACCTATAGGCAGAAACTGGCATGTATTATAATTCAGAATTGCAGGGTTGAGATTTCCTCTACTGAAGTCCTCATGCTGGTCACCAGTGTCAGTACACAAATTTTTTGTGCATTTGAAATGCACAATTTGGCGGTGGTTACCAAACTGGGGGGCGTGTAGGTATTCCCGGGGGGCACAGCTAGGGGGCTGAGGGAGGGACAAGAATGAAGCCAATCATGAAGGAACTAGCTGCAGACAGTAAGTAGATTGCACGTAATGTGTGTGTCTGTGTTTGTCTCTATGTAAATGATTAATGTCTCTGCATGGGTGCAGTGTGTGTCTCTATGTGAATGATGAATGTTTCTGTATGATTGGTGTGAAAATGAAATAAACTTGTAAGGAGTTGTATTTCAAATAAAGTACATAGTACATGATACTGCAACGTAAACATGGCTAATGTGAAATGGCCCTCTATCTGAAACTGTGTGTGTGTGTGTGTGTGTGTGTGTGTGTGTGTGTAGGGGGGGGGGGCTCAATAATATTTTTTATCTAGAGGGGGGGGGGCTGTAGGGTATGCTACAATTTCTGGGAATTGGAGGAGTGAACATATGTTTACCATGGACTAAACCTGTATACAATTCACACTTCTCCTAAAACAGCAGGTACATTAATCCTTCAAAAACCCATTGCATGGCTATCACTTGCACCTACTGATTACTAAGAAAGCAAAGACAGGTGATGCAACATGCAAAGAATATGGTCATCGTTTCCACACAGGATGGTATTATGCTGTCCTAAATAAGTGACAATAGTAGGTCCGGCCTTATGCATGATGGAAACCTCTACTGGGACTACAGTATATAAGCATGTATACATCATGTGTCTGTATGTAAACAACATTGATCAGTGTGACTATTGTATGAGGCATACACTATATAGTATATATAGCAACAAATCAGTGAATGTACCCATGAAACAAAAAAGGAGATAACAGCAACATTGAA
This sequence comes from Ptychadena robeensis, assembly GCA_036250615.1. Lineage (NCBI taxonomy): Eukaryota > Metazoa > Chordata > Amphibia > Anura > Ptychadenidae > Ptychadena > Ptychadena robeensis. Next base: position 77,793,083 of record CM070033.1, on the reverse strand, counting down.
AATCTGTTATTTTCTCAATAATTAGGGTGTATTGGAGAGTGAAATAGAACGTATTTGAAGAAAGAGTTTGGCTACTTATAATGTGTACAGTACAGTACATTACAGCAGTAATAAGCAGAAATATGTAAAATTAAATAGATATACACACACTAGAGACTTCCAGCTAACGATGAAATAATAAAGAAAGCAGATTGATCCCAAGAGTCAGTCAATTCATATCAGTCAAAACCTTATCTTTAATAACTCCAGCAGTAGTAATATAAGTAATGAAGTGAGCTGGTATAAGGGTTTTAAAATTCAACATTTCTTAAAATGTTCCATTTATTGGCTAATTGGCAAAGTCATTAGAGAAGCAAGCTTTCGGGATGTCGCAGATTCCTTCTTCAGGCTAATACAATTCTGGTTTTAGAAGCTCACATTTATACACAAAGTTACAAGGATGGCCAATAAAGGGTATCCCTTCAAACTACTGTACAACACTACTATTACACTACTACTATTACACTACTACTATTATTGCTTAAAATGTACTGAAAGAAAACAGAAATAATGGTAAATGTGGTGGTCCAGCAACAACCCATACAATGGGGCTAATTCAAATTTCTATAGGAAATGACCCTCTTACCATTTTATATTAATCTGCAAATTGGCATTTCTTTTGGAACAATACATATTTGAAGGATCACTACACACAGTATCTACAACTGGCAAAAGCCAACTTCAATGTACTCAGGCACACATCCTGGGAAACTTAGTTGTAGGGCTTTACAAATGTTCTTGATTTTTTTTTTAGCAGTTTCCTTATATTATGTACCGTATTTTTCGGACCATTAGACGCACCGTTTTTAGAGCCGGGAAAAACACCCAAAAATGTGAAATGTTCTCAGTTGGAAAAAAATGTCCTGCAGTACTGAATTTCAGCAACAACAATGGTGTCACTAGAGAGCACACTTCAGGCAGAAGGGGAGGGGCGTGGTGGTTTCTTCACTCTTCCTTCCCTTCTTGTCAGCTGTAAGCTGCACGGAGATCATAGCTGTTGGCTGGCTGCTTACATGTGTCTCTCTCTGATGTACTACTTCTATCAGCAGGGCTCTGCTGGTAGAAGCAGTACAATACAGATAAGGGATGTGGCTGTGGCCGCATCTCTCATCTGACAGCTCGGGAGAGCTGGTGGGAAGTCCATAAGACACAGGCACTATTTCCACCCGATTTTGGGAGTGAAAAAGTGCATCTTATGGTTCAAAAATTAGGTACATAAATCTGGAATAATAAAATACAAAATATTGCTCATCTTGTATTAATAACTCTAGCCAATGGCTATCACAAGCATTATGTTTGAAAGTATTCTAAGTAGCCTATTCACCACCTGTTATTAACTCTATTACACACTGACACTATGATAGCTCCATAGGTGGTGAGAATATACACACTGACAATAGGATTGCTCTATGGACATGACTGGGTAGGGAGTTATGCATTTAGACCTGTCCGGTATACTGAGAATACAGGAGGTATCTCTGGGAAAATGCGTCTGTACCACCAAAGTGAATCCCAAAGCTCTGATCTAAGGGACAGTTTGGAGAAGAATAGTGCAGAAAAAAAAGGACTTCTTGTAAGAGTAATGAGACTTGGCAGTACAACAATAATTTCATGTAATAATTTACTTAAAAGAAGAAAAAGCTAGAGTTGTACCTTCAAAGTACTTAAGAATAGAAATCTGTATGCAATAATCATACAGCGATAACAAAAGGCCAAAGAAAAAAAACATTAAGTTACCATTCCCATTGGATGACGGTTCTGAACTTTCCCAACCCATTGATTTCTTGACTGCCTTTTTCCACCGAGCATAACGATATTCACTTTCTGAAAAAGAACATTTAGAAAGATCATTAAGAGTTTTGTTAAAATTCTTGCAAAGGCGGCAAAAAACTTTCTGGGCTGTTTACCTTCTGGATTAATCTGTGGCTCAAAGCGTTCACAAGTCACAGCAGTCAAGTCACCAGGGTTAAGACTCCAGACACCCACTCCTTCAGCAGCTCCTGCAGCCATTGCGGCTCCTAATGCGGTTGTTTCAGGCATGGAAGGTTTTACTGGAAAAAGAAAACAAACAATCAGTCCCCCATCATCTGAACAGATTGATTTCAGTTTGCAAAACAAAAACAAGACAGTTGTGAAGCTTAATTGATGCCCAGGAATTCCCTTATATAAATTCAGGTTTATAATGTAATTTAGAAAGCAGTGCCTAAAAGAAAACTGTAGCCCAGTTTTAATTTACTACTGCAGGTACAATTTTTTTACGTCGTTTTGTTTTTGTCCATTTATTTGTGGCTAAGGGCTTTGCTTCCATTTCGTCGGGACCCCTCCGCTAAGCATATACGCTAAGCGGTCCCGACGTAGCAGATAGACTTACCTGCTCGGTGGAGGATCTGTCTTCATTGCGCCAAGCCACACTGCCGATGTAAGGCTGAACGTAGTCGAGCCTCTGCACCGGCGGATGTGTGGAATATAATGGAAACAACCCCTAATACTATGAGATATAACACACTATCCACTCTTTACGCTCTGTACATCCACCAATTACCCTTTCTGGCTACTTTGTCTAAATAAATCGTAGAGTAAGAGTAGGCATGGCTTAAGCCCCCTATACACTTTAGATTGTGACACTATTTTTTGGGCCGATCGACCATACATGAGGACGTCATCATGCATGGTCAATCGGCCGGGCACCCTTTGTGTGCCAGCACTGTCCATCCGTTCCCTGACAGCGGCCCGAGCAGCTAGGGTGACCTTGCCAATTTTGGCCCTTTAAGCTTTAGATTGGCACCCGATTTTTCACCTGACTGTCGTTAGTGCGGCAGTCGATAGGCCAAAAAAAATCGGGTGGAAATCTAAGCATGTATACGGGGCTTTAGCTATGAGGTCAGGATATCCAGGTCCTAGGAAAATAAAGTTGATTGCCTGCTATGCAGCAACTCCAACAACCAGATCAGAAATTAGTTCAAACTCGGAAAGCTGTGCTGTACATGTACTTAACTACATTGCTGCTGCTCCTAATATGATGGTGTTAAACACAGTTTCTCAATCATGAAAATTAAACCACTTTATGCTGTAAAGATACATATGAGTTATGCTTTTATTTCTTGTCATGGTCATGACAGAGACATAAGTCTTTTAGCCTAAAACAGTTCTCCTATTGAACCATTGAAAAAGTTCAAGATGTAGTCAATGTACAAAATGCAATGGGTTCTTTTATAATCTGCTCAGGAAGACCTAGATCTAATTCTAATTAAAAGAAATATGGTAACGCAAAGATTTCAGCTAAAAAAGTAATTAAGAATAGATTTTGTATGGATGATTACAACTAGTTCAATACTGAACTGTACAACTGCAATACAGTAAAGTAAAATTGGTAAAAATATTTTCCTCTTACAACTACCACTTGGTTATGGAGATTAGACAACCTTATCGATTAAGAACCAGAAAATGTATATCTTCGAACTGCTTACCAACAGGAATGCATAGTATATCAGCCTGTAACTGCATAAGGATTTTATTGTTGGTCATGCCCCCATCAACTTGTAGCTGGCTCAGAGGAATTCCACAGTCTTGGTTCATTGCATCCAGAATCTAAAAAGAGAGATTAAAGAAGGGGGATACAGACTTAAGCACAACACTGGTTTGACATAGAAAAAAAAAAACTATTTAGGTCACAGAGGTGAGCTGCAAATCTCACAGTAAACCAATGCAGTAAACATTGAATGAGGTTGTCCCTGACAAGTGTGTGTGTTGTGCATTATTATAAACACATTTATATACTTGGTCAAATGGTCAACTAAGATGCTGAAATTAGGCGTCCAGTAAAGCAATAACGCTATAGGCATGTACAACAGTTTAGAACACACATGGGCCAACTAAGGTTTAGTGGCATAATTCGGACCATAGTCATCTTGGTGAAAAGCCCCTCTGGCTTCCCTTCACTTGTTCCCTGCATGGAGCATACAAAATTGATATCAGCACTAAGAAAGGGGATGGGAGTGGACTACATCAGTAAAGATGGGAGTTCTGTTATGCACCAAGCCACAGGGTTATATATTTATATGGTTAATTTACTTCTGCAAATATTTATATTCTTAAATTTACAGCAACATACATGTTCTCCCAGTATTAATACGAGACATGCTCTTCCTCATTTGTTTGTTTAGGCAGGAAGTTAATAAATAACTGTGGCTTTTATATGTTGATTCCCTACAAATATTTACTGAGTCCTGGCTTATTGTTTATATATTGGTGTCCATTCTACATTTTATTGGATGACTTCTGGTACTTGGTCAGTGAACCATCCTCCCATCAAAGAAATTGGCACCATTGTCTCCAAGCTTGGAGAAAGTATTGGCATGACATTGGGATTCAGAAGACAAGCTTTTCTTTAAATAAAGAAATAAAGGTCAGCAATGAAAGCCAATACATTTCTCAAGTGTACAGTGTGTAACATAATAATGTGTGTGTAATAAAATCAAAGTGTTCACATAACAATTACATATACGCATATCAGTAATAGAGTATTATACTGTGTTAGCCAACGAAGAATACAGAAAGATTGAAGTTCATGAGATACCCTTTATTGGCTAACTGACGTAAAAAGCAAGCTCTCGGGTTGTCTCAGTTTTTCTTCCAGTGTAATATAAGCACATCATTAACATATCAACAGAAATAGGATGTGAACATCTGGATCTTCTTTAACCTCCCTAGTGGTTTAGACAAACCCAGTTTGTCTACAGTTTGGGTTCATCGCAACCGCTACTGGAGCGGGGAACAGACGAACCTGATATACCCCGCAAATGCTGCGACCATATAGAGAATCGCAGCAGCTTTCCGGGGTATATCAGATTTGTCCGCCCCTTCAGCGTCAACAGTGATGCCGAAGTGGCGTGGCACCATAGACCTCCATTATAATGGAGGGGTGTCAGTTTCCCATCAATTATACCAGCAACATAGATAGAGGCGTGGGGAGGGCAGGAAATTCAAATAGTACTTCTAGGGAGGTGAAGTGAAGCCATGTATGAATATACAACCCATTACCACCATGAATAGATTTATAATTTTCAGGGACTCACATTGCAATGAACAGGCAGAGGAATCCAGACCAATAAAGGCTTACATGTTGTGTTGTGGAGCAAGTTTTAGAATCCTCTTACAGAAACTACTGACATATGTAGTGCTCCAATTCTAGAACTTCTTTCAGTGGAAATGATACAAACTAAGAATGACACATTATCCGGCATGAGCAATAAAGGTTTTTTTTTTTATTATTGTGCAGCAACCCAAAAAATATCTTTTTATAGCAACTAACAAGTTTTAGTTGCCACAGGCGGGTCGCTGAGAAATGGATTGTGACTGTTACTGCGGAGGTACTGCGTTTTTATATATGATTTTAATAAGCCTGCAGAAAAAAGTTAACTTTTTGGTCTGGTTTGTTTTCAAAAAAGGATATAATAGAACAATAGACAAAATGACAGACAGTCTGTAATATTTTCATGTGTCTGTAACAATCATTGCACACATTCATTTAAGAAGTGTGGAGCATGCTTACCTCTCTGGTCTGAAAACACACAGCTTCAAGAGCAGCAAATGCTATGTGGTTCTTGTTTGTGAATTGAGTGAGACCACAGATGATTCTACAAACATGGAAGAAAAGAACAACAGACTTTAAAAGGTAGTCCATGGCATAGTGTGACACTCCAGAAACTTTTATGTTGACATACACATAAATGAAAAGGGCAGGCAAACACTATTACTTAATACAGACTCATCAACTATGTGAGACAGGTTCACATCCACAACCTAAAAGGAGGGCTTGGGTGATTCACCTCATCTATAATGATGTAGCACTGTGGTATGTTTCACACCATCATGTGCCTGTGGTCTTGGCTAAATCAAAGACTGTAAAGTAAATTTGGTGATGTGCAGTCTATGATGGGCTTCATATTTGAAGTCTCCCAAAAGCATGTGGGAAAAGGTGTTATGGTCTGATGAAACCAAGGTTGAATTTTTTGGCCATAATTCCAAAAGATGTTTGATGCAAAAATAATACTGCATATCACTAAAAGAACACCATGTCCACAGTGAAGCATATTGGTGGCAGCATCATGCTTTGGGGCTGTTTTTCTTCAGCTGGAACTGGGGCCTTAGTTAAGATAGAGGGAATTATGAACAGTTCCAAATACCAGTCAATATTGGCACAAAACCTTCAGGCTTCTGCTAGAAAGCTGAACATGAAGAGAAACCTTATCTTTCAGCATGACAACAACCCAAAGCATACATCCAAATAAACAAAGGAATGGCTTCACTAGAAGATTACAGTTTTAGAATGGCCCAGCCAGACCCCAGGCCTGAATCTGATTGAAAATCTGTGGGGTGATCTAAAGAGGGCTGTGCACAGGTGATGCTATCGCAATCTGAATGATTTGGAGTGTTTCTGCAAAGAAGAGTGGGCAAATCTTGCCAAATCCAAATGTGCCATGCTGATACTCTTACCCAAAATGTGCCATGCTAATAGACTGATACCCAAGACTGAGTGCTGTAATAAAATCAAAAGGTGCTTCAATAAAGTATTAGTTTAAGTGTTCACACTTATGCAACCACATTATTTTATTTTTTTATCATTTTCCTTCCCTCCACCTAAAAGATTAAATTTTTTTAATTGAGTGGTACAGTTTATGGGTCACATTAAAGGTGGAAATGTCCCTGCCAAAATTCAGCGATTTAAAAAAAATCCAGGATAGCCACATAAAAAACATGATTTTCCGGCCATATCAGGAAGGTTGACAGGTATGACTAAGTGTGACACGGAAAAATGCTTACCATACAACATAAATGAATCTGAACTTAGATGTCAGGGATTCATTTTTGTTTGAATGCCTATTTTGTAAATTTATAGGAACAATATAAATATTTTAGTAATTGTGGGAATTTTTTTTCTGATTATTACATAGTAAAGGCTCAAATCATACAATTCTAACATACCCTCTGGCACTAGGCTCCCAGTATGGTGCATAAAGGCCTGAGAATGCAGGAACAAAGTAGCAGCCATAAGATGTACCAGCTTCAGCAGCAAGTTTCTCTACAAAACAAAACATTAATTCACAGATAAAGAAGTCCATACTGTTTAGATCAGTGGTGGGCAACTGCGTTGATATGGCGGGCCACAAGTGCAGCCTTCAGCATCATTGACATTTTCAACCTATACTGACTTGTATAAGCATTTTATAATTAAAAAAATCCATCATGCATAGCTACCATAGAAGACATTATTATTCATATTTAAATGACAAAACTTGATGGATTTAAATTATACTTCAAGCATTAGGGAACACTGTAGTATGGTAATGCACATTTTGTCATATATATCATCAAAGTCTTTGATTATATCTATGGGTCACAAAACATATTATACAATCATCATGAGCTAGTGGGAGCATAGGCACTCACCTCTTTGCCCAGGATCATCTTAAGGCAGAAAGAGGAGGAGAGGCAAGGAACTTGCTCAGACACAATTAAGGTCACTCATCTCGCCTCCTCATCCCGCTCTAAGAAGATCCCAGGCCATGACACGTCATCGGTGTACAGGCAAGTTCCTCCTATGCCCTAAGCTAGTTTCAGGGGGCCACAGGTGGAGGACAGAGGAGGGCCGCAGGTTGGGCACCTGGGGTTTAGAGTATTACAACTGTGCAAATGTTTTCAGGTATTCTTACCTACTTCCTCTGTAGTCTTAACGATGCCAAGGTTATCTCGCAGCCACCGAACCACAGCTCCAGCTATGGCAACTGACCCCTATAAAAAACAGATGAACATATATAAGTCCATCACTATGTAAGTCCAAAGACACTTTGTAACCTGTGCCAGACTTTTTGGATTTTCCAACAAGAAATATTCACATGCATCTACTAATTGGCTACAGGAAGCCTCATCTAAAACCCATATTGAATGCAATATCGCAAAGAAATGATCAGTTAAGCTGCCCTTATTCAGTAAAAGCTAAATCTATCCAAACTTTATAGTATACTGTTTATAAACCCAAACCGGCCAACCTGTTCAAAGTAATAAAATCCTAGCTTAACATAACTAAAGGGTTCATCTCCTGCCTATCCTGGTGTGTAAAGCTGACCACACACCATAATCACTCGACTGTTCATCGATTGAGCCGGTATCATCCCGTGTATAGCCACCTTATGAGTTCTCACCTCTGATGTTTTTTTCACAATGTAGAATAAAACGTATGGTGTGAGCCTGGCTTTTAAATGTATGATCCAAGTAGAAATTCCCACCATCCATGTCATTGGCAAACATATATAGTTGATGAGTAAGTTACAAAAAATTAAACTATTTATTATACAAGGTGTTTATATACACCCCCTCCACTAAGTGTATTGCTTGGTGGGGATCCCGACGTAACACATTTACTTACAAGCTCGGCAGATGCTGTATCTTCACAGGGCTGAGCCGTTCCGCTGATGCAAGGCTGAACATAGTTGAGTACGTTGAGTCTCTGCATCGGCGGATGTCTAAACCCAGCATCTGCCGAGCAGGCAAAGTCTATGTGTTATGTCGGGATCCCCACCAAGCAATACGCATAGCGGGGGGAGTCCCGTTGTATAATGGAAACAGGCCCTAACACTTGCACAAATGTGAATCACAAGAAAAAGATATATTATTTATAGAAAAAAGATTATAAGTCAAGAGGTTTGCCCTGGAAAATCAGAAAAGTTTGCATAACTATACTTACTTCAAGTGCATAAAAAGCAGGCTTGTCTCTGCCCAGCTGGTAAGCCACAGTGGTTAACAAACCGTGATCAGACACAACAGGCTGTGCGACAAAACATAAAATAATAGAAATAATGCATATTACAAATAGAAGCTTTGAGGTGTTATGAAAGAGTAATTATTTAAAAAATTAAATCCAAATAGGGGACAAAATAGAGAACCATGTATTTGGGTGAAATTCAGCGTCTATTCTCCCCCATTTTACAGAAGGGAGCATGGGTCAACTCTTTCTCTATAGGATTCTTTTATTATATTAAATAAATTATATATTATTATATTTTATATATATTTATATTATTACTATCCTTGATGACCTTTTTCTAAAGATATTAGTTCTTATATATTCATTTTCTTTGCCTGTGTATTTACACATTTTGTTGATGTGCCAAAAGGGAGCTGTGATCAGGCTTTTAGCTAGACTCGAATTTTCTCACCTTTGGCCCTGTGTTACACAGCAAGAAACAGCCCGTACCATATCTGCAGAAAAAAAGTAAAAGAAAAAAAAATGGGCTGTTAACCAACAAGCAACACCTGTTTTATTTTACAGTATTCCTTTATCTAGTTACCTGAACCAACCATTAGTTATTCCCTTCGTATTTGGTAAAACTAGTCAGGGCTAAAACTGTAAAAAGGTGACAGAAAGAGGAAAAATAAAAGGAACAACTAAGCTGGCTACATCATTTCATTGGCAAAACAAATTCCAAACTAAATTTAAACCTTTTTAGTAATTCTAAATGTTTATTTGTTGGGAAAATCAGCTACCAGCAACCATACTACACGGATTGTAATCAGCTCTTTGTTTATCTTAGATAAGACCAGACTTTGTTATGTTAGAACAGCATGGGCAAGCTATAAAGCTATCTGTAACTTTGAACAGATCCCGTCCTTCATTGTGCTCTCCCCCTGTCGCCCCACAGCTCGGCCGGCCAGAGAACAGACATGTCCGATAATCTCTGGCCGGCGCGAGCCGATGGAAGCCGATGCCATAAGCTGCAATGAAGACGGCGTCTTCGTTGCAGCTTATGGCCGGCACACAAAGGGTGCCTGGCCGATTGAAGGGGCCCCATAATGCAACGGGATGCTAACGTGATGACGTCATCACGTTAGCATCTCGGCACACATCGGAGTAGGTCGGTCTGACCTGCTCGGTATGTGTATGCCCAGCATAAAGCAGGGTACAGACACACAGGTATGGGCCTGATCGATGTTTTCGAGTGCGATGCCCTATCGGACATGACTGTTAATACGGCTGATGTCCGTTGCTTTGCCCAGAGACCGCGGGTCTCCATGTAAAGCATCGGCTGAGCTGGGGAGAGAGCAGAGCCCCAGCTCAGCCGATATCTGACAGCAGCGCGATGACATCATCACTCTGCTGCAGGGACCATCGGACGGCTTGAATGTCGAGCCGTCTGTACCCTGCTTAAGAGTAGAAATATAAGTTGTGGTTAGTTAAGGTGCCCATACAAGTGTTGATTTTTTCTTTAAGATCAACAGAAAGTGATACATTTTCTGCTCGATTGGACCGTTATCGAATATTTGTAATTAGTTTGATCAAGGTAAAAGTAAATTGATATCGGACTGAATCTCGATCGGAAATGTATTGGATATGTTCGTAAATTTCAATCAATTGCACTGTAATCGAGACATGAATTTTACCAACCGAGCAAGGAGGCATTCAAGGCATGCCCACCACTACAGCACTTTCGCTCAAATTGGATGATAAATAACAGAGATCGATTAATTACTCACAGTGTTGTACATTTATACAAAGATTGAGGTTCAACAAATCGATTTTCGATAGAAAAATCTAACTTTTCAATCTAATCGAATATCGATTCTCTCTAAATCTTTACGTGCATGGCCAGCTTTACAGACAGCAAGAAAGAATAAAAAGGTACAACAGAGTGATATCTTTGTTAAGCCCTTATGGATAAATATAAAATGTCTCTGGAACCTACGATAAAAGAAGCTTTTTGACACCACACGTGCCAACCAAAGCCTGAAAGATAGATTCTGGTGACAACTGGCCATTCTACTCACGTATTTTTTGCTTGTCCATCTTGAAAACACATTTGCCCAACCAGAGCAGCAGATTGGTCACCCAAACACTGTGAAGGGAAGACAAATAACAATGAATACAATCTGAAATAAGGCAATGCATTAAAATAACTTCCAAGTGAGAAACATGCATGATCAGTTGTCATGTTAAGCCACTGGTTTAAACTGTGAATCACTGATACAGAACTAGCACAATACCAACAAGGATAGAATTGTTTGGGGGTAACCCAAAGTACAGACATAAGTGGATGAAGATAATCTCTCAGGTATCATTTAACTTTTATACAATGTTTTAAAACTCCATGAAATGGTTAATTGCATCTCTGTTTTTCTGGCTGCTAGCCCATCCCAGAAGAAGTGTCTCCCTCCCCAAGGGGAATATAGTCTAAATAATAGGAGAAGCCTGAGTAGTCTTGCATGGAGAAGAATACAGCCTGCCAGCTTCAGAAGAGCCCTACTGCCAGAACCCCATGGGACAGGCCTGAGGCCTGGGGTATGCAGGATCCTCTGGCAGCAATGTGAGTAGCTCATTCCCCTATAGGGCTGGGGTGGTTTATGGACTGTCACTCCTGATTCATTGCCCTGGGAGACTCACAGTCCTTGCCGGATAGCGAAGACACCTCCTAAGGAAATTGAACTAACCCTAACAAATTGACCCTTTCTCTGGGAGAAAGTGCTGTATGTATAAAGTGACTTTCCCTCAGTAAAGTAGCCCCAGTTGAACAGCAACTAGTGTTTGGACATTCTTTATTGATTGCTTAAGAACGGTGTCATGAATATACTTTACACAAACGGAACTGTGTGTAGCAAAGCCCGCTGACTACCTGTCTGGACCAGGGTGCCTGTCTCCACACAGTAAGCCGCACCAGTGCCCTGTGCCATACGCAGGCCTAAGATTGCTGCCCACTAAGAAGAAGAGGAGAAAATCACGCCAAACGGTAAGAGCACTCGGTGACCCAAGTCACGTACTCCCTAGGGTCCCTGCCCAGACAGGCGCCAAGCAGTGAGCCCTGCAAAACTCCTTTACAAAACTATCTAGTATTCAGTCTCCATGAACACATTTGTTGTGGCTTACACATGTAAATCTAAAAATTACATTTAGCGAGACACCAATTAGCCCAATGTTCTAATCATAATGTAGACAATTGGAGAATTCCATTAGTCAGTAGGTGTAACCTCAGACACACATCAGTGCATATTGTCTGTTTATGAAACAAAATGATGAGGTATTATTTTAGAGGTAATGAACATTCTTCCAAGCAGAAAGTCATTATTCCCGATTCTTCTGTAATGAAGGTTAGCTAATCAACTCACCCCAGATACCGGCACACCAGTCAAGGCTCCAGATTTCTGAAAAACAAAAAATAAACAAACATTCTTAAAAGAACACAACGCATATCTAAAATCATCATTTTTCTACAGATATTTCTTTAAAGCAGTGCTCAAAAAGAACCACAACCAGCAGAAAGCCAATGTCTCTATATCTTTTTATTTTTTTACTGAAATGCAAAAAAAGTGTGCGACCAAACCAGACATATTTGTGACTTTTGTCCACACAGTTTTATTGGGATTCTACATGAAGCAACCAAGCACATTTCCAGTTATTGCTTACAGGGTTCAGGAAGATTTACCAAGCCCCAATGTCACCACGTGGGAAATAAATAAAAGCGGATATTAGATGAAGGAAGAGAATAGATAGAGCAGAATAGTGAAGGGAGAATGTGAAATGATAATACTGAAATTGAAGTGTGGATTTAACTGGAAATTGCAAGGTTGGTACTTCAGGTGCGTGTGACACATAACTGGTGAACAGCTCAATAAGAACCTTTACTCACCAGGGTAGGACAGATTTTCTATGGTAGGCAAAAAACAAAAGGATAGAAACAGTTCACAACCAAGGAAAGTTAAAAGTTTACTTGTTGCTTACAAAACAAGATATTTGTTGGGTCAAATGATACTCTTGGTCAGTGGTTCCCAAACTTTCCTTGCAGGGCCCTCCTTTTCTATTTAGGAAAATTGTTGTGCCCCCCCCCCCCCATTCCTTTTGAAACACAGGTTCAGAATGAAGGCCAACGCCCCCCCCCCCCCACAAGTATCTTTGCACCACCCTAGGGGGGCCCACCCCCCAGTTTGGGAACCACTGCTCTAAGTGAACGAATAACCCTTCAAAAGTCTTTAACTGCGTGTAACTGGATTTGGGTAATAAGATTTCTTTCCAATGCAGACTTTCTATTTTTTTTTAGGATATGTCCCCACTTGAGCGAACTCCCGCGATCCTAATCACGTGTGGAAAATGGCTCCCATTTTTTTTGAAGGCGTGATCAGGGGCGATCAGAAGTGTTTTTCTCTGTGACTATTTTTGGCTGCCCCTGATCTCGCCCATAAATAATGGATGGGGGCACGTTAAAAAAATTCACTGAGATGCGATTTTTGAACGCGTTCATTCATGTCTATAGGCGCAATTGGGTGTTTAAATTCATAGGCAGAATTGTAGTCGCGCCCAATCGCGGAAGCGGGATGATACCATTCAAATGAAAGGGGCGTGATTGCCACACCACGATTAAAATCGTGGCCAATCGCCTAAATGGGGACAACCCCTAAGGTGCTCTCCTGTTTTTTTCAGTAGAATTTTAACTACACATTTTCATGTGGATACACTAAGTAAACTCTTCACAGTTTGTGGAAGCTTCCACTTTCAGTCATTGTGTCCATTTACTAAAGATAATTTGGGTAAATTAAGTGAAATAGCACCTTACTATTTGTGACGCTTTAACGTACAGCTAAAATGTCCTAAATTATACCAAAGTATTGCACTTTAATACATGCAGAACGATCTATGAAAAACTGGCAACTTAAAGTAAAGCAACCAGACCATCACAAGAAGCTGCATGAGATACATGTGACAACTGCAGATGCACCTATTCCAGATAAAACTAAAATCACCAAGTACACCCTGCTTTACATGAGATTTCTATGCCTTGTATGCTTTCCTCACATATTTCACAGAGTTTTAGATTTGTTTTGTATAGTCGTATAGATAGTATATAGACTTAGTATAGAAAACCAAAATAAAGCAAATGCTTCATTACCATAAGTCCATAGATTTCAGAACTACTTCTCACTTTTGGCAGCAAATTCATGGGGATATCGAAAAACCTAAAAATAAAACAAAAAACTCAGACAGTTGTGTATCTTCACATCTATATATAATTACATACTCTCATACAGAATGATCCTCTAGGTCAGTGGTGGGCAACCGAGTTGATATGGAGGGCCACAAGTGCGGCCCTCGGCATCACTAAAGGGCCACACAAAACATCGATCCAGACCCTCCCTCTGTTGATATATCTCAGCAGGCTGTGGACAAGATCCCATCAGGCAAAACCTGACAGCACCCACTCCACCCCCTCCTGCCCCTGGCCCTCCTGCAGCGGTCATATGTAGACCTGGATTCTCTGATCAACAGTGACAAATTTACTGATGTAGGGCCACCAAAGTTGATTAGGAAAGCTGGGTCAGCGTGTGACCACTTCACAGGTGAGTTCCTATGCCCAATGCATTAACAGTTCGGTTTTGTGGGCCACATGTGGAGGACCAAGGGGGGCTGTCGAACAACACCCGGGCCACAGGTTGGGCACCTAGGCTCTAGGTGTTATCTTCACTTATTGCAGGAAGCCAGAGCATCTTGACACCAAATTATAAGGTTTATAGATATAGGCGAGATCAATGGCTGCTTTGACCACCGTGTGCACTCACCGCAATCTATCTGGCCCATATCTAATGCGGCCATCCCCGTTTTCGAGCAAGACCAATCAATCCCGCTTAAAAACAGGGATATCGGATATGACTGTAAATCACGGTTGAGGTCTATTCCTTTGCATAGAGACAGTGGGGTAGCGCGATGAAGTAATTGCACTGCTGCAGGGAACCTGGAATGGCTCCTATATCGAGCCATGTGTTCCCAGCTTTAGTTTGCCCACATCTGGTATAACATCAAACCAAAAAGCTGAATTCCTAGTTTTAATTGCAATGTGTTTCATTGTTGGGAAGTTCTACATGAACTATTAGTCCTGGGGACCATTGCAAAAAGGATAGAAGCTAAGACATAATGCAACAGTTGTCACAGAGAACAAAAATAAAAACAGTACTTGTGCCAACTGTCCTTGAGATTTCAAACTATTTCCTGTTGTGGAGGTGGAAACAAACATCAAAAATCTGACAGAGGTTGTAACTATAACATAATATTTTTGGAGATTGAACAAAAAAATTTATAATATTTTGAGAAATTTTTAGCAGATATACTTTTAGTCCAAAAACTATGATTTTGGGTCATATTCACAGGGAATGTCTTAAAATGGGATACAAGATCTACATCAGTGCATCGGTCATGATTCAAATGTATGCAGAATAAATAGAAAAGGCTATACACCTTCCCTAGGTTCTAAAAAAAAACACATTTTAGATAATCGGTATACAATAAACAATGCACTGAATACTTACTGGCAGAGTTCTACATCCCACTCCAGAGAGTTGATATTGAACAGCATAGTTCTGCTAGCATTGGTCACATCTGTACAGTGCACACCACCATTCTTTCCTCCAGTTAGGCTCTACAAACAGTAGAAATCAATTCCAAAATCATACCGCATAAACTTTTATTCAATTGAAAATAAAATAAAAAATTCAAAATACTTGTAAAATCAACTGCAATTGTCCAACATGACTGATAATTTCTATGTTGGGTTTGTTTTCTAATAATTTTTTTAAACAATCCAATTAAACATTCAGTTAAGGTTGGGCAGAAAATTGGCACGGATATGGCTAGCTTTATTATATTGTCCATAAAGTACAAATAAAGGGAGATAATAACATGGTAAATCTGGATTTGTAACCAGATAACCCCACTAATAAACCAAAATGGACTAGTTTTCAGGTAATCCGATAGCCTCCCATTCTTATCACAGATCAGTATATGGTTGTGAGAATCAGCAGTTTGAGAAAGATTCTACAGAAAACAAAAACACTTCCCTGAGGTAAAAAAAAAAAACACTAAAAATTCAGATTAGATTTGAAGTTTAGTTTGGGAGCTTTGGGCTGCTGCACTTTGCTGTTTGGGAAATGCCCCATTACATTAGAGTAGGCCAGGGGTGCACACGCTTTTTTGGCTTGCTAGCTACTTTTTAAATGCCCAAATCAAGATGATCTACCAACAATAAAAATTTAAAATATTTATTTTTATAAAATAAAATAAAAACTGTAATTGCCTTTTGTTGCCTTTGTGATCTACCGGTAGACTGCAATCTATGTGTTTGGACAGTTGATGTGTAAGCATTTAAAAAAAAACATATAACAATCAAAAATATTATTATTATCTTGTATTTATAGAGCGCCAACATATTATGCATCGCTTTACAGAGCATATATAGTCATATCACTAACGGTCTCTCAGAGGAGCTCACAATCTAATGTCCCTACCATAGTCATGTATATGTAACTAACATAGGAGAATCTTTATTTGGAGAAGCCAATTAACCTGCTGTCTTTGGAGTGTGGGAGGAAACCGGAGCACCCACCACGCAGACACGAGGAGAACATACAAACTCCTTGCAGATAGCTCCCAGGCCGGGATTTAAACCTGGGATTCTAGCGCTGCATGGTCAGTGTACTAGCCACTTGAACCACTGTGCTGCCCCAAAAGTTGAATAGCATCCAATTTTCGAAATCTCTTACCCAGATAATCCAGGAGTCAACAGTTCCAAACATAGCCCGGTCTTCTTCCACCGCATGTCTGATCTCTTCTACATTGTCCAGCAACCATCGCAGCTTCACTGCACTAAAATAGGTGCTCAAAGGTAGACCGGTTCGACTCTGAGAAAATAAATAAGTTGATATTGGTGGTTACAATAAAATTATCTGCTTTTTTATAGCATGGTTATTGGACATTTAACCACTTGCATGCATTGTCAGCTTTGGGTTGTTTTTCCAGCTTTTGCAAGCAAGCGCTATATTTCTCTTTTCTCCTTTTGCAATTCCAAATGATAAGTTATTTAAAAACACTAAATACAATCGGATACCCAGAAATATTAGTGCATTACACGAACACAAGTGCAGACAGCAACTAATTCTTATGGCATATTCATGAGATAACATTACTAACTTTGCCATTTTCAATGTCTACAGGAGATGAAAAGTGTTTTTTTCTACACATGTGCATAATTCTGCAACTGAACCACATATTTATTGTTGGTCAGCGATTATTTTAGGTCGAGTTCACATCTATGTGATGAGATACAGTTGGTTAAATTATGGGGGTTGGCACCATATAGAACGGAGTGTCATCTGCAGCATTCATTGTATAAGGATCATCACCACCATCATAAGGAGCACTGCACCCCATTAAATGCACAACTGCAGACATGTTGTCTTTTATGTGTACTAAAAGAAGGCGCAGGAACATATTTTTATGCACTACAATATGGTAGGTAGCACACAACAATTATTGTTCTTGTGCTAATGCTTTTTATATCTGACTTTCTGGTCATATATATCTTGTGGTATTATTATATGTGTGTATATCTCTGTGTATGCTAAATAAATGTATATTTTTTGTGTGCTTATTCCCGCTCTGTTTTGTTGATTGCACAACCTAAATCATATTCACTAGATTTGAATTCTGTGAGGTAAAATTACATCCATATGTTTATAAATTGTGAATGATTCCTTAAGGTTATAAAGCTGTTGCTAACATAGCCCTGACAATGCCCATATAATATACCCATTAGCTCAATGTCAAATAAGTTTAGAGAGTATATGGGAACTATAGTAGCTAAAGACAATTTATTTTTTAAATACTAGTGTGACTGTGAAACTAGGTTGTTCATACCTAGAACATATCACAACACAGATAAGCATGCAAAATACTTTAGGATTTACAAAGATGGAATATATGTATAAATATGACTCAATTCACAAAGTGAAGCCTAAGGTCTCCAAAATGATCCAACGTTACTCCATTTACTTGCAGTTCGTAAAATATCCACAAGATGCCAGCATAGGCAGCCTAATAATAGGCAGCCTTATAGAATGGCTGCAAGTAGGATTCCCCTCTCAGGTTGCTTTCTACAGAGGAAAAAATAACAGTTTGATCCTCTGCAATGGAAGTACCCTGTCCCAGATTGGTTTATATGAAACTCAATGAAGACTAAATCATGATCCCACATAATGAATCCTTGATCCACATTAATGTCAATTTTCCATTGCCGTTCAAGATTGTGTCAAAAAAGGACACCACCAGTAGCTTGCCACCTCTTACTCTATTTATAGATTTTATATCTTATCTATATTATGTTAAAATGTCTGACTTTGATCACTAAAGCTGTAGAGCGGACGTCGTGTCGAGAATCGTCCGGGCACCCTTTGTGTGCCAGCATCCCCATTCAAAGTAATGAAATCGGTCTTAAATTTACAGGCATACCTGGAATTTCTTAGATTGATTTCCTGGCTAATTTATGGCCAAATTTAACTTTTAACCTTTCGATTTGCGCCCCGATTTTTAAGACAGACCTCATATCTAAACATCTATACCCAGCTTAAGCCATTTACTAATATGCTAAATGTGGCTCTTTTATGTATAGCTACAAAAGAATCATACACGGGGGTATAAAATTTATCCATATTTATCTTGGCAGCTCTGAGATCAGCAATTCCAAGACAATAAAAATCTGTATCGGCTCCTAACAGAGAAGAGGTTGTTGGAGAGCTCCTACCTTAGGGTGGGTTTCCACATCCGTCGGGACCCCCTACGCTAGGCGCAGTGCTTGGCGTAGATCCCGACCGATCACATACACTTTAGCTGGCCGGCGAATGCGGTGTTCAGACATCCACCAATGCAGTAGTTAACGCAGCATCCGCCGAGCAGGTAAAGTGTATGTGCTCCGTCTGGACCTCCCTCCAAGCACATATTTACCAATGAATATTTACATATTTAAATTTGATATCATGTTTGGGGATGGTGCAAAAAAAGCACAGATTTTTATCACTAATGACTGGTAAGTAAACTGTAACTAGGGTTGGCTTGTCCTTGCCCTTTTTCATACTCCCTGTCAACTAATAAAATGTAATTGCCTAAAAAACAGCAGTGAGATAAGAGCTGAGAGAGAGGTTACACCAATAGTAACTGTTACAAGCAAGAGTTGTGTAACTACTGGCCATAGTACAAAAAGCTAATGGCAGCTATGGTTTTACATTGGAAAGGATATATACTTTCCTTATTTCCAGATTGGAATACAGCATACATAGTTATATGGAAGGCTAAAATGTACACAATGTAAATTTAGTAGAAATGTTAAAAAATGCAGACTTTCAGCACACACCTGTCTGATAAATGAACACTTTAAATACATATGACACTAAATATAACTAGTGAGAACAATGTTATTTGTCCAAGAGTATCCAGGTGCAATACAAAATATTACATGTGGTTACAAACTTTGTGTACCTTGAAGAAATTCTTGTTTCTCCCTGGAATTTTCTTTAACAACCTATCAACAGTTGACTGGGTCCTCAAGTCAAGCCAAACTAGAAAAAAAAATAGAAATAAAAGTTTTTGACATGGATAGCAAAAAACACATGGAAAACAAAAAAGAAAACTTCACACTACTTGTGCGCCTGTTTGCGTCTTTGTGTCAGCAGCACAAAACAAGAGGAAATATTCTTAGTAGAATATTCTTAGCAAACCTAGAAAGGGTTTGTACTCCTAAAAATAATTTGATTTAAATTACCGTATTTTCGGACTAGAAGACGTTCCGATGTATAGGATGCACCCTATACATCGGAGCGTCTGATGGCTGAACAATATTTCGACTTTCTCATACACTGCTGGCAGAGTAGGAGGTACAGAGGTGGAGAAGCTGTCTGACAGCTTCCCTGCCTCTAGTCCTGACTGGCAGAGCTGTACGTGAGGTGGCCAGCTTGTGCCCATATCCCAATATAGTGAAGATGGCAGCTCTCCTATCTGCACTATGTGAAAGTTTGGCTAAAGCAGCCCAGCTCACAGACAGTAACACACATCCGGAGGAATGATCTGCCCTCTGCACTGTGTTATCAGCAGACAGATACACACGGTTGACAGGCTGATACACATTGCTCAGCTGTCTGTGTGAAAAGCTGGCAGCATTCCAGCTTTCACACAGGCAGAGATAGATGGGAGAGATGCCAGCTGGCAGCACTTTCAGCTAACTCTGCTCTTCATTGCTTATATCAGCAGGGCTCCACCGATGTAAGCAATACAGTACAGATGGAAGATCCGGACGTGGGCGAATCTCTCATCTGATAGCCCCTCCTCGGCTAATCTTCTTGCCAGGAGAGCTAGTGGGGAGCTAAGGCAAAACCTCTACAGTCCTTACTTCCCCACTACTCCAGATTCTCTATCCTCTGCACTTCTATATTACCCCCTGCATTATCCTCTGCACTCTTTTGCATTTCACACCAGTTTCTCACCTGTATATATCACCCCTCTGCGATATTCTGCTCTGTCCTCTACACCCCTCACCTGTACATATTACCCCCTGTACTATCTTTACACTCCTTTGTGCTATCCTCCACACACCTCACATGAACATATTACCCTGTGCACTATCCTCTACACTCCTCGTCGTACATACCAACCCCTGAATTATCTTTTACACTCCACAAATGTAAAAATTTACCTTTGCACTTTCCTCTACACTCCTCACCTGTACATATCACCCCCTGTGCTATCCTGTGCACTGCCATATTCTGCCCTGCAAAATCCTCTACACTCCTCGTCTGTACATATTACACCCTGTGCTAGCCTATATACTTCTCACCTGTACATATTACACCCTGTACTATACTGGGCACTGCTATATTCCCCCTTGCGCTATCCTCTACACTCCTCTCCTCATTTGTACATGTTACCCTTGTACTATACTCTACAATTGCCATCTGTACATATTACCCCCTGTGCTGTCTTGTGCACTCCTATGTACCCCCCCCCCCCCTGCGCTATCCTCGACAATCCTCACCTGTGCATAATACCCACTTGCACTATCCTCTGCACCCCCTCACGTGTATTACCCCCTGCACCTATCTCAGGCACTAATGCTTACTCTAATATCCTCTGCACTGCTCTTCTGCATTGTCAGACACAGGCACACATTTGCTAATAATTATAAATGAATAAACTTATAAATACAGATTAAATAGTGTACTTTGCTCAGCTATGCAATGTAAAACCACAGTCCTATCACTAATTCTGAAGTGCCAGCTTGCCTACAGCTCCCTATTTTACTCTTTGGTCAAATTCTACAAATGCCTTCAAATAGGCATAAATATGACTAATGACCAAATTACTTGTGAAGTGGAAATGACTAGTTAAATGATTGATATGTGTCTGTTACCAATCTTTCCTTGCCAAAAGGTTACAAAAACAAATCTCAGGTTGATAATTTACTTTGCTTAGTCATCTAAATTCAAACCTTTGCACTTTGTATACTGATTTCTTTCCAGTGAAGCGATTGAACACAAACAGTGTACAAAACGCTTTACTTCTATACTTAAGAGGATAGAAAGGCTGGAAAAATAACATTCGTATGGGAGGAGATTTTTTACACACAAAAAGATCATTCTATTGCTGGTTTACTATTCACACAGCATAGGCAGCATTGAATGCGGCTGTTGTCTGTACGAGGCTTTAAAGCAGGGGGTCAGCATATTAAGATCACATGATTCCGGGATTTGTGTGTATGGATTGTGAATTATGCCTGGCCTACTGGTCAAAGAATTCTGTAGGGGTAGCCTTCTGATTGAAAGGCACTATAACTAAAGATGCTCTTCCTTATAACTCTAAGCTGATTATCCTATCAAATTGCAGTATACACACAAAAAAAGGTAGAACCTGATTAATTAGGTTAACAACATGGGAAGTTCTGCTTCATGCAATTTGGATCATGAAGCCCAAACTGTCATGGTGGAATCAATGTTAAGGTGGAATCTAGTCACATCACTACTAAACCACATACAGAAAAACACATTGCTCATTCACAGAATAACCAACTGCTTGCCTGGGGCTGTAAACTGCTAGCCAGTCCTTCTGTGTCATAGGAAGCAGAATTTCCCCCCATAGAAGACAGACTCACCAATAGCATTATATAGGGGCTCTCCAGTTGTTTTGTCCCACACAACAGTCGTTTCCCTCTGATTACTTACGCCAATTGCTAGAAAAGATAAAAAATAAAAAGATATCACAACAAAACACAGCAATAATAAAATAATATACCAGTTTTTTGGAGAAGTGTTAATGAGATTATGTAAGTAGTGGTGGGAGGGAAAATTATATTGGATATAAAAACTAATGTACTGGGAGCCTCCATTAAAACATTTAAATAAGAAACAAAAAACTGGTTCAACACATCTTGACTTCCACACGTAGTTTAAAAGCAAAAACTGGAAGTCAAGTATATCTCCTACCTATAAAGATTTAATTGTTAAAATAACAGAGGTTGAGACGATGGAATACTTAACAGCAAGTATCCAGGATAGAATTAAGAGCTATGAGAATATTGAGACTGCTATGTCAGGGGCTAAGGGGTAAAAAGTAAGAAGTTACCGTGAGAAATATTAGTTGGGAGATGATGTGTTTTGTGGCAATGTACATGTACAAGTTGTGTATGTGTGGTACAGGTGATAAGTTCTAGGTTATAAAAATCAATAAAGAAATTGTACATCAAAAAAGAAAAAAGATAAAAATAAAGATATCACAAAAAAACACAGCAATAATCTACAAATCTAACATTTCACACAGCAATGAAAACTTGAATATTAAATCATGAATCTCCAACGCCGCTGCCACCTTTATAGATTTTAATTACCTTTGATATTCGTGATTTCTATGCTTAGCTGAGTTAGTTTTTCACAGGTCTTCTCTACACATTCATACACAGACTGCAAAATTTCCTTTGGGTCTTGTTCTACCCACCTGCAAAGCGGAAAAATAAATATTGAATACAGCACAATGGCAATCATATATGCATTTAAACATACCCATATCATAAGGGACCTTAGACAATTTAAATAATCTAAACAAAGGTTTAGGACAAATGCACCAGTCAGTGAGCTCTGATGACTCCACAAGTCTCAAATGGATTTCATTGACACAAACCCAAAGCCCATCAACCCAGGTCCCTTGTCCCAGCTCATATTATTTCTAAATGTTGCATGCAGTTTGCTTAAAAATTACTGTAACATTTCTACTAGAGGACAACATTTTTAAATGGTTTAATTAATGTAATGTAGTCAGCTATAGCTCTATACAGCACAGTGGTCTGGGTCTTTAGCAATTTAATGCACCCCCTTCACTTATACA
The DNA here is from genome assembly GCA_036250615.1 of Ptychadena robeensis. Classification (NCBI taxonomy): domain Eukaryota; kingdom Metazoa; phylum Chordata; class Amphibia; order Anura; family Ptychadenidae; genus Ptychadena; species Ptychadena robeensis. The sequence continues at coordinate 77,769,820 of CM070033.1, read as the reverse complement.
CATTCGCCAGTGCTCATGCTATATGACCAACGCTGCTGAATAGAGTAGTGTTCAAGGGTCACCTTGAAGTCTTACCTGATGCCAGCCCATGGTATTTTTATCATATGTACAGCATACAGTATAGTAAAGGTGGGGAAAACATAAAAGCTTTTAATCTCTAAACTCTTTTTAAACTTTTCTAATACCCAGGTGATCTAATGCATTGTACTTCTGGTAGGAGTACACAGCTATGTGATAGAAAAAAAAATAGACAAAGTTCACAGAAAAACATGGTGCACGTTGTGTACTGGGTAACAGCTGAATGACATTGACTCACCCTTCTTTTGGAAACTTCTGTTTTATTTCCACTTGATGGTGACTAAGCAGCTCAGCTGTTTTGGCATTGAAGACCTGTACAAAGACACGACATGTCAGTACTACATAACATTGAATTCACAAGGTAAATGATGATACAATGACTTCTGCCACACAGACACTAAACGTAGCACTGTATGCCCTTCAGTGAGGAATCACCTGTTTTATCACTGTTTTAGGACTTGTTCACAATGTTCTACGCAGTTATATGGAGGTCCAGAGAGAACATTAAAAGCACAGAGAATAACATATGAACTGCCAATATGCTGGGAAATTTAACTATTGAACTTCATTGCAATATTTTACTTCTAGTACCACACCACATCTCAACTGACAAATTGTAAAAACACAATTCACTTTATGTAGTAGTGATTATGGCCATCAAGTCTAGGCATGACAAGCTCTGCATGGCAAAGTAATCAATTTGATCAGCTGATGAGTTAGCTGGTCTCTGATTTGCTGGTAAGAATCCATTGCTTATGTCACAGTTCTGCTTCCCATGAAGTATCAAATAGTCACCCAATCATAACAGCATTAATTAGTAATTTCCCCATGAATTTTCCTACAGGTAGAACATTTCTTTAGGGAACCGTCAATGCTAAAGCTAAATAAATAGCTAATAATTGTACTCTAAAGCCCAACTCTAATAGACAGCTTTAAGGCACTAGCGCTTAAACCCTTTGTCTACATGTGTTGATGTGATGTGATGAAGTTGCGCAGCATTAAAATGTGCTCTGCATTGACATCAAACAACACAAAAAAACAGAGACATCACAAACGCATCCTTTAACACGACATGGGCAAACTATGGCCGGGAGCCCTATCCAGCCCTTTAGTATTTTAATCCGGCCCTTTATCACCTTGGTGTCAAGATACTCTTTTTCCTCTTCACTCATTTCCTGCAATAAGTGGAGATAATGCCTATGGGAGGATTATAAAGGTCTTCCACTAGAGGCCGTAGCTTGCTTAGATTTACTATCCAAAGCCTAATTTTTTATATATGTAATAATTTTTTTAGTCTCCCTGGTAACCAGTATGATTATTAGGCTGAGTCTGTTTGTGCACTGTTTAGAGCGTGGTGTTGCAGGCATGGCAATACCATGTCCTATACATTTCTATTAGCAAAACACATCAGGTGTGGTTGGCACGCGTCACACACCACGCCCATTATTTACCAGTGTGTCTCCAGGTATAGACTGGCATGTCATTCCCCATAGGGGATTACAGGGGGGCGGTTTTCCCCGCATGTAGACGTGCAGTTTTCCATAGTGTAGACGCAGCCTTAAATTTTTTTAAATCAACGTTTACATTTTCCACCAGGCGGGGAGGACTTGGGATCAGGCGGCCCCTACAGGTTCATGGTCCAGTTCCTCTGTCAAGCTTAAAAACCCATTCCGGCCTACAAGTTAAAAAGTTTGCCCACCCCTGCCTTAAAGCACCCCTAACACATGGGTTGCTTTGAATTGGATCCGTTAACACGTTGCATCCTTAACGCATAGTGGAGTCAAAGCCTTACTTAGAAAGCCTAAAGGCCCCCACATAGGTACCAAGTGGGGGCCGACAGAGCTGCCAAGATCAGCTCTGGAAAGCAGCATGATGAGGTCATCACGCTGCAGTACCGAGCCAACAGCATCGGCGGGGACACTTTGTGCGCCAGCCGTTACCGTCAATAAAGACTTGAGTCTCCATTGAAAGTAACGGTATCGGCCAGAGAATATTGGACATGTCCGTTCTCTGGCCGGCTGTCGGTCGGTGGCAAAATCGGCCGCCAATCGGTGTGTGTATGGCACGCTTAACCCTCATCTACTTTACTTCTTTCCTCTTTGTGGATGAAGACACTCCTGATCACTTAATTTAATCATATAATTTAAAACACATGGCTGCTCTATTTCTCTAAAAACCATAGCACAATCAAGCCTTCTTAAAACAGAAGGTATTTACACGGCCCAATCCAGCACAAATCCCAAAACTTTAGGTGGAAGCCTGCAATTTGGGACAGTGGGCGGAGCCATGCAAATTATTCCTTTTCGCCCCATCAGCCAAATGCACATCCAGAAACCGCTGGTGTACAGTGCAAATATAGCCTTTTTGGTACAGAGCCATTTAAAAACCATGTAATTCTTGCTTATTACGTTATAAATGAAACACAATACAGAAAAAACGTATGTGTGTATGTCAGCGTACCAGTATATCTTGGAAGATAGCGCTAAAATCTTTTATGTTTTTACAGAAGAATTTGGGACATTCAAGCAGAATAGATTCATGATAAATCTCAGCAAAATACATTCAAAACATTAATTAATAAAGACGTGTAACTAACATTACTGAGAGGACAAAGCAAGGTAAACCACAAGCTAATTCAATAGAGTGTACCTAACTCCTTCAACAGTTTTTTTTTGTTCCACGTGGTCATTCCCATCAGGTAGAATACAAGGAGGAAAACTAACAACATCCACAAATAACTACTGTTTTCATAGGCGGATTGCCAAACAGGATATCTGCCTGGCACCTGCATTGATACCATTAATGTGCCATTATAGAAGACTTCAGCGTCATTTAAAGGCCCTGTGTATTTGCTTCGCAACTGACCAAATACAATCAGCAGGTCTGATTATTGGCTGGGAGCCCAGATGTAGTCTACAGGAGAAATATATGATTATATAAACTGACGCTGAAATGCTCAACTGGAGAAGATTATGAACATATATCATGAAAGGATAATTCTAAGTTGTAAAGACAGAGACTACATTTAGTAGTGGCCAAAACTAAACAGTTTGAGCTCTTGAACCTTTCTCAGGCAACTGCAAAACATATAGAATTCAGTTTGGTATAGTACAGTAATAAAATCCTAGAGTTCACAAGCCTTTTTATGTTAAATCACATTTTATAGTTAAATACAACTCCTTGTCCACCAACTGATGTGTATAGCAAGCTCTATAGGCTGGCCATATACACTAAGATTTCCCAGAGATCGATTTGTTAAACCATCGTGACATGCGATGGACCATAATTCGTACATCGATCGAAAAGTGCACCATTTTCAGGATACAATTTATCGCCGATTTATGCGCCCGATCGATTGGTGAAATACCGTATTTTTCAGACCATAAAACGCACCTGACCATAAAATGCACCCAGTTTTTAGAGCAGGAAATCAGAAACAACTAATATTTCATGTTAGGGAATAATCCCCTGCAGTACCCAATTTCAGCCACAAAAATTGTGTCACTAGAGAGTACACTTCAGACATCTCTTCTTCCCCATACACGGGGAAGGGAGGAGGGCTAGCGGGGGAATCTGCACTCTGGTCTCCATGTCCCCTCTGTGGCTGTGTGTGAGGAAACTGCCAGCGAGTGCGGCTTTCCCCACACACACTCTGCATTGGTTATAACGGTGGGGCTCTGCAATAAAGCCAATACATTTCAGATGGGAGATCCGGCTGTGTGCAGATCTCCCATCTGCCAGAGACCCAAGTTGCGATCACCGGCACCCAAATGGCCGCGGGTGGTCACACATTCGGACCAATTTTCGTGGTGAAAAGGTGCATCTTATAGTCCGAAAAATATGGTAACTAAAGATCGGCAACACAAAAAAATGCGATCGGAAATGATGAAAGTGGGATGAGGCCTGCATGGGTCGATCGAAAAGGAAGATCTTAAGGTCTCCGATTTGCAAAAGATCGACTAAAAATTACAGACGTGTATGTTCGATTAATTGTGTCAAGTCATTTCAGTCAATGGCACGCTTTAAACATGCATCGATTTATGATTTATTTGCTGGTTGATCTTTCAAAAATCGTACGAAAAATCAAGACATCTATGGCCAGCTTAAGCCCTTTCTGGGCAAAATTTATCAGAGGTTTCTTGTAAATTTCCTCTTGCTATGGCTCTATGCTAAGATTGGCAGAAGTGCGGGCAATCGTATAACTGGATAGTGGACAATCGGTGGGTTGCTGCAGTCAGCCCCTGCAGGATCAAGTCCAAGGGACACATCCTTGGCAAGCACAGTGTGATGGCAACACCCAGAAATGCAGTTACTGGTTTGAGTTGGAAAGCCATTGCCTTAATTGCCCCCTGAAGATAGAAGTGGTTCCTCCTAATAGGCAATATGTCCTGTAAAACAAATTGTAGAATGGAAGAAACCACAAGTGACAAGGTATTCTACATGCATAAGTGTAGTATTCTTTAGATCAGTGGTGGCCAACTGAGTTGATATAAAAGGTCAACAAGTCATCACTAAAGGGCCGCACATAACATTTTCAATCTATACTGACTTGTATAAGCATTTTAAATGCAAAATGACAGCAGGAATACCTAGAAGACATTTTTAAATAACATAACTGGTTTACAATGATACTTCAAGCATTAGAACACTGTAATGTGGTAATTCAGATTTTGTGTCATATACATCATCAAAGGTTATGTGCTTCAAATATATCATCAACGACTTATCACATAGGTTTATCAGCTCTTCCGACTCTAAGAAGTTTCTGGGCGAGGACCTGTTAGCAGGGGGTTGGCGAACAGGTGAGTCCCTATGCTCTATGCAATAACAGGTTTCTGGGGCCACAAGTGGAAGACCGAGGGGGGCTACCGGAAAATGCCCAAAGGGCCTCATGCGGCCCCCAGGCTGCAGGTTGGGCACCTGGGATTTAGATGCTCTCCAACACTCCTCTTACTATAGCAGAGTCCCACCCGCAGGTTGGACTCTTCTAGCAAAGAAATGTGTTTTAATGGGAAGCCTTGGCTAAAATGTTGCAATACCCTATAAAGTGATCGAGGAAAAATAAGTACTTCTCTGTCTGTTTGGTAAAGGTTTTCTACCTTTTCGGTCACTAGGACTGGAAGCAATGAGAAATCACTCTAACTAACCTCCTCTTGGGTACAACTCAACCAGGTACAACAGAACCTTATCTTATTACTACTCTTCAATAAATAAATGTATAGACATATACTCTGATGTGTCAAACCACGGAGAGAAAAAAGTAGCTCTCTTTTTGAACTGTTATGACGCACAGAATTGCGTGACCTATAATAACAGGAGTCATGAATGGATATGTTGGAATATTTCCACTATTGTGCAAACAAGCAACGCAATACAAGTGCCTATTGAGAAATATTTAAGCAAGAGTGGACAAATAAGTAAGAGAAAAGCATATTTGTGACATTGTTAAACCCCAAAAATGAAGTTCTCATTGTCTGTTTTTTGGTCTATTACAAGTATGTGCCACTCAAGGGCCCATTCACACTATGTGTTTCTTTAAAGGTACGCGTTGTGCGTTTGGCACATTACACATAAGCGTTTATGCTTGCGTTTTTGAACAAAGTATCAAAAATCAGTACAAAAAAAGTACTTGAAAAACACATGCGTTTAAATATGCGACGCAGCATGTCTAGTGTGAAAGGGCCCTTAAGCAGTTTGGTGGTTGGTTGAGAAGTAACCTTCCATATCAGCACAAAAAAACTAAAGGTTTTCATTCCCATGTGGTTTTAGCAGGCACATCTTACATGAACTTTGTGCCAACCATAAATGGGGAGTCCATCCCTCTTTTTTAGTGGGTTTAGCATGTAATGACCAGAAAAATAAAACTTCTCTATAACCTTTTTAGATCCGTGACCCAGGAAGTGACAGTCACAAAGTGTCGCTTCCTGTATTTGGATCGCAAGAGAGCCCATGCAGGATGTCACTTCCGCATGCCAAATTCCGGAAGTGACGCTCTGCATCATGGCTTGCGGTATGATCAGGTAAGTGTAATGTCCACTCCCTCCTATTTTGCCACTCCACTTGTGCACATGATATGCAGGGTGGGAAGTTAGAAGGGGGCATTATCGCTTTTGGGCATCAGCTCTGATTATTTTAGTGAACATGGGGACCCCTGTGAAATGGTTGCTGGATCCCCACAGGTTGAGAACCTCTGCTATAACACCTTGTTATTATCCCCATAGTTTTTCTGCTAGGGTTGTATGCCATAGTTAGTAGGCACAACAATCTCTGTGATCATTGACCGATCCAACACAATCCAGCAAGTTTAGGCAAACCTCGCCTACTAGCTAAGGGCAATTTGCTGTGCTGGGTACATGAGACAAGGAAAAACTAGAAATGCTGGTTGCTGAACATTTCCTATGCTCCATCTATGATTCTCATAAGACTTACAGCTCAGGCTGTGATAGAATAAATACACGTATTATGCAAAACCGTCACCAGGATACAGTTTTAAATTGGATTTGTCTTCTGCTTGCCAAAAGCTTAAGTGTGTTTCGACACTGCATTGTGACATTTGGAACTTCATGTTAGTCTGTAATTAGATATCACCTTGAGACCTGCAGAAAAAGCAGGCACATACACACAGACACATACACAACTTTGCTTATCACACTAGGTCAAAGTGCAAACATACAGAGAAACACATGAGGTTGGACATGACAACTAAAGTCAGAATAACTTTGCTGACGCCTACAGACATTCTTTGAATCAGGTTGTGCCCGTAAACACGATCAAGGTGCTCAATATTTCAAGGAGAATCAAGTTCGCTTCTAAGTAATAGTTTCTAGGACTTTTCAAGTACAGAACGGGAGAGATAGCACATGATTGAACAGTATGTAACTGTTAGGAGTTAGTTGCTTTAGGTAGGTAATTAGAAAGGTAATGTTTGTAGATCATTGGTGGGCATACATGATCGTTTTAAGTCAATCGTTTGAAAATGTATAATTTTTTGGGATCAAAATCAAACTGGATCCAAACACTGGATTAAAGTCAACAATAAAATCGATTGAGCAGTGATCGGACATGTTGGTAATCTTCCGCTGATCGTTTAAGTATCCGACGGGTTTTCAAAATATTTAGAGCGATTTGTATCCTATGGTACTGTAGAGCATTCTCATAAGGCTAGCAGTGGTAAAAACAATACAAAATATAATACAATCGTACTTTAAGTCGAGCAAATGAAAAATCAAACCGTGTATGCCCAGCTTTACTCTTCTAGGAGACCACTAAAGCTGGGAACACCCACATAGATATGGGCCAGATCGATGGCCACTTTGGGTGCGCTCACGGTCATCTATCTGGCCATATCCGTTTTCCAATCACGATGTACTCTATCAGGGAGGACCCTGCACTACATAGTTGTTGGTAGATCTAAAGAAAATTGTATAGAGAGATCTGAAGGTGTATGAGCAGGGTACATACATGTAGATATGGGTCAGATTGATGGCCGCTTCGAGCTCTGTGCGCACTCACGGCCATCTATCTGGCCCACATAATATGCGGCCATCGCTGTTTTCAAGTGGGACTAATCAATCCCGCTCGAAAACAGCCATATCGTGCATGACCAATAAATACGGCTGATGTCCGATGCTTTGCATGGAAACCGCAGGTCTCCATGCAAAGCATCGGCTGAGCTGGAGAGAGAGCAGAGCTGACGTCATCGCGCTGCTGCAGGGAACATCGGGCGGCTCCAATATCGAGTCATCTGTACCCTGCTTAAGGGTGATATTAAGAATATGGTTAATCTGCCTGTCTAAATTATCTGAATCAAAGACAGAAGAGGAAAAGCATAACCTAATGGGAACTCTCCAGAAATAGCTAATGCATCCCCGGTTTCTTTTCAGGAAAGGAAAGAGCAAAGTAGGTGCTTAACACCTGGGGAACCTAAAAGTTTTAAAAATGAACAAAAAATGGATTAGTGGCTTAGATGGGCTCATTTATAATATGTTGATGTAGTACTGAGATTTTACAAGCTATACATATAGGCAGACTTAAATAATATGCCTATCTTGTTTGAATGCTGCTCATAAATAGTATTTATAGAACTTCTATTTCTATAGATTACTATTTACCAATTACTAGGATGTCTTACCTACTATAGAGATTATATTACACATCATTGTATAATTAGTGAAGACCTCAATCCTAGCAAACAGGAGGAGTAGCAGCATTTGCTTTTAACAGGTTCCATGCCAGAAGCCCACCATACACCTTTCATGACCATACACTTTTAGATCTGTCAGATTTCCTTTAGATCTACCAACAACTATGTAGTGACAGGTCCTCTGTGATTCTAAACAATCAAGTCTACCTGTGTTCAAAGTCACTCATATTACATGGTTTTGGTAAAACAAAAAAAGGAGATCTAAAAGGTGTATGGGGAGCATTTAGGGCCCCCATACACCTTTAGAGTTCCCTGTCAGATTTCCTTTAGATCAACATTCGTTTTACCAAAGCCATGTAATATGAGAGACTTTCTAAACAATCAAGTCCTCCTGTGTGCAATCACAGAGGACCCATCACTACATAGTCGTTGGTAGATTTAAAGGATATCTGACAGAGATCTAAAGGCGTATGGCCAGCTATAGCGATGGGAGATTAGAAAGGTCCTCATTTTACATGGTTCTGGTAGAACAAAACTTGTTGTACAGAAATTGTATGGTAAGATTGTAAGGTGTATCGGGGGCCTTTTATAATCACTTTCCATCACCATAGCACATTCCTTCTCATCAACCTGTTGAGGACCAAATAAGGGTCCCCACACACATAACAATCGGCATCTGATTTTGCCGCCGAGCAATGTGCGTGCACACTCGTGGCCGTCGGTAAAACTGGCCTCAGAGCGCAGATGCCCACATGGGGCGACACATTAACAGGCATCATTCAGTAACAACTGAGATTTTACTTCCACTGAGAAGTCTACACAGCACACACTATACTAATCCAGGATGAGGCCATAGAATCCAAAACAGACACTTCATTATCACCAGATGGTTACAGCTCTAGATACTGAGCTGCCCAAACCAGATTCCTCAGAACGGCAGGAAGTCAGGAAAGGGCCCCAGGGCTTCTACCTCCTCATTCCAGGGAACATTCGGGTCCTGGTGGAAGCCATGTTTTATGTAAAAGAATGTAGGTTTACCACTAAAATATAGTGGATCGCCTGCAGGAGCAATGGCCAAGGTTGCTAGTGGTCTTCTTTAAATTATAAAGAAACACTGGAAGTGCAGAATGAGGCCCCAAAAGTAAACAATTTTAAATTTTACTAAATGTCTGTGTGGAATCAGGGTTACGTTTTTAAAATACTAGTTACAGGACTGCCTCACAACAAGCATTGAAAATAGTCACAACTAGTCTCCATACTTGCTCTTAGTGCCTCCATAAGTACAGTGGTGGTAAGTGGTTAACACTGCAAGACCTGAGGTTTTCACCCACTTCCCAAAAACAAACTGGTAATTTAAATGCCTTCTGCCCAAAACTGGCCTTCAGCTATGATGCAGATTGGATTGTGAGCTCCTCTGTGAGATAGTGACATGACTATCACTATATGAACTGTATAAAGTGAAGCTTGTGCATCAGAAAATGCAACTGTCATTTCTTATAGCATATACCATGTTTCCCTGAAAATAAGGCATCCTCCTGAAAATAAGGCACCCCCAAGATACGCTACTTTGGACAGGGTGGGGATCAGAGGGGGCAATCAAAATGACACAGGAGGGTCAGAAGGGGTTATGAAAATGGTAATCCCCCCTCTGAGCCCCCTGTGCCATCTGGATTCCTCCTTTGATCCCCCCCTGTGTCATTTTAAGTGATCCCCCCACCCTGATACCCCAGTGCCGTATTCTTCTTCATGGAAAAATAAGACATCCCCCAAAAATAAGACGTAGGGCATCTTTGGGAGCAAAAATTTATTTAAAACACGGTCTAATTTTCAAGGAAACACTGTAGCTATTGAGGCTAAATTCTTTAAATAATAATCTGGACATACAATGGAGGAACTCTGAATGCATTACATAACTTTCAGAGGAAAACAGTTTAGTTGAAAGAGTTTTTCTTTTATCTTGCCATGTCTGGTTGTGGAAGAATATCTCCATGCTTCCTGTCCCAGCAAACGTAGTCACCCATACAGGAAGTAAAGGAAATCTTCCTACTGACTTAGGGCTTGATTCCACTGGTGCAAATTGCTGCGGCTGTAGCTGCTCCCGCCGGCACCCCGAGCTGTTTTCATGCGGATGCACGCGTACGTCCGTGCGTTCGGATGCAGACTCTGGGCAGCCCCCATGTGAAAGGATGCGGTCGGTTGCGGTTTCCGCGCGAAAACGCTGTGGCTAGCGCTCGGAACTGCACCGCATCCACATCTGCACCGCATCCACACTCAGCCGCACCAATGGAGCCTGGCTGATGCTTTCCCTATGGATGCGGTCGGAGGGGCGGCAGCTGCGCGGATACAACCGCGGCAAATCGCATCAATGGAAACAAAGCCTTATGTATCCTTATAAAATGTAATACTGGATACATATTGCTTTGTGCTTTTACATACAGGTAATTCTCCTACCTGTGTAATACCCCCAATATGTATTTTAAGGAAATCTCTAATAAACATAAAAATAAAGAAAAATTCGCTCGCCAAGTCCACAGTACACGGACAGTCTAGATCCAGCTTTCTGGCACTCCACACCGGTTACATGTTTATTTGCTGCAACTTAGTAACAGAGTGCAGCCTAATGACAGGGAAGTCAATGAAGACGTTGTATCCAATTGTTCAGCGATAGCCATCCTCCCAGGCAAAGGATGTTGTGCCAGCCATGTTTACGCTCTGCTTCCCCTCAGCACTGCATGACTTTCAGGATTGGACGGCCACCCTGTCAATGCTTCCACAAGTAAACAGATATAGTAAATGAAGCATGAATGAATGAGTCAATGACATGTACACAGCAGGTGTTTATCGATATCATCACTATACCTGAGGGCCACTCAGGTCCTGGAGAGCTCTCCTTTACAGGAACTACTTAAGGTGCCCATACATGGGTATATTTTCTGTTCAATTCCTGAACGGGCGATCGTCGGCGATTGAACATTTGGGAATCAAACGCGGTCCATCTGTGGCGATCAATCCAGCTCCATATTAAAATTGATCGAACAGGGATCCAACATGTTGGTAAATCCCTGATTAAACGCCATTACTTTGGATGGAGACCCTAGACCACAATTCAAATCATAGGCCAGGAATTGATGGTGCAAAATGGTGTGCAATGATTCGCTGAAAGATCACAGCTTGGTGACGCAGAGCAATTTTTCAATCGCACAGGTATTGACCCGTGTATGGCCAGCTTAATACACAATTCCTAGTTAGGAGAGGAAGCTGCATGGACGCACAGGCCAGTAAAATAATGGTTGTCACCAATGAAGTCACCGTTATATACATCATATCGCCAACAGGCAATAGAACCGACAGTATTGATTTACAATACAGTACACAGTTCATGTTCATGATCCAGTCAGCATGGAAAGCTCCAATAACAACCCTTTCAGGCACAACAGGGTAATTAACATTTAAAGTCCCCATATTGGACCACACACAGCCAATTCCTCAGCAGCAGGAACGTGAATTTCTAAATTCTTCTCTACGTCATTTCTTCAACACAATGGTACAAGATCTTAGTGTTGCTCAATTTCCTATTGCTGCTACAACAGAATGACATCTAATGGTACCCAACACACATCTATTTCACAATTTATATATATATCATTTATACGGCACAGAATTGGGTCAGATCTGCTTGTCACTTATATTTTATGTTTACATGTGGTAAGGTCTCAATTCAGAGAGATTGCACAGGAAGTTAGAAATAAATCTCCCTATTAGGTCAGAGACCATGAAAAACAATGTACAGAATGTGGGTATAAAAAGGCTACCACTGGTCTCCTGCAAGGTCAAAGATCTAAAATGCTGACCCTTTGGTTATGGTACGTTATGAATCACAGTATAGGGCAGTGGTTCCCAAACTGGGAGGCACAAAGGAATTCCAGGGGGTGTTTGAATGAGGAGCGGGGGCTCAATAATGTTCCTAAATAGAAAAGGGGGGCACTGCAAGGAAAGTTTGGGAATCACTGGTATAGGGTATAGGAAAGGTCACAGTACAATGTCCTTTTCTGTGATCATTTTCTGTAGCATTACCCCGGCCCCCAATCATTTTCTGTAGCATTACCCCGGCCCCCAATCATTTTCTGTAGCATTGCCCCGGCCCCCAATCATTTTCTGTAGCATTACCCCGGCCCCCAATCATTTTCTGTAGCATTACCCCGGCCCCCAATCATTTTCTGTAGCATTACCCCGGCCCCCAATCATTTTCTGTAGCATTGCCCCGGCCCCCAATCATTTTCTGTAGCATTACCCCGGCCCCCAATCATTTTCTGTAGCATTACCCCGGCCTCCAATCATTTTCTATAGTGTTAAGCCAACCTCAAATAATTTTCTGTAGTGTCCCATGCCCCCAATCATTTTATGTAGTGCTACCCGGCCCCCAATTATTTTATGTAGCGTTACCCCAGCCAAGCATTTAATGTAGCGTACCCGGCCCCCATTATTTTTGGTTGCATTACTCCAATCAAGTGTGTGTCCCTGGCCAGCAATCTGTACCAAAGCTGCATCCTCTAACTCTGTGATAGACTACTTCCACACTCTGATATGTAACTATTACACCAGACATTATTGGTTAGGGGGAACACACTTGAACTTTAGGATCACTGGTCTCCAATCTCTAGAAATGCAGGAATAAATTGGAAACACCTGTCCTCATCTATGGTGATGCAGCGGACACCTAGATCAGCCCTAAGAAGTGATCACTGTGATGGATAATACAGCAGGAGTAGTAGTACAGGGAGACTCAATCAGAGAGCGGCAGCCCAGCACAGGACTTTGGACAATGGGAGTCCCCCCATCCCGGCACCTGTCAGGTCACAATAGATGTCATAACACGTGACAGCACCCAATGTCACAGCTGTTCCCCATGGGTGATACAGACCAGAAAGCGGGTGGATCCTGTGCCCTGATCGATGGCTCCCACCAGTGGCCCCAGAGCGATCCGATTGGAGGCAGCCATTCTCCTTGAAGTGTGACCCGGGATGACTGATCGGCCTCTCTAGTACACGCTGCCGGGAGCGCCACACAGAGCCATGCCACACCGCCCGTGACGTCACGGGGCGCTGACCCGCCTCAGCCAACCAGAGGATGGGGGTGTGCGAGGGCTGACGTCATGCGGCTTCTCACTGGCCCTTCACCAATGTTTCTGTTCCACCAGATAATGTGATAGAGGAGCGGCGTGCCCTGTGTGTGGCTGAGGGAGGGAGAGTCGGGGGATGCGGCATGCGAGCTGTGGCATGACCTCATAGTACATCCGATGACATAGTATGGTCTGCGATGCTCCGATCTCTCCTACCCTGTAGAGATGTGCCACCCTACATTGTGCGGCTACACCAAGATCGCCCTGACCTGACCCTCACACACCCTATTCCCCCAGGACCCTGAACCTCACCCCGCAACTTTACCCCACAACCCTCGAAACCCTCACATTGACACGCCTTAACCCACGAATCCTTCACCCGAACCCATCGATCCTTCACCAACCCTCCGAACCCCTAAGCTTACCCCCTCACTCCCCTAAACACTAAAAAAAGAGCATCAATAGACCACACACCATAAACAGCACAATACGCCACAACAAAGTGAGAGGAGAGATCACTCCACCCGTAGCTCATCCCGATAGGTAGGACAAATGTAAGCCCTCATTCTAACCCCCGAACCCCAAAATCCTTACTTAAACCCTGAACTCCTCATCACCCGACTACCCAGTTAACCCAACTCCTAAACCCGCAGCATTCACTTACCAGAAACCTCTCACATTTACCACCTACCCCCCTAACACCTCGAAGAAGTATCCCTCCATGCTAAGAGAAAAGTTGTGAGGCAGAGATCAATCCAGGCCCTGCAATTTGTATACTGGGGCAGCTCATTGTGCCAGGAAGAAATCTCAACAAGATGCAGAAGTGTAAGGCCCTGAAAGCCCTCATGCTAACCCCCAGAGCCCCAAGCCCGATTTGCCCAAATTCCTCACCTGACCCTGAACCCCTCCATCCCCGCCAACCCAAACCTCCTTACCTGCAGCATCCCTCACCATTCCCCCCAGAACCTCTCACCTTCAGCCTGAACCCCACAGCCTCCCCCTCACCTAAACCCCCCTTATGGCTTGTTTCCATTGAAGCGTTCCCGTGCGGTTGCAGCTGAACGCATGCCATAGTTGTCGCGCGTTTTAGCGACGCAATTTTTTTTTGATGCGGTTGGGGCGCGGATGCGTTTCAAAACGCTGCAGCTAGCGTTCAGAAACGCGCCCTAAACCGCATCCGCACCCAAACGCCCACAACCGCACCAGTGGAAACTATATTGAAGTTTCCAATGGATGCGGTTGTTTGTGGCGGCCGCGCGGCTGCAAACGCACAGGATCGCATCAATGGAAACAACCCCTTACACTGAAAAAGTATTCCTCCCTCCAAGGGGCAATAGATTGTTGGATACATATGCGTCTGTGTGATGACATCATCCAACAACTAGTCCACTCATCTTGAGGGATGACTTGACTTAAAAAAGTCCTTAATGCCCTTATTTGCATGGACACTGCCCATGGCCTGGCTGTCATGTCAGTCACTGTCCTATACAGGCAATACAATGGCTCTTTACACACAGCATGCTGCTCAGTATGACATCATAAGCTACTTGTACATATATATAAGTCTGCTGTTTGTGTTGTACAGCAGTGTGGAGTTAACATTGAAAACACATCCTACAGAGGGCTTCAGTTAAAGTATCTGTGAAATTAACATTGAGATGAAAGATGGAGCAGGCTGGCCCAACCTACAGAAGTGTCATTTCATGGTACTCATTAGTGTGTATGGCCCCACTTGCTTGTATGTATGTCTGACAACATTGGACATGCTCTTCATGAGATGAAGGAGAGCCCAGGGGTCTCTCCTCTATGATCCTTACCTGGCATCACAGCTCTGGGACAGTCTAAGTTGCCACCAGACAGCGTTGGATGAACCAAAAATATGATGTTCTCCAAAAACAAACTCTGCCCTAGCCAGGATGCCAGTCCTCAGCGATTCTGCATCGCTGCAGGCCCACAGATCGTCTCCGGCGCCGCATCTTCTACGTAATTGATGACGCTTAAGTGGCAGGGGGAAGGGCACATAGACCTCCATGTTAATGTAGTGGTGTCGATTTCCCGCTCCACATCGCCGGCGTCATTGATGCCACCTGCGACGTGTAGGGGGGAGGGTGGGGAATCTCGACAGAGTACAGTGTATAGCTGTAGCTAGTGATGAGCGGCATAGGCAACATTCGTATTCGCGGCATGCCGCGAATTTTTGGGAAAACATTCGGAAAATATTCGCATTCGGCAATATTCTTCTTATTGCGAAAATCGACAGTTTTATGCGAATTTCGCGAATTTTATATATTCACGAATATATGTTTAACTTGCATTGAGGGGCGTGTTGAAAAAAAAAAATTTGGGACGCCATCTAAGTGATTTTCATAAAGTGCCGATTTTCGCAATATTCCGAATATTCGCATCACCCCAATATTGGATTTAAAAACTGTTGATGGTCGCAGGGAGTGTTGCTAAGCTCTTGTTGCAGCCTTCCCATTTGTACACTTGCATTGAGAGGTGTGTGTAATGGAAAACAAATACAGAATATCAGGAATTGCGAATATTCACCATCTTCGCGAATTTCCGATATTCGCGATTAATATTTGGAATCCGAATATTCGTGATCATCACTAGCTGTAGCCATAGCTGTGGTTGGGCACACCTTCACCAGCTAGCATAGAAGCTGTCAGAAGGAAGATCCTCCTACAGGCAGTAGGCGTTTCATGGTAATCACTTGAGAGAGAACATGCCAACACCCTTTAAAACCAGTGATATACTTGGTGTGTAGCCATTTGTTGTATAAACTTACCCAGGGCTTAGGAATGTAAACTCAATATCCATTTGTTTCATTAACTTCCCTCTGCTTTATGAAGCAGTATGTAAGGTTTACATCTGTTTCCTTATCCCACTCCTTAAGCTGGGAACACACGCATAGATATGAGCCAGATGGATGGCTGCTTCGAGCGCCGTGCACGCTCACAGCCTTCTATCTGGCCCATATCTAATGCGGCCTTCCCTGTTTTCGAGTGGGACCAATCCATCCCATGACATGACCATAAATCACAGTCAATGCCATTTGCTTTCCATGGGGACAGCGGGGTCTTCCTACAAAGCACACAGCAGTGCTGCGCCTTCCGCTCCTATCGGGCAGCAGCGCAATGACATCATTGTGATGCTGTCAGGAACCTGCATGTATTAGTGGTTGTTATCAGACAGTTAACATCAACACTTCATCAACTGTTGTCTTCATCAATGTTTTCCCACAGTTCTCCAGCTCCATGGAACATTAGTAAGTAACTTGTTACAACATAAATACTTTGTATCCTGCGCATCTTGTTCTTCTACATCCCTCAGCTTGGTAATAGTTATAAAACTTTGTATCTTTCCATAACACTTTTTCACATCCTCCCCTCTGGAATTCATGTGTAGGTATATACAACCCTCAAGAAAGTTTCCACCTGGTAAGGTAAATACATAACACACATGAGAAGGATCCCATATTATATACAATCTGCATAGCATGTTCCACACCCTGAATGAAACCTCTCATTCTAATGGCGACAATATTCATTAACTATATAAAGCAGTGTGACATCCCTCTGAAGAACTCCAGCCTCTGGATGGAATGGTCTTGACTTTGATTTATGCAAAAACTACAAGTGCTAGAACCAGGGGCGTAGCTAGAAATGAATGGGCCCTATAGCAAATTTCTTGGACCCCCCTCCTGGACCTAACATTCCATCGCTGCTCTGTTCCCAAACAGTCAGAACTTAAGCTAGGCACACATGGGTAGATCTGTAAAAAGATTTGAGTACCATCACTCAACGTGCGCGGTCACGGTGATCGATTGTACTCTAATCTGCTTACAAACCTACCTGTGTGTGTTTTCCTCGATTGAACGGGGTTCCAACATGTTGGAAAACCCTGTTCAATCTCCATTACTTTGCACGAAAAAGAATCTTTATGAAAAGTATAGGAACAGCCGGCTCAAGCCTTCTTCCTACACAGCAGTCCGACTGTCAGTGTGAAGGGGGCGGAGCCAGCACTCCTCACACTGAAGCCGACGCTGCTGTGAGGAGAGAGGATGGATTTCTGCCCAGCTTGTAGCCCGTGTTCTGATTCACACGCTACAATCTTGGGAGAACAGGTCCGGGAGGTCCCCATTGAACGGGAATCGATGTGCCCATGTGGTGCACATTGATTTCCGTTCAACTGATCTCCAATCACGTCACCACGCTGTGATTAATCAGAGGTTGATTGCACAGGAATTTACCCATGTGTGGCTAGCATTAGGATTAGCCCCCTGGCTGATCGATTCAGTCCAGTTTTTTGTAAGCGTTATGACAAATGTAACCACCCTAGCAGTCCACTGAGTTTCGTATTTCTGTACCAAAAGTAGTACATACCGTGTTTCCCCGAAAATAAGACAGTGTCTTATATTTATTTTTGCTCCTAAAAATGCACTTTGTCTTTTTTTCAGGGGATGTCTTATTTTTCCATGAAGAATAATACTGCACTGGGGTATAAGGGTGGGGGGGTCACTTAAAATAACACAGGGGATCAGAGGGGAGAATAAAAATGGCACAGGAGACGCAGAGGGGGGATTACCATTTTAGTAACCCCTACTGATACTCCTGTGTCATTTAGATTGCCCCCTCTACCGTACCGTATATATGTCTAAACAAGGGTCTCGTAGTCATCCTGACTAATAAAGTTTGAAACACACAATTGTGTAAAAATGAATTGCTTATTAAAATAAATAAACACAAAACTCAACTCAAACAAGAAAAAATCCCAGCAATCAGTGTGTTGATGGACCAGGACCACTTTCCACTGACCTCTATGGAGTTGCTGTGTTTGTCGTTATATCCACAATTGCAGAAATTTTTTCAATAAATATCAATGTTGCCCAAGTCTTTGGCCCCCTGAGTATTTGAGTTTTACACCCCTGATCTAGAATATTCCCTATCACCCCTCTCCTGGTTATGTAGGGCTGATTCATATGTCATATGTTTGTTTGAATTATTTTTTTTTACTTGCTAAATCTGTGAATTACTCCCAAGGCCCCTATAATTTTTATCATCCCCAAAATTGCTGGAAACATAAAGAAGGTTCAGGGAAACACTACAAAAAGTTGCTCCAGCATGTGCAGTTTTTGCATAAATTAAATTCAAGTTTAGGAGCAAACTTTACCTCAAACATTTCAACTTGACTTTGAATTTTATTTATGAAAAAAAAACCCTGAAACGTCAATGTTTTGTTCCCAAAGCCACTTAGATATCTGTTATTTACCGTATTTTCAAACTATTAGACGCACCCAGTTTTTAAAGCAGGAGAACCAGAAAAAAATATTTGAAGTGTTCAAATCAATTGGATCAATGCAGTGGATGAAATTAATGCAATACCAAATGCAGCCACTAGATGTCACTAGAAGCACTACTATCATGGCACACACGTAATCTTCCTTATTGATCGGAAGAAGAGGGCGGCCACTGGAGGAATGGCTTGCAGAATTTCTCCTCTAGGGCTGTGTCTGTGGAAGCTGCAAAGAGATTGCCGCTTCCACAGAGAGAGATAGATGGCATTTCATCTATCTCTCTCCCCATTTGGGCAGCTGGTATAAGCAATACAGTTCAGATGTCAGATGTGGGGGGGGGGG
>CM070033.1:77696612-77722653 GCA_036250615.1 Ptychadena robeensis | reverse complement strand
GGCCAGGGCCAGGTATCTGTGGGTGTCTGTTCTGGGGGTGGGGGGGCTTTGCCTTTGATGAGGATGGCTAATCACAGGGGAAACAGGGTCTCAATTTCAGTTTAGTTCACATGAAAAAAAATTTTTAAGAGAAATACAGGAGAATGTTAAAACATATATACATCCTAGCACAACCTGGCAGATGATTCTACACACACCGCAATGTTTGAAACAGGAAGTAAAAGTATGATAATTAGTTAGATCGGACCTACATTGGTCGGGTCATAAGAAATAGTAGCCGATTTAATACAATTTAGATTCGATCGAGAAAATTTTTTCAACATGTCCAATCACAGTCCGACCGATTATTCCCAAAACTTTGATCGAAATTACTCGGTCAAACCATGTGGGCATTGACCGATTTTTGGAAGACCGATGCAAAAAATCAATTGTTTTTAATCAATCGGATGGAAAATCGGGGAGTGTATGGGGGCCTTTACCATACAATTTCTATACAATCAACTTTACTTCTACCAAAACCATGTAACATGAGCATCTTTCTATACCTTCCAATCACTATGTATTCTATCAGGGGGGACCCGGCACTACATAGTCGTTGGTAGATTTAATTGAAATTGGATGGAGTGATCTAAACGTGTATGGGGGGGGGGCTATATATTTTCTATTTTATTAATTGCTATGCTATATGTGCTGTGCTCCTCCCTGTCTTTACTTCTGAAGGCTTCAGCCTCTGTTGCATAATTAGTAGTAAGATATTCTGCAAATTTTTGAATAAAGGCTTTAAATACGTCATTTAATTATTTTTGCCTCCGTTTGACTGCTCCAGACTTTTTGGGAAAAGGAGTTGTAAGATTATTTTAACCTCGTGATAACTCATTTATTTATTTTCTCTTATTAGTGCTGTTGGAATACCTAGTCCAGTAGTTACCAGATTCTAGTAGCTACTAGATTCGATTGTGAAAGTTAATAATGTATTAGGTAAAGCGCAAAGTACATACTTTTGGAACTCTAATGGGACATGGGTAAACATTATCTCATACTGCACTAACAAAAGCAAACAGTTCTAGCCTTCCACTAACATTTCAAAATGTTACTCCTCTTTATTGATCTAAAATAATACATAATTATTTGATGTCATGTTATTGTTGTTATTTTTATCTTTTTCGTAAATGAAGTTTAAGGGCTCCTTCACACTGTGTGGAATGCCGTGCAGTTTTGCCAAAACATGCACTGTGTGATATACGGGTTGCTGTTTGTTAAAGCTTAATACTGTGTTTCCCTGAAAGTAAGACCTACCCTAAAAGTAAGCCCTAGCTGCATTTCTCCCTGTGCATTCTAATATAAGCTCTCCCTGGAAAATTAGACCTACCCAATCCCAGAGAGAGAGAGAGCGCTGCCCCCCCCCCCTCCTGCTGTCGGGTTGAAGATACGCCCACAGGTGGATCTCCCATCTGTAATTCACTGTTTGTCAGTGGGGTTCCAGAGATATAAACAATGAAATGGCAGAGCAGCTCTTCCATCCATCTCTGCCTGTGCATGAGAGCTGGACTTGCACAGCAGCTCTCACAAACACACAGCTGGAGTACTGAGTCATCATCCAGTCTGGCTGATAACACAGTGCATAGGAGAGATCTACCCATGGGTATATCTTTCCTCCGGCTATGTGTAATACTGGCCATACACTCTGAGATTAAAATTACGATCCATTAAAACCGACCAATGAAGGCATTTTATTGGCTTGAAATCCGCACATGTCCACATGGTGCAACCGATAAAATACGATCGCAATTGCCGTTTTTTTACGGTCTTAATTTATTGGACATGTTGAAAAATTAAAACTTTAATTGGTCTGGGAACATCTGGGAACTTCATAGTGTTTACCGACCAATTACTGCAGAGGCTTCCCCTTTAAACATTTTTTTAAAAAAATACATCACAATGGCCGATATAAACGGCATTTAATTTCGATGACATTCTCGTAAGAAAAAAATAAAATAAAATCCTAAATTGGATTTTCAATGTGGTAGCTTTTTTGCCGAATATTACGATCCAAACCGATACCGCCGTCGGGATACATTGGTCTGTTTTAATGGATCGTAATTTTAATCTCGGAGTGTATGGCCAGCTTTACAGTGTGTGAGCTGCTTGAGCCCAACTCACACACAATGCAGATAGAAGAGACACCCACGGGCGGCTCTTTCATCTGCACTGTATGTCAGTTTGGCACAAGCTGTCCAATTTAGGGCTGAAGCTTCTCCACCTCTTCAACTCCTGCTCTACTGGTTAGAGCACAAAGTTCCGACCAGCCGAGTAGGAGAAAGCCTTTTATTTCCCCCCCCATCAGATGCTTTGAAGTATAGAGTGCATCATACACCAAGGAACGGCTTCTGAGCCAAACAATATGGTATGCATTTATCTGAGCATCAATCATTTCATGTGAACGGGCAGTTTTATTCCTCTTTTCCCTTTTTTACTGTAAATGTGTGATTACTGAGGTAATATCAGAAGCTGCTGCTTCAATGGTGACAGACATACTGTGGCTAACACGCTGTGATATCCTTCTTAGACGGAATTAGCATTCAATGTAAGGAAGTTGCTGCCTTTGTTTTGTTGCTCTGTAAGCAGCTATTCTTTCATAGGACTCCTTCCGGTGATTTCTATGCAAAAAGGGGGGTTCTGTTATATGACAATAGTTTTTGTGTTTGCCCTTTAAATTTATTTTTAATCAGAGTTTTCTTTTTATGTAGGCTCTTGATTCTATAGTCGCAGAAGAAGTGGAGCTATGGACAGTGGTAAGTCATTGTTTGAAAACTTTTCAATCTTTCCTCATCTATGTAAACTATTGGTACAAAGGATCTACCTGTGTTCAGCACTCACCCAAAGGAGATATGATTGTGTTCTTTGTGTAACCTTCCTTCATGTCTAAGGAGAGAATGGAGTAGGGAGTGAGATATTGGCTTGTCTGCTTTGAGTAAACAAAGAAGCGACTGATGAAGTTGGCTTTCTTGCTGACTGTGTGATGTTTGGGGATTAGCCAAATCCCTAGCTATCTGTTACCATCACAGCAGCTTATTTTATGGTAAAGTGCTTACACAGACATCACAAAGATTTCACCACATATAGTCAGTTAAAACTATATTATGGAATATTTGTGAACTAGTCAAACATAGCAGACACCCCATATATTATTGTATTAATTAATTACATCAAATTGCTTTTTGTTTTCCCACAAGAGTGGTTGGTGTCAGGTAAGCACATACTTTCTCCTCCTTGTATGAACCTGGCAAAAATGCTCTTGTAGAAAGAAGAATCTGTTGTTTCCTTTGCACCTTGGCCATCCCTGTTTTTATTATATATTCTGTAATCAATGAAAGTGAGCATGGATACATAGCTGAGCACTAGACCAATGAGGCGGCTACCCAGTTCACAAATATTTTCATAGAATGTGTGGACCCTCCAAATTACAGATGCCACATCCCAATAATAATATACAAAAAATATTTACACTTTTCAGTCCCAGCCATCCTTTGTTTAAAGAGATTTGAGGGTGGCATGGGATTTTTAAGGAATTGCACAAAAGTAGATGAAGTATGAAAACAACAATTTAATAGTGAATCACCGATGACAGTGTATCAAAATTCGGGATACAAAGCCATACACATTCAAAATATAATTCTCTTATGAAGTGTATTGTTTACAATCATTGCAATAGTTATCCTGGACGCGTTTCTACAAATGATCAGACTCATATCAGTCACATGATGCAGTATATTGTGTCACATACTAATTAAACGGTAGGGGTTAACTCTACCTGTAATAGATGCTATTGTCCACATACACTATATCAGGGGCGTCACAATCACAGCCAGCGGTGCTAGAGCAAGGCGGAGCAACCCCCCAGAGAGAGTGCCCCACCGGCACAACTTGGTAATTGAACATGAGGGGTGTATCCTGGTATATCCTATTGTTGGACTTGGCTGTGGTATGTCTTGCCGATACTGGTGAAACAATTTCTAAAAGTTATCTCATCACTGGGACCTGTGAGGGGGTAGGGGTGAGCTGTGGGTATGTGTGTAAAAACAGGAAAGAAAAGCCAGAAGAAGAACAAAAATAAAAATGATAATAAAAAAACCAAAAACTAACAAGACCAAGTACAGATCTGATCAATAGGCACAGCCAATAACTACCTTAAAGGTGCCCATACCAGCTGGCAGGTTCTCCCTTAATAGATGAGGGACCGACTGCAGTAGGATGACGTCATCACGCTGCAGCCGGTCGCTCAGAGGATCAGCGGACACCCTTTGTGTGCAGGACATGACTTTGGATAGAATTGGCTGGGAATTTACCATCATGTCGGATCACTGTGCAATCCGACATGCGGGTGGATCCTGGTCAATCTGACCAAGGTGTCGCACCCGATTTGCGGCTGAACGATCAGTTGATTGCCCAAAAAATCAGGCGGTAATCGGCCCATTTTTGCCTAACTTTATTTACACAGGTGCTTTCAAGGCCAGAAAGAAAGAGGGCGCTTCTGTCTTTGAAAGTTTGTGCAGGCTCTTGGGCATTTGGTCACACCCTCATCACATGTCTGTCGGGCAAATGTATGAAAAGTGTCTGTGAAAACTCACTTGGATTGGTGTAAACCGGGCCTCATAAAGGCAAATCTTTCTCTATAACAAGATGGCTTCTGTCAGGGCTTAACAGACTGAGATAATATAGGAAGCATACAGGGCACAGCTCTGTAAGGTGCCCTTACACACAGAGATGGGCGCCCATCCAAAGGATCGGACAAGATTCAAGAACCTAAAGAGGTGAGCCTTGACGTCACCAGGTTATGAATTGAGCGTCCATCATGACGTGTAGGACTTTGCTCTTATAAGTGGACTAAAAGGGAGCAAAGAAAAGTGCTCTGTTAAGCTGGCCATACATGGCTTGGGGAATCCATCCCTGGCCGATACTTTGGATGGCCCATCAATTGATAACATGGTTAAAATAATCAACTATCATTCTACCATGTGTTCCTATCTATTTAGGGGGACCCATAAATTATGAAGTTTAAAATTTCAGAATAAATTTTGTTATTGAACCTGTTCCTTGGGTTTAAACATTCTCATGCCAACCGTTAGGGCCATTTTTAGGTCATTTTTGTATTGCAGTAACGCCCAACAGCACAAATGTTTGTGCTGCACCTCCGATACAACTGTATGGGAGATGCAAAGCAAATGATTTCTTACTGGCAATGGGCGTGTTTGTAGGTATTGTTGCTGGTAAAAACCATGGCATCAGGGCTGATTGTGTGAACGGGCACTCAGTGCTGAATATGAAGTCAACAGTTGCCAAAAATAGATACATTCTGTTATTGATCTGTGCCATTGCTACATCATTAGGTAGAGCATTCTACAGCTTTATCATTCTAGAAAGAATCCCCAAATGCATAAATGGTAGGCTGGCCTTTCATTCATTTATTTTTATATATATATATATATATGTATGTCTTGTTCTTATTACAGTCTTTGGAATGAAAATGAATCACCTCTTCATATTATCCTTGTTATGGGTACTAACAATAGGGAAACAAGTGTTTTCAAAATATTTCAAGAGTGAAGTGGTGGTTTCCTTCAAACAACTTATGTTGTGTTACGTGAGTTGCTTGTGATGATTTACCTAGAGGAGTTGAGCCAACGAGAAGTATTGTGAAAACCTTAGTCACATAATTCCCATCTAATATAAGAATGTTTTATATCCTACATACTCCCCATGTGTTATTCCTTTGTTAATGTTTTAAATGTAGAATAATAACTGATGGTCATGAAGGATGGTGTGTAGATACCTTTCTGGTGTGTAGATACCTTTCTTGGTTAATGTTCTAATAGACTACATTATGTCTGATTCATTTAAAAATAAACTGATTTGCATAAAGCAGGGTACAGACATGCACATATGGGCCAGATCGATGGCCGATTCGAGCGCCATGCCCACTCACGGCATCTATCTGGCCCATAAAATATGTGGCCATCTCTGTTTTTCGAGCGGGACCAATCAATCCCGCTTGAAAACAGCCATATGGGACATGACCGTTAATACGGCCGATGTCCGATGCTTTGCATGGAAACCACGGGTCTCCATGCAAAGCATCGGCTGAGCTGGGGACAGAGCAGAGCTGTCTTCCCACCTCCACGATATCTGACAATGACGTCATCACGCTGCTGCAGGGAACATCGAACGGCTCCAATATGGAGCTGTCTGTACCCTGCTTAGCCATCAGGAAAAAAAAAACGGTTCACTTGGCTTACGTTTACTTTTCTCGCTCTTCTGCCAAGTCATGAGGACAATATAGCTTTGTTTTCTTTTTTTTTCTTTTTTTTATCTGACATCAACAATCTGCTGAACTCCCAAAGTGCTTTGTCATCATAAAGCTGGCCATACACAGAGATTTCGAGAGAATCAATATTCGATTAGATTGAATTATTCGATTTTTATATAGAAAATTGATTTGTTAAACTTCAATCTTTTTATAAATGTACAACACAATCGATGTAATCGATGAGTTATTCATCAAATTCGAGTGGAAGTGCTGTAGTGGTAGGCATGCATTGAATGCTTCCTCAATCGGTTAGTAAAATTTATGTCTCGATTACACTGCAATCGATTAAAATTTACAGACATGTCCAATACAGTTCCGATCGAGATGCAGTGTGATATCGATGACCTCGATCAAACTAATTATGAATATTCGATAAAGGCCCAATCAAGTAGAAAATCGATCACTTTTTATCTATAGATGTATGGGCACCTTTAGTCTTCTGAGTAGGAGAATTGGCCTAATGTGAGTTGTCATCCAGGGCCATCTTTGAAGATGCATGTCATCTGGCTTCTACCCTTTGCTCCTTTTTACCCAAGAAACCTTTTTTTCTGTTATGTCTTCAGCTTCAGAATTTATGAATTTCCTCTAAATCATGCGCACATCAGTAAGACAACCTCATCAGAAAAAAAATAGTTATATATATGTGTGTGTGTGTGTGTGTGTGTGTGTGTGTGTGTGTGTGTGTATATATATTTATAGATGTATATAGATGTATGTATATAGATGTATATAGATGTGTGTGTGTGTATATATATATATATATATATATGTGTATTTCGCCATAGTGATCACATGTGTTACTACAGTTCCTTAACCCCCTTAAAGCTAGACTGACAGCTACAGGGGATTATATATGGCCACTTCAACAGATGATCGCCCTGCAGGTAATTTTTTACCATTGTGACAGCTCCGAGATATGGAAAAACTTTTTTTTTTTTTTTATTATTGTTAAGGTGTGTGTTAAGCTGTTGGTGACCAGTGCGGAAGGGTCACTTTTTCTGAATATCTATATAACATTTTTCTTCCAAAGTTATTTTGGGTAAAGGTGGCCCTTCTTCCTTATAGCACCAGGTTAGCACAACATCTGTGTGTTTTTGTGTGCTGCATTTAATATTTTCTGCCGGCTATTAAATTGGTTTAGTTGCCTTTACGCACATGTTTCCTCAGTCCAATAAGATCTTAGGATTAGTCATGTTTCCTTTCCTGTCTATTTATCTTTCCACAGAATATTAAAGCTAAGTAATTAATACAGATAAAAATAAATGCTTATAATACACAGCTTTGGCTGTTGTGATGTTGGCTGCTGGTGTCATGCCACAGTGGAGACTGTTGCAGTAATAAGAAAATCTGTCCTTTTTTATTTGTGGGCTTAATGCAGAGAAAAGTCTTTTCTCATTGGGTGAGCGGCGTCTTTGCTCTAGGCTCCTTCAAAACACATCAGAGTCTATGTTGGAAGTCCGTCTGTTCTGCTGATATCATTAGACAGGGTAGCAGAGGAAAGCTGTGCGAGTTCTCATGTTATTTTTAGTCTAGTCTCTTAGTCTTTGCTTACAGGCTGAAGAAACATCTATGCATTACATATATAGTTTGGACTGGAGGAGGCACTGCTTGAAACCCAATGCCACAGTTTAGCAAGCCTACTCTGAAATAGCAAATACTCAGTTTAATGGCATTTATGTGAACTATTTAATTTGCCATGCTTTCTCCATAACTGTAAAATGAGGAAGAAGCAGCATACACCTTGAGCTAGGCACACACGGGTAGATCTGTAAAAAGATTTGAGTACAATCAATCAACATGCGCGGTCACTGTGATTGATTGTTCTCTTATCTGTTTACAAACCTACCGGTGTGCACTTTCCTTCGAGGGGGATCAATAGAGCCCACTCGAATAAACTCGCTTCAACGGGGTTCCATTATGTTGGAAAACCCCGTTCAATCTCCATTACTTTGCATGGAGACAAGAATCTTCCTCACTCAGAAGCTCTGAGAGACAGGCTGCTTCTCCCCAGCCTGTAGCGTGTTGTGATTCACACATTCTGCAAGCTGGGGAGAACAGGTCCCCATTGAATGGGAATCTATGTGCCCATGTGGTGCACATTGATTTCCGTTCAATTGATTCCCGATCAATCACAGCGTGGAGTCGATTGCACGGGAATCTACCAGTGTGTGCCTAGCTTAACAATCTTACCATACAATTTATGTACAATCAACTTTTCTTATACCACAACCATGTAATATGAGGACCTTTCTAACCCTTCCAATATCTATGTATGTTCTCAGGGAGGACCCAGCACTACATAGTTGTTGGTAGATCTATTGCAAATGGTATGGAGTGATCTAAAGCTGTATGGGGGGCTTTAGAAGTAGAATTCTGCCAGAGAGTGACATGTCTGCACTGGTTTCAAATAACTTTTTGTTAATATTGTTTGAGTTTAAGAAATTTTTATTTCAGGTTACTTTTACATTTTTTAAGCTAACAAAAAGGTTAAAAATGCTGATTAATATTTCAGCAATACATTAGAAAGTGAAAACATTAGTGGACCTATACTCACTCTGTCTCTTGCTGGCAAACCCACATTATACAGATAATCTATAAAAAACCTTTCCTGTAACTAAATCCTTATTGTCATCCATTGCTTCTCCTCTTTGTGTGGCAGAGAAAAAAAATCAGACTGTACTTTTTTTGGCAACTATTAAAACACTTAGAATTAACAGAAACATTTGCAAAGTAAGATCTTAACAGTGTTTGAGTTCTTTATTCTGTAATAGGACACACTCTTCATATAGAGAACACTCCTGTGCTGTGCAGGAGATGGGGGATACATGTGGGTGAAGTCCATGCCGCTCTTCCGTTTATGCAATGTGTACTTCGCTGAGTTATGACCTTTGTGTCTTTGTAGTTTTTTACTTTTAAGCTCATATTTGAGAATGGTTTCCAAACAAATATGAACTCTTTTTTTAAAGGATCAGTTGAAAGATTACTAAGTGTTCCTCTTTCTGCAGAAAAGATCTAGATAAGCTGCGCTTTTTTTAAATTATTGCTGTAAAAGGTCATCCTAACGTTTTGGAGCATGCTGGCTCTGTTATAGTGTGTATAGTGTGTAGCTATAAATGCTTTAAAAGTGAAGCACCCCCATACATGTTTCAATTTTTACCCACTTTTTCAACCGTCATCACACATGGTCAATCGGGCGAAAAATTGGGTAAAAATCGTCTGGGCACCCTATGTCTGCCAGCACTAAGGGTATGTCTCTACTGTGCATCTAGGGGCCCTGGCTGATAGGAGCTGGCAGCTTTGGAGAGAGGGAGGTGGCGCTGCTAGCACACAGCACCCTCCTCAACATGGTCCCCATGCAAAATAATAAATTTATATAGGAATTGCGGTAAGATCAATTTGGTGGGCAATTTTGGCCCTTCAAGCTTTAGATTTTCACCAGATTTTTTGGCCGATTCTTTCTAGCCCTCTACTAAATAACTAAACCATTCTCCTGCCTTGCTATTCTAAAAGCAGTAGAAGAACATCCTGAATGATAACCACCCTTTTGAAGAGTGCAGTAGTGGATATATATATCCTCCATATAATTGACTATAAACATTTGGTACTTAAAGATATCGAAGAGCAAATGACTCCAATGTGACTCTAATGGCTTCACTTGCTGCCGTAGAAAGCTGGGCATACACTTAACAATTTCTGCACGATCCGATCCCCGATCCGATGCCGTGCGCGCTCCCGCATCCCTTAACCCTCTGAGCGTTTGCCACGTGGCACGGTTTTTTTTATAACCATGCCACGGGCAATCGCGGCGGAGCACATTGCCAGCTCAGCTCAGGGTAGTAAACATAAGCCCGGCGTCACTGGAGACGCCGGACTTATGCTGACGAAAGGCGACGCCCCTCCATTTACATGGAGGTCTATGGCGCCGCCTACCCCCGCCCCCTTCGCGTCACCGGTGACGCGATCGGGGGCTGACCCGGAAGCATCGGCATGCATGCCGATGCTCCCGACCGCCGTCAGAAGACGGCGAGACCTCGGGCGCTCCTCCGGCTAACTGGGGCTGAGTTTCATGATGCATGAAACTCAGCCCGAGTTAATTCGGGGAGAAAGCTCAGAAGGTTAAGGATCGGGTCATGAAGGAATTGGATGCAGCAACCAACGAGGATTGGGCTAAAATCAGCTGTCGGATCGCACAGTTATCCGTCAGGAAGATACATTTTTGTCCGATCCCATTAGTTCGGCTGGGGACGGCTGCCCCCAGCCGAACTAATGAGCTGCACATTAAGAGTGCCGTCCGATTCTCAGCACTTGCGGGCGGGGTGATGACTTCGTCATGCCGCTCCTAGTGCAGAGAATGGGAAAAGGAATAGACGGTAAATTGTACTGTCTATTCCCAGCTGAAGGAAGAGGAGGAAAGGAATTTATGAGTACACTCTTAAGCTAGCCACACACGGGTAGATTCCCGTGCAATCGACCACCAATCAATCACAGCGTGGTGACGTCACCAGGCTGTGATTGATTGGTGGTCGATTGAACGGAAATCAATGTGCACCACATGGGCACATCGATTACCGTTCAATAAAGAAGTGCGGCTAGCTAGGGTTCTCTCCAGCTTCCAGCATGTGAATCATTCTGAAAGCTGAAGAAGAAATCCAGCCGGTGTCCCGACGTTTCCTGCTCCCCCTTCCAGAGTAGACGTTACACCGGCTTCTCATCCCTCACTCTCCTCCAACTTGCAGCCTGGAGAACTGGGCACTTCAGGCATGGCAGCGTGGGAGTGAGCAGGTTGGAAAGATGAGCATTTTGTTTTTTAGGGGTTGCTATCCCTGGATGAAGACTGGATGTAGGCGAGTTGTGCATACATGTTAATTTTTTTAAATGTTTTTTTTTTAACTATTGAGGGATTGAGTCTCTTGAGCTGTTTCTGAGAATAATGACTGGAGCAAATAAAGAACATTCTGGAGGATTTGTATATGCAAGACAGCAGATCTGCTGTGCTTCTATAGAATATAGGGAGTCGAGGAAGATTTGATTATACAGAACAGCCAATACAAAGGTGAAAATCTTAAAACTAATTTTCTAAACTTTTGATTTCCCAGCTTTTGCTTCAGATACCATCACATTGTAAAAAATCCAACTGAATTGAATGTTTGTTCTTTTTGTTCTGTTCGTTGAATATTTGTATCTGGAATAACTAAGCATTTGTCGTGTGCTCTGGAAAATGTACCAGATAAATGGCTTCACCTGACAATGGCAGCCTGTGAATAGATTCTGTGCTTGCTTTGTATGCTGGCACACAAACTGCTGTATCACCCTCTGCTGATGTGATGTGATAAGCCCCGGGGATCTGTCTCCCAGAGCAAATGTGATTCATGAGCTAATGGGCTTGTGAACAACACGTGCCAGCAGTGAATGGCACTCTTGTAGTGGCCACCTCGGGGACACTTGTGGAGTTTGCTGGACAAATCACTTTTTTCAGCTAGTAGATGGACAGAAAACACTGTTGGAAATGTAACCAAAATACGTAAGTTTATGTAATAAAGTAGGAAATATGTAGGAATTTTTAAACACACAATTTGGGATGGCAAGCTGGCCAACTAATCAAAGATGTTTTGCACAAAATTATTCAGAAATTTTTTAGATGTATAAGAATGCAGAGGGTTAATTGAGCTGTACTTCATGTTAAAATTCTCAGTGCTGGCGTCATTATTACATATTTATGTTTGCTTGACAGTGACCTGAGATATGCAGATTATGTCTGAAGTTTTGGTAAAAATTTTATATGCTAACCAGCATATAGACTCCTAGTCTGTTGTTAATGGGTTATGCATATTATATATGATTATTCCATTAGATGGGCCAGGACCTACAACTGTGTAGGCTTAAGGTAGCCATACACGCTCGAATGGGATGCATCCATCAGGACAGATCGACCAGAGTCACACTGCAAGACGGATCACACAATGATCCGACTTGTTGATAAATTCCTGGCTGATCGCATTACTTTGGAGGTGTATGGGGACCCTAAAGCAGGGAACACATACATGGATATGAGCTAGATTCATGGTCGTTTGGAGCGCCATGTGTGCTCACGGCGCCCATCAACCCTGCTCGAAAACAGGGTTAACGGACATGACTGTAAATCACAGTCGATCACCATTGATTTGGATGAGGACCGCGGGTATCCATGCAAAGCATCGTCAGAGCTGGATGACACAGCAGTTCGGCACCTCCAGCTCTGTTATCATTCATACTCACATCGTTATATCTCTGGTATTGTTCAAGATCGGCAGACGGGACGACAAAATAGATGCTGTCACAAAGGGTGCCCCTTCTCGTCCAAGGCTATCCCCCAATTAGGGACCCTCTCTGCGTGCACCCAGCCTGCACTAGGCTGGAAGTGCACTCCACCCTGACAGGGCTTGCAGGGGAAGCTAGCAGCCAACAGGCTAATCTGAGCGAGAAAGACAGAAGTAACTATCCCAGATCAGCCGACTCCCACCTCTCCAACCACCTCCCACACAAATCAGACAGTGATCAGATGGAATTGGGATCTTACCGCTGTGTGGGTAGGTACCACGGCGTGGGGCACGTATCCCCTAGGGACTATGGGAGAAAATCCGGCTCGCCCCGGGGTCTAGGTGGTCTATTTTAACGTGCTCCACGGGTGAAGGATGGGATCAGTCTGCTCCGGTTCCAGAGACAACGCTGTCCAACCCAGAGTCCTGCGCCACTATATATGCTTCCCGCAATCACGCCGAGAAAGCCAACAGCTGGGGGAATCCCGGTTGTCCCCCCCCCCCCCCCCCCCCCCACTCGTCACTGAGGGGCGGGAAGGCCGGGCAACCACCAACCTCTGGCCTCATCGGCGTGTCTGGGGCGGGCACCTCACTTGTTGTTAACGCCCATGTGTCCTGGGTCCCGCATCAGCTGACAATGGGAGGGGGGTGAGGCGGCCCACGGCCTCAGTGGCTCCATGGATCCAGGCATCATGGAGGCTCCACCCCACCTCCCTGGCCGGTCCATGGCCGGACCCCAACCGCAAGGGCGCAACCCAGGAAGGAGCCGGAGACCGCGAGCGGTACCTCCAGACTCCCTCCCGTAGTGCCCCTGACCCGTAGCCGGTCCGCCTTGGATACGGCGGGCCAATTGGGGCAGGGGTCCCATGATGAAAAGGGAAGGTGCCCGCCCATCCCTGCAGGGGCAGGGGGTGTCTCCCCAATTGGGAGGGACAGGCCATCGGATCTGCCGGGCCCCACCCCCTGTGCGAGTAGTCACCCACCTGTCCTCACGTCTGCCGATCCCCAACAATCACTGGATCAAAGACTGCAACAGTGTACAACTGCAAATGCACAAAGGGAATCAATGAATCAGGATTTTTGTTATTTTAAATTCCAAATTATTAGTTAATGATTGCAGAGATCTAGTCTGTACTTTGGTGATCGGATACTACACGTAGGACGAGCCACATTACCAAGATCATGTTCAACTCACTGTGAAGCTCGGGGGCTATCAGAAAGTTTGTTGTACTTCTTTAAAACCCCTAGTTCTCTGCTCTACTCATATATAGCAAAAGGAGAAATTAATAATGTGATCCTCCATAAGAGATATCCGGTTTTTACTCTAAAAATGGCTTGTACGAAATAGCTTCATTAAGCCCTGGAAATCTTGTTGCTCCTAATTGAAAAATCCATCGCTGCTCTAACCTGAGTAGATGGTTGTCACAACATCCACCCCCTGGAGAGGGGGGTATGTGTGCTAATACATAAAACTGTATGCCAGTAGCATCATAACTGTGGTGCAGCCCAACTTGTCTGGGTATTGGGAGGGTTAGATTGCCGTTTCGGATTTCTTTGACGTGTTCGCGAATGCGAAATTCGCGTTTCCCTACTACCTCATCGGTATTCAATAGAGGCCAAAATTGTTCGGGATGCTAATAGGGCTGGCTTATTCAGGGCTTTTGCCCGCTGGTAGGCCTTTTTTAACACTTTACGACTATACCCTCTGGCTAATAGTCGCTTGCATTACCCTCTGGACGCTTGCATTTCAAATTGTTGGGAGGAGGAACAATTCCTCCGTACCCTCAAGTATTGACTATAAGGGATTGAATTTACAAGAGGTCGGGGATGCGCACTGGTGGAGTGGAGTAAGGTGTTTCCCGCTGTTGCCTTTTGGTAAAGCATGGAATCCACCATACTTTTGTCATTAATGGATAATTCTACGTCTAGGAAGGATAGCTTGTCCCCTGGTAGGTCTAGTGTGAACTTGAGGTTCCACTGGTTAATTTGTAGCTGGTCAATAAATTCTGACAGGAGTTCCCGAGGTCCCTGCCATATGATTAAAATGTCATCAATGTACCTCTTCCAGAGCAGCACGTGAGGCCAATACCCCGCCAAGGCGGGGTCGCTCCTCACGTGCTCCTCCCACTCCCCCAGGTACAGGTTTGCGTAGGTGGGCGCGCAACACGTGCCCATCGCTACGCCCTGCACCTGGAGGTAGTGTGTGCCGAGGTACATGAAGACATTATGGGTCAGAATGAACCGTAAGAGATCTAGTATGAAATTGTTGAAATTGTGAGGGTATCTCTGGGCCGTCGTCAAAATGCCTTCTACAGCAGCCACCCCCCCCCCCCCCCCCCCCCCCCCCCCCCCCCCCCCCCCCCCCCCCCATAGCTGCTGTAGAGGGCCTCTACATCCACTGCTGCCAATAAACATCCATCGGGGATTGTTAATTGTTCAAGAATTCTCAATAGATGTGGTGTATCCTGTAGAAATGAAGGTATTTGTTGGACAAAAGGTCTTAATTGTGCGTCAACAAAGATACTTGCCTTTTCTGTCAACGCTCCTCTCCCGTACACAATTGGTCTCCCGGGGGGATCCTGGAGCGACTTGTGCGTCTTGGGGAGGGCATAGAAGGTAGGCATTCTGGGAGCCGGCACCGTCATAAATTCAGCACTGTCTCTGTCTGCGGGTACCCATGCAAAGCATTGTCAGAGCTGTATGACACAGCAGTGCTGCACCTCAAGCTCCTTCCTCCTGGCGCAGATCTCTTGGATACAAGTTTGTAACGATATTGTACTCTGGAGACTTGTTCTACGTCATTGCAGCCACCCCCTGAAGTGAGAACGACTGACCCCCTCTGCGATACTACCCCCTGTGCTCAATTATCGGATTGCTCTGGTGGGCCAGGGAGGGAAGGCGAGGACGGACGGGCCGGTGGGCCTGGGACTGGACCGCGCTTACACTAGACACCATTTTAATTTTGATGTTGGCAGAAACGTTTATTTGTACGGTATGAAGCTCCTGAGGAGGCGAGCAGCGAAATGCATCGAGTTTATACTATACATGTACTATGTTATGTTCTGCGACATGTGTTAAATGATACAATGTATCTGTTCTTTATTTACATTTTCTAAATAAATACTTACTTATATACATACTTTTATGTTGAATGCCTTGAAAATCCTCAAGCTGCCACAACCCTGATAGTAAGGTTTGGCAGAACAAATTTGGTTTTTCCTTGAGATATTTTCACACACTTGCTGGTATTTTGGCCCATTCCTCAACCATTTTTGATTGTGGCCAGTCCCGATCGCCCCCCGATCGAGGCCAGGGAATAGCATGGGCACACATGTGGGAACATAGCCTAAAGGCCCCCACACACACCGAGTGGGGGCCGACAGAGCTGCTACGATCAGCTCTGAAAAGCGGCTGCACGCTGCAGGACCGAGCTGTATGCATCGGTGGGCACATGGGACATGTGGGCACCCCCAATCGGCCGCCGCTCGGTGGGTGTATGGCAAGCTTAAGGTTACTTTAGGGTCCCCATACACCTTTAAGCTAGCCACACATGGTTCAATTTTGGTTCAATCGATGCTCGATTAGATCGAGGAATTCAATCGTCTAATCGAAAATCGATCTTAATCGCATCAACATACACCCCACATTGAGTTTGCGATTGTGGTGAGATTTCGATTCCAAAATATTACTAAAATCGTCGATTTTGGTATTGAAACGTTTTGAATTCCAGATTGAAGTGGTCTATGTTATGTATATCTAATCTAATCGATCCAGGAGAAACACCACAAACATCGGCGATTATAAAAAGATTTTGGCACAATCGACGATGATTTTCCAACATGTCCGATCAAAATTCGATTCGATTTTCTGCCTTCATCGAACAATTATCGTCGATCGTACCATGTGGGCATTTCTCGATTTTCGTTCAATCGATGAAAAAATTTATCTAATCGAGCATCGATTGAAACAAAATCGAAACGTGTGTGGCTAGCTTTAGACTTCTCTGTCAGATTTACTTTAGATCTCCTTTTGTTTTACCAAAACCATATGAGGGACCTTCTGAACAATCAAGTCTACCTGTGTTTAATCACAGAAGACCCGGCCCTACATAGTTGTTGGTAGATCTAAAGGATATCTGAGAGATAGATCTAAAGGTGTATGGCCAGCTTTAGATAGCAGTAAAAAAAAACATGTGGATTGAAATAAAACCAAAAAAAACAAACCAACATGGGTATATCACAATAAAGAAATATACATGTAGAAGCTTTTGTTCCATACTAAGAGCAGGTTTCTGCAGATAGTGTCTTCCTCTCCCCCTCTGTACTTTTACCTCTTGCCAAGGAATATCACAAAAAAGTGCAGGGCCGTTATTTATAGCTGTGGAATTTCCTCTGGTGAGCTCAGTGTGCCGCTGGTGATAAACTTCTCTGCAGTGGAATGCACATTATGACTGTAGCACTGGGAAGGAAAGGCCATTGTCCATAGGAATTAGTGTCAGTTTGGGAACTGAACTTTTCATATTCTCTGCTCCCTTTATGTACATGTGCGCTCCACTTATATCTTTGTTATGTTTTATTCAGACAGAGCTTAAATAATTTAATAGAGACTAAGGTTTTCAGCTTTTGTGCTAGTATACAAATTGTTTTGCAAATAGCCGTTAAAGGGAATCCCCTGTATCTAAACTCCTTGAGGGACACTTCAACTGCACTGACCCTTTGCAAGGCAAGGGAGTGGGTTCACTAAGATACTATTCAGAAAGAATAAGTCTGGAATTGCTGTCATGTCCTTCTGAAATTCTAGGCTCATGGCTGTCGCCATGGAAGTCTTGCATTCATACCTTCAGTGTCTGACACAAGAAAAGTAGAGTACATACATTAAAAGGGTCCCACTTACTTGTCTGGGTGTTGGCTGCAGGCATTGGCAGCCTCTATGTGTGGTTCGTTGTTTTTTTTTTTTTTTTTTCTGTGTTCCATCTGTGTCATTCCTGAGCTGGACTTGGAAATGTAAACAAACTTGGGTGGCCTTCTTTTGGACATTTTCATTTTCACTGGACATGGTGGAATTTCATACCCTCTGCATTAATCGTATGTCTTGCCGGGGATTTCGGCGAATACCATACATATGCATGACTTCCTATCCCGCCTGTTGACATGGCTTTCAGCAGGTCCACCGGCAGTGAGGTTGACACAGGGCAGTATGTCAACATCCGCTGTCCGCTCGGCCGACGGACCAGCTGAAAGCCAAGTGAATTGGCAGGGTGGGAAGTCATACATATGTTTAGGGTTCCCCAACATCCCTGTCATGACATGCGATTAACACAGGGGGTATCAGCGTATCCTTAAACGTCATATAAACATAGCACAAAAGTGTTGTTTACAATTATTTTAGGTTTTAGGAAATACGGATTTTCGCTTCTGATAATTTTGGTAAAATAGATACAGAATTCAAAATGCATATCGACTGTATTCAGACTAATAGCCATGCATTAAAAGTGAATGCACCAAATAACTTTGAGCTTATAGGTGAAGTGCTCTTTAGATATCTCCCTACAATTCCTAATGGTAATCACAGAAAAGTTTGAATAGGGATATGGAAAAATCAAATGAATCCATAGAACTGAAGAATGCTTACCTGCACCTTCTCGATAAAGTAGACTTGCAAAAGTATTTGAACCTCACAGTCAGACTAGTGAATGATATTGTACATACACAGTACAGAACCCTATCCAATGGCTTTTCCATAAAAATGATGGCGGAAAATTGACTAAAGATAACTTCTTTGACTTTGTTAGCAATGGGAAACACTGAAAATCTCCTGAAGAAGCCAGTGGCCGAAACGCGTTGAGATAATGTTGTTTACAGCCTTGCACAAATCTGTTATGTACATTGAGAATCTTGGTGTTAGATATATGATTGTTATTGTTTTTATTTTATTCAATGCCTGGGAAATGTAATGATTGAACTGATAACATTGTAATAATTAATGGCGTATATGTTGGTGTTAAATTGTTGAACTTTTAACACTGCCTAATAAACAGTTTTTATCCTATGAATAACTATCACTTCACAACTGGTGTCGTTAAAGTCCCCCTGGGAAGTCCCTAGACTTCATATGGGGAAGTGAGGGGCTGATGCGAAGAGCATCCAGCTTTCACTCCTCAACTCCTTTTTTTTGTTTCAAATCATGTATTACAGAGATCTAGATCTGTCATTCCTGCCTCTGATAAAATATCTCTTTGGTGGAGGAATGTCCCTAATGTGTCTCAATGCCAGTGAATTCCAGTTCATGGTGGTGAGGTGCGCTATGGCCCTATTTCCATGGGGTCCAATACCGCATGTTTTCTGCATGTTTAACAAACAAAACACGCCAAAAACGCATGGTATTAGATGCTGTGGAAATAGGTCTAAAGAATAGTGCAAGAACTTTGGTCAAAAGAGCATGATAAAGATCTTAGTTGGAGGACCCTCAAAGTGGTAATTTTCCACGATCAGTGGAAACATACATTTCAAAGCAGGAACATGGTACAAGCAGGAACATGGTCTTAATTTATAAAAATACATCAAAAGGTAACCCTACAGTTCCCTGTATTTTTTGCTAGTTAAGAACAAAAAAACATACTCCTGTTTTAAGCATCTTTAGTTCCTCAATGTACCTTTTTCATTTTTAATATATGTTTTTGCATATAAGTGTAAGGTAATATATGTATCTTATGCAGTTTTTGCATTTGTCTATCTGTGTGCACTCATTTAATATATCTAAATAATAATTTTTTTCTTGGCTGTTAATATTTTATTATGACATAGTTTATCATACATTGGTAACCTGGTTAATATTCTGTAATATTTCGAAAATGACATAGTGACATAACTATGGGGTATTTAATTGTTGTCCTTATGGAAATCTGAACAATACGTGTGTCCTGCTTCTGGCCTATGATAATGGCTCTTTTTTAAATACACTTTCTTTACAATGCCTGCCTTTGTTTGTCCTAACATTACTTTGTTCTTTGTTTCCAGTTTTTCTATCAGAAGATAGAGCCAAATCTATTCTAAAGCGTTTCCCCAGAGCTAATGGGTTCCTTGAGGAGATCAAGCAAGGCAATATAGAGCGGGAGTGCAAAGAAGAATTATGCAGCTATGAAGAGGCGAGGGAAGCCTTTGAGAATGACGAGAAGACTGTAAGTATCATTATAAAGCAGCCCATACACGGGTCAGATTTTCAATCAATCAACTTAAAACAAAATTTTTTAAAGTCGGTATAAAATTGTATGTCGATTGTATCATGGGCCATATGTAATACAAGATTTTTGATCGATTTTTTTTTTTTTTTTAATCCACAAAACAATCGATCCAAAATAGTCCGATTAAAATTTCAATCAGAAGTGAGGTAAAATAGGTAGAAAAAAATCGGTCAAAAATTGGTTGACCACACTTGGTTCTCAAAATATGGAACCAATTTTCAATCGACCGATCAAAATTTACCATCCAGTCCGATCAAAAAACGACTGAATTTTCACTCAATTTTGATCGGATTAAGTCGATTTAACCAGGTGGGCAAAACTCAATTCTCAATCGACTGAAAAATTGATCGTTTTAAGTCGATTGATTGAAAATCTGACCCGTGTATGGGCTGCTTAAGACTCGCAGGGCTCATAATGGGAGCAGAAAACTGCTAGCTAAAATTAAATATTTAAAAACAAATTACAGCTGTGCTTGCATTTGCTTCTGCATTCTGGCTTAGCTTTGCGTCTCTTGGCTTATTATTCAATATAAAAAAAATAATAAAAAAAAGGACAATTCCTTTTCTATATTCAGATCTCCATGAAAGAAATGTTCACATATTAGTTGCTAATCTTGTTTTTTTGGAAAAGAAAATGATTTATTTGCAGGTAAACAACAAACATTACCCTTGATGTATTCATTAACCCTCTGGGCATTTTCTTTTTAAAGCATTACAATGTGATCTGCTGCAATTCTCTGCCCATCCCCCTTCACATCCCTGGTGTCATCGATGTGATGAAAAAAAAAAACCGACATTGCCTCCATAATATGGAGGTCACTGGTGCTGCCCCGACTCTTCTGTGTCATCGATGACACTGGAGAGGCAGACCGGAAAGGTCACCAGTGAAGCAGCAGGCTCCCTGCAGACAGGTAAGTGTACCCGAGTGTAGTTCGGGGTGAGTATTGATAGTAAACTCGCCCCGAACTTACTCGAGATGACCACCTAGGTGGTTAAACAAAGATATCAAAAATATGTTTTCAAAAAATGTTAGGAACACCCTACTTCCTAATAGCTAGTGTAAAGGTACATACGATTTGTCACTGATCGATTCCCGATCCGGTCATTCCAGGCGATTGTGAAATCGGCGATGGATCGGGAATCGATGGACCACCACCTTGGAAATCCGATTTGTGGTCAATTTGGACATGAGCCAATCTCCAAAATGGGTGATTCCACAAAATTCATTGATCGGAAAGGCTGCTGCATAGGGAGCTATGGGTCCACCAATGTACTTCCATTGCCAAATGACCGACCAAAAAAAACCAACATGTCTGTTCAATGTACGATCAGATTTTTAGTCAATTCCAATTTTGTTTGGTCAATCGTTCAGGGTGGGCAGAACTCGATTTGAACGTGTACAGTGATCGATCGTTCAAAAATCAAGTGAAAAATTTACACGTGTATGGAAGCCTTTACCCCCTTTAACTTGAATAACTACATAGAACCCCTTCTTGGAGCCATCTACCAGTCTCTGCCATTGATGTGAGATCATTTTGTCCCATTTCGAATATATTTAAGTGGTTTCTTGGATATACAGCCTGTTTTAACAGCATCTCAATTGAATTCAGACCTGTGTTTTGACTAAAGCTGCCCATACACGGTTCGATTGACCTAAAATGATAAAATGTTTAGTTGATCAAATGGAGAGTCCCACCTAGTCGATCGGCCAAAAGCGATATATATATCGAACAATATTAATCTAAAGATCACATATTGGTAAATTTCCGTAGATCGTACATGCATCTGACAGGTTTTTAGGTGATGGTACTATTAAGCATGCGCACACCCCTAATGAAAGGAATCGATCGGGCATGAATCCATCGCCATTGGTCGTAGAATAACGATCGATGTTCTATCAAATCGCTAAATATTTGTATGGCTAGCTTAACTTGTATGTACTGTGTCATTGTTTTCCAGTTCTGCTTTAGCTTTAATTATCTTACTCGGTCTCACATGATCCTAAAGCATCATCTAATACACGGTAGAATCCTTGTGGATTCTAGGAAAGTGAGTTTTTTGCATAAAGTTCAACGTTAAGTTGAAATTTCAACTTGGCTTTTAACTTAATGTATGCAATATCTACTTGTTCCTATAATTATGTTCCTACAACCCTTCCCTTCATCAACTATATTGGTGATAATAACATGTTGTGGGCCTTTGAAATTACCACACAAATTCTGCTATCCAAAATGTCATTAAGATTTCATGACCATCTCTAGACTGGGTATCTCTTGCCAGAATAAGCATTTTAGTTGAATAATTGATTACTGAAGTGGCATTATATGTTTATATTACTTGAATCTCCCAGTGCACAATAATGCAGGCTTTCCTAAAATGTATGTTTGTACTAGTAATGTTCTTTAAAAGCCTTAAAAATCCATCAACAAATTCAGAACTGATTGTTTTCAGATATTTTCTACTGTTAGAAGTCTGCACTATAATTTCGGCTTCTCTTCCACGCCCATTATAAAGCATTGGCATCTGTGATTCTTCATGTAGTAGCAGAAGGGAATTGATGCACCAAGTGGTGTGTGCTGCTGGCAGGGTGGGATCACTGAATACCCCCAAAGATATAAGAATACTGAGTGTTATAAAGTACCCAGATACATTGAAACTCTTCTACTTCAACAAATGGAAATTTCAGGTTTAGGCACAATGAAACTGCTCTGTTTACGATTACATCATAGTACTGCCTCTTTATTTATAAAAT
Source organism: Ptychadena robeensis (assembly GCA_036250615.1). NCBI lineage: Eukaryota > Metazoa > Chordata > Amphibia > Anura > Ptychadenidae > Ptychadena > Ptychadena robeensis. The sequence continues at coordinate 77,700,002 of CM070033.1, read as the reverse complement.
GCCAATTCAAATTCCACATCTGTGTTATATTCAAAAAGCCTCTATAGTTCTACTGCAAACCCACATAGAATCTCCCTTTTTAATGCTTTTATATAAAGCTAGCCATACACAGTAAAATTCCTGTGCAATCGACCCCCGATCAGTCACAGCGTGGGGACGTCACCATGCTGTGATTGATCAGGGATTAATTGAATGGAAATCAATGGGCACATCGATTCCCATTCAATGGGGACCTCCTGGTAGCGGATCTCTCCCCAGCTTCCAGCGTGTGAATCCAAACACGCTAGAAGCTGGGCAGAAATCCATTCATCCTCTCTCCCCATACAAGTGAAGAGTGCTGACTCCCCCTTCTTCACTGACAGTCATCGGCTGTGTGAAGAAGGCAGAGCCGGTTTCAACAGGACATCGGCTGTTCCTATACTTTACATGAAGATTCTTCTTCATGCAAAGTATTGGAGATTGAACAGGGTTTTCCAACATGTTGGAACCCCGCTCAATCGAGTTCCTTTGAGCGAGCTCTATTGAACCCGCTCGAAGGAAAGCACACACAGGTAGGATTGTAAGCAGATAAGAGTCAATGTGACCGCGCACTTTGATTGTACTCAAATCTTTTTTACATATCTACCCATTTATGCCAAGCTTAACTGTCTTAAGCTAGGCATACACGTTCCAATTTCTGCATGATCGGATCCCCGATGCGGTGCTCGCTCCCACGTCCCTTAAGGATCGGGTCGTGCAGGAATTGGAGGCTGCAACCAATTGGAATTGGGCTGAAATCAGCCGTCCTGTCGGATCGCACAGTTATCTGACCGGACGGTAAATTTTAACCCGATCGGCTGGGGCCGGCTAAATCGTACCGTCTATTCCCAGCTTTACCCTTTTTAGGTGTCTTGTGGCTGGCCATGTGATGCTCTGTGTCCTCTTGCTCCTCTCTTCTTAAGTGATGGCCGGTCTTCCATCACATTGGTATAAGGATATCCGGTCTTCTCCGCAATAGTGTATTGTGATTCCAAAGCAGATTGGTTATACTCCCTTGGGGGACATGTCTTTGGATGCTTTGACCTCACAGGCTTTGAATTGTTGAATTTTTAATGGAATTCAATTACTAACTGTTCAGACACTTTTTATTTGTAGGCATTTAATTTTGAGGCATTTACAATGTATTTGATGGTAAAGTTCCATCGGGCCAATAAAAAATAGGTACTAAGAAATTAATGCAATTTTAGGTTTAGATATACTATAGTTCATAACAAAAATGAATAAGATTTTTTCACTGGTAGGGACACTTATTCTCTTTCACTTGAAAACAAAAGTAAAAAAAAAGGAGTATTTAACTAATTTTAACATTTAAAAATATTTACAATATAGACAACGGGCTGTTTAGTACAGTCTCACAAGTAGACATGTTTTTCAATATTGCTGTTGCTATTAATTTGGTTTGCTCAAAATTGGAGATGCTTTAAATTCATTTAAGTGGTTAAAACATTTACAAATTGTATATTGTCACCTCAATCAGAGTATAGTGCATGTTCCTTACCACCACACACACACACACACACACACACACACACACACACACACACACACACACATACAGTATATAGGTGACTGCTGTTGATTACACATCTATGTGGACTTTCCTGTCCTATTCTCGCTTCAATATCTCCTTTTGATTGTTTTTTAAGTAGTTTGAATGGAAATCAATGGCACCTAACCTGGTTCGATCAAAAAAAAAATCAAAAGTGATCGAAATGGAATATGAAATCGATCGAAAAGTGATTGGACATGTCGGTAAATTTTGGTCTAAAAATTAAGTGTTTTAAATAAACTATTGATTTTTGTTTGATTAAATTGCATAGAGCTCTCCTGTATCATGGAAACCCATTTTTGATCAAACTGGGCAAATGTTAAACATATATGTTATAGATTTCAATTCTATTGTGATCAATGTTTGATCAATTTACCAAAAACTTGTGAACGATCATCCAAAAATCGAAACGTGTATGGCCAGCTTAGCCCTTCCTCCTTAGTCTTTGTATGCACAGCCTGTTTTAAACGTTTTTTGTTCTTTGCCTTAGACTGGCATAGTGTGACAACATTTCCATTTTTCCTAAATGTTAACCGAGTTCTAAATTTTACCAGAGCGCCATCTTGTGGTTGTCATGAATCACAAAGGAGTCATTTTTTATTACTAACTAGCTTTGCTAACTGCTTTTTTAAATTTTGGTTAATTAATTTTTTTGCTGACATTAAGGTCTCATTTGCCTTTATTTGAGTGCCTTACCATATGTGGCGATTAAAGATAGCCAATTCCTTCCTCCCTGGCATTTCTTATATCACACATGCATTATTTGTTGACATGGCATCATTTGACCTTTATCCAGTGAGTTACACTAGCCATGCACGCATCAACTTTTGCTTGACTTGTGACTTTAAATATCGGCTGTAAATATATCAGCCAGATGATTCAATAATCATCTGAAATATATCAATCATACATCATAAATAATTTAAATTTATTTTCTGATGCTTAACATTTCTTAGCTGGGCTGCTTCTGTCCTAGAATGTACACTTCTGTGTAGAATTACAGATTTAGAAGCTTGTTTTGTCCTAATAACAGGTTATCAGAAACCTGAAGATTTTACACAGCGGGGGGTCCTGATGAGATGGGTTTTAACACAGTTGGGTGTTCTCAGACACTGGTTAAAATTGTATTTGAATGCAAAACATTCAAGCTGTTCTACCTTGTACCTCTTTTACACCAATGCGCATGAGTTTGAGAAATGAAACTAGAAATTAGTATACAAAGATTAGATTTGTAAGCCTGATCGGCAGGGTCCTCTACTCCTCCTGTGTCATTACCTGTGTGTTATCTTGTGCTGCATCTCAACTCAATTTATTGTACAGCGCTGCGAAATATGTTAGCGCTATATAAAAAAATGATAATAATAAACAAAGTCAGCATTATATTTCCACAACTGTGTATGAAACCATTTTTTTAAGAATATACACAATTTGTTTCAATTGTTTTGTAAGAATAATATACCACATTGCATAAATTAGTATCAAGAATGCCAAACTTTTGTTTATTTATCGTTGGCCTGTTTCCCTGGCCCTTGAGAATGACATCCCCTGAGCAGAAGTGCTAAAAGCTCTGTGCTTTCCAGGTCATTACACAGAGGGCGAGCACTCTCAGTTCTTCAACCTGACCAATAGGCATTGGTCCCAGAAGGTAAAGCTGAGCCTAGGGAACCATGGACAGCAAGGGAAACTTTTATGGAGACTTTTCCTTTTTGTTTATGGTCTCTACATTGTCACCTACATTGTCTAAACTTTCACCTCTTCAGTCCATCATGAATGGGGCTGCCAGACTCATTCACTCCTCTAAC
>CM070033.1:77678939-77688946 GCA_036250615.1 Ptychadena robeensis | reverse complement strand
CTAACGAGGATTGGGCTAAAATCAGCCGTCCTGTCGGATCGCACAGTTATCTGTCAGGACAGTACATTTTAACCCGATCCCATTAGTTCGAGCTGCACATTAAGAGTGCCGTCCGATTCTCAGCACTAGCGGGCGTCACGCCCGCTTCTAGTGCAAAGAATCGGATAAAGAATAGACGGTAAATCGTACTGTCTATTCCCAGCTTAAGAATTGTGCCCTTGGTGTGTATTTTTTTTTCAATTTTTATTTTAAATTCTTTGCTCTTCCTCTCCTTACACGTCCATGATGGCACCAGGGATGTGCTAAAAAAAAGCCATGTTATGGAGGTCAATGGCACTTTTTTTTTGCGGATCCAGAAGAGATCATTGGGGATAAGTGAGTATCCCCAGTGCAGGGGTTGGGAACCTATGACTTGCAAGATAGATATGGCTCCTTTAAGGGCTGCATCTGGCTTGTTGCCAAATCTTTAACCCTCCTAGCCCTCCTAGCCTTCATGACCAGCCCAGCTCGTCTGGAGATAGTTTTCTCCGGACAAGCTGGGCACTCATACATTTCTGGGGTTGCGTGACTGCCCAGATCACGTCACAGTTCAATCAACTTAAAAAGAACAATTTTTGGGGGTCAGGGAAATTGGTGATTGATTGTATGTTTGTCAACTGTAGTAACAGATATTTGATCAACCTTTTGGGGATCGACCTAAAGTGTAATGCATTTCAATACAACCAATTAAAATTTACCAGCACATCCAATTCTTTTTCAATCAATTTTTTTCCCAATTTTAATTGTTTTAGGTTGATCTTACCATGTGGGCTGCCATAGATTTTCAATCAATCAACCAACAAAATTTATTTAATTAAGTTGATTGGTAAAAAAATCTAGACGTGTATGGGAGCCTTTACTCTCCCTGCTAATATCCCACCCCGCACATTATCAGCACAAGCGGTGTGGGACAATTCCCTCTCCCTGCTAAATCAGCCGAGAACTAAATCTGATACCGGAAGTGATGTCACTTCTGATATGTGGAACACATAAGAACCACATATAAATTTTCACATTTGTGGCATTAATGGCAATAAGATTCCTGACCCCTGTCCTACTATAACTCTGAGTAAATAAACTTACCCTGGGTTAAGTCATGTTTACTGCTCAGGAGGTTAAAACAATGATCAGCATGTGTCCATTGTCTGAATGTTGTCACTTGCGTCACAGTAAACAGAGGGGCAATTGGAACTAGACAAGTAAAAACCTGGTTTCTTAGTCATCCTAAATTTCCTTTCCAGAGTTTCCTAGTTGAAATACCACTGTTGGGAGGTGCAAAGTTTTCCACATTATAATATGATTTCTGTGGTCACAACAATAAAGCCTAACCAAAATAGCAGAGCTCTTCCCAGTGGTCCCCCACACAAGTTGGAAGTACCTTTTTTTTTTTTTTCACAGAACAGTGTAATGCACTTACCCTACCTTTTCCCGTATTGTTTGACTGTGAAGTGAAATTTACTGCATAAAGAAAATTGTCATTGCTCTTTGGCTATTATTAGACTGTTCTCTTCTGGGAAATTGAACAAGACTGTTAAATATCACAAAGAATGTATATGAAAAACACAGAAGCGCAGACGGTACATTTTCTATGCAATTGTCTGCTTTAGTTTGTGGATAAATAATATGACATTTTACGAAAATAAATAAATAAATGCAGATAAAGACCTACGCTGGACTCTATATATAACACATGGAAAAGCTTTACTAATCAATAGAGAGCTGCTGTGTTGTCCTTGACTATTCTAATCAAAGGATATATCTGTTGCAGTGTATTAGGAAGGTTGGCTATTAATGTAATAGAGGTGAATTATTGTGTGGCACTCACCATGCAAATAAATAGGGAAAGGTTGCTGTCTATGGCAGAAGGGGGGGAAAGATAAAAATTTTTGTGCCTTCTTATCAACTCTGGCTTACAACATAGGTATTGTAAAGTCATCCTCCATGTGTCTGCATCTCATTCAGATCACTTCAAATGTGAGCTTCAGATAGACATATCAAACACTATTTACCTCATGTTTGTATTTAATAAGATTCACTAAATTGTAAGCTGCACAAGGGTTCAATAACAATAGTGGTCATGTAAGATAGCACGTTTGAGCAGGGTACAGACAGCTTGATATTTGAGCTGTTTGATGTACCCTGCAGCAGCGTGATGATGTCATCACACTGCTGTCAGATATCGGCGGAGCTGGAGAGACCGCTCTGCTCTCCCCAGCTCAGCCGATGCTTTGCATGGAGACCCCATTGTTTCCATGTAAAGCATAGGACATCGGCCATATTTAACGGTCATGTCAGATATGGCTGTTTTCGAGCAGGATTGATTGGTCCCGCTCAAAAACAGTGATGGCTGCATATTATATGGGCCAAATGGATGGTCAGTAGCACGCACAGTACTCAAAATAGCCATTGATCTGGCCCATATCTTCATGTCTGTACCCTGCTTTAGTAACATTAAAGAAGATAAAACTCATACCAACTGTGAAACATTGTGGTGGAAATGGCATGGTTTGGCAGCTTGCAGTCACAGAGTCAACAATACATTTTACACCATAGAAAAGTGTGTTTGATAAAAATGAAAAAGACAAATTGTATGAAAATGTATGCGAACTGCCAGTGATGGATGTTATAATGGCTCATGACTAATGGCTCAGTAAGATGAAATGCTTAAAAAAGTACTACCCAACCAAATTATATGCCTTTATAAACACAGTGATACAGCAATGCATTGAATTATACCTCACAAACTTATGGGAGACGCTTGTGCTGCAGTATAAAAATGAGTTCTGTAGGGCATTACGTTATGTGTTAAAGCATTGTGTTCCGCACTAACATGTAACACAACGCACAAAAGTGGAAACTCGTGTACCATGCAGTAAGGGCAAAGCACCTAGTGGCCCAAATAAGGCACTATATGCATCCTATACGTATCCATTGGCAATGGGTGCGGCATGTGTTCCCATTGCGGCCCGCAGGATGCCCCCGGATCACCAACGCCCAGGCTGCATTATGCCATTTTCCCCGCAGTCTACACGCTGGTGCAGTGTTCCATAGTGTAGACGCAGCCTAAGTCGTCATAGCTAGGACAGGATATTAAAAAAAAAAATATGTTAAAAAAAATGTAAACATTTAAGCTTTTGATAGAGAAGCTTAACATCTTATTGCAGCAAACTATGGTCTATAAGAAACAATTCTAACAATTATCCTCTAGGTGTTATCTTCACTTATTGCAGGGAATGAGGGTAGCCAGAGCATCTTGACACCGAGGTGACAAAGGGCCAAATTAAAAGACTAAAGGCCCCCATAGACGAGCGACGGAGTGTAGTGTGATGATCCCATCGTTCAGAGTATCAGCTGACACCCTTTGTGTGCCTGTCCCCAATCTAATGGCATCGGCCAGAGATTTACAGGCGTGTCCGTTCTCTGGCCGACCAAGCTTTGGGGCGACAGGGATCTGGCACCTGGCACGCCCGTCCAATTTTGCAGATGGCTGTGAGCGTGCACGCACATCAGTTGGCCGAAAAGTCATCTGTAGCTGGCTACATGTCTGAGGGCCTTAGTTTGCCCAAGTCTGCTTTAGTGGGATATGAAGCTGGGCAGATTCATCATTCAGTATCATAATATGTGGGCTGGTAATAGATAGACTGAATCTGTTTGCTTGTTGCTAGGAAGCAAGGAAGTCTATCTCTCACAACTGCAGAATTCCAACATTATTTTATAAGATACTTTCACAAAATAATGTAAATTTGTAAAAACATGCTAATCAATTTTGCCTGGAATTAATTTTATTATTCACATATAAAACAAACAATTTTTAGGAACAAAAAGAGCAATTCTATGTGTACTGTTTAAATTCACTCTTTGCCATATTCATGAAAATATATGGAGTTGTATTTGATACATAGGCACAGGTCTGTTGTGTTTGTTCCTGAGAGGCTGGGATGCTTGTTTTTATCATTTCCTGGCTTTGCTGTGTAGAAATGTTTTTTCATGGTATTATTATAAATCTCCGGCCTTCCCTGACAGAAAATAGCTTTTAAAATGGATTAGAGGGTCTTAGAAATCTGAAAGTGGGTGACATTTATACAAACGACTGCAATAGGAAAACGGGGACATTATGCAGAGGGATCAGAAATAGTCCCTTTTATATTATAACCATAAAATAGTATTATGTATTAGGCTTAAAGGTCTGTTCTATGACAATCTTGCATTTTGAAGTGTCTTCCTATAGTTTTAATCAAGTAATCTGTGTATGTTAATTGACATTAAAATAGACCTAAAGATAAGAAACCAGCAATTCTCTGCCTAACCTCATTGTAACAAAGAGAACTGTGACCTTTTATGTAAGGATCTAAAATATCCAGATTTGGTTCAAAATAGGAAAAACTACTAGACATTAGTGTAATCATAGCTACAGGTACCGTAGTACAATAGCTAGAATTATCCATTTTGAAAATCTATGATGAATGTACACTGGCTGGCCAAAAATAAAGTTGCCACCTGCAAATAGGAACGAGCCTCCTATTGGATAATTACTGCATGGGTGACTATCTTTCAGCTGGTAAGCTAGCCCCTACTGGTGCCATATACTGAATGACCAGGGTATTCCATCACTGGATTTTATCTTCCCTGATGGCACGGGCATATTCCAAGATGACAATGCCAGGGTTCATGGGGCTCTTATTGTGAAAGAGTCATTGTCACACATGGATTGGCCACCACAGAGTCCAGTCCTTAACCCCATTGAGAATCTTTGGAATAGTCAAGGAATCTTGACACAAAACTTTTTGTTGTTAATAAGCAGGAACTTTTATTATCACATGTGATGAGAACAATACAGGGGCGATCGTTCTGCCAGTTTACGGAGATACATGAGTTTTTATAGACATTGGATATAAGCATATACAGGAAAGAAGTCCTACTGTGGGAAGTGATCTGGGAGTTATCAATCAGTGTTTTTTAAAGATTTTAACATATTGTTACGCCCTCTCGAGTGACCTTTGTCATCATCTAGTAGCCAGACCGGGGTCTACAAAACAGTCTGCTTTATGAGACAAGCCTATTGAGGTGTCAAACACAAGAAACATATATATCTTAAAATTCAGTAAGTTTGTAGAAACATGAGTTGTTTGAAAAGTCCATAAAAGGTAATTTGAAGAGTTCATATGAGATGTCCTTATATCAAGTCCTTACTGGAACAGTCGTGCTTCCAGTACATGAAATGCTGGAGAAGACTTTGGCGCAGCGGTCAGACTTTACCATCATCAATGCGAGATCATAGTGAAAAATTTTGCAACACTGGATGGAAATAAATCTTGTGACATTGCAGAAGCTTATTAAAACAATACCACAGCAAATGCATGCCATAATCAAAGCTAAAGGCGGTCCATCAAAATATTAGAGCGTGTGACCTTTTTTTGGTGGTGACTTTTTTCTTGGCCAGGAAATGTATTTTTGAATCCTTTTTGGGTGCATCTTCAGAGGCAGAAGACATAAAATGCACAAAGCAACCAACCATGATTGATCCCTTACTGATTTGATTTTAATAAATAGAACAGTGGTTTATTGTGTAACGCTGGGTATACACGGGTAGGTTTCTAAATAGATTTTAGTACAATCGAGCACGCGCGCTCACATAGCTTGATTGTGCTCTAATCTATTAAGAAATCTACTCGTGTATGCTTCAACGATTGAACAGGGTTCCAACATGCTGGAAAACCCTGTTCGATGTCCATTAGACCATGATTCCCCCTCCGAAGTAACGGAGGCAGAAAGCTGCAGCTGCACAACCTACAGACTGTCCCAGCAATGGAAAGGGGGCGGCACCGTACCCGGTCTGTTTGTTGTACGAGGAGAGGAGGGGGGCATGCTGGGCTGCCACTCTCCTCTTTGCAGCTCTCAGCCCATGTTGTGAGAGATTTTCTCTCAACACAGGTGTACCAGGTCCCCATCGAACAGCAATTGATGTGCACTTTGGTGCACATTGATTCTCGTTCGGTTGACCCACAATCAATCACAGTGTGGTGACATCACCACGCTGTGATTGATTGCGGATCAATTGCACGGGAATCTACCTGTGTATGCCCAGCTTAAATCAGTGGTTCTAAACACTTTTAGGTCTGCAACCCTGGAAATGACGTCACAAAGTGCAGTTGCAGAGTGTCTCTGCAACATCACTTCCAACACAGTTAGGTAAGTGTAATGTTCACTGCCTTATATTTTCCCACCCAAATGATGTATGTGGTGGGAAGTTAGAAGAGAGATTATACAAAAAAAAAAGAGAAATCAATCCCCTATCCCTCCTAACTTCTGAGTGAGGGGGCATTATGCTCCCTTCTTACTTCCCACTCCGCCTGTGGGCATCAGCGCTGCTCTGATGCTTCCAGAGAACTTGGTGATCCCTGTGAACATGGCGACCCCAACCCACAGGCTGAGAACCACTGGTGTGAGTGGAGTGATGGAATGGAAAGCCAGAGGTTTGCATGTATTTGTGAATTACAGTATTTGTTTAGGTATTTGTAGTGTGGGAGAAAGAGACCATTGTTGGTTTTGCTTGTCATAATCAGTCAGGTTGAAAAATAAACACTGCCACAAAATAAAAAAAATCTTGGAGGAAACACAGTGATAGATTGGCCTTCCATGTTATTTCATTTAGTTTCCTCAGACTAGAACATAGACTGTTATATTCTTACAATGTGACCGCTAATGATGATTGGAAATTTATTTTTTAGTGGGTATTTCTCAGACAATGGATAACTCTATAAAAGAGCTGCATGCACATTGTTGGCTTCAACAATCTTTAAGAAATAAATGAAACCATCTGAATAATTGTAGATGTGTGGTCTGTTACCTGATGATGACTGATTTATAGTCAGATCAGTGTCTTTGATTGGTTTAAACAACTCATTTATAGTCAGATCGGTGTCTTTGATTGGTTTAATGCAAACACAAATTGCAAAGTGATTTTCACATCATTAATAATAATTAATGATGCCTTGAGAGTGTATATTGATGATGTGTGATAACAAGCCCGACAATGCTGATTGAATGGTAGAAGCATCCCACCTCCTATATGTATCATTACAGCTCCTCCCTGCTCCAGCATGCACAATGCCAGCATATTTGGTGTATGCCAGCTCTCCAGTGTGAGCACCTTGCCTGACTAGTGCCAACCTCCTCAGTTGTGCCATCTATCACGACTGGACTGCTCCTTGTATTCTTCTTGGGGCCAAATCCAAGCGCCAGGTCTTCTCTAGGGTCACCATTCATTCCCCTCCCCCATTCAATAGAGCAGATCTATCACGGATTCCTCCTGCCCCTATCCAGGAACCGATCTGACCCTATCCAGGATCCCTCGTGACCCTATCTAGGATTCCTCCTGACCCGATCCCCATTGAAGACCAGGATTCTGATCAGATGGAGAACACGCGCTGCTTCACTAACCGCTTCTCTGACTACAAGGGCAGCCTGGTGTCCGGGCAGGGCACGGATGTGGGGGCTCCGACTATCATCAGGACCATAGACAGCATCCTCCAGCAGCTGCCGGTGCAGGGTGGGCAGGAGGGTGGGCTGTACGGGGGTCTAGCTGGGGTGGCATACATGCTGTACCAGGTCTCCCAGTGCCCGCTGTTCAGCGCTCATAGAGACTCATACCTGCGCCGTGCCAGCTCCATCATTGAGACGTGTGTCCTGTACTATGACCAGGAGCAGGACCGGGAGACCCGGGCATCCTTCCTGCTGGGCGGTGCGGGGGTCTATGCTGTGGCCGCTATGATCTACAAGGCGGCAGGACGGACAGACTACCACAAGCCATTGGAGAGGTTCCGGGAGCTGTGTGATGTCTGTGTCCCCCTCGGTTTCCTGGAGTGTGGCTCTGATGAACTGTTCGTGGGCAGGAGCGGCTACCTGTGTGCTGCCCTCATCCTCAAACACAAGCTGGGCATAGAGGTAAGGTCGGCATCCTCATCCCTAGGACTGCACTATACTGTACCAAGGACAAACTGGGCAGCTAATAGCGCAAAGTTGGCATATCATACCATGTAAGGGGGGTGTAAACTAGAAATCTCATACCATACCAGGTGGTAGGAAATAGGCATCTTGTACCATATCATAGGGTACAAACTAGGCATCTCATACCATGCCAAGGTGTAAAAACTAAAAATCTCATACCATACCAGGTGGTAGGAAATAGGAATCTTGTACCATATCATAGGGTACAAACTAGGCATCTCATACCATGCCAGGGTGTAAAAACTAAAAATCTCATAACATGCCAGGTGATACCAACTTGGAATCACCATGCTAGGTGATCTTATACCATGCCAAGGTGTAAAAACTAGGAATCGAATATCATGGCAGGTGGTAGAAAATATGCATCTTGTACCACACCATAGGGTACAAACTAGGCATCTCATACCACAACAGAAGAAATACCCTAGGTATTTCATACCACAGCAAAGGAGAAAAGTAGACATCTCAAACTACACCAGGGGGTGCAAATCTCATACCATGCCAGGTGGTAGAAAAAAGGCACCTCATACCACACCATAGGGTACTATCTAGGGTACCATGCCAAGGTGTGCAAACCAGGACTTATAACATTCCAGATCATACAAACTTGGGATCTTAAACCATGCTATATGGTTGAAAATAGGCATCTCATACCACACCAAATCTCTTATCATTCCAAGTGGTAGAAAAAAAAGGCAAACTCATACCATGCTAAGGTGTGCAAATTAGGCATCACATATCATGCCAAGGTGGTACAAACTTGGAATCTCCAACCATGCAAACTGGTGCACACTAGCCATTTCAAATCATGCAAAAGAACAATCTATCCATCTTATTCTAAGCAAGAAGTTACAAACAAGGCAACTCATGTGGTGCACACAAACAATCTCACAAAGCAAGAGGATGCATACTGGCATTGCATACTGTGGAAGGGGGTACAAGTAAGGCATCTTATGTCATGCAAGGAGGTATAAAAGCAGTATTCTATTCCACATGAGGAGGTGCAAATTGAACAAGTCATGTGATGTAAAGGGTTACTTATCGTGTATCTAATGTTGTACAAGTAAATGCAGACTTTTGCAGACAGTTGCATATTATATGTTATAAAATGACATTCAAACCGGACATCTTTTTTATACAAATAGATGTTAACAAGAACTTGTTATTTGAGAGATTAAAATTGGGCACCACATGCCATGCAAAGAAAGTTAAAATCATGATTTTATCATACAGAAGGGATGCAAAGCAACAATCTCTTGCTAAATAAAGTAGACTGACTAGGCATGTATATAATTGGTTGTCAGGGCTGGGATAAGGTCCACCAACAACAGAGGCTGAGCTGCCCAAGTGCGCCCCTCTCCCAGCCCAATTTGCATATGAATGTCCTGCGCCATCCTGCCCCCCCGGGCGCAGGGGGCCCGCGGGACATTCATATGCAAATTGGGCTGGGAGAGGGGTGACATCGGCCAGCTTAGAGTTAATCTGAGCATAGCTGGACGGCTCCATCTCGTCAACTGCAATACTGACGAGAAAGTGCAGGACGTGATGGAGCCGTCAGAAGTTTACCCCCTGAGCAGCGCCCAGACCTGACCAGCGCCCAGACCTGACCAGCGCCCAGAGGCTGGAGCCTCTTCAGCCTCTGTGTCGGCCCGGCCCTGTTGGTCCATACTAGACACAAGAGTGCAAACAATTGGCATAGAAAGGATCACAACCTTATGTTGTGCACAGTTGTTGTGTGTTGTACAAGGGGGGTAATGCTATTTTTATACACAATGTCCTTGTTCAGCAACATGGGAACGTTCATTAGGGTATCTTCCAGAATGTGGACTAAGGCTGGCCTCAGGGTTTACTGCAAAAGCATTAATGTGAAGGTCAAGGATATCATCTTGTACTTTCTACAAATTAGTAGTGATGGACCGAACTGTTCGCCGGCGAACTGTTCGCGGCGAACATCGGGTGTT
>CM070033.1:77649693-77670863 GCA_036250615.1 Ptychadena robeensis | reverse complement strand
CCCTAAAAACTGGGTGCGTCTTATGGTCTGGTGCGTCTTATAGTCCGAAAAATACGGTACCTAGACCTAAACGTTGCCTTGGGAACAAAGCAGGTGCGTGATCATGACACTGGGAGCATTTTTAAGGCGACAACAGGAAATCTCTAGGAATTATCTCTGCAATTATCTCTCATTGCAATGAAAGAACATTTTTTGGAAGTGCAGGAAATTTAAAAAGATAACAATGTCCCTGTCACTTTGCCAATTACACATCACGTGAGGCATGGAATTGGCACACTTATGGCCATTACAGGCTCTTGGTCTGGCCCCTTTATCAAATTTAAGAAGCCAATGTGGCCCATGAGCCAAAATGTTTGCCCACCCCTGGTCTAAATTCTTGGAAACTACTAAAATATATCAAAAGCAATTTTGTCTCTATCTCATGGAGTGGGTGGCCAGCATCCCAAAATACAATATGCAAAAAGGGCTGGGGAAGGGATCAGCTGATCACCGTCTACAACTCGGGGTGTCCTCTGTGGGTACAGAGGCTAGGGGACTTTCAAGGCCAACCACTACATTAACACAACACATTCAATAAAATAATTGTAGGAGAAATGTAAAATGAAAAACAACCGATTTAATAGTCCATAAAGTCAATAATATGTAGGGTCTGGATGCACTCTTATGTTGATAACAGTTCGCGTTTTTAAGATGCTGCACGTTCAGATAATCCACTGATGGAAAGCCTTAATCATTTGCCCAGATGAATCAGGGACCAGGAGACAAGTTGGAACACCCCAACGTACGTTTCGTTCGTTTGGAACTTCCTCAGGGGGTGGATGGTTAATGGGGCAGAAAGGATTAATCTGCTTCAAAGCGTAACACGTCAATAAAGGATAGAGCAACCCTATGGGTAGCATCGGTGGGGTAGAACGGGGAGCTCCCACTCCCGGAGGCACGACCTCGGTCACCAGGAAGGGGCAGTATGTGGCGGGAGACTGTCAATCACATATAGAGGTATGGTTATATATAGAAGGTACTGGAGTACATGTATGTCGATGTCTAAGAGTCTCCCTACACGGTCAACAATGTGTCCCGGTCAGCTGCCTTGCCAGACCCTACATATTATTGACTTTATGGACTATTAAATCGGTTGTTTTTCATTTTACATTTCTCCTACGATTATTTTATTGACTTATTGATTATTGTGTTGTGTTAATGTAGTGGTTGGCCTTGAAAGTCCCCAAGCCTCTGTACCCACAGAGGACACCCCGAGTTGTGGACGGTGATCAGCTGATCCCTTCCCCAGCCCTTTTTGCAGACTAAAATATATCCTTCATCCGTAAAGAGGTTGTTTATTCACCTTTTATATCCAAATATTTTATTTTTAACCAACCTGATCAGAGTTAGGCTATGTTCCCACATAGGCGATCAGCCGAGGGGCTGGCGCAATTTTAATCTCCTGCGGCGCTCGTTGCTGATAGTCTACATTTAGTTAAATTGGCTTGTGCCCACGGGCCATGACCTGAAATGCAGGTCAACGAGTTTCTGATCGTGGGTGGTTGCGGCCGCAGGAGGCCATTCGCCCCTGATCGCCACCATAGACCTGGCGTGATTAAAAGTCATGTGCCACTTTAACCAGACGGGGAGTGGCGAGATGTCCTGCCCCCCCCCCCCTTGCTGGCTACAGTCACTCACACTGGGTGCTAGCGATCTCCTGCCGCTCTGATTACAATTGCGGAAGTGGGAACATAGCCATAGAGAGATCATGACGCTTGTTCCATATATTTAAAATTCTTTCAACTTGTCAAAAGAGGCAGCTTCACAGACATACCACATAATGATAAAGTGATGGTGTCTCCATATGTTTTACATTAGAAACATTCTTGGCTACTTAAGTACAGAGTTATAGAAATCCTTTTTTTGTTAGAAGGCATGGTAAATAATCTCTTTTAAATATGCCTAGGGTTATGCCTGGAGTTGTAAGCAGCATTATTATCATTTATTTTATACACGTTGCTGGGTGAGCAAAGTTGACTCAGCTATTCTCAGGGCAATAAGTGGTAAACAAAGCTCTGTAACTATCTGCCATTTATGTAAATAGAGTCCTATCACAATTGTTTTCCCTAAGGCATAATACATTTGCCCTTGACACGGCTGTAAAAGAAACTCTATGAAGTTCTATCAGTATTGGTTTTCCTAGAATTTTCTCCTTTGATAATTGCCACTTGGAACACTTCAGAACAGTAAATACTGATTTATATGCTGGGTGGTTCTGCTTCTATAAAGTTTGATGCAAGTCAATAAATTAAATGAATCTTTTTAATTATTTATAGTGTTTCTGTTCAAGCAAAGCAATGTCAATATCACAAGAACCTCTAATTGTAAGTCCTCTGGAGTGGCTTTAGACCAGCTGCAGTAATCTCGTCTTGTAATTGTGATATGCACATACACATAGTGACATTGATTCTGTTTACTTTACCACAATAATGCTGAATGTATTTATATATTTATTATTTAAGACTGAAACATGGTGCTTGCTTTGACTGAAATAAGAATTACGTCTGGTGATATGATGCATTGGTTTTAACTGAATAAAGCAGAGCTGAATGTATCCTTATGCTGGACAGCACAGCACACTATCGCAAAGCACATACCACTGAGGTGTAAAGAAATAAAGTGCACCATTCAATGCAAATAGTTTCTTAACAGTGTTCCATGTGGGAGCAGTAATATATTGCCCATGGTGAAAATCAATCTTGGTACTGTGTTAAGCTAGCCATACACACATGAATATCTGCTTGATTGATCTCTCTGTCAGATATCCTTTAAGCCCCCCATAGATGGGCCGATTCCCAGCCATAGTTGCGGGGGACCAACTGCCGTGCGCGCTCCCGACACATAAAGGTCGGTCACCCGCAACTACAGGGGAGCCCACCTTGAGGATCCAACGAAAAAAGCCGGCAGGTCGGATCGCAAGCTGCTGGTTCTTTTTGTGCCCAATCATGCTGCAGGCAGTTAACTCGGAGGGGAAGTCTCCTCCCCCTTCAAATCAATTGGCTACAATCTGACAGGAATCGCATGTGTTAGTGGAACACACAGGATTCCTGTCAGTTCTGTAGCCAACTCCTCGCAGCGTGGTGATGTCACCACGCTGTGAGAAGTCTGCTACAAGCCGGTCATAGATCGAGATGTCTATGGCCGGCTTTAGATCAACCAACAAGTGCCGGGTCCTCTACGAGTGAACACAAGTAGATTTGATGGTTTAGAAAGTCCCTCTTATTACATGGTTTTGGTAAAACATAAGGAGATCTAAAGGAAATCTGACAGAGAAATCTAAAGGTGTGTGGGGACCCTTAGGCTGGGCATACATGGCTTAATTTTCCATCCGATCACACAATAGTTAAAAAATTATTGTTTTAAAAAATTGTTTTAGAAAACATAATTAGATCGTTTCACAACCGATCAACTTCTCCCTTAACCCCCCCCCCCCCCCCCCCCCCCCCCCCCCCCCCCCCCATACACGCATAGATCCCGGTGCAATTCTTAAACGGACGATTGCAGCATGGCGCTGTCATCGCGTTGCGGCCGGTCATTCAGAGATACGGAGTGCACTATTTGTGTGTGCTACTCACAGTGCAATGGCTATGGCCATTGATGAGAGGAAAACAGACATATCCGTTCTCTTGTGGATCGCAATTTTGCTTAGCTTCTGCAATGTCACAAGATTTACTTCCATCCAGTGTTGCATTCATTTTTCAAAATCTTGCATAGAGTCTGACTGCTGTGCAAAGCCTTCTCCAGCACATCCCAAAGATGAATCCTGGCAAATGTCATCTTGGAATATGCCAGTGCAAGATTTTTTATATTCCGGTAGTCAGCTGACCTCATTCTTGGAGCACATACTGTAGCTGAACCTTGACCTCACCAACTGCAGAAACCCCAGATCATACCATAGCACTGCCCCCACAGGCTTGTACAGTAGGCACTAGGCATGATGGATGTATCACTTCATCTGACACTCTTCTTACCCTGATGCACCCATCAATCTGGAACAGGACTTTTTTGGCCAGGCAGTGCATATAGTATTATATTTTCAGAATTGTGGCAGTGACAAAATTGCCTATAGGTTTTTTATGTTACACAGAACTATACAACATACAAACATTGCACTTTTGCAAAAGGTAATATTGATGAAATGATTGCAATTCATGTATTTGTCTGCTGAAGAAATTGTCATTTCTTTTACTTTGTGAACAAAATCTCACCAGTCAAAAGTGCTTTTTTTTAGTAATGTGCTGCCATCTGCTGGACTGTTTCATTATTCCATGAAAAGCATACCACTATACACATGATACACAATACACATGCCTAAGAAGTTTATAAATATCACACTTACTTTTTTCTAACAGTAATGTTAAAATGTAATATTACAGCAATTTGAAGAATGAAAAGGAAAGCACAATTAAATTTAAATAGTATTTCTGCAGACTGTCCTTATGTAACATGAGGGGTTGACTTCAAGTAGAAGCATGTTCACATTAACATTCACATTGTGCTGCGTTTTTGAAGCATTTACTACTATTATATTGTTTAATCTGTTTGTTGGCTTATTTTGTTCTTGGGTCTAAATGTGTCCTGTAAGAAATAAAACCAATTGAGAAGTCAGAAAGATCTAGAAAGAAGAATTGTTTTTCTTGATGAATGTGGGGAAGGATTGGAATTATTACTAAATGCAATCAATAATTTGGAACTCTATTTCACACAGCTCTCTATAAATGTCACACTTGTTGCTAGATTCATTTTTGGTTGGCAGAACTGGTGGTATGGCAAAGAAGAGTATTGTTATGAAGGGTTTCTAGAACGATATCCTTTCAAATCCACAAAAAATGTTAATCCCCCCTATATAGTGATTCTGTGTGCCAACATCACATTATTTATACACAAGAAAAGGAAAACATGAGGGGGAGGGATTCACCATACACTCATTCCCACCCACAAAAGTGGGAATTAAACCCCTCATAAACAGCTCATATTTGACAATTAGATTTGTACAACCAGTTTTATTTAAAACATCAATTCCAGATTTTTCATACTTCTAATAAATATAAATTTTTATCGCACTGCAGTTACATATGATATTTACAGATATAAAACTCAATAATGCCGAGGCATATCCTCTCTACGTGTTTTGCAACTGGAGAGCACCCCGAGAGGCAGAATAGCAACAGCAGTGGACCACCACAGGACCTGATGATGTTGCCATCTGGCCTCCTGGGGGGGCTCTCCAGTTGACCATGCTTGCACCTATCGCACTGGAAAGTGTGAGTAATTACATCAAGGAACTCAGTGATTTCTATGTTTGAATTGCACCCCCCCCCCCCCCCCCCCCCCCCCCCCCCCCCCACACACACACCTTTTGATCACTCCATACAATTTCCTTTAGATCTGCCAACAACTATATAGTGCCAGCTCCTCCCTGATAGAATACATAGTGATTGGAAGGTTTAGAAAGGTCCTCATAGTTCATGGTTTTAGTAGAACAAAAGTTGATTAATAAGGGTCTCTGTCAGATTTCCTTTAGATCTCCTTTTTTTTTTTACCAAAACCATGTTATATGAGGGACTTTCTAAACCTTCAAGTCTACCTGTGTTCAATCACAGAGGACCCTATACTACAGTACATAGTTGTTGGTAGATCTAAAGGATATCTGACAAAGAGATCTAAAGGTGTATGGCCAGCTTAAGCTTAATGGATAACTGATTGATGATGTAATGATAATATTATTCTTGTTGAGAACATTAAAGATGCTATGGTATGGATCTCCTGAGCAAGCTATTGCGAAACGCATAGAGAGGATATGCCTCGGCATTATTGAGTTTTATATTTTAAAACTTCATATGTAACTGCAGTGCGATAGAAATTGATATGTATTAGAAGTATGGAAAATCATGTGTTGATGTTTTGAATTAAACTGTTTGGGTTGTACAAATCTAATCGTTAAATATGTACAGTTAAATTCCTGGGGGTTTAATTCCCACTTTTGGGGGTGGGAATGGGGGGATGGTGAATCCTTCTATCTCCCACTCATGTTTTAGTTTTTTATGAATATCCTTTCAAAATGTAAACAAAATGTTTAATTATTTTGTCTGTTTTTTTTTATGTATTGTGGACTGGTGCCTAAATTTAAGTTTTTTACTTTATCTCTTAAAATAAAGTACTAGTGTCTCTGCATCCAGTCCCTGTGTCCGTGGGATTGTGCTACTGCGCATGTGCCCCACGGACAGCCGTTAGGGCTTGGAGCGCAGAGACTTCGGGCGGCCAGTGTTCTGTCGAAATCTGCTCCCCCGTCGAGATCTGCACCCCCTGTAGCACAGAATGGCCAGCAGGGGGAGCACATCTAACGAAATCAGATAGGCGAGGGAGGAGCTGATATCCAGTCATCCAAAGCAGCACATAGTCACATAGGGCGGCTGCTGTGTCCATGACCCCCCCGGTCTTCTTGCCCTCCGTCAAGATATACCAGATAATGTCATTAGCTAGAGGGGGAGCAGATGTCGACGGAGGGCATGGAGACCGGGGGAGCATGGACACAGTAGCTGCCGTGGGTGAGAGTTTTGCGGCCCCTGCTGTTGGAGGGTCCCGGGGAGCACATCTCGTGGAGACCGGGGAGTCATGGACACCGCAGCCGCCCTAGGTGACAGCTTCACGGGCACTGCTATGGATGACTCCCCAGTCGATATCAGCTTCCCCTGGAAGTGCTCCCCCTGTTGGTCATTCTGTGCTACAGGGGGAGCAGATTTCGTTAATTTAACGGACTTGTGTCTAGTAATTATTAAAATGGTTAGATTGCCAGGTGGGGAGCCGGTACCATTGACCAATTAGAATGTAGATTTAAAACCCACTGGGTAATTCTTATAAGAAACATGAATAAACTAAATGATATATTCCACATAAATGTCACAGATGTATAAATCCAAGTACCTAGCCATTCAATATACATTTGTAAAGCTGGCTATACACACTACCATTTTTTGTTCAATTTGTGAGAGATTGATAGATGTGTTTATTGGCCAGGAGGAGACAGGACGAGTTGACCAGGACAGAGCCCTGCACCTAACCCCATTGAACACTTTTGAAATAAACTAGGAAAGGCAACTGTGATCCAGGCCTTCTCTTTCAATATTACTGCCTGACCCCACAAAATTCCTATAGATACTCTTGAGTAGAGGAATAAGGGGCAACTTCACATTAATGCCTATGTATTTAGAATGTTTCTGAGGTAATACTTAATAATTTCACAATGCTAGAAATGATTGGCTGCTAGGGGAAAGTTGCTTTGTTTACATATAACCCAAAGGTAGTCTTGCTTTGTAAATCATGTGTGGCCTTTGGAGAACTGCGGAAACTAGTGTTGCAGCACTTATGTGTAAAACATGATTTAGAGTAACATCAGCATATGTCAGTTGGACAAAGGAAAAAAGATTTGCTTGCCAGACCTTTCCCCCTCCTACCTTAATGCTCCTTCTGAAGTAGTCTCTTCCTATTATCATCATGCTTCATGTATGCACAACTGAATGGCTACTTGTTTATTTCCTCCACCACAACCCTGCTTTACCAGGAATTAAAGAGGTGAT
Source organism: Ptychadena robeensis (assembly GCA_036250615.1). Taxonomy (NCBI): domain Eukaryota; kingdom Metazoa; phylum Chordata; class Amphibia; order Anura; family Ptychadenidae; genus Ptychadena; species Ptychadena robeensis. The sequence continues at coordinate 77,663,247 of CM070033.1, read as the reverse complement.
ACTAGGACAACTTCAGTTACTTATATTTCTTGCATTAACAAAGAAAACCCCACTCACACAGACAAACATGTACATTTATTGGTATATTGAGGATTACTGTGCTGAAATAAATTGTGTCTTTTATGCCTAAAGTTCAGCTCTTAATTAAATTTAGATGCTTCCTTTAAAGGATTTTACAAAAAGATGCACCAAACATAATAAAAATGTTACAAAAGCCGTCAGCACTCAAAAGAAGAACTTCATATTAGTACAAAGCAGTGAAGCACTATGTACTTATATTTTAAATTGAAATATTCTCACATCAAAGCTCAGGGTTTTCTAAGGACATCTTTGAACAACAAAGACCTTAACATCTTTTACTTAACTTGAAAATGCCTGCACCATAACACTGCTGAGTATATACTAATAATTATGAGCTTGTTTAGAAGGAACATTATAGGCTTATCTCATTTATGCACTCTTCTGTTTTCAGACAAATAATCAGATTTGATTTCTGTCTGTTTCTGGATTTCTCTTGCACAGTGAAGACTTTGAATTTTTCCATTATAAACAACTATTACAATATCGTCTTGAAATGTTAAATGGGTTGTCTTGATATCCACAATTTACATAACTAATCATCTTATAGGAGGAATGATGGAAAAAAAGGCTGGGTTGAGGCACCCAAATTGGGGATCACCCTTAGATGGCCTCAGTAGCAATTCTCCACACAACCCCTTCCAGAATTATCCTATTATTTCATTCTATAAGATGCACTTCTCCCTAAAAATTCAGGGGAAAATATTTGTGCATCTTAGAGATCAATGGTGCGATTACCTGTGGCTGAAAGACTTTTAAGCTGCAGTTGGTCATGCCTTCGTAATCCACCTGCTGATAAGCCAAGAACAGAGATCACCCGGTGGAAGCTGTCAAAGGGAAAAACCACCCACCTCTCCTTGTGAAACTCAAACTAAGCCACTGCTGGTAGGTCCATGCTACCACCTATCATTGCCAGTTCTCCCCTCTGCCTCTCAGTTTCTTGTAGCTCAAGCTCTGCCAGCGGGCAACAGCATGGAGCTGCCATCTAACTGCCAATCTGAGTTCTAGGATAGGGAAGCAGGCAAGCTATGGGTGGTTCTTCCCTCTGCTTCCCTGCTTCTTGGAACTCAAGTTTTGCCAGACACATTGCCAGCCAGACTTGGGAGAAGTGATTATAGAGCAGACAGCATTTTTCTGTTGGCTGCTCAGCAATCGCCTCCTCCTTCGACTCCTGGTCAAAGCCGGTAACCTACCGTGTGTGTCTTTAATTGCAGCGAGTCTTAAAGGCTGCAACAATACACAGACTTGTTTATGTTATCTGAACTATAATCACCATTCAGGGATATATAGCTTTAAACTTCAGGCGACGCCTAAATGACAAAATTTTCCTTTATTTGTTTCAAAATTCCTCTGATTTGTTTTCCCTCCAAGAAACTCTGAAGACACTACATGCTACCCTGTTTCCCTGATAATAAGATCTGACATATTAATTTTAGGTGCAAAAATGCACTAGGCCTTATTTCTGAGTTAAGAAGAGGAGAAAAACGCCTCCTGTCATGTGTTTCCTAAATATGGAAGCTGTCTCTGGGACATGGTAGGTCTTATTTTTGGGGAAGGGCTTATATTAGAAGCTCAGGAGGGGGATAGCAGCTAGGTCTTACTTTCAGGGTAGGTCTTACTTTCAGGAAAACAGGGTACCTAATAATCAAGGCTGGCAGGTAGTGAGACATTTTCCAGATCAGATGTCACTGATGCCAAAAAAATGTGTAACTCAAATTAGATCAGATCAGTGCAAAAAGCAAGGTCCATAAATATACGGATAAGTTAGGCTAAGTTTACACTGGCAGGTTTTTACCGCCAGGCAAACGACGGTTTAGCGTTTTTGGGTGGCCGTCCCATAGAAACTCTATGGGGTCCTTAATTAGACGCCCTGTAATCGCCTGCACTGTTGTGCAGACGACTACAGGGAGTCGTTTATCCCACAGCTGCAGGAGCGCACTGGCGGTTTCCGAGCTGCTAGCAGCTAGGGAATCGCCACTGTAAACTTAGCCTAAGTTTGGTGTGGAGCACCTTAAGTGCTCATTTAAACAAGCAATTAGCACAACCCAGTTTTTGGGCTTTTGCCAGATATATGTTTCATGGGGTCATTTTTGAAACGTCCCACGAGCACCTGCACAAGTTTGCAGACAGGAGCAACCATAAATGTAGCCTAACTGGACTACCCCCTCCGCTAAGGGTATTGCTTGGCGGGAGGTCCCGACGGAGCACATTCACTTACCTGCTCAGCGGATGCTGTGTCTTCACTGCACCAATGCAAGGCTGAACGTAGTGGAGTACGTTGAGCCTCTGCATTGGCGGCTGTCTAAATACAGCATCCGCTGAGCAGGCAAAGTCTATGTGCTTCATCGGGATCCCCGCCAAGCAAAGCACTTAGCGGAGGGGGTCCTGACGCATGTGGAAACCTAAATCTTACTATTGAACTGCTTCTGTATTATATATATAGATATATATACACAATATTCCAACAAAATATTTCTGTTTGATTTCCATAATTATAAAATGTTTTTTCTTCATACTGTTTATTTTTAAAGGATTTGTGAAAATCTTTACAATATTGGTTTTCAATGTTTTTTGTTTTTTTACCAGTGTTTCCTATAGATAAGAACTAAGCTCTCAGATGTTCCTTTGTGGTTTCACCCAGTCCTGGCTGGTAAAGCTACAAAGATATATCTAAATGTAAATACAAGATGAATCAGTATCCCCTGTGACCAAAGTCAGGAAATACAAGTCATCTTGTAACAATAAATGTTATGACATTTTGCATTTGTAGATTGAAGCAAATACATTCTGTTTATTTACTTTGATATAATAAATTGGAACTGCCATGTACTATTATGCATAAGCCAAGCAACAACATAACTATACTTTTGTACCTCATTTAAAGAGCTCCATCCAAATGTGTTTACAGAGATGGTAAGGTAAGATATTTCAGGCTTTAACAAACCTAAATAAGGTCTTTGACCTGAAGAAAATGTATGCTTCTTCTATCTCTGTGTGGAAGCCACGATCTGACTGTTGCTTAAAGCTGGATACACACATGAAGATATGGGCCAGATCGATGGCCGCTTTGAGCGCCGCGCACACTCATGGCCATCTATCTCGCCCATATTATATGCGGCCACCCCAGTTTTCCAATCAATCCCGCTTGAAAACAGGGATATTGGACATGACTGTAAACCACGGCCAATGTCCGTTGCTTTGCATGAAAACTGCGGGTCTACATGCATGCATGAGCTGGAGAGACAGCTGCAGGGAACATCGGATGGCTCCAATATCGAGCTGTGTGTTACCTGCTTAAACCTCACAGTTCAAGTGTCATGAATGCATACACTACCTATCCCTATAACAAATTCATAAGTTGCTGTTGGTGATGTTGCAAACCCGGCAATACATTTTTCTAACGAAAATAACATTGTAAAGTGTTAAGATGCCCATACACGCATAGATGGGCATTTGACGTCATGCCGTGCATGTTGGCGACGACTTTTTTGTTACCTAAAAATCCAATTGCAGTAAAATGTATCTTATTTACTTACTTAACCCCCCTGCCATTCCTGACGGCTTCATCTCGTCCAGCACTGACTTGTCAGTATAGCAATGGACGAGATGGAGCCATCAGGTCAGAAGATCAGAGCCCCAGCAGCGCAGGTTTATGAATATAAAAAAATATAAATATGAATACATACTGTTTTGAAATCTATCATACAAAATAAGTATTTTAGAGATTTTATAATTCAAATGATACCTTTTATTATATATATCATTTTTTATGTATTTTTTTTGTACATAATTGTGTGTTTCAAACATTATTATAGTCAGGATGTCTACTAGACCCTTGTACAGACATATTTTGGGAAGTCACAGGCCTACAACATAAAAAAAATATTCCATTTAAGTCTATGGTGCACTTTTGGTACAGAAATCTGGACCTCATAAGAGCGCTAGGGAGGTTAATGAAGCCATAATGAGAAAACATTTTGCAGTTAAAAAAAAATTATATTTCTTTCTAATAGGTATTAAAGCCAGCGCAAATCAGGTCAATCTGTCACGCTATCCTGGAATCTGGCAAACTGTACTCAATGAAAAAAAGGAAGCCCTTCCCTCTGATGTACTCCTACTATGGAACAGAATACTTGGGTAAGGAAAGAACCCTCACTGTCCATTTCTGCCGTTTTTTGCATACATCCGCTATCATGTAATATCATTTCACATGTGTTTAAGAATAATAAGGATGGTTAACAAAAGAAGTAAAGCATGTTCTCTTTGCAAGGGATTTATTGCTTTATTTTTTAAAAAGGGTTTTTGCACATGATGGGAATTTTTTTTGAAACATTCACTTTTAATTCCCTTGCAATTTTTACATGCTCTACACCCCAGGTGCCCAACCTGCCACCCGGGTGCCGCATGCGGCCTTTTGGGTGTTTTTCAGTGGCCCCCTCAGTCCTCCACTTGCGGCCCCTGAAATCTGTTAATAAGAGAGGAGAGTAGAGGAAAAGAATAGGGGCACATACACTTTGAAGAGGTTATGTGCCCCATAGATATCCTCAAAGGCTTTAATGATATCTATGAGGCACATAACCTTTGATGATATATATGGCACAAAATGTGCATTACCATACTAGCGGGTTCCCTAAAATAACACGTATTTCTAGCTCAGCCTGCTGTAATTTATTCATTATAAAATGCTTATAGTCAGTATAAATTGAAAATAATGATATGGAGGGCTCCAAGTGCGGCCCTCTGCATCACTAAAGGGCCACATTTGTGGCTCTCCATATCAACTCAGTTGGCCACCACTGCTCTACACTCTAACTAAATCCAAATGAATCAAACAGTAATACTTTCAGCCAGCTTTACACTTTTCATGTCGTCATGCTGTATGACTAACGGCTTGTTTCCACATACGTCGAGACCCCATCTGCTAAGCGTATTGCTTGGCGGGGATCCCGACCTAGCACATAGACTTTGCCTGCTTGGTGGATGCTGTGTGTACTCAACGTCGTTCAGCCTTGCAACGGTGGAACGGCTCGGTGCAGTGAAGACACAGCATCCGCCGAGCAGGTAAGTGAATGTGCTCCATCAGGATCCCCGCCAAGCAATATGCTTAGCGGAGGGGGTCCCGGCGTATAATAGAAACATACCCTAACTTGTCCAAGTTGAAGTTATCTTGCCTACTTAAAAGGGGCTAATTGTTTCATATGAATTAAATGTTTACATGTGGTTTAACTGCAGCAAATAAAGCAAATCCACTAATATTTATGTATAAGGGCGGCTATTCAAAGTTTAGTACTTGCAAGTGAAGACCTTCATCCAGTTATAACAGGCAACAATTCCATAGTTTATGAGCCGTGGGGATAAGCCTGAGCTCTGGATCCAGGGGTGTTTGAATTGGGTGTTTGAATTGCAGATTACTTAAATACTTTCATTTCTGATTTTGCAGGAGCAGCACATGGCCTGTCCGCTATACTGCAGATGCTGTTGTCCTATCAGGATTACCTCCAGCCAGCTGACCGGGACCTTGTTTGGCAAAGTGTAGACTTTCTTGTGGATCAGGAACAAAACTGCAACTGGCCACCAGAGTTGGGGGAAGTCATAGAACGTGAAAATGAACTTGTTCACTGGTGTCATGGAGCCCCTGGTCAGCTACTTGTTATTCTTTTTTTGGCGACATACACCATATTCAGTAATTCTTAGTTAAACACTACTTGCTACTAACATTAGCACAGAGCAGTTTTTGTTTTAAAGTAGCCATTTAACTTTTTTTTTACCTGTTTAAACAGTTGATCGATCCATTGCTGTGATACTTCTAATATGTTCAATCGACCATATTTAAATCGATCACACTGTGTCAAACTAATCAATATTAGAGATGGTCATATTTTTCGACTTGCTGACTTTGTGAGCTGATTGCAAAGCCCTTGAGCATGGTATCATCACTAAAATTTCTGGACATGTAGAGAAGGGTTGTGGAAACAATTGAAAAAAAATGTGTTGCTCTAGCACATGTAGTGTATCCGCCATAATATTCGATTCCATATTCGTAATCTCGAATATCCGCACTTGTGGACATGAATTGCGATCTATAAATCGCAATTGCGATCACATATGCGCAATGCATGCAAGTCAATGGAGCTTGGATATTCGACAGGTAGAATATCCATATAATCACGATCCATTGCAATGAATGGGATCACAAAATCACAATAAATTGCATAAAAATCGAGATCGCGTCGGATATCCGATTGTCGAGAATATTCACGAAATAGCGATATTCGAGCTAAATATTCGAAAATCGAATATTCGAGCTCAACACTATTAGAGACATACTTTTTTTTGTATTATACCCCCATCCCATCTCTACATCTCCAGCAAGTTTGGTGATGATACCATGTTCAGGGGCTTTGCAATTAACTTAAAATCATCGAAATGGTCGAATTTTTGAAAAAAATTAGATCATCTCTATTCAATATTTAAATCGCAATCCTATCTAAGATCAATCATTCAAAAGTCGACCCATGTATGGCTAGCTTAAAGCTGGGCGTACACGGGTAGATTTCTAAATAGTTTTGATAAGAATTGAGCACCATGCTCGCTCACAGAGCCTAATTGTGCTCTAATCTATTAGGAAATCTACCCGTGTATGAACACGATTGAACAGGGACAGGGAACAGAAAGCGGTTGCGATTTCTTTTCGATATCGATCACTACCGTACCAGGTGGGCAGGAACCGATTTCTGTTCGATCAACGTCAAAAGATTTTTTGGTCAAAATATTGAACAGTTATTAATATTGAACAGATATTACGATTTCTCCATATCTGCAATCTCTGTAATGAGAATAAAGCCGGGAACACACAGCTTGATATAGGAGCTGTGCAAGGTTCCCTGCAGCAGCATGATGAAGTAATCGCGCTGTTGCCCGACATTGAAGGAGCTAAAGGCACAGCACTGCTGTGTCTCCAGCTGCGATGATGCTTTGCATGGAGACCCCGCAGTCTCCATGCAAAGCAATGGACATTGACCATGGTTTACGGAATGTGTTGGTATCCTGAGGTTAGAATAGGTTAACATTATGAGTATATCCTTTTATTTACACAAATCTTATTTAATTGTTTCTTTAGGTGTTGCGTATCTTTTTGCAAAAGCATATCTTCTCTCAAAAAAGCCATGCTACCTGGACAACTGTATTCGTTGTGGAGAGCTGACCTGGCAGAAAGGTCTTCTGAAGAAAGGACCTGGCATCTGTCATGGAGTTGCAGGCAGTGCCTATGTGTTCCTATTACTTTATAGACTAACTGGAAACTCCAAATATATCTACAGAGCACAGAGGTTAGTGTCCTCTACGAGTGTCCTCATTGAAGCCTAATAATTGGAGCTTGCAGCTATAAAATATAAAAATGTCTGACCACTGTGATACCCACTTGAGAAGGACTAATACAGTAGGTGACAATAAGAAATACCAAAAATGTATATACAATCTTTTAAAATGCTCAATAACCTTTTAGTTGAATATCGGTCAGTGTAGAAAAATACCTGACAACATATCTGATCTGACAGCAAGCATGAGCTTGACCACAATTATTTAGAATATGTTTGGTAACACTCTCTAACAACCACTAGCAAATGGGATCACTCAATGCCAGGAAAATGTTTTAAACATTTAATACTGTTGAATGTTAATTGATTTACTATCTTATTATGTTCTGTTGATTCTGAGTTTTTTCTAGATCATACAGTTTATATAGTGAATCTTCTGATGAAAGTTTCTACACCCTGTAGTACAGGGTGGGCCACAAAATGTGTTCAATGTGCTGCCCATTGTGTTGGATTGTCAATGCAACCCTCTTCTCCCACTCTTCACACACACAGGAGAAATGCTAGCACAGGCTTCCAGTATACATAGTTTCAGGTGCTGCACATCTCGTATCTTCACAGCATAGACAATTGCCTACAGATGACCCCAAAGATAAAAGTCAAAGGGGGTCAGATCGGGAGACCGTGGGGGCCAGTCAACTGGCCCACGACGACCAACCACTTTCCAGGAATATGTTTATCTAGGAATGCTCGGACCTGACACCCATAATGTGGTGGTGCACCATCTTGCTGGAAAAACTCAGGGAATGTGCCAGCTTCAGTGCATAAAGAGGGAAACACATCTTCATGTAGCAGTTTCAAGGTCTCCCGATCTGCCCCCCTTAGACTTTTATCTTTGGGGTCATCTGAAGGAAGTAAGTGAACAATTTACCTATCATCATTTTAAGTCATTGCTGTCAACCTTCCTATTTAACCTGGAAAGTCAATTTAGTTATGCGTCTTTCCCAACCAAATCTCGATTTTAATAAATCCTGTATATTTCTCCGATTTTGTAATTGGAGTAACTTTTGTGTAATTGGAGGGGGGCATAACTCTCCTTCCTAAGTTCTCATCCAGCTTGTGCAGATGATGTGTAGGGTGGAAAGTTAGGAGGGAGAATAACATCCCCTCCCACCTTAGTTAGCCAGCCAGCAAATAGGAGGGAGGGGACATTATACTTACCAAGCATATTTGGAATGTGAAAGTGGCACTCCGCCCCAGCATCATGGTCTACATTTAGTAAGTTACACTCTGAAACATCACTTCCTTTAAGTTTTCTAGATAAGGGAAAACATGACAGGTATGCTTTAAATTATAGTCAAAGTTACAGGTGCAGAGTATAGTCATTTCTAGTTTTTTATTAGAATGTGTACTGTACTGTTTGAGCTGGGTAGCTTGATGAGGTACCTGGAAAAGTAAGTATATTATAACACAGGAAGTAGACACTTTGTAGTCTACTTGTCAGGAAATATAATTATATGTCACTCTTTGTCCTGATATTTAGTGTCACCTACCTAGATAATGGGCAATGCAACATTTAGAAACATTTTACAGTTTTTAGTGAAACTGGAGGTAAGAAATCAGTTTTGTTCCCCCACATCCACCCATTGGTAAGTGCAGCAATGAACTGAAATAAATAAGAAATGTTAGATTTTATTAGGAATTATTCAATTCCTTGAGGCAGTTGTTAAATATTAAATGTGTATTTTTTGAAAGAGTTCATCTTTTTATGCATTCTACAGATTGTTGATTTCCGTTTGTTCTTCTCTTCTTTTTTAGGTTTGCAGAGTTCCTGTCCTCTGATGAATTTAGAGCTGGGTCGTGCACTGTGGAAAGCATCTACAGTCTATATGAAGGCTTGTCAGGAACAGTGTGTTTTTTGGTCGATTTATTACAGCCTAACCAGGCTGAGTTTCCACTTTTTAATGTCTTTGTGTAGAAGTATTATTTGCTGTTATGAATTAGAGATGGTTGATTTTTTTTTTCAATTAGGGGAGTTTGTGAGTTAATTGCAAAGTCATTGACAATGGACTCTTCACCAAAATTGCTGGAGATACAGAGAAGGGTTGTGGGAACATTACAAAAAATATGGTATTGCTCTAGCATGTGTAGTGTTTGCATAAATTAGGTTCAAATTAAGTCAAATTGACTTTGAACCTAATTTATTAAAAAACTTTGTTTTTTTTTGTAGTGTTCCCACAACCCTCTACATTTTCAGCAATTTGATTATGATACTTTGTTAAAACGACAAGAGGGTTTTTATAGATATTTCAGATATAGACATTGATTATTAGGGGCAATTTATTTCCTGTACTCATTTCAGATTTATTTATTATAAAAAAATGTTGACTGTTGGTGACTAGTAGGGGCATAGGATGGAAATATAAGTTAATAAATGTTCATCATTGGCAATGGAGCTGGATTCTAAATATAACAAAATAAAACATCAAATTATGCAGGTAAGTAGGTTGTGCAAGAGGTATAGTCTAGATTTCCCTTTTTTCCTAGTAAGCAAGTAATCATCTCTATATACAATTCCCTTCATGGCCCTTTCACACTATCCACGCTGTGGCAGCGGTTTTCACCAGCAATGTTCACATTTGCGTTACCCGCAAACATGTCTGTTGCTTGTAAAGAAACAAATAGCACTTTGCTAAGTTAACTAACGGAAACTTCTGTGTATTCTGTGTACTTCTGTATATATATGTGACTGCAATATAGACTGCTGCTTTAAAGGATATAGCCATACAGGCAACTATGTGTCAAGATAGACAAGAGACGGCTTACACCAGATACGGATTCATGTTTGTTTGTGATTGCCATTAACCTGCCTGTCTGCCATTTAACTTACTAAGCACTTGAATTAACTTAAACCATTAAAGCTTAAGAGTAATTAGCTCTTGCTGTAGAGCAGTGGTGGGCAACTGAGTTCATATGGAGGGACACAAGTGCATCACTAAAGGGCCGAACATTTCCAACCCATATTGACCTGTATGAGCATTTTATAATGAAAAATGGACACCTAGCATAGCTAGAAAACATTATTCTCAACAAAAAAACTTGTTTTAAATGATACATCAAGCATTAGCGAACACTGTAGTATGGTAATGTACATTTTGTGTCATATATATGATCAAAGGTTATGTGCCTCATAGATATCATCAAAGCCATTGATTTTATCTATGGGGTACATAACCTCTAATTCAAAGGTTTTGTGCCCCTATTCTGTTCCTCTCCTCCCCTTCCCGCTGTAAGAATATTGCAGGGAATCAGCGGACAGATGAGTTCCTATGCATTAACAGGTTTCGGAACCCGCAAGTGGAGGAGTGAGGGGGGTTGCTGAAGAAATCCCAAAGGGCCGCAAGTTGGGCACCTAGGCTGTAGAGCTACCCTTTTTTACCCCTCTGCAAAGTTTTACTGTCCTTTTTGCATCTGATGTAATCCCCAACAATTTCCAAGGCTATAGCCTTACCTTGTCATGAAGGCATTCCCACATCACGGCCAGAGTAAGGCTAGAACTGCCTTATGTATTTTGCCCTTGTTCGGCCCATGAACCGATAATGAGGAAAGAGATACAGCAGCAGCACGGCCCACTTAAAGTAATGGGGCTATCACGTGCCTATACACACATGTGCATCATAGCCTGTGAATACACCGCGTCACACAAAACAAACGTTTTTGTTTGTGCGGTGTAGCACCATTACACGTCCATTAATAATCACAAGGAGGTCAGAAGGAGACTGGCCCCCCAACATTTTTTTTTAAAAGAGCTTGCATGTTGAGACTTGATGACAGGTCTGGGAAAACCTGCCTAAATAAAAAAAAAATAGCTTTAAAATGGTGTAATGGTGATAGGCCTACTGCACTGGTAATATTCTAACTATCTTATGTTTGAAACCTGAAACATTTAATGTAAACCTATAATAAAAAATAGTGAGTGAGAAGTGAGAACTGTCAGCATGTGCCAAAAAAATTGCTACGGTCTAGGCTGTAAAATGAGGTTTTGCACTACCTTGCTGTACTTCTTGCGTTATTGGCTTAAGTTAGGATCCAGGAGATAGAAGTGGTGGCACCATGCTACAACATGAAAATCGCAGAACTGCCTCCATTTTCAGTTTGACTTTTACAAAACTCTTGTTTTAGCAAGAGTGAAAATCATAATGAGAAAAAAAGTTTAAATCTTCCAACTATAAAATGATTACTGTTCAGGATTACAATACATGTTACAATAGCCATGACCTAGTATTGCCACGAATATAAAGTCATAGCCATGATTTCAAAGTATTCAGACTGAGAAATATATGTATAAAGATATAAATAAATCTTCTTTGAAATGGGATTCGATGTGTAATTCAATCTCTCCACAAGTCCCCAAACTGGTCGATTTCTTATACTATTCTTTCTCGATCAATCAGCATGCTCGTGCACATCGATCGATCGTTTAAGAATCGTTTCAGTCCACCTTGAACGATGGACCCAAAAGCTGTTGGAATTGACCGGTGAATCGATCGTCTAGGAATCCGACATGTCGGATTGCTCGCCTTCATCTTGGTGGTGGTCATCGATCATCTGATGTTTAGTATGACAATAATTTTCGATCCAGAACATTCTAGAAATCCGTCAGGGAAAGTTGGAACGTCCAAAAATCGATTGTTCAAGGTGGGGTGTTAATCGATTGACAATCGATCGATCCTCGATATTTCATTCACTGTGACCAATTGAATCAATAGTCTGAAAGAAATCGACCCGTGTATGGGGACGTTAAGAAATGTTTTCATTTAGCTATTGTTATCAATAGAATAAGTTTTAGAAAAAGCTGAGAGGAGATTATTGTTCATATAAGTGGCTCTCTAACCATATGGCACAATCCATGTTCTTTTACAACAGACTGGATTTATTAAAAAATAAGAAAAGGGAGAAGAGTCAGTGTTACCAGCAGGAAAACTTTTACAGGGTTTTACATGGGTTTTACATGGATTTTCTGTTGCAGTGATCAGTACATGAACATTTTGATCCATAGTATTAGCAAAGCAAATATAAGAAGCCATATGTTCAGATACTGTTATTTGCATCATGTGTGTCTATAAATCCATCACAGTATCAGAAAACAACAATTAAATGGCCTTATTAATTACAAATTGCTATTAAACCAATTTTCCTCAAACAATTTTAATAACCTTAAAATATTCAGGGTAATCACTAAAGTAGTGAATTATTTGTAATACTACAGTAATTCTAATAATGCACATGGCCTATGCTGAGGTATTAGTCAGAGACTATGGAAGAAGCAGCAATTACCACTGTTTTGAGCCATTTTTTTCGGCACAAAGAGGCACCCTGGCCTCCCCCCTACATGAAAAAATGGTGCCTCCTCCATTAACATGGAGGTTTATGGGAAAAGTGGTGCCCCTCCATTAACATTAAGGTCTATGGGAAAATTGACACCCGCCCCCAGTGCCGGAAGGGATAAGTGAGTCTGCATCATTCGCAGAGGATAGGCGTGTATAACCATACTTGGTTCAGGCATAACGCCCAGGAGGTAAATAACTGTATCAGCAGAAGTCATGTGACCCATGACATGGGCATAAGCAGTTGATTTTACATTTTTCAGAATAAAGAGTTTTACATTTGTCTTAAAAACTTTTATTTACAATGTGCAGGTTAATATTGATGTAACACTAAATCTATTTTTAAGATATGTTAAAATGCTATGTTTAGTTTAATTTAATTGTATGTGAAGAAATATGAAATTTGACTAAAACAGTGTTTATTATTGAAGTATAGCTATAGATCAGTGTAGCATTCATGTTATAATAGATTTAGCCATGTCCAAGTGAATATCCTATTGCTAATGACATATTTTATTTTTCTATGTTTTCCAGATTTGGTTGCTAACAGGGTTTTATGTTCTCCTTACTGTATACTACAAATAGCCTAACATGAATTATCATTTGTACAAATAATAAAGATTTTTTGTCTTTTTGTAATGCATTCCTTCTCCCTTTTCTTTTCGTTTTATTCTTTCTTCTTTTTTGTTTTCTACAAATTCTAAAAAAAGAAGAACAAAGATTTAGTAAGTTTTCACATCAATTGGGTTAATGCAATGAATTCAATGAATGCAATA
>CM070033.1:77630027-77641966 GCA_036250615.1 Ptychadena robeensis | reverse complement strand
GGGGGCCCATAAAAAAAATTTGCTATGGGGCCCAGTCATTTCTAGCTACGCCCCTGAATGCATGTGTATACATACATTTTATGTATGTATTTATACATTTTATATTTATGTATTAAGCTGTAGAGAATTTTCAGTTAGACGGCTTTTCTCCTTATAATACCAGTGAAAGGATGCAGCAGCAGCAGCAACAGCATCATCGCTGCAGAATACTGAGCTCTTGTACACGAAATAAAGGCTCTGGATCCATGGTGGGGGGAGGGAGGGCAGGGATGGGTGGTGAGCACAGTGATTCTCCTGCTTGCAGATCAGTGACACAGCCCAACTGGAGCCACTGCAGCATTGGAAGCACACACTGATAAGCCAGTATGAAATTCCCTGGCTCAGTGCTGGTGTCAGTCTCCCTCTTTGTGGCAGAGACAGTGACCGCCCTGTACATAAGCAGCACATACAGCTCGGCCGGAGACAAGATCTGGCAGTCCCTGACCCTCCTCTTCTCCCTCCTGCCCTGTGTGCTGGTGCAGATAAGTCTCATCTTTATTCACAGGGACCTGAGCAAGGACAGACCGCTGGTGCTGCTGCTGCACCTACTGCAACTGGGACCTTTAGTCAGGTGAGGCATTAGGGTGGATCATGGTTTGGCCTCTACTATAGGACCTCTACTATAGGGCCATATATCATTCACATGACTGATTGATGTACACTTATCCTATCAGTAATGTCAAGTACCGTTGCCTTGGCTATCCCATGCATGCATGTGGGCTTTTGTTTTATTTGTATACATATTGCTGCATTAAATGACACACTGTTGGTAGACACAATGATTTTAGAACTGGAGCACCGCTGAAATAATAAAGGCGGGGGTGTTTGTCTGGAATACACAGGAAAGAAGCATTGGCAGACTAATTTGGTTTGCCTGCATAAATGTGATAATGGATATGATGCTATGACTTGGGGAAGGGCAGCATTGTATATTTAAATCTCTATCTATCTGGACAAGGAATAAAATCAGGATATTTTGTAACAATTTAGCAAATTCCTCTAATTGTATTGCCATGCAATGTTTTCCCATAGTGATGAATGTATACAATGTATGTTTACATTTTTGTTTCATTGCACTAATTAGAAACCTTGTTTCATTTTTTAACCAGGACTGAAAAAAGGTCAGTTAGAAGCTGTCGGGTTGTTACAGGACAGCGAGATGTGTCTAGAGGATTCACTTTAATTAGAATGTCTCAAAGAAAATTGATTTACCTAAATTTAGTGTTTCTTTCACTAATAAGATGTATAATGAGTAATATGTCTATAGCCAGCGGTGCACAAAGCTTTATTAGTGAGCTCCTCAGATGAGTACCAGGAGATGGTGTTTGGTACTCACCCCATATGTAGTCACTGTGTCAGCTTCCTGCATGGTAGATTCTGCAGCAGATGGACCTTTCTTTTCTTGATTCTACCAATTACCTGTCTCCATCCACAGGTCACCAACTGGCTTTGGGTCAAATGTAACCCTCACAGTACAACAACTTTTGAACCCCCACATCTCATACCTTAGTAGTTCAAACCATAGATTTTATGGGTTAGTAACTAACCCCTGAGATTACCTGCAGTCCAAATGTCAACCTTTCATAGTCATATTCCAACTGTCAACAGTGCTTTTCTCTTGTAAAAAAAACACACTTTTATTTTGGATAAGTAATTTATATTTCCAATTTCACACCCCTAACTGCAACCATTCATAGTTATTAATGTTTCCCTGGGGTTACCGAATTGACATAAATTGTATACATTTAAAAATAAAAACTGATTGAATTTTGCCAATCTAAAAAATTCAACTTTTACAGCAGTGTTTACATGATAAAGTGAAGTTGTTTGTACAGCTATTTAATGCGGGAGGGATGCTGATTGTGCTGCCGATCTCTCTCCTCTATGGCTGACAGCCAGACTCCTCGGATGCACCTGATAGCTACAGCCACCTAGACACGGAGTGCCTCCAAGTTCTTAGTATGCATATAAGCTTTGTAACAATAATGCAGGCACTCATAGCTAGTTTTTGGCCCCTTTTGAGTACCAGAGTACCACTAATGTGCACCCCTGTCTATAGCAGTGTTGTTTTAGGGAACACTTCTAGGCAATAGATAGAATGATTGAATTACTTGCTACAGCAACCCAAACAACTGTGCCAACAACAATACAAAGAACATTTTGTATGAACCTATTTTTTTATTGCAGCTCAAAGCATGGCCGTGTGAATTGCTTTAAACTCAAAGTTTATAGTTATCCTGAAAACAACAAGTTATTCAATTCCTACGTATCGGTTTAGTATACAATTTGAAATATTTTAGTTTTATCTGTTTAATTGGTGAAAATGTTAAATCTCAACCAAGCATTCTAGTTTATTTCATGAACTACAAAACAGTTTTTTTGTGGGGATGTTAGGCCCCCCCATGCACGTGTCCATCTGCAGTCCCCATCCAAAGTATCTTACAGGAATCGATGTGTAAGTGGCACGCATTGTGATTCCCGTACATTTGGCGGACGACGAGCAGCATAGGCAATATTCGAGCTTTAGTTACAGCTTAAAGCTAGCCATACATGTGTCGATTCCCTGAACGATCGATCACCCATCCGATCGATTCCGGCGATGCCACAGGCGATCGGATGGGCGATCGATCGCCCAATTACGTCTGTGCCTACCACCTTAGGCCACCGATTCCTGGACGATTCCGTGCCCGATCGATCGCTCCACAAATGGCAACTCCCCTTGATGTGTGCTGAATCGATCAGAAAAGGCCAACAGGTTGGTCGATCCGATTTGGGGGCCATGTCGTTTGGGCGGGGTCGATCGGGCAAGGTGGGCTGCACGCGATTCCTTGGCGATCGATCCACGTGCATGCGCCCGGTGATCGATCGGCCAGGAATCGTGTGGGAAATCGACCCGTGTATGGCTACCTTTAGGTACAGAGTTTAGGAGGGTGAGCATGTTAGACTCAAGTATTTGGCTTAGCCAAAGGTAAATTTTCTGCTAAGATACAGCTTGTGGATTTGGGGACTGTCATACAACCTTTAGATGTACATTAATTGTTAATCACTTAAAAGTACGTCCCAAATTTTGTTTCTTTTTTAACTTTCATACTTTTTTCCATTTATTTTTCTACTTTTCTGACTCGTGTACACGTGTACAGGGTCATGCAACAGTTTAGCAGGTGTTTCACCCAAGGACTCCAAACAGGAGTCAACAGCTCACCCTTCTTGTAGCCTACCACTCAGATCCCACTAAGATCCCTCACAGTTGACTCTCAGGCCCCAGGTTAACTCTTTCTGCACAATAAGCTGATTAGAATGCCACCCTCTGCCCTCAACCTTTACCTGCTGTCCACATAAACCAGGTTTCCTTTTGCAGGCTTTTATACAGTCTCCGTGATTAATGAGGTGAATGTCCACAATGAGATTTCTTTGCAATAATAAGTCTTCAGACTTGGGGATCCTGTCCAAACAAAGATCCATCTCTGTGCCAGCCATGTGGAAGTGCAATGTCCCTAAGAAAATGGCTGACTAGCTTTTGCTAACTCAGTACTCTGGGCTTGGAGATACCTACACCCTTAGGTGGGATAGGAGAAGACAGTCACTCATATTGCGTTGGTGGTCCTGAGGCATTAGGCCTGTCCTACAGGCGACAGCTTGGTCTGTAGCTCAGCACAGCCCTCACAGAAGACCCGGGAAAACCCACATGCTAAAGCAGGGAACACATGCACTTCGAGCACTGTGCGCGCTTACGGACATCTATCTGCCCCATATCTAATGTGGCCATCCCTGTTTTCGAGCGTTACCAATCAATTCCGCTCGAAAACAGGGATATTGGACATTGGACCTTAAACCACAGTCTATGTCCATTACTTTGCATGGGGACTTTGGGTCTCCATTCAAAGCAGTGCTGCGACTTCAGCTCCTTCAATTTTGGGCAATTACGTCATCGCGCTGCCAGAAATCTTGAACAGCTTGTATATCGTATAACTTTAAGAACTCTTCTGGCCACTCCCACATGGGCTGGCACGTCACATACAGTGCTGGTGCTCAAATTTTCAAGAACATAAAATAACAAAAACCTTAACGACATCCTGGTAATGTGATAACAAGTATCCCAATCCCATGGCAAACAATCTGCCATGAGCCCTCTCCTATAGCTTGTAGGAGTATCTTTTTTATTTGTAGAATGCTACACTGTTAAGCGTCGATTCATGCAGAAGGTTTGCATTATAAATGATACCCTTTAATGGCTAACTGAATTTTTTAATAGACATACACTCATACTGTGAATATAAGCTGAAATATATGTCCAATAAAATCATTTCACCTGCTTGGTTATTTCACAGATGTGTTGAGGTGTTCTACATATACTTCACTTCGGGAAAAGTTGAGGAGCCCTATGTCAGCATCACGCGGAAGAAGCAGTTGCCTAAGGAAGGTCGAAGTGATGAAGTGGAGAAGGAGCTGGGTCAAGCAGAAAGGAAACTTGTTACACATAGGTCTGCCTTCAGCCGAGCATCCGTCATCCAAGCGTTCCTTGGATCAGCACCTCAAGTGACCCTTCAGCTATATATATGTGTATTGCAGAGAAATGTTACAACATCACTGTGTAAGTAAACAGTAGTTTGCTTTGTCATAAAGAAATGATATAATATAATCTTAAGCTAGGCATACACGGCTAGATTTTTGTATCAATTCAAGCATAATGGATCGGCATGCGCACTTACGGCAATTGTGTTTGAAAAGACCTAAAAATCGAGCAGGCATCGGTTTCTTTAAGTGGGATCAATTGATCCTGCACAAGGAAACCGGTGCCTGCTTAATTTTTAAACCATCAGGGAACCAACATTGGTAAACTCTGTTGAATTTACATTACATTGTATGGGGGCTAAAGGTCCATATCCAAAATATCGAACAGGAATGGGGGCGCAGAAGTGCTGCTCCTCGATTGCACGGGCATCAACCCATGTATGGGGGGCTTTAGGGGGTCCTACATTAATCTTTACATTTGATTGACTTTGCTCACCTGGTACGTCTGACCAAAGGTGAGCGAAATAGATTGAAAATTGATTGGAGATGTTGGTAAATTCATCATACAAATATCTGACGGGATCATATTTGGAATCGTAATTAGAATCCTATTTGGAATCTAAATTACGATCGTATTTACAATTGTACTACACATGTGCTCCATAGTACGATCGTAAATCCTTCACACCAACACACTAAGTGGTGGTACACACTGCTTTTGTTCATCCACGAACATACAGGAATCGAGATGTGCGCCACTTACACATCGATTCCTGTACAATACTGTGGATGGGGACCCTGATCCGCATTCAAAGTAAAGTGATCGAGCAGAAAAGAACCGCCAAGTCGACAGTGGTTTATTGTCCACAAAATCACCTGTGGATGGATACGGGTCTTGGGGGGGCCTAAGACTGGCGAATCTGAGATTGATCGTGCAAAAATCAACACGTGTATGACTAGCTTTATAATGTTGTAGAAGTCTACCTTTTGTAGTCTAGCAAATGTCCATGAATCATATAATCTTTTCAGATGCCCGGAAGAATTTTATGCTCTGTGGTATTTATCATAAACTGGTAGTGGACAATCCAACAGATTATAAAGGCTAAATGGTATCATACTTGTGTTGTTATAACTTAAACTGAACAAATTCTTCCCCAGCCCTGTTGTCCTTGGTCTACCGTTTTCTTTATTTTGAGTTCTGTTCCTTTTTTATAGAAGTTTAGCATCATATGTAGGCATCACTTTTCCCAAGGTGCTATCATGGAACACCCTGCTGGCCCCTACCACCAGCCATGAAAAATGCAAAGTCTAAAATAAAACACAGCATTTCATGAAATGTAAATTTGATTTACCATTAGAATGTGTTACAACATTAGAGAGGGTTTATAAAACGTTTATTAGGATATTGGTTACAAAACAAATATAACTGTTACATAATCTTAAATACTGTAGACCCCCGGTTTTCCAGAACAACCAGAAAATGACTTTGTCTTGACTTGAGAAGCAATGCTGTGCATATAACTGTACTACAGTTATTTTATAAAGGGTTAAACAATAGTGTATATACAGTGATGTAATGTGATTTAATGGGACTTTTATTAGGGCTTGGAGATCCAAAAGTATAGTAACCTAATACCGTATATACTCGAGTATAAGCCGAGGTACCCAATTTTATCTATAAAAACGGGACAAACTTTTTGACTAGTATAGGTCGAGGGTGGGAAATGCAAAGTCATATGGTGGAGTATTCTAAATGAGAAAAATATAGAGAAAGCACCCTTCCCTCTAGGAATTAATCAAACAGGTGAATCTTAGTGCCACACCCTCAGTAAAATCAAGAGAACACAGGTTTATTGTTATTACAGGATGGGTTTTCAAGGCAATTCTTATCAAACATTAAAATAAATTTCCATTTAAAAAGTCTTTATTATTATTATTGGGACCAATACATGGAATGGAAACTTATTTTCATTCTTGAATCATAAGTAGTGGAGTGTTCTATTCATTTCGATTAAATTCCTTCTCCAGTAACAATTGATAAACGGGCCACCAGTAACAGTAACCGGCCACTAGATGGCAGTTTGGTGCTGTTTGTTTACATTACATTAGCTGGTGTCAGAGAAAACAACGGGGCTTCACAGAGGCTGCCAGTGCCTGCGACCCGGGACAGGTAAGTGGACCCTGACTCTGACCCCTGACTCAAGTATGAGCAGAGAAGAACTTTTTCAGCCCATTTCTGGGGCTGAAAAGTTGGCTTATACACGAGTATATACAGTAATTTTGATTGACTGTCAAACAGAAACTACATTTATCTACTGGTCCCCATGGGTGCTGGATAACAGGGGGTCTACTTATTTGAATCTGTCATCATTTATGTGTGTATAACATTTACATATGTTTAGTAAATCCTAATATGCCGATTATTTTTTCAGGTGTCTTTATGAGCATCTCCTTGCTGTCTATTGTGTATGGAGCAATGCGCTGCAATATTCTGGCCATAAAGATCAAGTACGATGACTATGATATCAGCGTCAAACCGGCTGCATATATCTGCATATTTCTCTGGAGGAGTTTTGAGATTGCCACGCGAGTGATTGTCCTGGTTCTGTTCAGCTCTGTTCTTCAAATATGGACCTTGCCATTGGTGTTACTGAACTTCTTTGTATTCTTCTTTTACCCATGGATTCTCTTCTGGCAGAGCAAATCTCCCTTTCCTGAAAACATAGAGAAGGCATTGTCTAGGGTTGGCACAACTATGGTGCTGTGTTTTCTTACCTTTCTATATGCCGGTATAAACATGTTCTGCTGGTCCGCTGTTCAACTCAAACTCAATGACTTAGACCTGATCAATAAGTCTCAAAACTGGTATCGCATGGCTGTTTATTATATGATGAGATTTATCGAAAATGCTGCACTACTTCTTCTGTGGTATATGTATAGAACAGATGTATATATGTATGTGTGTGCTCCGCTGCTGGTTCTGCAGCTTATGATTGCTTACTGCTTGGCAGTTCTGTTCATGCTGATTTTCTACCAGTTCTGTCATCCTTGCAAGAAACTTTTCTCCTCCAGTATATCTCAGGGGCTTCTCTCTTGCTTCAAGTTCCTATGTTACCTTTGCATACCCTCCAAAGCCCCCAGCAAAGGGGATAGATTTGGAGCTAAACTATCTGATAGCTCGGATATGAGTGAGCATATGAGTGTCAAGGCTGTGGAAGCTCAAAATGGAAACCTAGAATTGGGTGCTTCTTCAACCTCCTAATTGTAGACATGTTTGGCATTGACTATTACTGATTTTACTATACTGCCACGTGAACAGGATATATATATATATATGCCGCTTTTTAGCCTTAATGCATGCACGTAACCTTATGTGGGCACTGCAGGCAATCTAAGGCAAGGCAAGCCTTTTCTTGGAAGCAAGCCCATATTGAGGTGGTCATGCATGTACTGATATATGGTCATTCAATTGATCATTAAACCAAAGAATCTGCATTTGATCGATTTAGACTGACTTGGGGGGGGGGGGGGGGGGGGGGGGGGATGGGCTGAAAAGATCCAATTGCTTCTTTTGACTACTTCCATTTGACTTGACAAATATCCACATGTGTGTTCATAATGAAAGGGGAAATGAAATTATCCTTTTTAAAAAGATTTTTTACATTTATGACATTATGTTCATTATTATTTGATCAATATTTTCATTGATTACATTTTGCTACAACTGACTGCATTTAAACACAAACTCCTACTTGTAAGGCTACATTTATATATAAATATTAGACAAATTTGGCGGACTGAATATCTATACCTGAAGTATATAGTTATAGCCAGGGGTACACATAACATTTTTAGTGAGCTTCTCAGATGAGTACCAGTAGATGGTGTTTGGTACTCACCTCACTATCTCCCTCACTGTTCTCTGCTTCCTACATGGTAGATTCTGCTGCAGATGGACCTCTCTGTACCTGATTGATCTTCAGATTAGCTGTCTCTATCCACAGGTCACCAGATGGCTTTGGGTCAAATATAACTCTTACAGTACAACTGTTTGAACCCCCAGATCTCATAGATCAGTAGTACAACCCTGACATTTTCTGGCTTAGTAACTAACCCGAGACTACCTACAGTCCAAATGTCAACCTTTCATAGTCATATTCCAGCAGTCACACAGTGCTTTTCTCTTGTCAGATTGTACCCTTACATATGCCTACTCTGACTTTAACCCCAGATATCCAACACCCTTAGAAGTCCTAACATTTTTTTTTCTCACTTTTTCCAATTTCACACCCCTAACTGCAACCTTTCATAGTTATTAATGTTTCCCTGAGGTTATCCAAGTGACATAAATAAAATAAAAACTAAAATATATTTCTCAATTTAAAACAAGTTCTAAGAAAACTGTAATAAACTTTTACAGTAGCGTATACATGATAAAGTGAAGTTGTTTGTACAGCTATTTAATGTAGAAGTGATGTCGATTGGACTGCTTATCTCTCCCCTCTATGGCTGACAGCCAGACTCCCCAGGTGTACCTGATAGCTATGGTTGCCCAGACACGGAGTGCCTCCAAGTTGTTAGTACGCATATGAGTTTTGTAACAATAGTGCAGGTACGCGGAGCTAGTTTTTGGCCCTTTTTGAGTACCAGAGTACCACTTATGTGCACCTCTGGTTATAGCATACCTGTCAAGTTTTTCCTTTCCAAATAAGGGAAAACTTACTGAAAGTGAAAGTGACACCACAGGCACTGTGCTAGCTGCCACTTCTGCATTGCAAAAGCCAAAAGTGACCCTCCTTACATCCTCCCAACTAGCAACTTCCCCTATCCTCTTGACAATCAAGGAGGGTAATGCCCCCCCCCCCTCTAAACCTCCTAGCCCCCCACCCATCACTTCCTCCTCTTTCTCCTTATCCTCCCACATTACAATTCCTGTGTTGCAGGGTACAACTGAGCCTACTGACAAAGTTCACAGGAGATTTATGGGACAAATAGTAATCCAGGGTGGAAAGAGGGGGGAAATATGGTAGTTTTCCATACTTAAAATGTATGGGCAATAGTTCACAAATGTTTAGAAGAAAATGCTAAATATGTTGCAGATTTAACCTTTGTGTATATATTCTGAGGTATGCAGAACATCAGTTTTGTTTTCCAGATTGCCAATGATGTGGTCTGACCATTTGGAGGTTCAGGCCTGGCTGTACATGAAACACTGGACAAGGATGCCGGCAATAGAGGTCACTCCACTGCTTTGGACACAATAGAGACATCACTAAACAACAAAATATTTCAGTGTCTGGTGTCATCTGTTTTTTGGACTAACGGAAGCAGCAATATCACTGCTGAAGTCCACCTTGTGCTCCCCCTCCCCCTTTCTCTGCTCTTCTTAATATATTTCTTGCTAGTCACAGTAGATTGTCAGCACTACAATTTTAGGGATAGAATTAAAAAAAAACCGTATTTTAGAAGTTTTAAATGATGTCATAGCTGGTCATGAGTTTTTTTTGTCTATTGCTTTAGGACTGTTACTTACTGCAAAATAACTTAATTAAATGTATAGATTATGTATAAAAACTGTAAATGTTTATTTATTATTGATTTATGCAATAAAATTCAATTGTTACAATAAACAACAAATAGTTCATATATTATTGTTTACCGGACCTCAGACGTGGTATCTGCATTCATTTCCCCTTCCAAGACTTCTATTATTTCCACATGCTGATCCAGCCAGTTACATACATCCTGCCTACATTATCTTTGGCTAAGGGTGGTAGCTACTATTGGACAATAGTTTTCAGCTTAATTCGCGTTTTGAATATTTTTGATGGATATCAGCTATTTGGGAATCCACCAATTTCGGTAATCTGGTGGCAGATATTCACAATTTTAAATATTCGAGATATTATGCACTGGCAAGCTTATTGCCATGCATTGCAATAATATAATCACAATGCGATAATAAATACCACAGATGACATTCATTTTGATGATAATTGCAATGCGATTATTTTCGCATATCAGTTATTTTTTCACAATGCATGGCCATACGCACAAATTTTGTATTTACGAATATGGAATCAAATATAAGTATTGTCATCTTGTGGATTATGTGGTATTATATGGACTAATAGATCTAATTATGCTTTTTAAAATCGAGTAGCAAACCTGTCTTGTTTTTTTCCTTTAAAATAAAGCTTTAAGTTATATAAATAAAAGCTGATCATTGTAAACTCTTCTGTCAATGGGAAATGCTTTGTCTCAGCCCTGTTACTTTCAGCCGGTAAGAAGAGACTAGTTTTAAGGATCATCATGTAATACAATTGGAATAGACCCCAGGTGCCCAACCTGCGGCCCAGGGGCTGCATGCGGCCCATTGGGAGTTCCTTGGCAGCCCCCCTTGGTTTTCCACTTGTGGCCCCTGAAACCTAACTGTTAATGCACAGGGCATAGTAACTCACTTGTCCTTGTCCAGGATCTTCTTCGGGAGGGAAGAGGAGGAGAGGGACTCGCTCTGGCAGAGTACATGAAAGCCAAACAGCAACCTAGACAGCGCCTGAGCAAGTCCATCACCTCATCAAAAATATCCTGTTCTAAAAAGATGTGTGCCTATGCTCCCACTATTCCACCAATGAACAGGGGATTATTGTATATGGCACATTACCTCAATATAGGGGCATATGAGCTTTGATGATATATATATATGAAACAAAATGTGCATTACCACACTACAGTGTTCCCTAATGCATGAAGTATCATTAAAACAAGTTTTGTTATTTTAAAAATTAAAAATAATGTCTTCCAGCTCTGCTATCATTTTTTCATTATCAAATGCTTATACAAGTCAGTATAGACTGAAAATGTTCTGTGCGGCCCTTTATTGATGCTGAGGGCCGCACTTGTGGCCCTCTATATCAACTCAGTTAGCCACCACTGGTATAAACAGATTGCGTTTTGTCAGTCATTTTATATTTTTAGTTCTGATTTAACCTCTCTGGCAGTACTCAAATTACGCCGTATGGGCCTACTGAGATGGAGGTTAAATAGTACTGCCAGGGAGGTTACAGGGAAGTTACTCTGCTGTGGTTTCCCATGCTCACTCCTCTTCACTACACATCTGTAAGAAAATATGCCTTTTTGAAATAATAATTCATAAATATGAAAATATTCCCCTAGCATTTATATTTCCCACCTCGATTCTTTTAGGTGATTTGATGGCGAAAAGAAAACACACCGTTGTAGGTAAACCAAATACATATATTATTCACACATGGGACACAACAAGGATAACATTAAACGTCAAATTAAGGCATTACATAACATGAAATAATAATACATCACACTACCATAGCACACCCCATATACCTCACCACAATCATCGGGTATAC
>CM070033.1:77583965-77629927 GCA_036250615.1 Ptychadena robeensis | reverse complement strand
CTTTTCTCAGGTATATGTTAAATACATTCCACATGACAAAAGACACAACACCTGGTCATGTTGTTTTTTTACAACCCCACAAACACAGCCATTGAATTATCCATCCATATGATCCTATATTAATCTACCAATACAATGTTTCTGCCATACCTATATATTAATAATATTTTTGTCCATAACCATAAATCTACACATCTCCAGCAACATCAATGGCACCTGGAGTGTGTGGTGGGAAACCAGATGCCGCTTCCTTTACATGAAGGTCAATGGCACCACGCCCCCCCCCCTGCCTATTTGGCGTAACCAATAATGCAGAAGAAGCAGGGCTGGGAGCGGTTGGTGAGTCCACCAAGATTCAGAATCGCCATGGGCTTGCCAAGGATAGGTGAATATTGTTTTGTAAAACAACATGGGGCAACCGATAGAGAGGTTAAATCGGGAGACTTGTTGGAACATTCTTACTATCTGGATCAAAAAATTCTCAAACCAGTTCTATCCATTTTCTGAGCATTGACTTGCATTTTCATGTGAACAGACCTAATGCAAATAAGGCAGACTTATGAGTACAAGTATTAACTTGTGTTGTCCAATGTGAGCTAACAATAGATTTTTAAGTCCATCATATGGAAATTGATTCCCCTCACACTTGGCACGATTGACCAAAAGTGATTAAAATCGAACAACAAATCTAATTCTACTACGCATGCACTCCATAGTATGATTGTAAATCAATCCCATTTAACTAAATCACTGGTACAATTGATTGATGTTAAGGTACCCATAGACTCTTCGATTTGTCATCGATCGATTCCCGATCCGATCATTCCCGGTGATCATGGAATTGGCGATTGATCGTTTTGGAATCAATGGAACACCACCTTGGGAATCTGATTTGTGGTCGATTTGGACATGAGCCGATCTCCAAAATGGCCGATTTCACAAAATCCATCGATCGGAAAGGCTGCTGCATAGGGAGCTATGGGTCCACCAATGTACTTTGATTGCCAAACGATTAGCCAAAAAAAACCGACATGATAGATCAAAGTCCGATCCGATTTTAAGTCGACTCTGATTTTGTTTGGTTGATTGTTCAGTGTATGACTCGTGTATGGGAGCCTTTAGACTGTCGCATAATCATAAAATTGCACAACATGGTCGGATCTAAGATTTATCATGCTGATATGACATTGATATGACACTATACCAATGCATAGTTAGTGGGTTTTTTGTTAAGTCAATATATTGTAATAAATTTTTTTAAATAGTTCTTGTTGTTTAAAATTTTTAGTTTTTGCTGTTATTCTTCTACTTATGTATCCCTGATTTTTCAAACCTGTCTACCTGGATAATCTGTTATCAAAGCCAGCTGTGCTTCAAAGAAAACCTTTCCTTAGACCCGATTACATCTATCCATTTTTACATGGAGTAATACATGATAAGCATATCCAAAAATGCACATAATATGAGTTATTTTGAGGGGACAGCAAATGTAGAGATGGGGGATGATACCCTTTCTCCTGCGGAGAGAGGTTAAAAGTTTCCTACTCCACTCTCTATAAACCGAAAGTGAAGTGACTGTACTGTAAACAGGCAGACTAGAGATGGTGGAATTTCATTTTGAAGACTTTACTAAATGACTTTGCAAGTTAATTACAAAGCCCCTCAATATGGTATCATTCCCATAAAAAGAAGGGTTGCCCTCCAGCCTTTCTTCGAGCAGGATCAATCAAGAAAGCTTGGTCGAACAGGGAACCAACATGTTGGAAAACCGTGTTCGATTTCCATTACACAGAAGAGCTGTGTCTCGATATTGAGGAAGCTCGAACGCAGCCCGATGACGTCATCCCACTGCGCTCAATGGCTTTTAGAATTACACGGGAATCGACCAGTTTATTCCCAGCATAACACAGTGGTTTTCAGCTGTTTATTGAGCAATTAATGCCTGGGTGTGCACATATCAGACCCCCCCCCCCCCCATGCTTCTCTACCCCTTTTTAAACATTCACATTTTGTAATAAACAATAGTGGTCAAAGTCTAGAAACACTTAATAAAATCTTCCAGGCACAACGGGATGCCTGGAGATCCCTAAACATCATGTGTCACAACCACACATGTAAATACAGGCTATATTCCAGATTCCAGTATATAGGTATAAACTATATCAGTATATTTTTAGTTACTGAATTTCTAATTGCTTGTTGTTTTTCAATGTTACAAGCAAAAATATGTTTACTGCTGTGTTTATTTCTATTGAAGAGACCCAACTTGATTACAGGCTGTATAAAACAGATAAAGGCTCTAACCCTTCCATATCTCCCCAGACCTAAATTTAGTTTTGGCCAGTCTACTTTCACAGTTGCTGTAATATCTGCAGCACTTGGCAGGCTAACTAAAAACAGCCTAAAAATAAAATCATGTTTACATAAGGTTAGGAGTCTATAAATATCTGCCTACCACTTAAAGATCAATAATTGCTACAGGGACTTCTTTTCCCATCAATGTGAGTTAGATAAGACAGGAGGTAACATACTGTAAAGCCAAGCTGTCAAATGATATTGTATATTCTTTTAGTTTATGTAAACCCTATCAGTGATTTTCTCATTGGTAGATGCCATTGGAAGCATTTCATTTTACCTGTTTAATAAGCACATACAAACCCTGTCAACGTTTATTTGTCCTCTGCACACTTCCTGTGGTATGACAATGAGTCCATCTAACTGTTACTATGGACTTTAAAATTATTAGCATTTATGTTGTGCTGGTGTGGAAGAGGGAGTAGTTGAGTGGTCAAGCAAATCTGAACAGGAAAAACTGTACATCTGATTAGACCAGTGGTGGGCAACTGAGCTGATATGGAGGGCCACAAGTGCGGCCCTCGGCATCACTAAGGGGCCGCACATAACATTTTCAATCTATACTGACTTGTTTAATTTTTTGTATTTTTTGTATATTATCAAAGGTTAGATGCTTCAAAGCCATTGATTATATCGATGGGACACATAACCTTTGATTCGGCAGACAGGTGAGTTCCTATGCCCTATGCATTAATAGTTAGGTTTCGGGGGCCTCAAGTGGAAGACTGAGGGGGCCACCAAAGAACACCCAAAGGGCCGCAGGTTGGGCACCTGGGGATTAGACAATGCCACTCCTACCCGGAATATATGGAGTAAAAGACACATATACTGTAGATATAAAAAAAAAATTACATAGCCCAGATATTTTGTGATATAAACAATAGAGAACACAAAAAATCTGTACCTTTCCCTCCTTAATGTGACCGATAACCTTTAAAATTCAACTGCAAAACAAATTTGGGGAATAAATATAATACATAACACAATAAGTTGCTGCCATATGTGTGCACACCCTCAAAAATAATACTTTGTTGAAACAGCTTTTGATTAAATGTCACTACTCAGCATTTAGTCTGGGAGTCTGCCTGTATTGAATATGTCTATTCTTTCAAAGGCCCTCATCAGGTGACCCACAGATTTTCTGTTGGTTTTAGGTCTGGACTTTGACTAGGCCAGTAAAAAATTTAATATTCATCTAGCAAACCAATTATTTGTCATTTGGTATGTATAGTTGGGGTTATTGTCATTTTGTAAGACTTTCTTTTTTTTCCTTTCCCCCTTGTTATATGTTTAGACCACATTAAACTGTTTATAATTTTGGACAAAACAGATGTAGTGAATATACCCATATCACTGGTTGTCAATGATATGATATAGGAATGCAAGAATCTTGTTATGTGAGTAGTGTGTATATCTACCAACTGGTTTCTGTATATGTTACATGTTGTTGTTTGCAATTGTTTAAAATAAATAAACTTAAATTGATTCAATAACAACAAAAACAACGTCATTAGTTTTTATATTTTGGTAAAATTAAAGTTATATTATATAAATTTCTTCCTGAAACAGGGGGGGGGGGGGAACAGCCAACCAGTGAATAAGACATCGAATATAGGGCTTTTAAGGCACTCCTCACTTAAGGCAGGAGTGCCTTAAAAGCCCTATATTTGATGTTTCACTGATTGGCTGTTTTTTCGCTCTGTTTCAGGGAGAATACGTTTCTTTATCTAATAGTTTTGCTTTGGGTGTGGTACACATAAAATTGTTCCCCCTTCTATCTTTCTTTACTAAAGTAATATTGTTTTTAACGCAACGCAGTTTGAAGTTTGGTGCACTTCACCAAGATCAGTGCACATAATGTAAGCCACATTAACAATTAGGGATTAACTTAAAGAAGATGCTTCTTCAGAAATGTTAGAGAGACTACTTACATAAATCTCAAATAACGAATTTAGGCTTTGGGGAGGATGCAGTACTTTTTAGGGTGGCAAATGTAACCGTTTACAAACGTGCCCACTTTGCATTTTAATTTTCATACAGCTTCATAAGCCACAGGAGGGAGCCAAATACACAATATTACGCTGTCACACCAAATGCTGATTGCCAATAAAGTAAATGTGTCTAAACAAGCACTGTACATGTTTTTGGGCACATTAGGCAACAAAAACAAATTTACGTTTCTGACAATTATAAAGTTCCTGTGACAAAGGAACATATTTAAGTGCCTGTATTGCATCTAAAGCAATGGTTTGCCGAACATAGATGACTGCAAATGATTAACATCCTCTACACACAATATACTAATCATGTTACATAACATCATTCTCTCTATATATTTCAAAAACTGCTGTCGCAAGCGAGATTGGCTTCCCCGCCCAGCTGCAGTGGGGAACTCAGACCTTGGTAGCAACATAATCCGCTTTGAAAGAAGTCAGTCCAAAGTCCCCACTGCTCAACAAAGGCCTAAAGCATGTTCCGCATTTAAAATGAATTATGACTTTACATAGTATTTTCATTGGCATTTTAATTAATTAGGTTTAGTAAATGTTGTAAAATTACAAAGAGTACCTAAAAGCACACAAGAAATAAAAGAAAAAAATTATGTTGCTTAAATTGTCATCAAAACCTTGTCACATTCAATTACCTAAGAGAACATTGTGTTGCAAATGGATAATTTACAAGATATAGATTATATAACAATGTAGTGGAAGGAAATATGTTACATACGGTATGTCACATAGCCAGCTGAGAGGATCGGAGCCACCGGGACAGCACAGAATTGTAAGTATGTGATGCCGGGGCTGTGATCTTTGCAGGACGGCTCCATCTTGTCCACTGCAATTCTGACAGGACAGCGCTGGACTAGATGGAGCCTTCAGAAGCGCTAGGGGGGTTAATGGTTAGTCATTCACAATGAGATAGTTACAGGTAAAATGTCTAATTTTGTCACTTTGTATATCTATGAGAACAAATTTTATATTGTAAATATTTCTTGATTTTTTCTGCAGGGTGGGTTGGATGGTGTGTTCTAGAAATGGGCAGGCACAGATACTGTGGGTTGCCAACCTTACACACACCTCCGGATGTTGGAGCCCTTCTGGGATAAGATGTTGCTTCAAATAAAATGCATGTTACTTCCAGGTCTCAGTAGAAGGAATTTGTAGCTGGGAATAAAAGGTGAAAGATTTACTTAAAGCGGATGTATTCTCAAAATCTCAAAAAATATATCAAATTAAAGTTTGACTTACTTCTGAGCTGGTATGATGGTGGCATAGCGCTCCACAATCCTAAAAAAAATATACTTACCTGCCGTTCCCTGGAATCATGTGAGAAATTCTGTTAAAGGAATTATCATGTATTCCTATTCCTAATTAATATGCCTGGTTATTATCCACCAGTGGGTGTTGGTCTCTTGTCCTTGGCTCCGCCCACTTATTTATATCAACCAGCTATCCTTACGCTTTCCTAACCTGAGTATAATGATGCGTTAACAACAAAATATAACAAGACTATACATTATACTTAAACAATGAAATATTTATTAAACAAGTAAATCAATATACAATAAACAGTCAATTACTATTGTCTATGTGCATATATATCCACATTAACGGTCATATAGATATATCTACTAGTATTGAGCAGCATATGATATATTCAAATTCACGTAATTTTGCAAATATACAAAGAACACATATGCGCGATGTATGCCAGTAAACAATGTTGAAGTGTGAAATATTGCGAATTCTCGAATGACGGATATTCGTTGAATATATTCCAATTTTGAATATTCTCGCTCAACACTAATATCTGCACATAGACGCACATCAAAACACTCTAAAATACACAACGACACTACACTAACACAATAATCCAATAAATCCTCCCCAAATCTTACTAAAATCAAACATCACATACGCACACGATAAACGTACCCTCCCTCCTAGCGCTAGCCTGACCCTACAGATCAAAATACAATGACACAGATACACAGGGATATTGCAGGGGTTCACAATAGTTGGTGGGT
Organism: Ptychadena robeensis; assembly: GCA_036250615.1. NCBI lineage: Eukaryota > Metazoa > Chordata > Amphibia > Anura > Ptychadenidae > Ptychadena > Ptychadena robeensis. The sequence continues at coordinate 77,623,545 of CM070033.1, read as the reverse complement.
TAAAACAGGGCAGTCAATATTGGATGGGAGTGAAGGGGTTAACTTAAGTGGGTAAAGGGGTATGTGGGACCTGAAGGGGTTAATGATCTGCTGATCATTTGTGTGGAAAGGGGTTAACTAAGGGGCAATACAGCAGGTAGCAAAATGGGTTAATAGTGGTTTGTGGTAGTGAAGGGGTTAAGGAGAGGGTAATACAAGGCAGTGATACTTAGCCAGCACAGGCTGCAATGTGGGCTCTGGCTGGGGTCTCTGCCGGACTGCTGCCTGCTGGGCTGAACTTTGCTGGCCTGGTGCTTGGAGGGGCTGCTTAGGTCTTCACTAGGGTCTGGAAGGCTGCTGGAGCACGGTGTAGTGGAGCAAGGACATGGCTTGCTGCAGGAAAACTTCAGAGCCCCATTGCAGCCAGCAGGTCCATTAAATCTCCCGGGCTCCGTGACGTCATGCGTGCATGCCTGTCCACACGATCACGCCCAGCCGACGTACCCTCGCGCTCCCAGCAAGGAGGATATTTGATCCCGCTGGGAGTGTGTTTGTGCCTCACATTTACTTAAACAAAGGGTGGAGGGTCTTTATGACCCTCTTCTCTTTGTTCTGCCCAGGCAGCTGGACATGTTTGTCCAGCTCTCTGGGCATCACCTGAGGAGGAGGGGGACCTATCCCTTCCCTCTACAGATTCCATCTTTAACTGCCAGGATTATGGGGTTTAACTCAGGGTTCAATATCAATAAGTGGCCACTGGGGGTGTTTATAGTGGTTTTCTATGAGAAAATACATCTCACTGGTTTGAAAGCAGAGCCATGATTAGAGATTTACCCATCTATCTGTGTGGTGAGTGCATTTCTCCTTATCATCAGCACTTCTAGTGTCATTAATGTAATAAAGAATTTATGGTGGTAGGTCCACTTTAAGAGAAACAATGTAGAATAGAGGGTTCATGGGGTTGTAACTACACTTTGGTTCCACTTGAATATATCCCTTTTATATGTATAGATCCTGTGAAGGAGTTTTTGAAAATTAACCTTTCTACTCCGATCCTCCTACTAGCTACTTTCTACATACTTGTGCAACCCAGAAAGGAAATTTGGGAAATGAATAAAGCCGTTCCTTATTAAGTAACATGTATTTAGTACTTGTATTTGTATTGTATTTGTATTGCATAGGGGCTATTTTCTATAATAAATAACATTTTCTTAGACACTTTATCATTCCATATAAGGTGTAGGAGACGATTCATAACATCTGCACTCTATACCTGGTTTTGAAATATCGCTGTGAAATCTTTGTGATTGCTCACTTTGTGAGTGAATTGCAAAGCCCCTGAACTTGTATTATCCCCAAATATGAGGGGCATGTAGGGAAGGGTTCCAAGAACACTGTTTTACCTCCTGAGAGTTGCACGCGTGGCATGATTTTTTAAAAAGTGTGCCACTGACGATTGCGGCGGAGCATATTAAATGCTGCAGCGATTTCCCTGGGGATTCATAACATCTGCACTCTATACCTGGTTTTGAAATATTGCTGTGAAATCTTTGTGATTGCTAACTTTGTGAGTAAATTGCAAAGCCCCTGAACTTGTATTATCCCCAAATATGAGGGGTATGTAGGGAAGGGTTCCAAGAACACTGTTTTACCTCCTGAGAGTTGCACGCGTGGCATGATTTTTTAAAAAGTGCGCCACTGACGATTGCAGCGGGGCATATTAAATGCTGCCACAATTTCCTGCTCTTTGTGAGGTCCCTAGCACGATTGCCGAAATCAGGCTGGCAAAAAACAACGCCCCTCCATTAACATGGAGGTCTATGGTGCTGCCTACCCTCCGCCCCTCCTGCATCATATGTGACGCAATCTTGGCGGACCCAGAAGGATCAGCTTATATGCCGATATGTACATATGTATGTGCACATATGTATGTGCCGATATATAGGTGGACAGGTAAGTTTGCCTGCAGTTATCATGGGTTGTGTTTCATGATCAAAGAAATGCAACCAGAGATAACTCTGGCAGAAAGCTCAGTAGGTTTATGCATAAATTAAGGTCAAAGTCAATAATTTTTAGTGTTACAGCAATACTGTACTACACTCCCTAAGCTGTTTTCATAGGCCAACATCCCAAAACAAATATGGGCCCCAATAATTACATAATGATTGATATTCAAGATTCATAATAAACTTTCAATTTAATAATCTGTATCAAATTGGGCAATACCCTAGCATGGGTCACAATCTGGATGTTTTAAGCACAATCAACCCTGACGCGTTTCATTGATAACTTCTTCAGGGGGAAGCTTTCGTTAATGGACCATTTATAGGTCACAGACCGGAATTGTGTGTGATGCAATTTCCAACAAAAACATTGGGTACGAATCCCTCAGGGTGGACGGCAAATTCATAGACCAAAACCCTGCGGTCAAAGTAATGGTGTATCATCTGTACATAAAGTAACTCCGGATATCCCCTTTGAGGATGTGGGCACCCTGCAGTGAAGCCATCTACCAGGATACTCCTAAAAAGTTTTAAAAAGATAAACGTATCTGGAGATTGTCCACCCTGACTTAAGCTAGGAATACACGTGTCGTTTTTAACAGCCAGTGCTAAAATCTGTTAAAAAATCGACCTGTGTATTCTGTTTTTCTATTGATATCGCTCGGCCCAACAGGTAACCAACATGGTGGTAAACCTTGTTCAACCACGGGTCCCCATCCAAAGTATCAGGCGGGCTGCCTGCTGGCTCACAGGGAAGCTTGGCAGCAGCGTGATGACATGTCGAACAGCTCGAATATCGAACTGTGTATTACCGGCTTTACTTAATGTACAGATATATAATATGTTTATATAAATAAGTTGATCAGATTATATGTTGGATAGGGTTGGGCTGATTAGGGCTCTCGATGGGGCTTTGTTGGGTGGAGGCTCGGTGGTCTGGGGTTGCCCCGTGTCCACAGACCATGTGGGGTCAGGTTGCATGGTTCGCGGACGCCAATCCATGGTCACCTGCATTCCCACCCGTGCCTCTGCTTCCCTGCCTATTGGATGGGGTGCAGGTGGATTCGGGATCTGGAGTGCTTGTGGGGTGAAGCCAATGTGGTTGATGACATGGGGGGTGAGTTAAAATTCTTCTCGCCTCCTCCTTGTTGCTGGCATTTGGTCACAATGCGTTCTGGCATCCGCATGCCGCCATGAAAGCCGTGTTGTCATTGGTGGATGGCCGGGCCCCGGGTTTTCATGGCGACTGCAGAGCATAAAAGGGAGCATGTGGATTCATCGGCAATCAGGCGGATGTGATGAGGGGAGACACCACTTCCGGATGGGTTGCGATTCATCAATACATGATGGAGTAGATGGTGTGAACTGCTGTCACGTCAGATTCTACTTGGTCAATGTAATTTTCTTCATTATATGACATATGTATATATATATATATATATATATATATATATACATATATGTACACATTTCTTTACATATTTATTTTGTAATGCACACAATTTAAGTTTCTTTAACACACCCTTAGTGGGGTATCTGCTTTACCCATTATACCATCTCCACCTGCAGGTGGTTGGTACCTCACATCATGGGCCCACGAAAAGCCCCCCATTATTGTGTGACCCATTACTCCCCATGGGGGAATGCTTGGCAGATGGTCAACTTTCATGGCCCCTGGGGTCCCACCCCATCAGAATTGTGCCCTCGACCTGTCCCAATTGATCCATATTACACCCACCATCTGTGAGTATACATGCAAATGTTTGAACATGTGAACTAGTGGATTAGCAATGTTCCTGACTATATTTTACACATTTTTTTGTAATTTTTTAGCAATGGGAAAAACAATAATGGGGGAAGCCGAACAGTGAAACACTTCGAGAAAGTGTTGTCCCTATGCCTGCACCAATCTTTTGTTCACATACATTGAGAATTTGGGTTTGAGATGCGTATTTGATATTGTTTTTATAAAATTTTGCAATCATGTATTGTAAATGTTGAACATTGTAACCAATAATGTTTTTGCTCAGGATAAATTGTCGGATCGATAACTTTGCAATAATAAAGAATGTGCATATTTTACTGAAGGTTTAACATGTGTGGGGATCACTCAAATGGTGCTCTCAAAGCATCAAACCATGCAAATGGTATAGTTATAGGGCTCCTGCCCACGTTTATTTGAGCACACAGTCCAAAACAAAGCTCGCCGTCGCAGGGGTTAATGGCAATTCAAACAAAAGTCCTTGAAAAATGCCAATCCTCTTGTCTTGGCAAACATACAGCTTCCCAGCAGGTCCGGGTCTCACACGCTCTGTGAGCCCCCTGTTTCCCCGGCTCCATTAGCCACAGGTCTAGGCCCCACACTCCTTGTGTGCCCCCCTGCCTACCCTCAGAAGCCCACGGTCTCCTACTTGGTCTGAAGCTGTGTCTCCAACTTCTATCAGAAACCGCGTCTCCAACTTCTATCAGAAACCGTGTCTGCAGCTTCTATCAGGACCCCCTGACATACTGGTCTCTGCTCCTTTTGTGGAGACACACCTGGCTCTACTCACCTGGAAACAGGTGTTAACTCTGAGTGTACCTGGGGATATAGGAAGGCCCACCCAGTTCCATCCTTTCTATCCCAGAGTCCGGGAGCCCTGTAAGAAAAACCAAAACACTAAACACTTAGCAACCTAATGGGGCTGGGCAATAATATCCAGGTAAGTATCAGGTAAGTTCTACTGTAGGGTTGGAAGGTTGAGGTTTATATGTGTTGCCTCTACTCTCTCTGCCGTATCACTCTGCATTTTAAGTAAGTACAACCCACAGTCCAACAATCTTGAGCTCAGGATAGAGGAGAGGACCGTCGGTGGCCATAGGAGCATGAAACAACAGTAACCAGTAATAACAAAAGTCCTGCTTACTTCCCCCTAGACACAAAGCAACTACCATATTTGTTCATTGAATCATTGCTCATGGTTCGGCTCTAAGTGCTAACTTGGATGGTTTCTATGTGTACTTTACATGATATACATGAGATATAGGCCACACAATTGCAACAGTTATATTACATTATACTGAGAAAAGCCGGACGTAACTGAACATTGTGCTTTTTTAGGAACTCAAAGTTGAAATAACATACTAATTCAACCTAATGAGGAAGTTTAGGAAATCATTGCAACAGTGTAATTGAGTAATACTACTTTGCTTAACATTCTCAGATAATAGATGGTTTGTGGGCTAACCCTAATAGGTTGTACATAATTAAGTTAGATGACATTTAGCATTTAAGTACTGTAGATTGCATTGTATTAACGTTTAATTTTTTTAATATCTAAAATATACTTTAACACAGATCAAAGGTTCAGGGCATAATCAAATAGCTGCATTTACTTGGCTGTGGTACATGCTGTCTGTTTACACTGTCAGAAATGGACCAGAAGATTGTATTTAATTATATTTTATTTATTTTGTCACATGAGCTTCCAAAATGTGCTGGAGAAAACAGGAGTTGGAGTAGAAGATCGTACTTCTATCCCCATTGGGACTTTTAGGGCACTGAAGATATACCAATGTATAAAAACAATTCAATTTATTAAATATATATCCGATATATATTTAATAAATTGAATTGTTTTTATACATTGGTATATCTTCAGTGCCCTAAAAGTCCCAATAGGGATAGAAGTACGATCTTCTACTCCAACTCCTGTTTTCTCCATTGTTTCTTCTGGGGACGTGGCACATGACACTGTAAACTGAATTTCTACCCCTTTTCCCATTCACTCTAATCTTTTCCAAAATGTGCTGTGCTGGGTCATGTGCCCCATAGATTAGAACATAAGTGCATTGTGCATGGCTGCAACATAACAGTGAAAGATGCATTGGGAAAGCATTCACGTACCAAGATAATTTGCATTAAAGGGCCCCTTGTTAATACATAAAAAGATGTGCGTTGCTACAGTGCAAAAGTGTAAATGAGATAACACTACAGAGTTTACATACACAACACAGGAATCACATGGCAAATAGGTACATTTTTGCATGTGTTTTTTTTTACAATTGCTTTTGGGATGAGTAAAATTGAGCTTTCATTGATAATGCTTAGGCATCAAAAGGGAAGACAATATGTGACAATATGTGTGTTAATCCCCCCATACAAGCTTAAATTTTCACCTGATTTTCGGCCACCCGATTTTCGGTTGGCAGAAAAATCGGGTGCCGACAAGTGCAGCCTAAGGCATAAGGAGCCTTGTTCGGGTGCATGGCATCATGAAACAATTATGTTTTGAGGGGGAAAATATGCAGAAATCTGCTCATAGTCTAGGCTTAGGTTGTCGCTGGATCTTCCAACAGGACAATGACCCAAAGCATACTTTTGTCAGGATCCCGGGCCATCAGGGCTGGTGCACTCTGCTCCACCAGCGTTAGCCCCCCCATTAACTTTGAACTGATGTCCTCTGTGGTCCTCGGATACCATCTTGGCCTCTCCTGTGGCCGCCATGGTGGAGCCCGCCGTGCGGCGCCGCGAGCGCATGCGCGCGCGGCGCAACCATCACACCGAGTTTTAAGGCTGGCAGGGGGTGTGTTTCCATAAAGTGTCCGTCCCATCCTCCCTGGGCGGACCTGGGGAAGCACACTTCCTATATAAACCTACCACCCTTGCCCAATCATTTGCTGGTACTATTGCAGTTCCAGGTTAATGATAGAAGTTGTGTTCCTCTCGGTTTGATTCCCCGTGTTTGACCCGGCTGTTGTACCACCACGATTCCCCTTGACTTCTGGCTTCCTGAGACCTCCGCAGTGTTCTGACTTCCGCTCTGTCCTGCCGCCTGCCTCGACCCCGTTTGTTCGTCTGGACTAGCCTCTGATTGCCGCCTGCCCGACCCACGCTGTCCCCTCGACTATCCGCATTGCCGCCTTGCCTAGACCTACCTCTCGGACTCTGGACGATCTCACTGCTACAGCATACCCTGCTCGTGTTATGCCGCACCGGGCTTCCCCCCTAAAGGGGATTAACCACCTCTGGGACACCTCGTCCCTGCACCTTTCCTGGGGTTCACCAGTAAAGCAGGACCTGCCACCTGATGCGGGAAAAGTCCACAGGGTCCCCCTCAAGGGATCCCTGCCTATCTCCCGCTAGGGGGGCTCTGGGAGAAGACCCTCGGGTGGCTTAGACTCCCTGCTCCTGGTAACCCCGCGCTAACCCAGGACCTGCGGACGTAACAACTTTGAAATAAGTCCAACAGTTCCTCAAGGATACCAAAAACAACACCCTGGAGTGGCTATACAGAGCGCAGACCTCCATCCTTTTGAGAATCTGTGGCAGGTACTCAAAGTGAAAGTCCAGGCTCAAAAAACTATGCAATTTGAACAAGCTAGAAGAATTTGAAATGGAAAATTTGGGCCAAAATCCCTCAGGAGACGTGTGCCAACCTAGTAAAGAACTAAAAAGACTGTTGTTAGTTGTGGCCCAGAAAGGGGACACTATTGCCTAATAACCTCTCTCGCATTTGAGATTAGTTAATTCAGAGTTTGTTTGCAAAACAAACTCTGCTCTAAACCGGGATCGTCAAAACTTACCTGAAAGCTGCGGCAATTCTCTTTTCAGCCACAGCCACCAATTGATTCCGGGATGGGGGGCACCATAGACCTCCATGTCAAGGGAGGAGTGTCGGTTTTCCCAGCAGCAGACAATGAGGGAAGGGAGCAAAGTAATCGGTAAAACTGACTGCTAGGAAGGTTAATGGCTAATACATTTTGATGTCTCAATTTTGCATTTAAAGTTGGCGCATTAATAAACTATCCTAATTAAACTTGTTGTTTTTTATAGTGTATTTGATTCCAAATGAACAAACACTTATTGTTCATGGTCATTTTCATGGAGAAATCAAGAGTGTTGTCTAATTTATTTTGGCCTCAACTGTGCCAGGAGGTCTTGGTTCCATCAGAGTGTGTAGGGCTGATACTATAACATGTTTCTATACACGAAAATTACCCAGTCTTTAAAGCCTCTGACCTTATGGAAAGACGCATTTCACAAGCTGGCATTAAAAACTTACCCATGAGTAGTGATGGCCGAACTGCCCGCAAGGCACAAGCATGTTCGCCCTACTTCTCGCCAGCAGACAGTACGGGTGTTCGACCCACCCTGTTTGCCGGCGAGAAGAAGCCCTCTATTCTTCCTCCGGTGGGATCATGAGCAGCGAGATCCCGCCGCAGGAAAAATGTTATTTTACTGAAGACCGGTTAGAGAACCCGGACTTTCAGTGAAAAACCGGCTCGCAAACCCGGATGTGACGTCAGTGACGTCACATCCAGCTAGCACACCCAGGAACTATGCGTTCCAGGTGCCGGTGTCACTGACGTCACATCAGGGTTTTCAGATTCAAATTCCCCGCCTAGAGGGACTTTTTTAAAAGTCCGATCCGCCCGTTCGCGGACGGACATGGCCGAAGTTCGGCCATCACTACCCATGAGCAGCTAGTTGAATATGGAAGGAAAGATGAGTCTGTGTCATATACTTTTTTATTGCAATGCAGAATTTTTATGTAAATACACAACTCATGTTTCGGAATAGCCTCAATTCCCTCGGCTATAACACAATTTTTAGGAGGAGTCACAATATATTTTCACAGCAGCATACTGATCTCATAATAGTAATAGTGGAGTTAGTTGATGTCATTTTGATCGCTTAAGTTGTTTATTTACATTTACATTCTGCATTGCGGTAAAAAAATGATGTGATATTTTTTTCCTCCCATATGTAACTAGCTGTTTATAGGTAAGTTGTTGGTGCCAGTTTGGAAAATGTGTCTCTCCTTAAGTTAGAGAATGGGTCCTGCTTGTGCATGTTCTGGCCTTTTGGCTTGGCTGGAGGTAATGGAGCAAACTCCAGTCACTTGGTCAAAGGACATTTGGGATTTAAAACTTTTGCTTTACATATTTGGACCATAAGATGCAAATACATTTTTCTATTGATTTAAATGGGTAAAAACAGTGTATTATAGCCAAAAAAATAGGGTAAACCTCTTTATTTAACTTCCAAACCGAGGTTTCCAGTGACTTAATATGAAAAGATGAAGCACATTTGATAAATTTTAACTTAAAGATAGCCATCTACATTGGATGTGCTTGAACGGAACAGCCCTGATTATGGTGATTATACACACATGTAGATTTAGTGATAATACAATTTACAACATCATAAGTAAATGATTATATTTACTGTCAGTCAACAATATCAACAAGAGTGTGTCGATGTTTGAGAATTACATAAAAATATTTTGTTTATAGGGATCATGCTTCTTAGAAATGCATCATGAATCTTTCAAATTAATTACAGTATTTAAAAAAACAAGTCAGTGGTTCCCAAACTTTCCTTGCAGGGCCCCCTTTACTATTTAGGGACATTATCAAGCCTCCCCTCCCCATTGAAACACAGGTTAACAATGAGGGCCAGCGCCCCCCTGGAATCCCTTCACACTCCCCAGTTTAGGAACCACTGTCTTAAGTAAAACAGTCTTGCACACCTTTTATTTGGGGGACGATCATGGTAAAAAGGAAAAAGCTTGTTGAGTATCTGTTTTCACTTCCTCTCAGATATATGTCCCTGCAGCTGTGTCACACTCATTATTCAGAGTGGAAGTTCCTTGGTGGTCAGACACGGTACCAGAATGAGCAACTGGGTGGTAAACGAAGGACTTTCCATCATTGTTATTGTGAGTAAAATAAACTGTACATAGCACCTGTGTAAGAAATACATAATACTTTAGGTTTTACTACAATATAATGCAAGCCAGGTCTAGCAATTGCTTAGTATATGTACTATAGAAATGTTAGTTTATCGGGCAAAAAAAATGTAATTAAATAATGGCATACATATATAAGTGTTTGTATATTGATCTTATTGGAAAATATTGTTTACTGTAATGGTCTGCAATAAAATAATTAGACTTTTTAAAAATGTTTAATATTTAACAAACATGCCTTCTCTTGGTAGTGGACCCGTGGAGCTAACAACACAAAAATATATGTACACAATGTATATATAAATAAAGGGGAGGAGTTGATTCTTCAATTTTAAAAATTAAAAAAGTTTTGCAGCCATTTTGGAATTCAAATGGACCCACCTGTCCACGGTCGTTTTGGGGGAATTTAGGAAGGATTAATCTTTAAGTGGGCAGAGTTAGGTGTAAGGTGGTTATGTTGGAGCAGGTTTGGATATATGGGAAAATATTCACAGCAAGTGCCTGGGCCTTAACAGTACCATATAATTTGGGTCCACATAGATTACATATTACTGCTTAGTAAATAACTGGTTAAATAGCCATTTAAAAAGTTTACATACCTAATGCCCAGATTTTGGCACTTGGAAGTTTAGGCAAAGTCGGAAGTTGTTGAAGTGTAACCATTGAGCTGTATGAGGGTGTATGGCTGGTAGAATTCTTTATTACTAGTTTTCACAAAAAAACCCTAATAATTGTTTTATATACTGTATATTTTCACTAAATCATATTACAATTTTATAATAATTTATTCTGTTAACATTGTTTAGAATTGTTAAACTGTGGCCATTTTTAATTCCAATGAAAATTGGATTATGTGTTCAATATGGGAATTACATTCTTGTCAGACTTGCCTTGATCAAGCAAAAAGACTAGTTTCTGATCACAATGTGGAGTTTATAGAGAATGTAATTTGTGGGTTTAATTTAGTCAGTACTATGGAATAAACTTCGACTGGGTTTTAATGGCACAGCTTTGGGGTTTGAACATATTGGTTCCTACAAGTGTCCAATAAAGACCATTTATCTTGTTGAATGCATTTATATTGTACAAATGTTAAATGAAATCCCCAGTATATGTTATATTGTATCCAGCTTTTAAATTCATTGGAATTGGAAGAAAACTATTTAGATTATCTTTCAGGGCTCGATCACACTAGATTTGCTGTCAGCAATGCACATGTTATCTGCTGCGCATGGTACAGAGGTTTCCCATAGCCATGAATATTTTAAGTAAGATCTTATCAAAGTTGTTAAATATTAAAGGAATATACAAATACCCAGCATTTGACAAAAATAATATTTTGTACATCATTAGCATTAAAGAATACTTACTTTTATTTTTCAGCTGGCATGGCTTGGACTGAATGCGTTCCTCTTTTGGAATTTTTTTGAAGTGTATGAAAAAGGCACACGATATATATATTCTAGAGAGATCTATGGAGTAAGTACCTGAGCTGCTGTTTGCTTGATGCAAGATTTTGATCTGAATGATGAAACTTAAAAACATCTTCTATATTCATTAATTAAAGTGCAGTACTGTATTATTTAAAGGTCACATAGGATACCTAGGTTAAAGATGTTTCATTATTATTCATTATATGTTTAATTCTGAGTATGTGAGTATATAAATCTTATTCAAAGCTTTCAGGTCTGCTTTTAGAAACACATAAAATGTGATCACCATATCACAAAGATTACATGTATACGGATGAAATACCATTGATTTTCTAAATAGTCATAGCTTTATTTTTTTGATATCTATTCAGCAAGATAGTAGAAAGCACCATTTATAACAAAATGTATGGAAAAGAAGTCTTGGGCAGGCAATGAGGCTCCTTCTATAAACCATCATTTGCTGATCAGATCCTGTATACCTGCACTAGTTCTAACTGTCTCTGCATTGTTGGTATGCAATGACATTAGTAGTGATAAGCAGCACATTCATGTTCTCAAAATATCACATGTTTCACCTAATTTTCACAATAAATTCATAAAATCAAGAATTCCTGATCTCCAGATTACATGTGCATATTGTGAATGCAATGTACGGCGCTTTCCACAGATTACGTTCATTGCACAAATCGGCACTTGTACATGCACGCATTGCAAATGCAATACATTAGTTATGTACTGATGAAAAAAATATTGAATATTGCCATTACAAAGATATAGAATATTCACAATCAATACTAGACATACTAGACATTAGTAAGGTATGCATGTTACTAAAGGTGGAAAATGCTATTTGGATGTTGGGTACCTGGTTTGATGAGCATTATTAACCATTTTTTGGCCTGTGGCAACATGCATTAGAGGAAACACATCAGATTGTATTCCACAAGATTGTGCCCCCCAGTACTGTGAAATGTATAGTCAGTTGGTAAGTAGTTGTTCCCATGAGACCTAGGCTGCATGACCACCATGTAATATTCCTGTTAGCCCCATATATCTTTTATTATATATGTTTGATGAAGATACAGAGCTCACACTCATACAAATGTACTTTTATCATCCTGTGTTTCAGTCAGCCCTAGCATGGGCCAGAGCTCCAGCAGCATGCCTGAATTTTAACTGCATGCTTATCTTACTACCAGTATGTCGAAACCTCCTATCCTTCCTTCGTGGATCAAGTGCGGTAAGAATATCATGAAAGGGAACTTAACCAACTGATAGAAATACATTGCTACAGTTCCTAGATAGCAAGTAGAAGTAATTAGATCCTTTACCAGAATGATCAGAAATACTATGCTTACTTAGTTTTAAGAAACTAACACATTAGTCTTTGAAAATATAAAATGCAAACACACAACAAACCTCCAAGGTTAGAAACATTTCAAGGTCTTATGACTCAGAGGCAGTAGAAAGAAAATCTTCTATTTTGGCAGTATGATTTTTACTGGGTTGCCATTGCTGTCGTGTTTATAGAGCTGCATGGGTTGACTTCTAAATTTTAGCTACACCACCTAGTCCCCAGGTGCCCAACCTGCGGCCCTTTGAGTATTCTTTGGCGGCCCCCCTCAGTCCTTCACCTGCGTGCCCTGAAAACTAACTGTTAATGCATTGGTCATAGGAACTCACCTGTCCGCTGATCCCTAACTGACAGTTCCTTGTCCGGGAACTTCTTAGAGTGGGAAGAGGAGTGGGAAGAGGTGCCTGAGCAAGTCCCCCGCCTCTCCTCTTCTCCTCTAGTGGTGGAGGATCAGCAGACAGGAAAGTGCCTATGCTCCCACTATTCCACCAATGAACGGGGTGATTGTATAGTATATATTGCAGCACATAAAAATAATGTCTTCTAGCTCTGCCTGCTGACATATACTGACAAGTAAAGCTAGCCACACATGGTACAATTTATCATTCAATCAAGGTTCAATTTGATTTTGTACTTCGATTTCAGAAATTGAACATCGATTGTCATTTAATCAAAATTCTCCACATGGGGAGCACGATAATTGAACAACTTCGACTGAAATTAAATCGAAGTAATCTAAAATCGTCGATTGGATTAATGTTTTTTTTAACAGGAACTTTTTTTTTTCCCCAGGAAGTAGTCATATGTTAATAGCGCACATCGAGATGATTGAATCGAAACAATCAACCAAAATTTTCCAACTTGTCCGATCACTTTTCAATCGCCGATTTTACTAAAATCGTACAATGACCGTCGATTGTACTATGTGGGCAGTACATCAATTAACGTTCAATCGATCTTTTTTTTCATCGAAAATCGTTGATTGAACGCTAAAATTGTACCATGTGTGGCTAGCTTAAGTATAGAGAGAAAATGTTATGTGCGGCCCTTAAGTGATGCTGAGGGCCGCACTTGTGGCCCTCCATGTCAACTCGGTTGGCCACCACTGACCTAGTCACTCACTTGAAAAAGAAAAATCAACTGGCTTCCAAGTCAGCATAAACAAGTAAATAATGGCATATTTTAGGTCCAGTGCTTATAGGGAACCATTTTCTTTTTAGAAAAAATACAATTTGGACTTAATGGGCCACTTGTTTTTTCTGTCAGCACAATATTTTGATATCTTTTGGCCATATTGGTTCAAAATATAATTGATGGGTTGGCAGGTTTATCACAAAATTATTTTCCTTTTTTCTTTGGTGCCATAGACCTTCCTTTTTTCAACGTCTTGGGCTTGGTGAGAATGTTGTTTTTGCTTTGTGGTGTATAACATGATTTCCTGTATCTGCAGTGCTGTGGGAGAAGTGTAAGAAGACAGCTGGACAGGAACCTTACTTTTCACAAAATGGTTGCATGGATGATTGCCCTGCACACAGGTTGGTGACATTCGATTCTTCAGTTAATGAAGTACTTTCTTTTTTACTTTAACTGCAGCTTTTATTGTCCCAACCAAATAGAACAAAGTCATATATAACCAAAGAACAATCAGTATTGAGTCTGTGTTTTACTTGACAGCACTAAATCATTATCATTTATCTTTGAGTTCATAAATTGAGAGAAGCTAATGCAAAAAAAAATGTTATTGAAGACAAAATAAAGAAGAAAACTAAAATAACATCCTTCATTGCCATTTTAAGTGTCCTTGTCCGACTGTGTTTTTCTTTCTACTCCATTCCATTGCCCTTTCAAGAAGTTGTTTTTTGAATAATAACCTAAAGCCTGCCATAGACACCTCGATCTATAGCAGACCTTTAGCAGACTGATTACAGCGTGGTGACGTCACCACGCTGTGAGCAGTCTGCTAAATGTCGGACAGGAATCCCGTGTGTTCCACTAACACACGGGACTCCCGTCAGACTAGCCAATTAACTGGGAGGGGGAGGAGACTCCCCCTCCGAGTTTAAAAGTTGCAGCTGTTCTGCCTGTCAGTCGTACAGAAAAAGAACTGGCATGTCGGATCCGTGTGCGATCCGACCTGCCGGCTTTTTTTCTACAAAAGTCAAGGTGGGTTCCCACATAGTTGCGGCAGACCAATCTTGATGTGCTCGGCGGGAGCGAGCACGCAGGCTGGTCTGCTACAACTATGGCCGGGAGTCTGCCCGTCTATGGGGGGCTTTAGGCTTGTGATGTTTACTCCAGGAGAAGCCTTGGTGGAGCATGTCATCTTACCCAATCATGCTCAAGGACCATACTCTAGGATACCCTGCCATATCATGCAGTATATCTTCTCACCACCCTTAATCGGGCCATACACCTTTAGATCTCTCTGTCAGATATCCTTTAGATCTACCAACAACTATGTAGTATAGGGTCCTCTGCGATTGAACGCAGGTAGACTTGATTGTTTAGAAAGTCCCCCATATTACATGGTTTTGATAAAACAAATATTTGGAAATATTTGTATAAGCTTCTCACTGTTTGTGGAAACAGATGTAGAAATACAGACAAAAAGGGCTGACCAGGTTGAAACAGTACTTAGGTATTGTGCAGTCATGTTTGCTGGGGCATAGTTTGAATATACGGAAAAAATCTCTCTTTGGTGCCAGGCGAAATTTCAATTGACACCTCTCGATGGGCAGACAAAATGTTATCCATGCCAATAGCAGTGATAGGGTACAATTTATGGAGTGAGAATTGTCATGCTAATGGCATCCTACACTACGCTAGGGCTTAATTTGATGTAGGTATTTCTGTTTATGAATAAACTTTGTTCAGCCGAAGACAGTGACACCCAATAGGTGGATCATGATCTATGCAAAGCAGTCTTTCTTAACATACTCAAATATGTTTTACTATAAACAAAACACAACAAATGTGTACATTGGTATGTATATATATTGTGGGGATTCAGCCTCAAAGGTGTAATCGCAATGACGTCAGTGCTGCATACGGTCCATTTACACAGTGACATATATATACCATTTTTTTTTTAACAAATTATGTTAACAGGGTTATTTTAAAACTAGCTTACAAGCCAAAAAATGTGTGTGCACCCCTGCTTTAAGATAAATAACCACATTCCAAAGAGGTTCATCAACAGTTTTCACTATTCATACAATGCAACATATCTGGAAATCTAGAACTACAGGAAGAATTTTTCTGCCTATAGTTCTGTTAAAGAACATATATTTCACTTCAACTATATTCCCTGCAAATATATTCAACCATTTATAATTTGCAAAAGTCTGTCCACAAATTGTTATGTGTGATTCTAGTATATGCATGCATAATATAACTTTTACATTATTGCCATTAGATCATTTATGTGGCAAAAATGTATGTGAGCATGCATGATATTTTATTTTATATTCTATCTTTGCAATCTATACAACAGGAAGGACATGAATGTAGCAAGCCCTGTTAGTCAATCATATTCATTGCTTTACAAGAAATGTTATAATATCCTCTGAATCATCAACGGTAGAAACATTTTTGCAGGACTTTAAAAAACATAAAAAACATATCAAATGTATTTATTCCTTAGTTGATGTAACTGTATTAGTTTTCTTTTGCTATAGGCTTTTTTTCACTGTTCAGCAAGTTATTGTCCTAGTGACACACATTATCAGCTTGTTTTAAAAGCAGCATTGTTACCAAGTTCACTTCTGTAAATTGCTTCATTCTACTTATTGCACATCATGGTAAGGGTGGTGTGGAGTTCAAAGTGAATACTTGCAATACTGAACAAGTAAATACTGCTTAAAGCCCCCCATACACCTTAAGATCGATCCATACAATCTCCATTAGATCTACCAACAACTGTGTAGTATAGGGGCCTCCCTGATAGAATACATAGTGATTGGAAGGATTAATGGGTCCTCACATTACATGGTTTTGGTAGAACAAAATTTGATTGTACAGAAATTGTATGGAAAGATTGTAAGGTGTATCAATCCAATCCAACCACACAAGTTTAGATTGAGGTCCATTTCACACTAACCATGTTTGCATTGCATTACCACAATGATCTGTCACTAAAAAGATATTTAAATCATTGTCTAAAAAGATATTTAAATCACTGTAACTAAAAAAACATATTTAAATCAATGTCACAAAAAAATATTTAAATAATTTCAAAAGACATATATACATGCAGAATGCTGGAGTATGCTGTTATAATGATTCATATATATATATATATATATATATATATATATATACATATAGTGGTTAACACAATAATATAACAAATATAAATGGTTCATTTTCTACTTCTTTATCTCAACTAGTTTCGTCCATAGGCTTCTTCAGTAGAATATTGAACATAACTATAATAATCAATAGATAAGGTTATAAAAACAATTACATATATGTATACTCAGTATCTTATTCTACAGATACTCACAATTGTATTGTTGAACAGAAATCACATGATCCAGCAAAACTGCAATGGAGAGAGGCATTGTCCAGGGAGAATGCCACACTGGGAATGTCCCTGCCAGGGCAAGGGAGGGGAGATAACAGGGACAAAACCAGGCCATACCCAGCCACGACCACCCATCTATAATAACACATAATTAGACTGCAGAAGAAGAAGGCGACTGACAGCAGGGAGAGCTAAGAGGCAGATCACTCTCCCCTCTCTCTGAGACAACCGATGCACTGCACTGCAGAGTGTGCAGGACAACTAATTTCTGACAGGATTGACAATTATATCTTACACATATAACAAAACTCTGTTTAATGATAAATGATGGAGGAGTATCTACAGCTGTAAAAGTCTGGATTTAAACTTGGAATTCAGCTCTAAGGTGCAGAAACCAGACATAACCTTTATGAACTGAATTCAGTTTTTACTTATACATGTGTTGCTATTGGAGAAATGTCTTGAACCGGAACATGGAGAGAGCAAGTGACAATTGTTTATGTTATATGCCCGGTTTTATGCAATATATCTATTTAAGCATTTGTTTCTTGTCCCAGCTATCCACACCGTGGCCCATTTGTTTAATGTGGAAAGATTGGTGGATGCCAGAGTGGAAGCGAATGGTACAATTCAAGCTGCTCTTTCTGACCTTGAGGACAGTGGTAATGGAACCTACCTCAACTTTGTCCGATCAAGAGTCCCGGTAAGTAGGAGAATAGCCCTAGACATGTTGCATTTTGTAGCTTTAGGAAAAACCATCAACATCAAATATAAATCCTGCAAATAACATGTAAACGCCATTTCAGTAAACAATCAGCTGTTAAGTTCTGTAACTGATAGAAGATTAAAATGTCCTTATTGAGAAAATTTAGGCTGTTAGATTAAGTACATGCTGTGTTGTGTATCGGCAATTTGTGCGTTAGTGTTAATGCTAACACATGCAAAGTACACGCCCTATGTGTTATCGGATGCACTGCTTTAGCATTTCCAATAAATGTCTCTTAGAAATGTCATACCAGTGTCCAATCAATGTGTGTAGTAATGCAATATGCTATGACGAACATTGCAACATTGTAACGCATAACACAGCAGTAACACAGAGCGTAGAGTGTGAAAGAGCCTTAAGACAACTGACAAATAGAACTGGGCGAGGCTGAAAAGTACAGTACCAAACTTTGGGGTGCACAGTTGATGAGTAGTCTTTAAAGCATCATTTGTAGAGTCTTCCAAATAAAAATATTTTTTTAAATAAAATCTTCTTACCTTTTCCAGAATCCAATAGGAGGATTAAATGTGGCTTTTACCTTCCTAGCGGGCCTCACTGGAGTGGTGATTACATTGGCTCTTATTCTAATTATAACTTCTTCTACAAAAACCATTCGCAGATCATATTTTGAAGTGTTTTGGTACACTCATCATCTCTTTGTGATCTTCTTCATTGGTCTTGTTATCCATGGAGTTGGGTATGTATCACATTTATGTCCATGCTAAATTGTCTGGTTTTGCTTTTTGTATGTTTTACTCCAAAAGATATTGTCAGTGATGCATCATGATGATAAACAAAACTCATCACTTGGTCTACACTTTCAGCTGTTGCACAGTTAAAATAATGCCCACCAAAGTAATCCATTCAGTGGTTAATGTTCCTTAAAGTCTCTGCTGCTGATGTACCACATCTCCCAGCCAGAGTGAGCAGAAGCATTTGCTTAACCCTGGCCAGGTTCTCTGATGTAATCATCTCCATTCCCTGGTTTAACCTGTTGGACGGTAATTGTTGATTTAATTAGTATAGACGGAGACATTGTTTGTGATAATGTTATTTTGTTTATTAAATTCATGTATTTGGTATTTAATAAATTTTTTTTTTTATTTTTTATTATTATTATCATTTATTTATATAGCGCAAACATATTACACAGCACTGTACAAATACATTTTTAATTTTAAATGCGATTGGGTTTTTGTTTTTTTTTCTTAAAATTTTTAATCTTTTGGAAATGGTTAAGACAGTAGTTCTCAACCTGTGGGTCAGGATCACAGTGTAATTTCCAGTGTTTGGACACTACACAACAGCACTTCCGTGTTCCAAATACAGGAAGTGACACTTCGCAACATCACTTCCGTGGTCACGGATCTAAATAGGCTGAGAATTCTATACTTATAACATAGAGTGGGGGCGGGGATAAGGCTGTACTCATCTTTAAATTAAGTAATTTTATTAATCATAAAATAAAAAAAATATTTATTTAAAGGCTGTGTCTTAGTTTGTCCTGTCATTCACTTTAAACTTGGATTTCACTTCACTTCCTAATCTGGTGAAAATTAAAGACATGGAAATCATCAATACTGAAGTCCATGTTTAGCATTGATATTGCATAGGCAAGGTATTAATGCTGCATGGTATAAACAGAGTAAGTATGTAGCATTGATAAAGCTCTCTGAGCCGGGGGCATGTCCTCAGTCTCCCACCTCCAGAATGCAGTGCTATTGTCTTTGTGTTTGTTTTCTAACTAGAATTCTTACAGAATAAGATATAGTCAGATGTCATGTATAATACCATGTTTCAATCAGAGAGAATGGAATGAATGGAATAACCCTTTACAATCAAACTTCAGCAATTAATAAATAAATAAGTAAGCAATATTACCTTCAGAGAAAAAGAAGGATAGAAAGGCAAGAAAATTCAACCATAATAACAATATGGTGTCATCATTTTACCACTTATCCCATATGGTACTGAAACACAGTCATCTGGGATCGACTCTCCACTACCTTGCTTGTAAAGGAGACTTTTACTCCAAAAAGGCTTAATCAGCGGGCATTCCCACCAGATATCTAAGAAGGTGCCCAAGCTCCCACAGCCCGCCCAACAAAGTGGGGAGCAGCGGGGGCAAACCTGGCCACCCTCACGAGGGTCCAATGCCACCTGCTAAAAAGTTGGTACCCTATCTCCTGAGCTTTGGTAATAAGGGAAGAGACGTGTAACAAGGACAAAGCTTAAGCTTTTGTTCTTCTGTGAACGTCATCCCAAGCTCAGACTCCCACTCTTCAACAAATTAGAGGTAACGTGGGAAGGCGTAAAACTGCAATAATTTGTATGTGAGAAAAATAAGGTGTGTGGGGGCATCAACAGCACTACACAGTTTCTCCCATGGAGTGCAAGAGGCATATTCCCTAATGGGGCCTACCTCTCGGAGTCCAGCGGGTGAGGCCCAAACTGTTCCCGAAAGATCTCCAGGGATTGGATAGAGGAGTCTACTAGAAACCTGAAGTATCTAGTGTCCCCACCGGAAGACCAAGGGCGAAAGAACCCAGAGCATTCACCCGGGGCAAACCAGGGGAAAACTCTGAGAGGGAGTAAAGGGGAGGGTAATGAAGCCAGCGCCCCCAACCTATTCACGGAGACCCCAGGTGGAGTGTGTGTGTGTGGTTAATAAAGATACCCAATCAGAGAGGTCCCTGTAGGCATGATTTAGCCATGGGGCGTGACTGCTATTGTCTTTGCATTGTGGGGATGCATCAGTTACTGCAACTACAGCCTAAAGTGCTGGATGAAAGAGACTACAGTTGCAAGGAGAAGGCAACTTGCCACAGTAGGTATACTTTTGATCCAGCATCTAAAGAATAACTGATTATGAAGTTTGTGCAGTATATCTTTCATCATTATATCCTTCTTTGGTTTTGTAGGAAGATAGTACGAGGACAGACTCCTTCAAGTTATAAGTACCATAATCCAGATATATGCAAGTTCAATTTTACCAAGTGGGGTGAAGATCCAAGATGTCCAATACCTCAATTTGATGGAAATGAACCAATGGTATGTTATTTTTCGGTTACATATTAGAGATGCTTATTTTCTGTAAGAACAAAAAAATCACTTACCCAATTAAGTCTGGCATTTTTCCCCATTTTGTGGAAATTATATGTTCCAGTACCTGTACATAAAAAAAATTGACAAATATTGGTGCAAAATCTTGTCGATGGTTATGTCCATTTCCATTAAGATCTTCATTTTAAAGCAGATGTATGCTCAAAATACGACCATAAGACGCATCCTGTTTTTAGAGCAGGAAAAAACAAAAAATAATGTGAAATGTTCTCAGTTGGAAAAAAAATGTCCTGCAGTACCCAATTTCAGCCACAACAATGGTGTCACTAGAGAGCACACTTTAGGCAGAAGGGGAGGGGGCGCGGTGGATTCTTCACTCTTCTCTCCCTTCTTGTCAGTAGTGTTGAGCTCAAATATTCGAATGCCGAATATTTTTTGCGAATATCAGCAATATCTCGAATATGTTGGTGAATATTCGCGATTTTGAATATTCACGGTATGGCCATGTATTGCGAAAATCATATTCGCATTGCGACAATAAACAAAGCATGTGACCATTCATTTAGAAGATTTTCGTGATGCAAATATTATTTTCACAATGCGTATATGAATTTCGCAATACATGGTCATACCGCGAATATTTGAAATTCCAAGTATAGAATCGAATATCAATAGAATAATTCGCGAAATATCGCAAATTTGAATATTGCCTATGCTGCTCATTACTACTTGTCAGCTGTGAGCTTCACAGTGATCGCAGCGGACAGTCAAAGATGGAAGCTGCCGGCTGGCCGCTTCCATGTGTATCTCTCTGATTTACTGCTTCTATCAGCAGCGCTCTGCTGGTAGAAGCAGTACAGTACAGATGAGGGATGTGGCCGGGGCTTCATCTCAGCAGACCGCTCGGGAGAGCTGACAGGAAGCCAAGGCGCGACTACCAGTGTCCATGGTCCAGCGTACCAGCGTTATGGTCTGAAAAAACAGTATATAACATTAAAGTATGACTTTCCTCTGAGCTGGTAAAATGGTGGCATAGTGCTCTACATTCCTAAAAATATACATATTTATGTGCCAGGCTCCTGGGGCTCAATTCAGTGAAATATCATGAGTGATCACTAAAATGGTTATCAATGGAAAAATCATCTGTATAGTTTTCCATACATAGCCCTGATCAAGTATTTTCCCAGTTGTCACTACTCTCAGAAATATCAGCTCTTTCAGCGCGGTGCTGCATCATATGATTTAGGGTATTCTGCCTCCTGCTATCTGAGCCTGCAAAGTGTGACCCATGAAACTGGTCTCAAGCTGTGATGATTTACAGCAGAAGATGATTTTGTCAAGATGATTTACGGCAAGTTCTCAGCAGACAGTGACTCGATTACAATACACACTGGAGATCTTATAAAGATATGGTAAAGCATTACTCCAAAACTATGAAAATAACATTGGACAGATCAAAGAGATGCAATGACTACTACAGTACATGAGCTCCATTAGGTAAACTTAAGCACTACTGGGTAAAATAGGTGTAGCTAACAAACTGAGGTAAAGGGGGAAGGAACATACTCTCTTAAGCTAGCCATACATTGTCGGATTCCATGGCCGATCGATCACCTATCCGATCGATTCCGGCGATGTCAGCGGGAATCGGAGGTCCGATCGATTAGCCAATTAAGTCTGTCCGATCGCTACATACCACCTTGGCCCATGGATTCCTGGACGATTCCGTGTCCAATCGCTAACTACACAAATGGCAACTCCCCCTGATGTGTGCTGAATCGGATCAAAAAGACCAACATGTTGGTTCTCTGTCCGATCCGATTCTGTGCCCCCGATCAATCGGACGTGATCGATCGGACAAGGTGGGCTTCACGCGATTCCGGGACGATCGTTTCGCGTGCACGCGCCCGGAATCGATCGCCCCGGTATCCAATGGGAAACGGACCAGTATATGGGGGGCTTTAAGCTCCTGAGCGTTTTGTCTATTTTTCAACACTAGTCCTCCACCCCCTTAACATCCCTGGCATCAGCTACACTTGGGGAAAACACCTCACCTCTGGTCAGTTTGGTCAGTTTTGAATGCTGGTGGTGCTTTCACTCTAGTGGTAGCATAAGACTAAGTCTACAACCCACACCAGTGGCTCAGGTAGTGCAGCTCATCCTGGTTGGCACATTAATGCGAGCTGTGGCAAGAAGGGTTGCTGTGTCTGTCAGTATAATGTCCAGAGCATGGAGGCACTACATGGAGACAGGCCAGTACATCAGGGGGCCCGACGTCCATAGGTAAGGGTTGTGCTTACAACCCAACACCATGCAGGACATTTGGCATTTGCCCGAGAACACCAAGATTGACAAATCTGCTTTGCTATGTGTATTGATATGTGTATTGCTATGTATATGGATATCATCCTACCTGTCTCACTCTGCACTGGAAACACAGGGGGTGTGGCAATAGAGGCTAGCATGCTGGAGCACTCTGCCTTTCTATCAGCTTCCTCCTACCTACCACGCCCCTGCTGATCTGCTTCACAGCGTCTATGGCAGCTTCCAGACAGAAGCTGGGTATTGGGTGTCGGGAGTGGGTGCGTGATACTGGGCACCAGGGTGGGCATAGTGGGTACCCGCGGGCCAGTCACAAACCGGCCGGCCATAGTTTGAGGACCCCTGGATTACATGGTGGTTATTTCTGAACGCTCCACACACAGGAGTTGCAGGCACTGCTGACTGACAGCAGGCCAGGAACCTCATGTGTGAATATACAGAGGCTTATTTCCACAGTGTGAGAAATTGTCTTGCTTCTAAGTAGCTGGAAAGTACTTTCATTAGCTAGAAAGTAACTCAATGATTAAAATTGAAAGTTCAGTTGGACATGAAGGGTCTGTACCTTTTAAAACTTATAAATAAAACAAAAGCCTGCCATTTGTGAATCATAATGATTTTCCATATTGCAAAAAAGACTAAAATTCCTTAGTTGACTAACTTCCCTAAATAGCGTTTATGTGATAAAAACTATTTTGTTATGAAATATGCCACTATAAACACTTTATCATTGGATCAATAAAACATGAAAAAGTAAGTAAAGTAAATCAGAGCTTCATTGCCATTGACCCAACCAGACAAACTTCCATTCATTGTCACCTGCTTGGAAAGTCCTCAATTACCTCAAGCTCTATCTAATCCATTGATATCGTTTTTTTTTAATTTCTATTTAATAACACATTTTTTATTACAAACCGGATTCCAAAAAAGTGAATGCAATGATGTGGAGATGGCAAATGTCAATATTTTATTTGTCATAGAATGTAGATGACAGATCAAACGTTTAATACGAGTAAATGTATCATTTTAAAAGCAAAAATATGTTGATTCAAAATTTCACGGTGTCAACAAATCCCCAAAAAGTTGGGACAAGTAGCAATAAGAGGCTGGAAAGAGTAAATTGAAGTATAACGAAGAGCTGGAAGAACAAATAACACTAAGTAGGTCAATTGTCAACATGATTGGGTATTAAAAGAGCTTCTCAGAGTGGCAGTGTCTCTCAGAAGCCAAGATGGGTAGAGGATCACCAATTCCCACAATGTTGCACAAAAAGATAGTGGAGCAATATCAGAAAGGTGTTACCCAGCAAAAAAAATTGCAGACTTTGCATCTATCATCATCAACTGTGCATAACATCATCCAAAGATTCAGAGAATCTGGAACAATCTCTGTGCGTAAGGGTCAAGGCCGTGAAACCATACTGGATGCCCGTGATCTCCGGGCCCTTAAACGACACTGCACCACAAACAGGAATGCTACTGTAAAGGAAATCACAGAATGGGGTCAGGAATACTTCCAGAAACCATTGTCAGTGAACACAATCCACCGTGCCATCCGCCGTTGCCAGCTGAAACTCTACAGTGCAAAGAAGAAGCCATTTCTAAGCAAGATCCAAAAGCTCGGGCGTTTTCACTGGGCCAGGGATCATTTAAAATGGAGTGTGGCAAAATGGAAGACTATTCTGTGGTCAGACGAGTCACAATTTGAAGTTCTTTTTGGAAATCTGGGACGCCATGTTATCCGGGCCAAAGAGGACAAGGACAACCCAAGCTGTTATCAACACTCAGTTCAGAAGCCTGCATCTCTGATTGTATGGGGTTGCATGAGTGTGTGTGGCATGGGAGCTTGCATGTCGGGAAAGGCACCATCAATGCAGAAAAATATATTCAGGTTCTAGAACAACATATGCTCCCATCCAGACATCATCTCTTTCAGGGAAGACCCTGCATTTTTCAACAAGATAATGCCAGACCACATTCTGCATTAATCACAACATCATGGCTGCGTAGGAGAAGGATCAGGGTACTGAAATGTCCAGTCTGCAGTCCAGATCTTTCACCTATAGAGAACATTTGGCGCATCATAAAGAGGAAGGTGCGACAAAGAAGGCCCAAGACGATTGAACAGTTAGAGGCCTGTATTAGACAAGAATGGGAGAGCATTCCTATTTCTAAACTTGAGAAACTGGTCTCCTTGGTCCCCAGACGTCTGTTGAGTGTTGTAAGAAGAAGGGGAGATGCCACACAGTGGTGAAAATGGACTTGTCCCAACTTTTGGGGATTTATTGACACCATGGAATTTTGAATCAACATATTTTTCCCTTAAAATTTTAAATTTTCTCAGTTTAAACTTTTGTTCCGTGATTTATGTTCTATTCTGAATAAAATATTAGAAGTTGGCACCTCCACATCATTGCATTCAGTTTTTATTCACGATTTGTATAGTGTCCCAACTTTTATGGAATCCGGTTTGTACACAATATTAGATAAATGTTGATCAGATTTTTTTGTATTGTTTCAAATTATATGATAAAAAAGGATTAATCATAAAGGCATGGGATATGACTATTCACACCAAATTGTTCTCCTACTTTATAGTAACTAAACTTATAGTACACAACAAGTCTTGTAAGGTTACAAAAATAAATGATATATTTTGGGGGAATAGCCCCCTATTTCGAGTTCCTTGAGTAATGCTGGCCCTATGAATTATGCATATTGGTAACATTTGTTTCTTTCATAGACCTGGAAATGGGTGGTAGCACCAATGGCCCTTTATGTAATTGAAAGACTTATCCGATTTTGGAGATCACATCAAAAAGTTGTAATTACAAAGGTAAATGTGCATTTTCTATAAGGTTGTTATACAATTTTTCATTATCTGAAGTCAAGTTAACCAAATGTGAAACTTACTGCTTGTACTGTTTGAATGCAGCTTGAGTGTACCCAGTAATTGCTTTAAATTAGTGGTATCATTAGACCATAAAACTTGAGGACCCTTACTTACTATTCTGACCCTCTACTTAGGTTGTTACCCATCCTTTTAAGACAATAGAACTGCAGATGAAAATGAAAGGCTTCAAAATGGAAGTTGGCCAGTATGTCTTTGTACAGTGTCCTGCAGTATCCAGGCTAGAGTGGCATCCTTTCACATTGACATCTGCACCAGAAGAGGACTTTTTCAGCATTCACATAAGAATAGTTGGAGACTGGACTGAAGGATTATTTCATGCCTGTGGATGTGATAAGAATGAACCTCAAGAAGCATGGAAGCTGCCTAAGTAAGTGATGTATATTATATTCAACTCACATTTTGTGTCTGAAATATGGAATTATGCTTTTTACGTGTACTTGTTCAATATAAAACATCCTAATAGACACACAAAACACACATTTTAAGGCATATACATAACAGTCAGGATTTATATGTAAGTGTCATATTTTATTGAGACAGTGGCCACAAAAAATAGAAAAGATGTCAAGGGTTCCCAGAACTACAATTTTCACATTTACAAGTAAAATAAAACCTAATTAAATGCTCATTTGCATTGGGTGGTTTCAATTGATTTATTATCAATATTTATATTCACTAATGTGTCTTTAAATTTACTCCCCATAGCTCATTCCCCTTCCTCCTTGCATGTCATATACCTTTCATCTTTTATGTAGCTGCTTGGGGTGGAATGGGAAATAGTATAAAGTCATTTGAGTGACAATTTAATGTTAACATCAAAGATGGCAACAGAAATTGAGAGGAGGTTTACCCAGAGTTAGATCTGGTGGAGGGATCAGATTTGAAGGCACATAAAGATGGCAACACCTAATTTAGCCAAAATCTCAAGGCTTTTGAATGTTGACACAAGGAAGGCCTCCACAGTTAAACAACATATAAAAATGCAGGAATGAACGCAGTATATACTGCTAGGAAAAGTTTCATTGACACATTAAATTCTATTCACATTCAATTTAATTCACATTATAAAATATTTCAGCTTAATGCAACAGTGTAGTAATTACCTTGTTCATTTTTGTTTTGTTTTTTCTTACCAGAATTAACATAGATGGTCCATTTGGAACAGCAAGTGAGGATGTTTTTGACTATGAGGTTGCTATGCTGGTTGGAGCAGGAATAGGAGTCACTCCATTTGCTTCTGTCTTGAAGTCAGTCTGGTATAAATACTGCAAGAATGAGTCAACTCTAAGGTTAAAAAAGGTAACTATTGCTGTTTTGTTTCTTTTGTTTTTTTTGGTAGGGTTTTATTAGGATCGTACTTAACTAGATAACTACAGACATTGGTACAGTGGTAAATTTGGACTGGATAAAATAAACATTCCATATGTTTAATAAGAATATGGATATTAAAGATAAGCTGGGTTTCATCCCTTGTGATGCTCTGCAAGGCCTCTACTGCATAACATTCCACTTCTTTTCCTTGAAAACCTCTTTGGTTGCTTTTGCAGTATGCTTTAGGTCATTGTCCATCTGCACTGTGAAGCGCCGTCCAATGTGTTCTTAAGCATTTGGCTGAAATGAGAGTCAGATAATATTGCCCGAAACACTTCAGAATTCATCCTGCTGCTTTTGTCAGCAGTCACATCATCAATATATACAAGAGAACCAGTTCCATTGGCAGCCATACATGCCCATGCCATGACACTACCACCACCATGCATCACTGGTGAGGTGGTATACTTAGCATCATGAGCAGTTCCTTTCCTTCTCCATACTCTTCTCCTCCCATCACTCTGGTACAAGTTGATCTTGGTCTCATCTGTCCATAAGATGTTGTTCCAGAACTCCGAAAGCTGTTTTAGATGTCATTTGGCAAACTCTTAGCTGGCCTTCCAGTGTTTGAGGCTCACCAATGGTTTACATCTTGTGGTAAACCCTCTGTATTCACTCTGGTGAAGTCTTCTCTTGATTGTTGACTTTGACACATACACCTACCATCTGGAGAGTGATCTTTATCTGGCCAACTGTTGTGAAGGGGGTTTCTTCACCAGGGAAAGAATTATTCGGTCATCCATCACAGTTGTTTTCCGGGGTCTTCCATTTCTTTTGGTGTTGCTGAGCTTCTTTCTAAGAATGTTCTGAAAAGTTGTTTTGGCCAGGCCTAATGTTTTTGTTATCTCTTTGATGGATTATGTTTTTATTTTTTCAGCCTAATAATGGCTTGCTTTACTGATAGTAACAACTCTTTGGATCTCAGTTGTCAGCAACAGATCCCAAAATGCAAATAGCTCACTTGAAATGAACTCTGGACCTTTTATCTGCACATTGTTATGTGGGATAATGAGGCAGTATCACACACCTGGCCATGGAACAGCTGAGAAGACAGTTGTCCCAATACTTTTGGTCCCTTGAAAAGCTGACAGTCTTCAGTTAAAGCACATTGTGTTTGTTTAATTCCAAATTGATTGCGGTGGTGTATAGAGCCAAAAATGTTAGAATTGTGTCGATGTCCCAATATTTATGGACCTGACTGTATAAGGTAGTGTATGAAACTTTCACCAAACCTTCACTAACCAAAGACTATTCAAAAAAATACATGGTATAGAAAAGATTACCTACTTACCTTTAGGGATGGACCGAACTGTTCGCCGGAGAACAGTTCGGCCGCGAACTCGGCATGTTCGCCGATCCTCTCGCCGGCGGACAGTACGGGTGTTCGACCCGTCCTGTTCGCCGGCCAGAAGAAGATCTAAATTCTTCCTCCGGCAGGATCAGAACCTGCGAGATCGTGCCGGAGGAAGAATCTCTTCACTACAAGACCGGGCATGAAGCCGGTCTTGTAGTGAAGATTCCGGCTCAGAGTAGGAAGTGACGTCAGTGACGTCACATCCAGCTCCCGCAACCAGGAACGATGCGTTCCAGGATGCGTTCCATGGACCGGATGTGACGTCACTGACGTCACATCCGGTTTTTCCGATTCAAATTCCCCGCCTAGAGGCGGGGAATTTGAATGTGTCCGCGAACAGGGCGGACGGCGGACATCTTTAAAAGTTCGACCCGCCCTGTTCGCGGACACTCCGGGCTGGTGTTCGCCCATCTCTACTTACCTTTAGCAAATGTTCAATGAATATCTGATATACAGCCTACCGGTAATAGATTTTTACCCATTATGCGTGTTATGATGACAGGATCAAAATATATCTTGTATTTGCTAAGGATAACACAGAAATATTTTTTTTGTGAAACTCACAATAGTACCATTTATTGTACCAGTATGGTCCATTAAAGCAACTCACTGCTTCTTCCTGTGCATTAGTGAACAAGTATTAATATTTTATTAACATGTTAGAATACATTACATTATAATGAATCAGCTAGCATAATGTTCCAAAAACCCCAAGCAATCGTGTCTTTAATATTTAAAGTATTGTTAAATTACATGTTGTGCAACTAAATTATGTGTACAGGGGTCAGGCAGAAACCTATTACTTCGTAATTTACAATTTAACAATAAATGCTAACAAAATATGTCAAATATATTAAGCTATCATCACATTTCTCTTCTTCGTTTGCTTTTACACTTCTTTACTGCCCTTTTTACAAAAAACTCACAGATTATCTCTTCAGTTCCACTTTTGACTTTCTCACCACACAGTTCTCACTAAGGTTGCTAATGACTTGCTCAGAGACCAAGTTGAAGACAATTTTTTCCAGCTCCATCTCTTGGATCTCTCCTCTGCCTATGACACTGTTGATCACGCACTTACTATTTGTAGCACAACCCATTATTGGTTCTCCTTCTAATTGACTGACCACTTTTTTTTTTTTAAACGTCCTCTCTCACTTCACTCCATGTTGCTGTCCCCCAAGGCTCAGTATTTGGCCTAGCTCTCCCCCAACATCTCACTAACAGTAAATAACAGTCATTGTTCCTACGTCGCAAGCATCAGTGTCACCTCTTCACTCACTTTGACTCCCCACATACAGAACAAAGATAGATCCTGCCACTTCCACCTGTGCAACAAATTCAAGATACACATTCCTATACACAGAAAGCACCAAAGTCCTGGAACATGCTCTCATCTAATTTTTTGCTTTGGCTTTTGCAGCATCATCCCATATTGTCTTCAACAAACTAGACTGTCAACCCTTTGGCCTATCATGAATGCTGATGCTATATTAATTTACTCCTTTAACCTCTCTTCTGCTTCTGCTCCTCTCTCTAAGTCTCTATACTGATTTCAAATTGCCCAGAGAATCTAATTCAGAGTTATGTGCTTTTTTGCATCTCTTGTCACATTTCCATTTTCAAGTTGCATAAATATACCCCTAACCGGCCCCTCTGCTTTTCCTCTAACCTACTAATTATACTTATAACACCATCACATGAGGCTTTAAGACTTCTCTAGGCTGCCCCTAGTCTCTGGAACCTCCTTCCTCATCCCTTTAGACTTGCTGCTCCTTAGCCTATTTTCAAAAAAGCCCTGAAAACCCTTTTGCCTACTCTGTTCCCCAACCTCTTAAGCTAGGAACACACGGCTCGATTTAAGCATACAATCGATGTAAGATTAGATGAAGAACCTCGATTTTGATATTTTATCGATCGTACTGTGTGCGCTATAGTTTCATAAAATCTTAGTACAAACGCCGATGCCATTGATGCCCTAAAAACAGTAAACTATCACTTCCTTGAATACAATTGTACGATTAAAATAAACATTTCACGAAAGTAGTATGATCATGGTACAATTCGGCGATAATTTTCCAACTAGTCCGATCACTTTTCAATCGATGTAATGTTCTTCATCGAACTATTATCATCGATTGTACCATGTGTCCGGGCCACGATTTTGGTACGGTCGATGTAAATTTTCATTGATTTACATTGATTGTATGCTTAAATCGAGCCGTGCATTCATAGCTTTAGATTGTATGCTCTATTGCTCAGGGTCACAATTTTTTGCTTTTAGATTGTTACCTTTTAAAATGTTTTAATGTATGGCACTGCACTATATGTTGGCATTTCAAAATAAAAAAATAATAATATATTTCTATCTAACTGACTTTCTGATTGTATTGCTGTGCGTTTTAGATTTACTTCTATTGGCTTTGCCGAGACACCCAAGCATTTGAATGGTTTGCTGATTTGTTGCAATCTTTGGAGACTGAAATGCAAGAACGGAATAATGCCGATTTCCTTAGTTACAATATCTATCTAACTGGATGGGATGAAAATCAGGTACGTTTTAGTTTTTTCTTTTCTATGTATCATTTACAGTTAATTAAAGCTTATGTATAAAAGTAGAGAACAGAAAAATGCCAGGAGTCAGAGGGATTTACCTGAATCTTCAGTTTAACCCTAGGTCAACACAGCTATGGGACCCAAAGTACCAGTACCTAAAACATACCTCATATATTCAAGTTAACTTGTTTGGGCACATAATACATGAATTACTTTTTGCTTATGATTTTTAAACAGTTTTATATGGAATGGTTTTATGCGTAAACTATAAATGCTATCCTGTATAGTAGGCTGGATCATCTGGACAGCAATGTGTCACATCATGGGACACATTGAGGCCAAATTACAAAAAGAAAACAGAACATTATTAACAAAATAAATATAACTGGTTCTCTCTATGTAGGCATATTCCGCCTCTCCCTTGCACCCTGGATAATGCACTACCAAACATAGGATGTGATATGAAAAGTATAAAATCCATGGAACATGTGGAGAATACAAAAGGAGTGAAAATAAGATCAGAGAATACTTCCCTACACAAATCTGTACCCAACCCCTTACGATGCAAGAAAATAACACTTACTGGCTCCCGCCTATCACAGTACTTTTTGCTTATTTTAACCTGCTCGTAATCAGTGTGGATCTATTTTTCATCAGGCCACTGCATTCTCATTGCACCATGACCAAGAGAAGGATGTGATCACTGGTCTTAAGCAAAAGACTTTATATGGAAGACCCAACTGGGAAACTGAATTTAAAAACATTGCAAGTGCACATTCAAGGTACATATCATTGTAAAGTATTTTGGCTTCTATGTATTAAAGTTAGTATGATGTACACTAAAGCAAATGTATCTAATATTCATTTTGATAAAATGAAAGCATCATTACTTTACTTCTAGCTCCACTCTACCACTAGATAACTAAAAAATTGATAAATTAATGTTCTAAGACACAATTGTCCATGTTTTAAGACTGTCAGCATTGCCGATGAGAACTATGACCCCTTGAAGTTGTTAAAACTGGCAGATCCATAGCTTTCAAATGTCCATAATCTGTCTGCAACCAAGATTCTATGTCAGATTTTTTCTTCTCAGGTTTCCCTGTTTTTAGTCTAAACAACAGATCTAAACAGCAAACTAAATAATCATTTACACCTATGACTAACTTATGCTAACTTCTTCCATACACATTTTAAGGCTCATATTTAATTTGTTTAACTAAATTAAAATCAAGTAATCTAATGCTAATAATTTTTTTAGGCAGAAGCAGGCAATTGTTTTCTTCTACAATATCAATAAAAAAATATTTTTTATTGCTATTTATTGTTGATGATTATTAATGGCAGGGATGTCTAATTTCTCCAATTCATAACAAAGTAAACATGCACACAATGCACACAAACTGTGACTATACATTTTATAATGTCTAGTATCCACTATAGAATAGCTACCTGTTTGTCTTAGTACATATATTTATATACATTTTGCTTTTGCTCCCAAAGCTCCAGAGTGGGTGTTTTTCTTTGTGGACCAGAAATTCTTGCCGAAACCCTCAGTAAGCTAAGCATTGCAAACTCTAGTGTGGACCCCAGAGGAGTACACTTCATCTTCAACAAAGAAAACTTCTAAAACAGAGATTATTTGTTCAATACAAACTGCTTGGACACACTTTTTCACTATGAATCTGTAAAATGAAATTGTGTTAACTTTGATGTCTATGAAAAATATAGAAATTTCACAGTTGATAGCACAGTGTTTAGTCTCTACCAATTTCATGAGCAATCTTAAGCCGGCCATAGAGGTCCCGATCTATGGCCGACATTTAGCAGACTCTTCACAGCGTGGTGACGTCACCACGCTGTGAGCAGTCTGCTACAGAATGGACAGGAATCCTGTGTGTTCCACTAACACACGGGACTCCTGTCAGACTGTAGCCAATTAACAGCCTGCAGTGAAGGAACAGAGGATCGTGCAGAAAAAAACCCAGCAGGACGGATCCGTGTGCGATCCGACCTGCCGGCTTTCTTTCTACAAAACTCAAGATGGGCTCCCTCATAGTTGCGGCCGACCAACCTTTATGTGCTCGGCGGGAGCGAGCACGCAGGTTGGTCTGCTACAACTATGGCCAGGAATCGGCCCATCTATGGGGGGCTTTAGACTTTACTAGCACTGATCAGGAACAGGGATGAACAAAGACTAAAATGTTTTTTAAATAAATTGATCATTGTCCCATAACAGAATAGAGGTTGTCAATTTTAGACATTGTAAATGTTTTTGGCTTAGCAAATCTCAACATTATACATAGTGAGATGGTTCTGGTCATGGGATGGAGTGCAAATTTTAAATAATTGTTTTGGGGATTACACATTTTACAAGAAAGCTTAGGTGAAGGCATTATTAATGACTTTCCATCAAGAGTTCAGCCAGTACATCATTTTACAGATTTGACTCAAAGTTTAAAGTCTATGAACCTTGCAAAGCCCACTTAAGCTAACGGGGGTTATTCAATTCTGGCTGTGTAGGACACATAAGCATGTTAATGTCAAACAAAAGCTTTGGAGAGCTAGTCACTTACATGAGGGGCATATGTCAATGCAAAAATAAAAAAGTAATGTAAATATCAGAGAGATATGTAAGAATTAAAAATAGATCCCTGGCAAACCTGCAGTAGTAAGTCGCACTTACTGAATTTTTCTTAAAGACATTTTTCAACGTCAAGTTCCTCAATTCAGAATTAAGAAAAAAACATCTTCAAGAAAACCTCAGCATGTCCAGTTGACTTACCGTTGATACCGGTGATATACCATGACTTGTATGAATGAGAACTTTCACAGGCATAGGTCATTATTTCTTAAACCTTTAATCTACTTACAACCTATTCTCTTTACAGTTTTGGATGCCAATAAATATAGCATGTGACATTTGTCATGTTTTTTGTTTTTCAGTTTTGTTGCTCTTTTTGTATAGGTATACTGTAAATACTTTCCATATCCACTTAGTTAGTAAGTTTGGATATTATGGCAAATTGTAATTTTTAGCTTTTAATTTGCATTATAATACATAGTATTAACTGGTTATACAAACGTATTTACATGAATAAAAAAAAAAAAAATTCTCTTTACTTCCTATATCATTGATAAAACAGGTGGTAAGAAAAAGTAAATCAGGAAAGGGGTTTTTCCTTTTAGACAACTGTCCTTGGAACAAGGGTGCCCACTAGAACCTATACCCCTTCCTCTTGTTCTGGGGATCATTTCTGTTAAATTTCCAGAAATCTCCAGAAAAATCAGACTGGCTTGTCTACCATAGGAAATCACGGACAGCAGAAAAACATCAGTAAGTGGTATTTCTTCTGTGCTTTCCAATAAAAGTATATTTACCACTTCCTCATTATAATTCTTTGAACTATAACTGAAACAGTACAGAAGAGAAGTTCACACACAGGCCAGTGTTACCCTGTTGTACTTTGATTCCTTTTGACTAGACATAGACATAGAAATGCTTTTCACTATTTGCAAATGACCATCCTCTGTTATCATATTTATGATTTTTCAGCTTTGCACAGAACTCACTATATCAATTCACTCCAGCCTCTATCAGCTAAGAAAAATACATTTCCCATAATCTGTACAACACATCGTGGCCAGCACTTTGGTCTTGCAGGCTTTGGGTTGTATGGTGCACTGTAGTTTACTCCCACATTTCAAAGACATGTTCACTATTTAATATATCTCTGGTAGGGACATTGTATAATAAGTTCCTCCAAGACAGCTAATAACTTAATATGAATGAACTCTACAAGTTAAATGTGTAGACAAGTTGTACCCCTTTACAAATGCTGTGTTTCAGAAAGAAAGAAAATTGATTGATTGGTACTATCGTGAAACATGTGGTCTTAAAGGCATTCTTCCCAGCCATAAGGAGATTCACCTTGAAGGAGGTAAAAGAGACATAAAATCGCAGCTAAACTTGATCTGCAGGTAGGTGAACATCAATGTTTTGGTGCTGAGCCTGATCAAAGAGTTTAAGGATCACTTTCTGTAAAAAAATATTTTCAGCTAAGACCAGCATTGTCCCTCAACATGAATAGTAACAGACGGAGAGCTGCTTCCAATGGATGGTGAAGACTCAAGGGTTTCCTAACACTGTTGTACCTAAATGGGTTTTTGGTCTTTTCAAAAGCAATGTATTATGGGCCAACTCAGCAAGCTGTAACATTGCTGTCTGAAAGAGATACATTTAAGAAGCCCCACACTGCTAAGCTGATCTAAGAATCATAGCAAGGGCCTGTGGTAATAGATGTAGTGGAATTACAGCCTTTCACTCCAATATTTGTGAGCTGACCCCAAGTCTACCCATTTCATGAGCCCCTCTCCTTTCAAATCCATGGATGGTGTATCAGTAAATAATTCAAAGAGGAATGAAAGGAAACTAAAAATACATGTATTAACAGTGAATTGTATGTAAGGGACATTTATTCTAGCACTCTCGTTCCTCTTTTTTTCCCCACAAAACATTAGGGGTACATCCTTAATAAAAAAAAGCACAGACAAAATATATACTGGAATACAAAGAAGATCCCAAAAGATCATGAAAATAAATCAATCAAGAAAAAAACAACTTGTACAATACATCTAACTGGGTGTTTGCTTAATGTTTTTCTAAATGAATCTTACAAAATACATACATTTATTGATCTAGTAATGTCAGCTTCTAAAGAATGTCTGCAGGATAATTTACTATAGTAGCAATTAAGAACTGACAAATGAAGGAAACATCATTGTGACCAAACAGTTCCATTTTTGTTTCATCTGACCTTAACACAGAAGACCAGAAGTCTTCTTCTTTATCCAGATGAGCATTCGCAAAGGCCAAGCAAGCTTTTGTCTGCCTTATCTGGAGAAGTGGTGTCCTTCTTGGTCTGCATCCATGGAATCCAGCAGTGTGCAGTGTCCTTTGGCTTGTCTGCCTTCAGATATTGCCACCAGCAGAGCCCAGATTCACCAAGATGGCCTTGGTGGTGCTCCTTTGATTTTTTTTCACCTCTCTTACTATCCTCTTGGCTAGCGCAGGTGTAATTTTTGCCTTCTGACCACGTCCTGGAACTTGAAAAGCCACTGGAACTAGATATGGCCTTGTAGCCCTTTCCTCACTTGTGAGCAACCACAATGCGCAGCCGCAGGTCCTCACTGAGATCTTTTGTCTTAGCCATAACTATCCACAAACCAAATACAGAGAGTTGCTGTTTTTTTACCTGTTGAGTTTATTAAAACAGCTGTTCATAATTAATCAGGGTAATTAGGATGCTTTAGAACAGCTTGGACTATTTGGAATGGTATAGATTTTCCCAGAGACTGTGACAGTTTGTGAAGGGTATGAATGCACCTTAGAATAATCCCAGGGGCTAACCACCTCTACACACTTAGTAGACTAAGACCTTAACATAGCAGACTTTATGGGATGTTGGAGAGATCCCATTGGAGAGATTTGTACTAGACATGGTTATATACAGTTTAAGCATTCCATGGTCAGATACACCCTACCACTTAAGAGTGACAAAATAAAGGTAGACATACACGGCCTGATTTTCCATCCGATCCCTCCAATAGCCCGGCAGAAAATCAGATGGGCCCACATGGTGAGATCAACCAGGAATCTCCCATATATCGTATCGCATGGTGATATGACCAGTAAATTCGCTGCCGTCCTAATTCAAATGACTGGCACACAAAGGGTGCCCGCAGATCAGCTGAGGGGCTGGCTGCAATGGGGATGACGTCATCCAGCTGCTGTCAATCCCTCATCTATCGAGGGAGAATCGCCTTGTGTATGGCTATCTATTTTTTATGCACAAAACTGCAATTCCATAGCAACTGGATAAGTCTGCCTCTAGGATAGTTTCAGAAAAGGAGAGACCACAAAAGCACCATTTCCATTCATATTTCTGTTTTTTATGCCTTATTAGTCACATGTGTATGTGTATATAGCAGTCGTATTGCATGCATTATTCAAGCACATATATCCATTGCGGTCAGTGGTTACAGCTCACCCATGACACTCAGGCAAACAGTCCAGCAAGCCCTCCCAGGCCTTCCAAATGAAATACTGTGCTCCAGAGAGAGCATTGGACTTCACACCCCCAGGCTGCACACCTGGCCTCAGCTTCTCCACCCTTTCTCTGACATCAAAGTGTACCCCGGGTGGAGTACAGTTCCCTCCCGAGTCCAGGACCCGAAAAACTAAACAAATTGCAACCGTGGTTGCCCATATATTTTCCCAGACTCCTTACCCGGAATATGGCCAAGTCTACAGCCCATAATATATACCAGATATACTTCCCATCCAGGATCCACCCCTGGGATTCTCTGCAATATTTAATAATAGATAATCACATAAATAGGTAGATATTCCAAGCATCAAATCCATTTGTACAGTGTGTCAGATTTACACAATTTAAGACAAATATTTTGCAGATTTTTTGTCTCAAACCCGTTTCGCCTATAGGCTTCCTCAGGACATCAATCAGCTTAAAAGAGCATTGGTTATTAATAAAGGTTGTATAATGAATCCAGCAGAGCTGTGTTGGAAAGAGGCAGATTCCAAGGAAAGACCACACATGACAGATCCCTGCCGAAGCAGGATGGGGGGGGGGGGGGGGGGGGGGGGGGGGGGGGGGGTGGATAATGGAGGACCAAAGCAAGCCATTCCCACCACAACTACCCACCATAATCTTTCTGCTTTTCTGAATGGCCATCCAAGGTGTTGTCCCTGCGAATCCTTTTCTCCTCGGGATAAGAAATTTGATGGACATGGGTCCAATCTCGTGTGTTGTTTTTATGCAAGTAGACATACATTATGCAGGTATGGCAGACCCTTAGAAATATTGATGTACACAGATAAAATGGCTTCAAAGCGGTACGAGAATAGTAGCAGTACTGAGATCAGAATGAAAACACAAACTTATGTTAAGATACCCTTAGCTAACCAAATGTTATTAATTTCATGGTTTAAACTTTCTTTTGAAAAAAACTGGAAATATATTGTGATCAATAATTATCCATATATACCTTTTGAAAGAAGATACTATAGGCCAGTTGTTCCCAAACTGGGGGGCGGGCCCCCATAGTGGAGTGCAAATGTATTCCAGGGGGGCCCTGGCCCTCATTCTTAACCTGTATTTGAATGGGTAGGGGGGGGGCTCGATAATGTTCCCAAATCGAAAAGGGGGGCCCTGCAGGGAAAGTTTGGGAACCACTGCTATAGGCACAGAATGTTGTTATACCACGATCATGAAATGAAATGAGAATAGTATACCTGTATTGGTAAATTGAGAATAAACTTTTGCAATAATAAGTCCTGATGTTGCAGCTGGCTATTCATAAATATGTAGCAATACATAAAAACTAAATTTCAAGGCAGATGCTTTGCACTTAATTATTTAGAGCAATTTACATAAGCATTTCATAATGGCTGCACTCAGACATTGTTGTGATGCATTTTGGAGAAGGGTAATTACCTAAAATAATTGGTGATAAAGTGTGCAGTTAAACCTAAAGTGAAGTTAAAAATTTATTGTCACAAATGTTTGTCTATTTAAAGGAACCTGCGTGGCTGTAGTTCGTATTATTATGTGCACAAGTTGACTCTTTTAGAGCATAAAACTAAACTTTCACTGAATGCAGAAATTACCTAGTGACCTGCAGATATCTTATATAAACTAAGCTTCTTAAACTCCGGTACGGGGCAATTGCAACACTGTGTGGCTGTGTGGACGGGAAAGCTGGTGCTCCTCCATTCCACACTCGCTGCAGCTTTCCGTGGGTGTATCGGCTACACCCGATGCTCGTTTCCCCTGTGGTTGGGGCGAACCCGAATG
Source organism: Ptychadena robeensis (assembly GCA_036250615.1). NCBI lineage: Eukaryota > Metazoa > Chordata > Amphibia > Anura > Ptychadenidae > Ptychadena > Ptychadena robeensis. The sequence goes on along the minus strand of CM070033.1, from coordinate 77,584,299 downwards.
CAAAACGAACAGGGTTCGTCTCAACCGCTAGGGAGGTTAATGTATCCAAAAGTTTGGTTCTGAATTCAGTCAGGATTAGACATGGCCAAAATGTGTTTCTTCTGCAAAATTTCCTCCTGCCCGGCATAATTTCTACTTTACAAATAAAAAAAAATTATGTAATAAGTAAACATTACACCCATTCCTAAAGGCTTAAATGAAAGTCCTAGAAATAAAATATACCACTTATTTTTTATTAAATTCTGCTCTTCAACAGACCTACCTGTACAGTTGTAACTACCGTATTTGCCGGCGTATAAGACGACTGGGCGTATAAGACGACCCCCCAACTTTT
>CM070033.1:77540547-77576995 GCA_036250615.1 Ptychadena robeensis | reverse complement strand
CCCCCCCCCCCCCCCCCACAATGCCGCCCTGAGCAACAACCAATTTCACCCATGCCTAAAACTGTCACTTTATGGGAGTGCAGCACAGGCTAAAGAGAAAAGCTAAATTGCCCAGATATTGCCCACAGGCCATAGCTTGCCCATTACTTTTCTAGACTTTGACCCTGAACCACTTAATCCTCACAGCATGGTCAGGAGCAAAAAAAAATTGTGCCAGACTTCAGCTTTAAGCATAACACATTTATCATTGTCTGTCTAACAATAATGTGTGTTACATTAAACTAAAGAGAAACTTGAAATAAAATCCTGCATATGCCGATAAATCTACACAGTGGGGAATGAAAATGCTATTAATTTAATGTGTGTCTGTTAGGCAACAAACATGCCCGATCATAGTGTCGTCCACTAATTAAATCACAGTGGTTGCCTGACAAGAGCGAATGATGAAAGTGGTTGGGTAGCTGAAGCTATTTTAATCCCTGGAATAAGATACAGACTGCAGAGTGTGCTGTTATCCCCAGATCAGCAGGATGTTGCAGTCCCAGTAGAGCGGCCAAACAAATATGCACTCTGTTGAGGCAGATGTGGGTATGGATGATTTGGCTGCCTATCTTTCTTTATATACACGCTACACACACTCAATCTATAATACAAATGCTCTTATGCAAAGTGCAGATGTGCAAGTCAGGTCAAACCAATGCACAGCATGACATTGGATGTTATCCACTCAAAAACAGATGCACATTTTTTGGTCTTTTCAGAACATATATTTTGTGTGTTACTGGAACATTTCCCTTAAATATAATTTATTTCAGGGGACTCTCACATGGATTACATGGTTGCATCTTCATATTTGAATGTAAAATAGTTTCATGTCAGTTTCATTTGTATCTAACACTATGTTTCCAGTGTCAGCTTCTCACATTTAAGGAGTCTGGATACAGAAAGCAGTCACATCCTCACGGAACATTTGCAAACCTATGGAGCTATGTTTTCCCTATTGAAAACAATATATATGGTAACCTCTAGTGGCCATATGCATTACTGCATTTCTGTAACCCCCAGGCAACTGGCATTTATAGATGATTAAACATAGTGGCTGCTGAGAGTAGAGCAAGAAAGTATTGTTTTACGTTTTTGACTGTGAACCCTGCTACAGCTCCGAGGCAAGCCAAAGAGGATAAGGATAATTATGAGTGAAGTGAGAGGTGGGTAAATAGAGTTCATATAGCAAAATAGTACACTGTCTCATCCCCATGTACTCATTAAAGATCAAGTGAAGACCTAATCCACTGGGGGGCTAGCCCCTGGGACTTTAATTAGGCCTACTAATTGACAGTAAGGTTAGTGTTTATTGAACATGATTAAACCCTAAAACAGGTATCAAAATCACATAGGGACAAACATCAGAATGAATGGCTATGCAGAACCTCATTACAGCTAAGGGGTTCCACAATAACTTCCATAGGGAAGATGGTGGTAACCTGAATACAATGATCTAAATTAAAATGAACAAGTCATAGATTAAAAACCATACATGTTAATGTCATAACTTCATAACCTGTAAATACAGGGCAGGCACATGGGCCAAGGCAAGAATAGGGATAAGACAAGGGCATCCACACCAGCAATTTTCCCCTTTAACCCTCTCTCTTACACCCAAATACACCGGGCGCTCACCTGGTTGAAGAGTACACTTCAACATTTATGGGGTATGTCTTCCTTCTCTTGTAGGGATTTCACAGGCTCCTGTCTTTAGGGGTTTGTTCCCTATATGCTGACCTCCCTCTAGCTTTCTGGGCTGTTACACTTAGAGTACATAGTGTTTGGATGTGAGAGTACTGGGAAAAGGGAACGAGCCCATCCGGCGCTGCTCTTTCTCCCACAGGCATCCCAACTGGTCCGTGGTGAGTCTATCTTTTGCCAACACACCATAGGTATATGTACCCATGAGAATTGTTAATGACATATGTGTCTACCACGGACAATTCTAGCTGTATGTTAATATAAAAAAGCATCGTGTTTGCTATTTATTTACTGTTTCTTGCTACTGAAGTACAACATTTAACATGTATTGTTTTTAATCTTTGACTTGTTCACTTTAACTTAGATCATAATATTCGGGTTACCACCATCTTTCTTATAGGTGCTTCAGCTGGGACCATCTCCCCTTTGATGAGGCAACTGAGGGGTGCCACATTTGGCCTCCTCCTCAGTGCTAGCCTCCTGGGAAGTTATTTTGGACCCCATAGTTGTAATGAGGTTCTGCATAGCCATTCATTCTGTGTCCCTATGTGATTTTTTGAGTCAAGATTTTGATACCAGTTTTAGGCCATTTCACACTATATGCGTTGTGTTTTAAAAACATGCACTTTTTTTTTTACCACACGCGTTTATTTACTGTGCGGGTTTTTACATTGACAACCAATGTTACCATTCACACTGTATGCGTTGCGTTTTCAAAAAACTCACCGTGGCATGCATTTTGGATAAATTTTTATTGGTTTGTTTAAAAATGCAAACGCAAAACGCAAGCACAGATGTTATGTGAAAAACGCATGCGTTTTTGTATATATGCAGAAACGCATGCCTATAAAAAAGCATGCCTTTAAAAAAATGCATATACTGTGAAAAGGCCCTTTTGAAAAGGGTGAAAAGGGTTTTAAACATGTTCAATAAACTTGTATTTTAACTCCATGATACTTACATGATACGTAGAGTCTAGCCCTTTTGTTATTTATGGAGCACTATTTCTGCAGTGTAAAGCCATGAGGAAAGGACTGCTAAGCCACCACAACACATTGTAATATAGAGGTCCAGTGCTACAGGGTTTGACCCCACCACCCAGTGACCTTAATATTACTGTCATGTCTACCGTCTCTTGCAGGATGAATTGGCAGGATATCTTTGATTGTGTTGCTTCAGGGATAAAAGTTTGGGTGGTATTATCCTGTACAGATTTCTTGGTCCAATGCCTTTGTCTTGATTCCACCTTGGCCCTGCCTGCAGTGAAGAAGTCTTTCTTGCTAAAAAAAATCCTTATCCTACACATGCTCAGCATAGTCATATTTATTTATATCAGGAGCCCGATAATGAAAGCCTCTAGCAGTGCTGTCGAGTGCAGCTTTTCTCATATTTCTAGTCTGTGGCACAAGTAATAAGAAAAAAATGTGTTTAGGCCCCCATACACGTGTCGGATTCCAGGACGATCGATTCCGGGCGCGTGCACGCGAAACGATCGTGCCGGAATCGCGTGCAGCCCACCTTGTCCGATCGTTCGCGTCCGACTGATCGGGGGCTCAGAATCGGATCCGACAGAGAACCAACATGTTGGTCTTTCTGATCCGATTCTGCACACATCAGGGGGAGTTGCCATTTGGGAAGTAAGCGATCGAACACGGAATCGTGCAGGAATCCGTGGGACAAGGTGGTATGCAGCGATTGGATACTCTTAATTGGCCGATTGATCGGAGCTCCGATTCCCGCTGAGATTGCCGGAATCCGACACGTGTATGGCCATGGAATCCGACACGTGTATGGCTAGCTTATGGCTTCAAGAATTTGAATGGCTCCACCCACCCAGGATTTTTTCCTTAAGTTTTGGGATTTATATTAGAATGGGTGATGAAAATACCTTCTGTTTTAAGAAGACTGTACTTGACCATATTTAAACAAGAAAAATAAAAATGGGCTGAATATCTTTTTTTGTTTTTATATGTTTGGTAAAATGTGCAAACTTTCACCCTGGGAGCAGTGCCATTTCTATCCTTTCTGGGGCACTATGCAAGATCTTGCTTAGGATGGCACCCTGTCAACTGGGAGGGGGGATTGTGGAGCTATCAACTGGGGTGTTGACAGCTATTGGTGAAGCTGTCGACTGGGGGTGGTGCTATTGGTTGTTGGAGCTGTCTTCTTCTTCTCCTTTCCCATCTAGGGGAGGGACCCCAACTGGGTGTGCTGGAGGTGGAAGGAGTGTGGTGGGTAAATATGTGTGCGAGGGAGGGTGCCAGCAGGCCCTATGTAAAACATACTTCCTCTTTTCTATTTAGAAAAAAAGACCTGGGATTACATTCTTCCTGACAATAAGCCATTTCATACTGGAAAATGTATGCAATGAAAATAAACATTGGCAATGTGTGTATATTATTTTGAGGTTTATTTTGTTAATGTATAAATAGTTTCATATTGCTTTTGTTGTATTTTTCATCAAAGACACAAGGCTGCTCTATGTGTTCGTATAATGTTTTATCTACAGTTCTTTCAATATCCAGAAGATCTATTCCAGGTCTATAGAACCAAAAATAGATTTATACTGTTTTTGTTTTTTTAAATATCCTTTTATATTTTGTTTTCCGTATATATAAAAATGTATTATTTCTGAGCCTTAATGAAAAAGGTGGTAAACCAAAAACCGTGCAAGAATTTAAAATAGTTGTGATGGGACTTGGGCCCCCATACACCTTTAGATTTCTCTGTCAGATTTCCTTTAGATCTCATTTTGTTTTACCAAAACCATGTAATATGAGGGACTTTCTTAACCATCAAGTCTACCTGTGTTCAATCACAGAGGACCCGGAACTACTAAATGATATCTGACGGAGAAATCTAAAGGTGTATGGGGGACTAAACTAGTTGAGAAATTAGGAAAGTCTTTTGGATACACGTATTAACCATAACTAAATTAGAGTACCAAGCTAATATCTTAAAGACTAATATAATAATACATGCATATCATGACAGGGGATATAAAACCACTAGTTTCTGATCATGAATCTACCAGATGATTCCAACCAGGCAAGAGCTGGTTAAAGTAAACTCAATGACCCTAATGGCACATTGTCACCATTTTCTTGGGGAATAGACTTTTCCTTTCAAGTTACAGGGAAAGCAGGGTGGTTCGATTCTAGCCTTGGAAATGGGGAATCTGCACACATTTTTAGTTCTTCTACCAGGCAGAAGAGTATTTAGCTGTGTTGGAGAGCCCTAGTTTATAACTGAATTGGTGGGTAGCTGTATTTTACAAAAATAAGATCAAGCTCTACTTTAGCGGATGGATAAAAACACAATGTAATAAAAATAAACAAAATAGTCATATATGTTACATAATCCAACTACAGGTATTTCTCTACTCTGAAGTTGCAAATTATAACTACATGTAATAATGCCTTTGCTGACAGTGGATCCATGGGCACGATCTTCTATAAAGATATCATGCGCATAACTTAGATCTATGGAGCCAACAGACAACCCAGCTGCATAATATGGAATCAGCTACACACACACTTTCTCCCAAACTACACTCGTACTGTAAATGTTTCCTTGTTGTAATTAAAGTGAGTTTGCAAGTATGTGACAAAAGTTGAGATATTTCGTTTTAAATAAATTTTTTTATTTGTTAAAATAAGTTAATATTTTTGTGTAAGGTAAATGTGTTAGAACTGTAGTGTAGTCACACAAACCAAGTTGGATGCTGTCCCCCTTAAGGCCATGCCCCAGGAGGCTTTGCTGCCAGGGGAGTTAAAAGTGAGTCCCCAGGAAGAGGAGGCAGTCCAGAGCAGCGAATCCTGATGAGACAGCGACAGCCGAGCACTCCAGCTTGCTCCGGGCTCCGGGTTATTGCGTTAATGCATTAATGCCGGTGTGCGTATAGCCCACTTCCTTAATCAGACCTGGTTGCCAGGCAGTAGGCCTAACTCGAGCACACACTGATTACTCCCTTCAAGTGGGGTGGGGCAGATTATACTCTTCGATCGCAGCTCATTGGAACCACAGCACCCTGAATTGTTGGCTGTTTTTCAAGCAGAACCATTGCCTGTATGATTAAGGCAGCTAAGCCTGGAGCAAGCCTGTCCCGGCACTAGGCCTGTGTGTGTCCTGACTCTTAAAACGACTCCATATTGGTGTTCAGGTAAGGTTTACAAGGGTGTTATCAGACTAAAACAGTAATAATGTGTGCTCTTAACTCCAAATACACTTGTTTTATTTTTGTCAAAAATGCCTGCGGCATCTTCTAACTATGACTCAAAAACAGAGCATTAACACAAATGTAGCACCACTATTTTACCCAAAATGTTCACATTAGCATTTAGATTGTTCACAGCCAACTTTTGAATAAGACACTTTCTGTCTCTGTCAAAGCAAACCTGATTGTTATTTAACATAGAACTAGTGAAATTAGATTTCCATTAAGGCAGGTCCAAGACAATTATGTGGTAAAAATAAAAACGTAATAAAACAAGCTGCTATCTGCAAAATTTAATTTCCTAGAAGCCGAGCCTTGTGAGTGTAAGAAGTAAAAGAGGAGAAGGATGGAAACAAAAGAAAATACACACATGGAAAATCTGTACTCCAACTGTATCATTATTACTGATAATCACCAATTTCATTTTGCTAGTTGGCAGGTAGATTTTCCAAACTATATAAAAAGCTAATTTTAGTCAATTGATTCAGTTGCCACCTTTGTATTATAGATAAAAATGCTTTAAATTTACTTCCTTTAACCACACCCTTTATCTCTGCTATATAGCATCACAATGTTAAAAAATTTTAATATGTATATAAAATACTTTCTCTTTGTCTCAAATGGGACCTCAGGCATTAATAGGATTATCCAGGAGGCACACTTAAAGGCTAGTAAAGGTATTTGTATTTCCCCAGGTATTCAGAAAAGCACATTCCACAGTCTTTCTAGTCTTACTAGCTTTTCAAAAACAAAAAGAACTTTCTGCAAAGACTGGAGATCTCATATTGTACATGCCTCATCTATTCTGCTGCCACCTAAGACATAAAGCATTTGTGTTTTGACCATCATCTCCATACATCTGGGCTCATAATTTCTGGTCCCATTTGTTCTTCAAGTTTTATTGTGGTTGTTTGTTGGTTAAGTCAAATATTTATTCTTTAGTCTATGCACGTAGAATTTTTTAATCAACATATTACCTATTCCCTCCATATTTTGCATAGGGTCTGGCAGGCCTAGAGAGGGGGGCCACAAGCAGCATGCTCCCCTCCAGACCTTACCAGACCCCCTCAAGTATATCCGATTTCAAGCAATTAAGCAAAGCAAGAAAAAGGGGGTGACAAACAGCATGCCCCCTTCAAGCTATTAAAGTATGGATCTGCTGGTAGGGTCTCACTGATGATCCAAGGGGCACCATTAACCATTAACAAGGTATGTGGTCCAGGAGACCTCTGTACTCCTTCCACAGAGTGGGTGTTTAGGGGCTGGAGGTCCCCAATGTGCCCCCACTGGTGGAGCCCCACAACTCCTGGTCAAGTTGTGGAAAAGAGACTTCCTACCTTTATGAGGGGTTCATGCCTGGTTGTACTGGGTGCACACTTGTTGCCCCCAACATCCCCTTCCAGGTCTGATAGTAGGGTTTGGTATTGCTTGGCGGGGGGCAAGTTGTTCGCCACCCTACTTTCAATCAGAGGGGTTCTGGTATGGTCTGAACGGGACGCATGTTGTTTGTGACCCCCCTTTGCATGTCTGCTAGGCCCTATGCCAAATGGGGGTCTGGTTATGGTTTAATGGGAGACCCCACACCAATTTTGTTTATGAGCATTGCCAAGTCATTGGTATTTTCCCACCAAACCAATGCCTGCTGGACATGAGATGCAACATCCCATGTCAACCTATCCTTTAAGTAATCCAAATACATAAGGGTTGCTGCCTCAAGTTATGAAGATCAGTGTAGGTGTGACTGCTCCCAAATGTGATCAAATAGTAATCCATCTAGAGGTGCAAATGATCTATCAGATACTTTAATAATCAGGAGAAATGTTCTTACCCAACAAATCAAGGCATGGTTTAGGAGTCAAAATAAACTGCACATACAAGGTTTATCATTATAGATGGTTTAAAAATGTTCCTGAAAAGTTACCAGTTTATTTGGGAATTAATTGTAAAGTATCATACATGCATGGAGGATCCCCGGGGAGCTGCTATCAACTTTTGACAATATTACAGGCTGACACCTCAGGCCACCTTTGTTACTACGATCACCTGTCTACTACACAGGGCTCTCCCTGACAGTCCACAGCAGTGGCCCCCCGTTCCTCCTGCCTCCCACTCCGGGCGGAGTGCACCAACATTCCACAGCTTTCTTAACAGGACCTAACCACACCTCCTGAAGAAAAATCTCCTTAGAAACGTACGTCGAGGTCGTGGAGACATTTTTTCATATGTGAATGGGTATTTGATCGATTGCAGCCAACCTGGTGGATTAATTGATAGCCGAACCGCCCAACACTCCGCCTTGAATGGATATTAAAGAATTTTAGCTCTATTTATGGACTTTGGTCTAACTCATTGATGCAACATTGGGACATTCTATTCAATATGACGCTGTTTGCACTATGACTCAGTGCGCTGGACTCCAGCCCTTACGTCTGTGAACTTTATTTATTGATTGTTTTTGTTTTGTTACCAAAAACCCCCTTCGGGGTCTATTATAAGAGCCGGGGTGGCCTCTTTCAAAGTCCCCTTGTCTCCGCCGTCAGGCAGAGAGAACAAACTAGATGAATGGTTGGCCCTAACTACTCTGGGACCCGCCGCTCATCTAAACCCCCTTATTTTTGCACCTCTTGCCTTCTGTAACATCCCATGCAATCATCCTGAAGATGTAAACTGCCAGTATGTGGCCTCCAGCCAAACAAAAAAAGTGTCAGCCAATACTATAAATGACAAAAAGACCCCTCCCACATCTGTCCTTTTTGGGGAGACATCTGCCTACCATTGGCTGCAATCACTTTGAGTCTACTTTAATCCATCTCTTTTTTTCTCTCAAAGCTAGACATTCATTTGAGTGGGTAATTCTCATAGATCCTTTTTATCTTTCCTGTACTTCTATTTTCTATTCCCTTTTCTCTTAAAATCTAAATATCTCTTAAAATCTTACCATACCTAATATACACAAAAACATAATAAATTCAGGGTCAAGATTTGTTGATCTCAAAAGGCAGACACTTTTGGAAAATATGCTATTTAATATACTGAGGCTTGTTAAAATTTTCTGTTCCCTCTATAACCTTTGCATTCATAAATTGCTAAATATTTGGACCGTAAAAGCATTACATTCTCTACGTGTATTACATCTCTTGCAATTTAATGGCTGTAATTCCTTTTACTCTTTTCTTTAAATTCTCATATATAAAATTACTGTTGGAACATGTTTATTATACAATATAATAATAACGACAAATTTTTCTTATAACATTCCTAAATAGTTTTTTATTTGTAATCCAGTAACATACAAAACAGTTTTTGATTACAGTACAGACCTTGCTGAATGTAGAAAAGAACAGTATAGCCAGTCTACATTTCTCTTTTGATGTTATTATTAAGTAAAGGTCACTATTGCTTTGTTCCATTCATAAAAGTAAAATTAATTAAAGGGGCAGTGGAGACTGGGATTGCCAGACTAGAGAGTGTCTTTGGTGAGACTTGACAAAGTGTTGAGATGTTTGTGATGATGTAATAAAGCATTGTTCTGTTCTTTACATTTCATGTGAACTGTTAGGGATAAGATGTAACACAACATTAAGAATATCTACAGAATTATTGATATCTCTGTGATTACATTGAGTATTTATTTGAACAACGTTATTTGGAAAGATGAATGTTTAATGAAATCAATAGTAAATTGTAATGTTTGCATGTGAGATGCTATGTTATACTTATTTAGAGAAAAAATTTGTACGTATTTTATGAATATTTCCAGAACTTTGTATCTGTATTTTGTCTGTTATGGATATAATTCATAGAATCTACCTTTTTCTCTCTCTTTCGTTCTTTATATAGTATGTTTTTTTCTCCTCTCTTCTCACTACTTCTTTACAATGTCTCTATGTTCTTTACATATTTCTTTTATTTTTCATAGCTACATTAATTTTCTATAAAATGTATTTTGCTTAATGTTCTGCCTAACTTCACTTACCTCCACGTGGAGGGTTTACGGAATAGATACCTCAACTTCTTTCTTACTATAGATTTGTGGCACCACAATAATACAAAGTGCCCTCTACTGGTAGCAACTGTCTGTAAAACTGTATAATCTGACATGAGAAGAAAAATTAAACCAAAATCAAGGCTTCCAACCAATTAACAATTAAGCGCGGGGTGCTATTTCACTGCTTTGAAAAGAAGCAGCACCATTCATACTAGTTTTGTTGCAGGTTTCTTTCAGGTTAGTATATTTTTATTAATTTATCACTGGGTTACCTAGATCATCTTGTGAAAAATCCTATCTACCCCTGGAGATACAGTTGTAAGAAAATGTATGTGAACCCTTTGGGATTACATAGAGTTTTACATAAATTGGAAATAAAATGTGCTCTGATCTTCATCCAAGTCACACCAATAGAAAAACGCAGTATGCTTAAAATAATACTACACAAACATTATATGTTTTCATGTTTTTATTGAACATAACATGTAAACATTCACAGTGCAGTGTGGAAAAGTATGTGAACCCCTAGCCTAATGACTTCTCCAAGAGCTAATGGGAGCCAAGAGTGAGCCAACCTTGAGTCCAATCAATGTAATGATATTGGATGTGTTGCTGAAAGCTGTCCTGCCCTTTAAAAACACATAACAGTTTTAAGTTTTCTGGTTTCAAGAAGCACTGTCTGAACCATGCCTCGCATGGAAAGCTGGAAAGGGTTACAAAAGTATCTCCATAAGCCTTGATGTTAATGTATCCACGGTAAGACAGACTGTCTACAAATGGAGAAAGTTTAGCACTGTTGCTACTCTCCCTAGGTGTGGTCATCCGGGAAAGATGACTGCAAGAGCACAGCGCAGAATGCTTACTGAGGTAAAGAAGAATCCTAAGAATGAGGTAAAGAAGGATGCTAACATTTTTGTTGACACATCTACAATAAGGAAAACATTAAAAAGGAATGGAGTACATGGGAGGAAACCACAGAGGAAGCCATTGCTGTCCAAAGAAAATATTGCAGCACGTTTGAAGTTTGCAAAAGAGCACAGCACTACTGGTAAAATATTCTGTGGACAGATTAAGCCAAAATTGTTTGGAAAAAACACACAACACTATGTGTGGAAAAATAAAGGCACACAAACCAACATCCAAAACCTCTTCCCCACTGTAAAACATGGCGGAGGTCATGGTTTGGGGCTGCTTTGCGGCCTCAGGGTCTGCAAGTATTGTTGTCATTGATGGAAAAATTTATTCCAGCGTTTATCAAGACATTTTGCAGGAAAACGTTAAACCATCTGTCAGGACAATGATCCAAAGCATACAAGTCCCTCAGCAAAAGAATGGCTTTAACAGAACAAAATACTCCTTTTGGAGAGTCCTGACCTCAAGGTGATTGAAATGCTGTGGCATGACCTTAAGAGAGCGATTCACACCAGACATCCCAACAAAATTTTTGTGAAGAGGAGTGGTCCAAATTACTCCAGTTTGTTGTGCAGGTCTGACCAGTTATTAAGTCAAAAGGTTCACATACCTTTTCCGCCCTGCACTGTGAATGTTTACATGTTATGTTCAATAAAAAAAAATATGAAAACATATAATGTGTAGTATTTTTTTAAGCTAGCCATACATTGTCGGATTCCATGGCCAATTAAGTCTGTCTGATTGCTACATACCACCTTGGCCCACGGATTCCTGGACGATTCCGTGTCCGATTGCTACCTTCACAAATGGCAACTCCCCCTGATGTGTGCTGAATCGGATCAGAAAGACCAACATGTTGGTTCTCTGTCCGATCCGATTCTGTGCCCCCAATCAATCGGACGTGATCGATCGGACAAGGTGGGCTTCACGCGATTCCGGGACGATTGTTTCGCGTGCACGCGCCCGGAATCGATCGTCCCGGAATCCGATGGGAAACGGACCAGTGTATGGGGGCCTTTAAGCAGACTGTGTTTTTGTGTGACTTAGATGGACATTAGAGCACATTTTATGATATAATGCCAGATAATACATATGATAGAAATAGATTTAAAAAGTCCCCTAAATGAAACCCTTTAAATATTAGACACAAATAGCATGAACACTGGTGTTATGCATAGCAGTGACAACAAAGATCCCCACCACTACTGCCAATCATCCTCCAGTCCATTCTCCAATCCTAAACTCCTCACCAGAACACCAAACACCAATAGAACATTACAGATGGTCTCAATATTACTGTCCACAAGGCCTACTTCAGCCAGAGTAAATTTACTGTATGTTAAATATCTAAATTTTAAAGTCTTATATCATACTCAAATTAACAGAGTTATTTTTCAAATCACTGGAATAAAATTGTCTGACCCAGGGAATAATTTAGAAGTGACTAACATTGTGTGAACAGTGTGGTTTGATTTTATATGCTCAATAGCAATGAGTTTGCAGCTACATGATATTGTTTATTTTGCTGTTATGGCATTTTCAAAATTTTATTCAGGAGCAAAGTTAACACAGCTGATGACACGGGACATTTCCAATGAATGCTGTTCATAAAATCTAATGACTTAGCATTTTATCATTAAGAGTGCACTTTGCATAAAAAATCGAGGTGTTGACATTTTTCCACAAAATGATGTGCCCTGCTCCTCCTAAATGGCACAGTACAGTCAATTCTAAAGATTTTCATGGAAGTTTTATGCTGAACAGCAGTATCTGTATTTAGTCTCTGGAGACAATATACATTTAGAGCCAATGTAATTATCTAAGTTAAGGGACTGGACATAAAAATATACATACCTGTAGCTGCTTATTGTTTATTAGTGATGGCCAAACTTCCCCAATGTCCATCTGCGAACAGGCGGATCGGACTTTTAAAATAGTCCGCCATCCGCCTGTTTTCGGGCAGATTAATATTCCCCGCCTGGCAGGGAATTGGAATCAGTAAAACCGGAAGCATAGTTCCTGGTTGTGATTGCCGGATGTGACGTCACTGACGTCACTTCCGGTTTTACGAGCCGGCTTTTCACTGCAAGACTGGGTTCTTTACTCTTCAGTGAAAATATGCACTTGTATGTCATATAAAGATTAATGTCAGGTGTATGTTACATTAATGCAGAAGTCAGTTTTATATAAGGCAAATAGTGTATTCTACTTTATTCCAAAAGGATTTGATGATAAGGATAAGGGATGAGGTCAGGTATCTGTGTGGGCAAGTCCCAGTACAAAAATATACTTATGCTTATTTTATATTAGTGGCAGTGCAATGACAGTAGATAGCTGTGGATCAAAACATCTTTTAACCTTTCAAACATGGTGGAAAATGTATTACGCAACGTTTGGTGATCAACTTTTCCAATATGCACAACTGAAGGTATCAAACAATAATTGGCTTGACCTATAACATCTAAGGCAATACATTTGTACAGGTTCAGGATCAACCACGACAAGGGACTGGCGTGCTGTCAACTTCTAGTTTATTAAACAACTGTAGAACTTACTGACATGTGAAAAGTCTTTCGCACCCAACAGGGCGCAACGTCTCAGAGTCCACACACAAATGGATGCGCCTGTCCCTTATTCCTGAGAAAGGCTTTCTTCAACAGCTGGGGAGGAAGGCTCTTCCGTGCCATGGCAGAATGCGGAAGCTGTGTGGCCGGACCGGCACGGGGTAGATACACCGAGCGCTCCACCAGACGGGCCTGGATGCCAGGGGCCCCCCACCCCACTTGAAGAGAATCCTCCGGGTCTTAATAGGTTAGCGCAGGCTATAAGTCCCCCCGGCAGCTTGCACACCGGGATAAACTGAAGAGGGCTGTATTCCTCGAGATGGCTAGTGTGCCCGGTTGCTGATTTCTCATCAGGAGTCCCACCTTCCCCCTTCCCTTCCTGGGCCACGGCTATATACCTCTCGATTATAGGGGCATGATGGGAAGGGTTGAGTGACCACACTACACATTTATGTCTATGGTATTTTCCTTTTACTATTGCCTTGGGCAATGTACTTCCCTCTACATCCTAGGTGCCCAACCTGCGGCCCGGGGGCCGCATGCGGCCCTTTGGGCATTGTTCGGTGGCCCCCCTTGATCCTCCACATGCGGCCCCCAAAACCTAACTATTAATGCATAGGAACTCACCTGTGTACTGGTCACTGACACGTCTTTCTTACTCAACTTTGGGGAAACCAGGTCTACATATGACCGCTGCACCCAGGGGCAGGAAGGGGGGGAGGGGGATGTGTGCTGTCAGCTTTTGTCTGCCTGTCAGGAGCTGGTCCCACCGCTTGCTGAGATATATGGAGGGGGGTCTGGATCGATGTTGTGCGGCCCTTTAGTGATGTCGAGGGCCGCACTTGTGGCCCTCCATATCAACTCAGTTGCCCACCACTGCTCTACATTCTATCTGTTGAATGGTAACCAATTTCAGTAGCTCAGCTCATTCTACAACCCCTGTTGCTGCCTATGCTATTTATTTACATGTTTATTTACTATCCTGGACATTTAATTATCTCTTTGCAATAAGTTTGTGCATCTCTCGGATGTGATAATTAATACATTTTATAAAAATGGCTTCAAAAATAGAAAAAAATGTGACAAAATGTGTTCAGGAAAGTGCTCTGCAGGAAGCAGTGAGAGAACATTTTCTGGCTGAGAGACTTTATGTCCTGGGTACGATTTATTTGAAGCATTAATGCTGACCCCCCTCCTGCTGAGACTGTGCACATTTAGAGGAACATTAAGCAATTTCATCCCATAAATATGCACGTTGTCTCTGAAGCAAACAATATAGAGACAGGATTTAAGATTATTCAATGCAATGGAAAACTTGTTTCACAGCAAACCACTGCTGGCACAAAGCTGAAAAAATGTAAAAGAATAACAGCAGCCCACCTCAGCTGCTACTTATTGTAGAAAGAGTGTACAAGTCAACAATTTTATGCCTCTGAATATGCTTTTATTGATTGTCTCTAGGTATCCTGTAACCAAAAAGAATATTCCTTGTTCTAGCAACCAGCAGGAAAATCCATTATCTACAGGATAAGGCTCAGATTTGCTGTGGCCATGACTTTGTCTGATCCCTTGTGTTTGGATACCTTTATATGGTGAGGCGATTGATGGGTGGTTTGGGGGTGTCAATGCTTTTTAAAAAAAAACCATTGAACATAATAACATTCAATAATTTTAAAGTAAACATGCAGAAAAAATACCAATTAATCTGTGTATCTGGAAGCATTGGGAAGAAAATGTGCACTGAAATCGAATGCTTTTTCTGTTGGGACACCGTGCCTACCCACTGATATAAACAAGCAGCAGAAATTGTTGGCCTTCATTCATGCTAGTGCAGTACTATGTGCATCATACTACACATTACATTAAAACTTGTTACCTTAGTAGCCTTGTTAGCAGTTATGCGTAGAGCTGGCCATAGACAGATTTCTCGGCAGAGCGACCACGTGTGATGACGCCATTACACATGACTGGTAGTGCTATGCACCCTTTGTGTGCCTGCATTTACTTTGGATGGGGACACTGGACCACGTGCAGCGTAATAAGATCGAACTACAAATTACAGACATGTGAGTAATTTGGCAAATTGATTTATGGCCTGATTCAAGGTGGGCGCATTAGGGTGTCCATACATGGCTCGATTTTGTAATAGATTTGAGAACAATCGAGAAATTTGTGCATTCACAGTGCTTGATTGTGCTTGAATCTATGAATCGAGCCGTGTATGCCTTTCTTTGAGCAGAAAAAGGATGGGAACGGACATGTCTGTAAATTCTGGTCAATCTGACAAGCAGCGTGGAGCGCCGGACCCCTCCCCCCCCCCCACAGCCTGTGATCGGCTCCCAGCAGGGCATGGGAGAGGTGCCCCCTCCTCTGTCCGGCTCTCCTGGCTATTTTCGGTTCTATAGCTCACAACACTGGATCAGGCACCCCATCGAATGGGAATCAATAACAAAGTGGTGCATATCGATTCTGTATAGGGGTACCTTTAGATTTGTGGCCGATTTAGCAGCAGATCGATCGATGTGAGCATGAACGGTGGTCGATCTGTGCCAAAAGCTCCAGCAACTCTAACCATCTATGGCCAGCTTTACACATTAACCATGTGCTGCTTTAAGAAAAATGTGCATGTGTATTTTTAAATGTGCAGTTGTTTAGTAGGTACATTCAATTCATTAAGCAATTATCGTATTTTTCGGACCATAAGACGCACTTTGTCACCCCCAAAATTGGGGGCAAAAAGTGCCTGCGTCTTATGGTACGAATGTGCGACCCCCACGGCCACTCGGCCGCCGCTGGTCACACCTTGGGTTCCCGCCAGCTCTCTCGGCATGGAGATTAGCCGGGGAGCTTGAGGAGCTGTCAGATGTGAGATGCCGGCCGATATCCGGCTCTTCTATCTGTACTGTGTATCTGCCTATGCCATCACAGCTCAAACTCTGAACTGCCATAGGCAATGAAGAGAGGCATAGATGAACTTGCATCTATACCTCTCTCCTGTCCGTGGGAACAGCAGTCAATCTGCAGCCCCCACGAACACAGAAACAGTAACATCGGCAGAGGAGAGGAGAGCAGAAGGCAGCCCGGCCCCCCCCTTCCTCCTGCAGATCAGTGTAAAGTATGACGTGTTCTGCTGAGAGTGTACTGCTGCTAGTGACACCTACTGGCTGAATTGAATATTGCATCCATTAAATTCATTGCATTAACCCAATTGATGTAAAAACGTATTAAATACGTTTTTTTCTGGCTTTCCTGCCCTTAAAACTGGGTGCGTCTTATGGTCCGGTGCGTCTTATAGTCCAAAAAATATGGTAATATATATAGCAAGACAATACACATGCATTTCAATGAAACATAGGTGTGCATGGGGCATTTGGACTATATTTTTTGTGTTAAGCAAAGAATGTTAAGTATATCCACAAGGTGCACATTATATTCACATAAAAATACATATCAATAGATGTCAAGCGGATAGGTGTGAACCAGGGTTAACATCGCCAGAATGTTTGTTGATTTTTACAATGAATAACGCCACATTAAAAGGACCTATATTGGTCACAGATGGATCTTCATTCAATACATTCCCCAATATTTAATTATTATATATCCAACCTCTACAGAAATGGAGATTAGTATCAATAATACTACATTTGTCATGTTTGTGGCTAACACCAAACCATAAATAAATCAATGATACTATACTTATCTGAACTGCTTATCAATATCTGTGCCTATGTCAAGTGCTTGCCACAAATTCAGACTATACTTCAAGTAATTACATTGCAATACTTTGTTTATTTGAAGAACAAAACACACTCGCATTATTCAACAATAACCAGACAACGCTGGTGTATTCCATATACATGGTTGACATTCATACTTAGTAGAAACATTTCAGATTTGTGCAAAATACAAAGAAT
The DNA here is from genome assembly GCA_036250615.1 of Ptychadena robeensis. NCBI lineage: Eukaryota > Metazoa > Chordata > Amphibia > Anura > Ptychadenidae > Ptychadena > Ptychadena robeensis. The sequence goes on along the minus strand of CM070033.1, from coordinate 77,559,652 downwards.
CATACACAGTTTCCAGTACACCAGATCCTGCTTTATACAAAATGAGCCTGCCGGGATATTCTTCACAAGCCTTCATAGGACCACAAATAATAGAAATCATTACAAGATGCACCATATTAGGACTGTCACCTCTTATATTATTGGCACAAATGAATCGGAACATTTAACACTTCACAATATGTTTTACATTGTTTGGTCTAATGGAAAGCTGGAAATTCTGCTATAGACTATAATGTAAATGCTGATTACAAAGAGTAGAAAATGTATTTCAAAAGAATTGAATTTAGCAACAAGGGCATGACATGAATATGATTACTGTGGTAGGGCGTCAGCATCAATGGAACATGCAACAACAAAATTGTATTCTTACAAATGAGGCTGATTTCACAGTTTGTTGATTAAATACTAAATCTAGCTGGTAGCATTGCTGGACCTGTGCCAAGGATCTCATTATTGGCTCCCATACTGAATACAGTGATTTAGAAAGACAATATACATTGTGTTATTGATATTTTATTTAAAGCTAAACTCAAGGTAAGCAGCTAAATACATATAAGTTGTTTTACCTGGGAAACATTTGTATTTATGTGCATCCAGTCTATACCTTTGCTATAATGCAGAGTCCTCGCTGGCAAGAAAGAAGACCTGATTTTCGGATTCTGCTTTGGTTTAGTAACACCTACAGGTCTTGTCCCCACCACCAACATGTGATAGTAAAAAAGGAAGCAACAGACTGTTGTGTTACTTTCTCTGTCGCTCCCTCAGTCTAAACTTTGGTCAAGCTGTAAAGCCCCCCATACACCACATACAATTACCATGCAACTTCTGTACAACTAACTTTTCTTCTACCAAAACCATGTAATAGGAGGACCTTTCTACACCTTCCAATCACTATGTATTCTATCAGGGAGGTCACTATACTACATAGTTGTTGGTAGGTCTCATGAAAGTTGTATGGAGGAGTCTGCCCGTCTATGGGGGGCTTTAGAGTCAGTGGGTCAGGTTTCTGTCCTGTACTAAGAATACTTCAAATATGAAGCTGATTCTGCTGTATGGTAGAGGTGTCAGGAACACAACACAACATAAGTCTTTTCACAGGAAAGTCATTTCCAGAAATCTTTCCCATAACTTAAATGAATGAATGCCTAGAGTAAAGTTTCATACCTGGGGTAAAAAAACGAAATATAAACAAGGGAAAGTTGCATTGTATGAAAGGTACAGTTGATATGAGAATGAAGTATAACTACACATAAAGAATAAATATGAATTTATAGAATAAATACTTAAAATATGACTTTATATTTGGCACATATTCCTGTGTTCTCAATGCACCCATTTACTCAATTTACTGCCAGTCTATCCTAAACATTTTATCCTGAGTAATGAATGACCCCTGTGGGGAGATCATCTGATTTCACAAAGTATCTGATAATAATCTGAATTTATTATATGTGCCTCCAAGAAATCTGTTGAGGAATATTCATATACAACAAACGCAGTGAAGGAAAGTGGAGTGAGAATATTGCTTTCGATGAGTATCTGATATGGAGGTGTAAATTATAACAACATGGTGTAATTATATTTGCCCATACATATGTATATAAATCTTAAGCCCCCCATACACGTTCCGTTTTTTCGTAAGAATTTTGCCCGACCGACCAATGTGGTCGGGAGATTAATCGATCGGGAGATTAATCGGATTCGGAATTATGTACCCGACCGATCCAGATTTCTCAAAATCGTCCGAACAATCAGTCGGGACCGCTTCGGACCTGTCCGTAAATTTTAGTCGATCTGCTGTTAATAAATGGGGTCGGGCTGATCAATCGGTGATAATTCGAATTCCGATTTTTCATGCCAGCTGACCGTAACATTTTAGGTGAAAATCGGGTGACAGGATCGGACGAAAAATCGGTCGGGAGAATAATCGGAACGTGTATGGGGGGCTTAAAGGTTTGTTACCAACCCTGGAACATGCACAGCAGATATAGAACCATTATACTGAAGTGTACTGGCCAAGAAATGGATGTAACCCTTAATAAGTTACAATGTTAACCTGTTATGTGCCCAGCAGATATAGAAAAACTACACTAAAGGGTATTGGCCAAGAAATAGATTTATGTTAACCCTTAATTGGTTACAGTGTTAACTGGTTATGTGCTGGAGTAAGTAACCTCTAAATATTATAGACAGGTACTGAAACAGATATCACAAGCCTTTAGAAGCATATAAACCAGCAAATGACCCCTAAATTCAGCTGTCATTTTAAGCTGTCAGCAAGGCAGTTCATTGCATACTGGAAAGGCTGTTATCTTTATTTGCAAACCAATTTGAAGAGCTTTTATACACTAAACATCTAAACAGTTTGATTCCTACTCTGTGCAGAGTGGGGTTCTGATATTAAAGGGAAGACTAATGAACTGAATTAATATTGAAGCAATGAACACTCAGTATTTTTGCAAATCAATTACAAGCATTGCAAGTCCAACATTTGTTGTTTTGCTGCTCATTTGCATTATTAAGCTAAGTGAATGTGGTGAGGCTATGCTGACTTCAATCTTCCATCCATGTGTAAGCAACAGGATAATTCTCTTGTAAATAGGACATGTTTATCTACTCACAGTGAATCACCCCAGTAATTACCACCAAGCAAGTGATTGGTGTATCAATAATAACTGGCCACAATTAAAAAATTCCTAAGCTGCTCCATTGTATTTATTTGTATTTCTTGTTAGGAGGCTTGATAGGGTCTTCTTTTTGAATAAGACGGACATTCACTTGCATAATGGAATGTATGTCATTATGGAACTTAGCGTAGGAGACTGTTAGTGATGCGTTTTAAGCATGTAAGGCGTAGATATGGTCACATTTTTTTTTTACATTTTACCATTTTAAATTAAATGCAAAGCCCCTGAACATGGTATCAACACCAAACTTGCTGGAGGTTGGGGGTATACTACAAAAAAGTATGACTCTAACAAAAATGTCAAACTTCCAAACTTTCAAAATTTCGACTTTGCAAAAACTACACGAGCTAGAGCAAAACTTTTTTTTTTTGCTCTAGCATGTGTTCCCACAGCCCTTCTCTACATCTCCAGCAATTTTGGTAATGATACAATTTTAGAGGCTTTGCAATTAGCTCACAAAGTCAGCTATATCATCTCTAGTAAGGCAATGCACGTTAAGCATACCCAAAAAATTGCTACTCAATGGAAACTGCAATACATGTAAAACTGATAGGGGCAAACCAGTCCTAAGTCAACGGAACCATAGGTCAATGGCGCTGTGGATGACCTGGAGAGCATGCTGTTGGTTAAAGCTGAGTTCCTGCCTGTCACTTCCTATAGTATGAAGAATGTACTGACAATAAAGATGGGGTGCATTTTATACTTCTTATCAATGTCTATTGAGGGATGGGGAAGAGTTACGGAACCATGCAGTTCAACTGGATTCAAGTGGTATGGCAATGTGCATACATTGGCATAAAACTGCTTAATGCAATACCCTGCATTGGGATAACGTAGCCCATTCAATATGCCACTTCAACCTCTCATGCAGTTGGCAACACACAATATGTCTAGAATATACCTACCACTTTGCAACTCACCTCGCTGACTCCATGCATCTGTTGTGTAACAGTCTGATGGCACAATCCTAGGTGGCGTTTAATAGGGCCATAATATTTCTATCATGTTTGCAGTCTCCAATTTCAGGCCACAATTAGGTGACCATGATGTAATTGAATCCTAGAAAACTACACACAAATGTATATATTTGCAGTATTTTTTTTTAAAGTTACATGGCTTTCTGAGATACCTGAGTAGCGTGTTATCCTACATAGATCTCTAGATCAACAGAACACAAGCACAGGGATCTTTTGTTTATAATAATTCATAAAAGTTTCACATAGCTTACCTCATTCTCCCTGTAAGTACAGGGACACATAGCCTGACATGACACTAGGGGTAGTCGAAAAATTCACAATACGAATTTTTCTGTAGAAATTTCATTTTTTTTTCAATGAAATTTCCCATAATTGATTTTGGATTGAGCCATTTCGACTTTTCATCGAAATTATATGTTAAAATATAAAATATGTTAATTAAAAAACAATCTACAAAACAATTATCTGTTCTCACCAAATGTGGATATATAGGTAACGGTGTCTACAGTACAGAAAATCCCCACTGAAAAAGTGTTTTGTAATCCATCGTGAGCTGAACAAGCGTGGGTGGCTGATCACAATTGTCAAGAATGTATGTACCATGTTTTTCGGACCATAAGACGCACTTTTTCACCCCCAAAAATTGGGCCATGGGTGGTCGCAACTTGGCTTCACGCCAGCTCTCCCAGCACGGAGATTAGCCAGGGAGCTGTCAGTTGAGAGATGCTGGCCGGTGTCCGGCTCTCCCATCTGTACTGTGTAATTGCCTATGCCAGCAGAGCCCAGAGCCCTGTTGGCGTAGGCAATCAAGAGAGGCATAGATGAACTGCCATCTATCCCTCTCTCCATGTCCGTGACACAGTAACAGCCAGCCGAAGAGGAGAGCAGTGGAGAGCAGTAGATTCTACAACCTCCTCCTCTTCTCCCGATCAGTGTGGAGAATGACATTGTGTTGAGAGTGTACTGCTGCTAGTGACATCTACTGGCTGAATTGAATATTGCATTCATTGAATTCATTGCATCAACCCAATTGATGTGAAAACTTTTTAAATCTTTTTTTCTGGTTTTCCTGCCCTAAAAACTGGGTGCGTCTTATGGTCCAGTGTGTCTTATAGTCCTAAAAATATCGTAGTCACTTTGTAGAACATATTGCGATTATAAGATGCCTTGCTCTGGTTGATAAGTTATCTGTTATGAATATTGAGCCATTTATACATAACATTTCTCAAATCAAATGCCTATGATTTCTGTAGTGACCAATCAGATGCCTTCTTTTGTGCAATTGAACAACAAAAGCCCCTTATGCGCATAGACATATTTTTATGTAGTTTCAGCTATTTAGTATTACATCTTAATGAGTTGAATTCGGGGTCATACTTATATAAGATTATATGTTCTGGGTTTTTTCACACTTCTGATGTGCTTATCTTTTGATTACACTTTATGCAAACTCAAGTTTTCTACACAACAGAGTTTATGGATTATTGGCTGATTTGATCCAACCCTTGGATTAAAATCAGAGTCTATTGTATATATGATTTCTTTTTCAGGTATGGCAATCAATGCTAGTTATACACTAACCATTTCTGACATGCTGCCAGTTTTCTCCATTATGAAAGTGTGTATCGTGACAAATTTAAATAACTCCCATTTATTAAATCAGAAAAAAAGTCTCTCTATTATTAGTATGTGTGAGTCTGTTCTGAGACAGTGGGTGTTGTAGACTACATGCAGTACAGTAAAAAGTACCCTAATACACTGGTAGACACAAGCTTCTCAGAAACTACTACTCCCAGTATGTTAAGGGTATCACAAAAAAGCATAGATTACAGGACCAGTACAATGAGAATCATTTGATCTCTTGCCATTTTTAAAATAAGGAAGCCTCTGATGAACAAAAATATGTGACATACTGTAATACACAAGGTCATTCTTTATTTATTACAGACTTATTGCTGATGATTTGTGTATGGTCTGTATCCACAGGATACCTTAAAGTAATTGTATTGACCATAAACTCCTCTGCATACTAAAGCATTCTAAAGTAAAATGTCATAACATTTGTGGTCATGCAGCAGGGCAATTATCTTAACCTCCCTAGCGCACTTGTGAGGTCCAGATTTCCATACCAAAAGTGCACCATAGACTGTAATGGCTTTTTTTTATGTTGTAGGCCTGTAACTTCCCAAAATATGTCTGTACAAGGGTCTAGTAGACATCCTGAATAAAATAATGTTTAAACATTAATAAAATAATAAAAGGTATTATTTGAATGAGAAAATTTCCAAAATACTTATTTTGTATGATAGATTTCAAAACAGTATGTATTTATATTTGTTTTTTGTTTATCATAAAAAAGTATTAATTTGGAAATGTGTTTTGTGGTTTTTTTTTACTTTGTATCCAGTACACATCCCTTTGTCACCCTCTCTCCCCTGGTGTAATGAACACACCAGGGGAGAGAGGGTTAACTGCAAGAGGCACATCTGAAAAGTGAACCACACTGAAAATAGTTTTCTACATAGAAAACAGTTTTCGTGCAACTTACTTAAAAATTTTCCCACCGCCTCTCCGTTGTGACGTCATTACTCCATGGAGCAGTCTCCTTTGAAGGGCCACTGAGCCACTGGGACAGTGCGAAACGGTAAGTATGCGCTGCTGGGGCTCCGATCTCTGCCGGACGGCCCTATCTCATCCAGTGCAGTACAGGCAGGACAGCACTTGATGAGATGGTGCTGTTGGGAACGGCAAGGGGGCCCATTGATGGCAATGCGTCTTTGACAGGGTTGTCTCCACAACCCGTCAGAACTCCCAATCCATCAGGGTAATGTCAACACAGCCATCTGCGTCCACGGTAACGTAACTGAAGCTTGGGCTGATATCAGCAGATGCCAGCCAATAGTGGAGCTAAGAATAAAGTGCATAAATGGTTGCGAAAAGTTAAGTAAAGCAGCTTAGGAAAAAAAAATTAGGCAACAATGATGTGGAAGACTGATAAAGTCATACAAATTGTTACTTTGCTTTGTTGGAGATAAGATCTGCTATTGATATTACTATTAAGTAAATAATGACATTGAATAATCTGTAGCGAGTGGGGGTAGTCAGATGAGGAGTGGAGTGCAGCGTAATGACATCAACATGCTGCACCTCGTCGCTCAGAGTTGTGTGTGCCGGTCGTTAGTTTGTACGGGGAAGCCGGTCCCCATTCAAACTAATGGCATCGGCCAGATATTTACGAACATGTCTGTTCTCTAGCCGACCGAGCTGTGGGGCGACAATGGTCTGTCGCCCCATGTGGGCACCTGCGATCCACGGCAAAATAGGCCGCGGCTTGTTACGTATGTGGGGACCTTTACACTTGGGATTACTTTTATATCAATTTAGAACCTGCTAAACCAAATTATATTCTTAATCTGTTCGTGATTGGATCACCCATCTACATAAATTCTATGGTACAACATTACTCACTGGGTTCAAGCAAATCAATGCCATTCCAGACCTCATAATATGGGCTAACAATAAAACCATGAAATAAGACCAGGCTATCTTCTTGTTTTGCTCCATAGTCCAGTTTGAATACTGGCATTCCCATTGTTATCTCCTTGAAGTTGAACAGTGAGCATGGTCCACAGTACCACATTCAATAATGTGTAACACACAGTGTATTCTAACATCTTTCTCTCATGACTAGTACTGCATTTTCTCCAAGAATCATAACATCATTTCTTTTGCATGTAGTAAGTTGAATGATTTTTGTTCTGATACCCGACTTGGCTAGGCAGCTTTCTGTACCAGCTACAACAAAAGCAAGGATGCATTCATAACAAGTTGTCTGTTTGGCACATTGCTAGCATGTTGAACAATAATTCACATGTGTTGTGCAGCTCTCTTGGTCTAAGTCAGTGGTTCCCAAACTGGGGGGCACGAAGGTATTCCAGGGGGGTGCAGGCCCTCATTTTTAACCTGTGTTTGAATAGGGAGGAGGGCTCAATAATGTTCCTAAATAGAAAAGAGGGCCCTGCAAGGAAAGTTTTGGAAGCACTGGTCTAAGTAAACAACGATGTGGTATATATTCATGTCTTTATATGTGCTGAGAGTCAAGGTCTTATGACAAGGCACTTTTGTATATCAGTGTAACAGTTACTGCATTTAGACAATAAGGGTCTATGGCAAAACATCCTAATGTCAGATGCTACAGATATATATATAAGAATGCATTTGCATGATTAGTCAAGCAAAGTCATATCATTTAATCAGATACTGATTTATTATGTCGCCCAAGTTTATTTGCAAGGATTAGACAAGAACAAAGTTACTATGTGTGCAAACAGCATGACATCCACCTCCATGTATGTTTTTTTTCTGGCCAGTCGCATTACTACAAGTAACTGCCGGCACACAAAGGATGTGCTCCGATCCTCTGAGGTACAGGCTGCAGTGTGATGACGCTATCATTCTGCAATCGGCCACCTGAGAATCACACAGCTATCACTGAGTGTATGGGTAGCTTTAGATCTCCAACCCTCACATAAGGCTTGGTTTGCACTGATCTGTGTGCGATGGAAAGTGTATCCAAAAAGTCTGTTCACACAAAAACACTGCTAACGATTAAAAAGTGGTTTGACCCAGGCCTTTGTGAACACATTCATGCTCTTAGAGCATCATTGCTGATCTTTAAAAGCATATTGCTAAATCTATTTAAATTAATTTTAGGTTAGCAGTAAACTTTAGTCCTGGCCCACATTCAATTGCTTTATGTCTGTATTTGTACATGTTTAATGTGAACAGGCTCTCTGGATAGTAAGGCAGAATTTAAATATATGCTCTCCAGTCTTGGGTGTAACACCCCCTAGCAAACTGAAACCATGGCATGTCACATTCACTGGTCTGCTTATCGGGCATCTGGGCACTGGTTTCAAGATGGCCATGTGAAATTTTTGGAGATGCATGCGTTGACCAACATTTGTAAAACATCTCTGCAAAACAGCAATATAAAACATATAAATTAGAGAAAGCTATTAAAATGCAAAAACACACATTGGGCAATAAATGTTAATGCATGTCCAGGAAGTGCACATTATATTCAATGGGCTTGTTCACAAGAAAATACAGTGGCTTGCAAAAGTATAGGACAACTATAAGTCGTGCACTGCACAAAGTTGGCCTTTATGGAAGAGTGGCAAGAAGAAAGTCATTGTTAACAGACAAGCATAAGAAGTCCCGTTTGCAATTTGCCACAAGCCATGTGGGGGACACAGCAAACATGTGGAAGAAGGTGCTTTGGTCAGATACTGCACATTACTCTGAACACACTGTCCCCTCTGTCAAATATGGTGGTGGCAGCAGCATCATGCTCTGGGGGTGCTTCTCTTCAGCAGGGCCAGGGAAGCTGGTCAGAGTTGATGGGAAGATGGATGGAGCCAAATACAGGACAATCTTGGAAGAAAACCTCTTGGAGTCTGCAAAAGACTTGAGACTGGGGCAGAGGTTCACCTTCCAGCAGGACAACGACCCTAAACATAAAGCCAAGGCAACAATGGAATGGTTTAAAACAAAACATATACATGTGTTAGAATGGCCCAGTCAAAGTCCAGATCTAAATCCAATCGAGAATCTGTGGCAAGATCTGAAAACTGCTGTTCACAAACGCTGTCCATCTAATCTGAGCTGGAGCTGTTTTGCAAAGAAGAATGGGCAAGGATTTCAGTCTCTAGATGTGCAAAGCTGGTAGAGACATAGCCTAAAAGACTGGCAGCTGTAATTGCAGCAAAAGGTGGTTCCACAAAGTATTGACTCAGGGGTCTAAATAATTACGCACACCACACTTTGCAGTTATTTATTTGTAAACAAATTTTGGAATCATGGATGATTTTTGTTCCACTTCTCACGTGTACACCACTATGTATTGGTCTTTCACGTGGAATTCCAATAAAATAGATTCATGTTTGTGGCTGTAATGTGACAAAATGTGGAAAAGTTCAAGGGGGCTGAATACTTTTGCAATCCACTGTGTATGTCAATGCATACAACTTCATCAATATAGTGCATGTGAGATGCTCTTTACACCAACTGAGGCCTGGCTCAGACCTATTTGTTTTTACACACATTAGACAACAATTGTTAACCTACGTGAACAGGCCCATTGGATAATACATGGACTTTAAACATGTGTTGACTTATATGAATTAAAATGGATAGGTTTGAACCAGGCCAGCGCACTGGCCTATGTCAGCGTAATTCTATTCAGTTCAGTATTTAACACTGTATTACATGTAGTACTACACCACATATGGTGCCTTTAAGAAATTACATAACAAGACATTGTGTCCATTTAGAGTAATGAACTACCATTCACTGAGTGAAAGTTACCTAAGTGCCCAAATCATGTTAAAAGATGGTTTAAACAATTCCATACTTCTTTGGCCTTGCTTAAATAATTTTAGAATCACAAAATAAACTCTTTTAATAGGTATCAAAACTAAAATTCTCAGATCAAACGATTTAAAAATAAAAAGTGAATTCCTCTAATTGTGCTGAAAAAAGTGCTGAATTGAGGCCGTTAAGTAACTCCTTGATATATTTACTTCAACAGGCCAGAAAAGCAGAATTTCTCAGAAATGCTGTGAACCTCCAACAGGTATATACAGACAAGAGGGTAAAAATATAAGTTAGCACGCAGATATAACTTAAGATCTCTTGCCATCTAAAACCTGGCTCAGACTGATATGCGTTAGTCAAAGCATGTTGAAATTGTCCTATATGTTCACATTATATCCAGTGGGACTGTTCGAAGGTATATGGCAAAAAGCATAAGTGCAAACCATGGCTTTTTTATGGACATGAGCAAAATGTATACACATGCAAACAAGACTACATAATATGCAACGGAATTGTTTACATATGTTAACATGTGTTGCCCAACATGTGCAAAAATGGAAACAGATGAACCAGGCCTAAGGGTGTGCTCAGACTTCTGTTTTACTCACATTGGGCAAGGCATGTCAGTATATCAATATACCATAAAATGCATGTCAGCACAGATTGATGTGGAAGGGGGGGGGGGGGGGGGGGGGGGGGGGGAGACAGATGCTGTTGAATGTGACTCTTTTACTTTGGTGTGACCCCTAATTTATACTTTAGGCTGGTTATTTACCATTCAATGTTTCACATACCTATAAATAAGAAGCTAAGGTTAGAATTTGAGCCTACAAAAATTTAATATGTAAAAATATCATGGTTACCAATAGGGGGATGTATTATGAAACTTGCATATATGCCCTTTCACTGAATTAAAGAGAACTGATGTACAGCCTCCATATAGCCAATATTAGTATTATTATTAATATAGGGTAGCGTTTTCATTATATCATTACTGTTTAAAATAATGCCAATACAAGATTTGATCATCTAGGACAGTGATGGTGAACCTTTTAGAGACCGAGTGCCCAAACTGAAACCCAGACCCCACTGATTCATCTCAAAAAGCCAGCATGGCAATTTAACCTGAATTACAAATACACAACTGATATACACAAACAAAACACACACTCTACTTTCTTAAAGCTAGCCATACACGTGTCGGATTGCATGGCCAATTGATCACTCACCCAATTGATTCCGGCGATCTCAGCGGAAACATGTTGGTTCTCTGTCGGATCCAATTCTGAGCCCCCGATCAATTGGACGCGATCACTCGGACAAGGTGGTATGCAGCGATCGGATCCTCTTAATTGGCTGATTGATTGCAGCTCCCATTCCCGCTGAGATCACCGGAATCAATTGGGTGAGTGATCAATTGGCCATGCAATCCGACACGTGTATGGCTAGCTTTAGATAGAATAGGCGAGGGTATGGGGTGCTGTGTGCTATCAAAAGAGAGGAAAAAATTAACTGAAAGCATTGAGAGCCAATAGGTTGCAGTTCCTTTCCCTTTGCTGGCTAACAGGTCGCATGCCTACAGAGAGGGCTCCGAGTGCCACCTCTGGCATCCTTGCCATAGGTTCGCCATCACTGACTTAGGTTCTAAATCCTAGTGCATTTCTCATTCTATGGTTTGATTCTGCTAAGCTGACATATCATTTGGCTCAAGGATGAAGGTACAATTTGTACAAAATGTTTCTGGTTTCATGCTGGATGTTAAATGCAAGTACGTTGACCAATTCTAGCATCTTTCGGCCGATAGGGATTCACAAGAACATATGAGAACAGGAAAATATTCTTATTATACTAAGAATTATCCAATATAATGTCAAACAAGGTAAAAAACAGCTATTACCTATGCTCCACAAAATGATGCCATACACCTGAATGATGGATGAATAACATGAATAACATAAATAAGGATCTCTGTGGTTCCAGCCCTACCATGCACAGGCACATCTTTTCACTGTATTATCTTTCTATGTCAGGGATGATTTTACACTCACGTCTGTACGGTATATTTGTATATATCTGTATTGCACCAATATATCCCTAAAGGCCTATGTTTTTTGCTGGCCAATTTTATATACTGGTATTATACAAATGTTGATTTACAAAGCCAGGTATCCAATGTTTTGTAACAACAGTTCAGAATCCATACTTACAAATGACAAGGACAATACTCCTGCACAACTTTACAATCTGTACACAAAAAATTTCCATATAGGGATGTGCAGTGTTCTTTTTACTAGTACACATTTTATTTCAGGTATATAATAGAGTGTATTTCAAATAACCATCTTCATAAACAAATATTTAGATAAATATATGGAATCTGAAATATGGGAGATTTCATTAAACATCACAAACTACCAACATACACTAATGGCTTGAATGTTTTTTCTTCTAATGAGGCTAAAGTACCTTATTAAAATGTTGCTATTTATACAACATTTTGCTTTGCAAAAATGACAACTGTACTTTGAGTACATTTTTTCTTAAACTTAAACCCCACCCTTATTACAGCTCTGGTAAATACCTGTACCCACTGTCTGCTATTTGAATAATTGCCCAAACACAGCCTTTGAAAGAAGAATTTGTCAGGTCCTCTTCTTGCTCAAGGCCACTATGAGTACAGATCATTCATCATAATGAATATGTGCACACACAGCAGGAAGAATACCAAGGCAATGAATCTCTTAAGCTACCCATACAGGGGTAGATTTCTGGGTGTGCCACCAGCAACTGACCACAGCGTGGTGAATTCACCACCCTGCTTTCAGTCGTCCACCAAACTTACGGGAATCACGATGTGTGCAACTCACACATAAATTCCTGTAAGATACTTCCAAAGTATAGCGATCGTCCAGAAAAGAACCGTCAAGGCAGATCAACGTGCGACCAACTTGCGGTGCTATCGTGGTCGATCCCTCCAGGTGGGCGCCTCCATTTTGCAGAAGATCGACCCCTGAACGAGCACCGCGAACCAACACAGACACGTGTATTGGGGGCCTTAGCCAGGACTGTGAAGCAATTGGGAAGGACCACAGAGAGCACAGGAACTGAAAAGGAAAAGGTACCAGGTGGGCTGCATTCACTGATCTGCCGGGTTAACTCAGAGGACAACTGTACTTAAAGTAACCCCACTATTGTGTTTTTTTTTTACAAATGGCAATGTATGTGTCCTTTCTGATCCACTATGGCTACAACATGGCCATTTCTACAAATGTGTAAACATTTCTCAGAAAAGAAAAAAATCAAACTGAGAAAAAAATTCAAACTGTAACACAATACTTTTATAGTAGCCATAAATGTTCTAAAAGGAACATTTTAAAGCAAAATGTAAACATTGTTAAATATCTTTTGTTCGCTATAACATTTCACATTTGTGCCCTTCATTGTGCATATGTTCCTACCATAGAGTAACAGTGGATAAAACCAACTGTTGCTTACTTCATATTTTCCACTGTATAAAGTGGGTGATTTATGTTTGATGCCAGGTGGCCCTTCTATGTTGCTTATCCTTCTTGCATAGGCAAGTAATAAGAACACTGCAGTGTATACAAATAAGTTAGCATATAATAAAAGATTCATTTTAAAGAAATTTCATTTATATTCTATACATCACAATGATCAAACAAGATTAAAATGTGCATCTTCTCAAATTGTGGTTCCAAGTGGAAGGCACTACTTCAACATATCATTTAATGTTCAAATCAACCATTTCTCAATGAAAGACATGAAACTCTAAAACCTCTCTCTGTGTTAGGCTGGGGGTCCAAGTATATCTTTGGAAGTCAAAATGACAGCTCTGATTGTTTGGACTTCCTTATATTTTTCAATGTCTTGTGCTTTTTCCTTTGTGCCATGGATAGCATTATCCACTCTTTTATTTTCCACTGGGTGATCTTTAATATAAAAGAAATCCTTAAAGGGTTTAGAAACTTTCTACAAAGCTTCCAGGAAAAAGCCCTGTCCTTCCATTTCTCTGTAATGTGCCTTTGTACCATCCATCTTCTCTCTTCTTGTGAACAAAAACAATGTCTCCTTCTTTAAGCTCAATTTCTGCTTCACTTTGAGGTGGGTATGGCACAACCACACGGTATCTGAAACAAACAATAAGAATTTGTTGAATATACACATATACACATTACATAAAAGCAGAACAAAATGTAAAATAAAATATGTCCGGCATGGTGCAGTTTTTCTTTATTAATAACATTTACACCATTAACCTGCCTGGCAGTACAATAACATTAGATTTTTTTAAACAGTAAGGAAGTTTCAACAGATTAAACTTTTTAATCTGTTTACATTTCCCACCCTCTCCATTGCCCAACTTTACATGTGAGGTCTTGGGTGAATGACGAGGGCACTGCCACCCCCCAACCTCCCTGGCATCATCACGGAGGTTGGTGGCGTAGATCTAGGAAGAAAAATGGACGGCTGCCAGCTCGCTAGGAACAGATAAGAAATACAGAGTGTGGCTCAGGGTTTTTGGTTATTAAAATTACCCTGCTCCACACTTTGAGACAAACCATTTACCACTGTCAGTGCTGTTTATATAGTCATACAGTTTTAACAGTTTTATATGGTCTAGCAGTATTTATAATTGTTAACATTACCCTGTCACATGATGACAATAGTGCTGTCCAGTGGTAGCTATAAACCATAACTGCTGTTTAGAGATGGGACAACACTAAAACAAGATATGTGTCACTGGCTGATAGAGACGTTCAAATTTTTCGGCCAGCTGATTTTGTGAGTTGTTTTTACTTTACTTTGAACGTTATTCATGTACAAACTAGTTGTGCTTTTTTTGTAGTATACCCTTAACCCTTCACTACATCTCCAGCACAATTGGTGATGATGCTATGCTCATGAGCTATGCTATTAACTCACAAAATCGAACAAGTTGAATCACTTTAATAATCTCTAAAGCTACACGTCACGATTTTTAGTTCAATTGTAGTGCAATCGTTTATCTAAATCGATCACACGATCGGATTGAATAAAAATTGAAGCATGCCAAAAGCGATCGAGCGATCGATTTTGTAAAAAATCGGACAGAAAAACGATCGTGCACGGATCCGTTCTGATGGATAATTTTAATAAAAAGCACATAAATTGAGTGCTGTTAGTTGTCTCATGCGATCGTTTTAAGCGATCAATCTATGATTCTTGTGGAAATTACCTTTGTGTGCTGTTGGTCACTGGCCAGTTCCTTAGCTAACACCACTCCAAACCCATAAATGTGTGCGTGCAAGACATATTGAGACTTTCAGGATAGAATTGCCCAGAAATTGAATGCATGGTATGTTGCAGTTTGCGATCGTTTTTACAAATTAAAATCGATTCTGGAATCGGATGGGCGATCGGATTAAAAAACGATCGCTGGATAATTGGTACGTGTATGCCCAGCTTAAGGCTTTGACTTGTGTTATGTGTTTAGGATGTTAAGGATGCGCTGCGTTAACGGATCCAATTAAATGTATTTGTTTGTTACCATGAACGGATTGATCAACGCACCACACCGCTTCAACGGACTCAATGAATTTTCTATGGGTGCACTAATGCACCCATACTTGCGTCAGTGGTGGTGAAAGTCTGTTGATGAGCTGCTGGAATGTAAAAATGGCCCTGTGTTTTTCTTTAAGAACACTCCCAGGAGTTCAGTTCTTATTTTACAGCTCCATTAAGATTAATTTACCAAGAACAGAGAAATGGGGTAGACATTTTTTGTTGCTTAAAAAGATCTCTGGATATCAATAAATGAAAAGGTTTCATGAGCATTTGTAATTTGCATTTTCCTAATGTGTGAACAAAAGAACAGAGGCAACAGATTTCTGCATATCATTTGGTTCATATTTTCTACATATCCAATACTGTCACCGACATATGTAAACATTATCATACTTGTACATCTACAGTCTACATAGTGATTTTAGATAACTACAATTATTGTTCCAAATCTTGTTAAACAGTGTGAGCCTGCAACAGTTAACAGTTTCCAAATACAGCTCTAATTTGCATCAGTGCTTTTTCATAACAGAACACAGTTGGATTATGTGATAGTAAAATGCGCTGAATGGAACAGACCAGTGAAGTATGTAAATAACTGTTCTGTGGCATTTAATACAATCTGTATGCTGCTTTCCTTAAACATGTTGCTTTTATTGAACATGCTTATGTAGTTTATGTAGTTTATTTACTGACAAACTGATTAAAAATTTTATTTTTCTACTAAACAAAAGGGATGAATATCGGTGAGAAATGTACATTGTTTCTTAAAGTTAGGCATAAAAAAAAGCCACACTACTAAACCACACTCTGAAGGCTGATATTGCATCTGCAAGCTTCACACCAACCCAAAAAAATGCTTCTAATCTTAACATTTACTCAATTTTTTGGCTTAGGTGCAGGCGTTCAAAGATCGCCTAAATTAGGACCCCATGGAGGTTCTATCATCTAAAGGCCAAAAACCGACCTGCAGATGCCTAATGTTGTGTCTGCCGGTCAGTTATGTTTATGGGTCGTTTACCTGACAGTGTAAATGAGCCGTTACTGAGGTGACTGCACATGTTCCAATCTTAAACACACTGACAAGGAATCACATGTAACACAACTAGAATAAAATTTGCTTCAAAAGGTGTTAATATGTCTCTTTTTAGGGAGAATATGGCAAACACAGCAAACACAGCATTGCATAGTGTCTGGTCACCTAAAAAAAATTACCTAATTTGCTTTGGATATACTGTATTGCAATAATTCATAGGGTTTTCTTCTTGTAGGTCTAGCACACTTTAGCCTTCCAGCTTTCTGGAGATATAATTTACTGAAAGTTACTGATGTCACTATGTTGGTTCTGTATACATACTGTGGGCATTAAGAGAGGGAACCATTCTTCTATTTGGTTCACTAATGGAATATCAAGAACACGAAAAGCTAGGGGGTATCTGATTTCCCTTGGTGCAAGGAAAAACTAATGTATGATATGTAAGTTAATTGCCCTTATACTGGTTAAAGAATGCATGGCCAGCTATATTATCAATATGAAGCCATTATATATAATTTGGCTGGTTCCCTCCATGCACCAATCAAAGAGCATCATATAGAATAGAGAATGCTAATAAGCAACCAGCAGCCATCTAGAAGACTTGTTATTTACTATAACAAAATGGAAGATCAATTATATAGCAAACAATGGGAAGAGCTCTCATTGGCTGCTGATTGCTAACTTTTATTGGCATTTAAAAAAAACTGTAAATTACCAATGAATTTTCAGTTGAAAATTACTCTTTTCAATTAATTAACTTGGATGTAATGTTTTTATGAAATCGAATATCAAATTTGTTGAGAGCATTATATAGTGTATAGCCATCATAATGCAAACATACCAAAACGCCTTAAACATTCAAGCTTTTCCTGTAGTTAAGTTGATCTCTTTTTACTTACAGTATCCGTGTTGCATGTGGCTCTGAAGATATGTTAATTGAAAAGTATTTTTATTTCTAATAAAAGAAGTGCTCCAGTCTCACTCCCTGCCACCTCCACAAGGCCCTGCTTTCCAGATGTCAGCTTGTGGCGATTAAAAGTAAAATTAGTTTAAGAAAATCATTGTATGCCGTAGATGAGTTTATTAGTTTAGCCAGAAAGTATGAACTTGCCATGAATACATACAAGGGCAGCAGCAAATGTGAATCAGACGAGATGATTTTCGGGCCTGGCCTATCTTTCCAAGTGAGTGAAAAGAGTAATCATTCTACATTGACAGCATAAAATCACATCAATGGCCAGGCGCTCAAAGGACTAAATCACATTTTACCTTACTAATTTTAACTTGCAAAAAGGTTTTGCACATTACTTGTGAAATAATTTCTTCCTAAATATGATTTTTTATATTTTCATAAAGCAATAGAAAAAAATGTCTCTTTGCAGTGTACAAAAAAAAAAGAATCCATTTGTCTATTGTGCAGTCTAAAGAGGCAAATGTAAAGGCTACTTTATTTTCTAGAGGTTAAAAATTAGCAAAATAAACCAAATAAGGCGTAAGTACAAAAAGCCTCTAATACAATTCATCTTTTTCAGTCGTTTTGTACAGTTACGCAACAATATATTAAAGATGATCAGATTAAGAAAGAGGAGGTAAAAATAAGAAACAACTAAATTGTTAAAAATAGCCATTCTTAAGGTAGCCATACACCAGGCGATTCTGCCACGATAGATGAGGGATCAACTTCAGCGGGATGGCGTCACCCCACTGCAGCCGGCCTCTCAGCTGATTGGCGGGCACCCTTTGTGTGCCAGCCATTACTTTGAATGGGACTGCCCGCACAAATGATTTCTAAAAAAAGAAATTAGATTTTTCAAATAGTTTCAAACGTAGAAGTTTAAAAGCTAATGTAGAAGATAAAAAATTAAAACTGTTAATCTTAATAAGTGTCCAAATATTGCAAAAAATAGTCCAGTGGTATCCACAGAACGAAATTAATAAATATATGTACAAAACTATCAGCAGTAATCACACAGTTGGAGTAATGGCAGTGGCCAAAAAGACCATAAGTAGGTATGTAGAACCAGGTAAGACCCACAGAGTAGGATACTAATAAAATGGTAAATGGGTCAGTATGGGGGGTTTGTGAAGACGTTGTCTGGAGGTGTGCAGCTCCCAAGAAGGGGCAGTGTAGCCCCCTTATAAAAGACAGATATGAACAGTCTGTTATTATCTGTTTTCTACAAACATTCTGAATTCCCTCAAATAACAACAATAAACCAAGAATACTCAGTCGACCTATAAATTAATTGAAGGTTTGCAGAGTGTATCACAACAAAATGGGACAGTCCTAGGGAGATCGGTGCCCCCTCTGACGCCCCCCAGGAAAGGGAAGCGAGGTGAGACTTATGGAGTCTGCTCTGTTCCCTCATGTTAACCCCCCTCCACCCCCGGGAGTGCAGATTTTTCAGATCTTTAAGAGAGCAGAGAGAGAGAGAGCACTCCCGGCGGGGGGGGGGGGGGGGGGG